>JACBWW010000007.1:34205463-34447368 GCA_020086605.1 Lanius collurio
GGCTCTCCTGGGACTGGGCACCCCAGGGCTCTGTGCCCCTCAAATACCCCTCAAGCAGGGTGTGGCTCTGCCATGTCACAATGGCCTCTGGGCACAACGAAGCCCTGGATCACCAAGGGGCCTGACACAACTGCTCCTGGGTCACAAAGGGCCACACCTGACACCCTTCCACAGCCAAACACACTGCAACTGGCATGAAGCAGTCCTCGGACATGGGCACTTGTAGCCCCTGGTGTGCCCAGAGCCCTGTGAGGCTTTGGACACGGTCCCACACAACAGCCCGAGCCCCACACTGCGGAGCCCTGGCTTTGGAGGGTGGGCCATCTGGGGCACGAGCCATTGGCCAGATGGAGGCAGCCAGAGGGTTGTGGGCAATGGGTCTGTTGGAAATGATACAACTTCTAAAATGTTTAAGTCAGTTTTGTTACGAGTTTGTTTGCCTTTGCCAAGAAAGGGGGAGAATTGAAGGTTTTCTTCAAAAGACTATTTTCACCAAGGCTTTGCATTTTGCTGGCGGAGGCCTGATGGGCTTCAATCAACAAAAAAAAAAGATTCCTAAACTCTGAAAGTTTGGCATCTACAGGCTGGGAATAGCCAGAAGATACAGAGGACATAAATGGACATTAGCAAACCTGACTCTCTGGTGCGGTTGGAGACACCTGGTCTCGGAAAAGATTGATAAGTGAACCAAAGAATGAGGACCAAATTAGCATCGAAAGCAAAGGCATCAATAACCAAGAGGAGAGCAAATATTAAGAATTGTGTAATTTAAAACCAGTCAACAAGAATTTATTTGGGTTTTTATGCATAAATATGTGAAAAGTCTGGTAAAAAAACATTTGGAATAGAATGATTTCCACTTCACAACCTATGTGTGTGTGAATGTGAAATTATTCCATTGCCAGAATAACATCCTGGCCACAATA
This sequence comes from Lanius collurio, assembly GCA_020086605.1. Taxonomy (NCBI): domain Eukaryota; kingdom Metazoa; phylum Chordata; class Aves; order Passeriformes; family Laniidae; genus Lanius; species Lanius collurio. The sequence goes on from JACBWW010000007.1 coordinate 34,206,390, forward strand.
AAGTGATGTCTGATTCTCTATCACTTAAAAGATGTTTTTGTAGAACTTCTGCTTTTTCTGCAGTTTTGGTGACAGCTCCGTGTCCAATGGCAGGTCCAGAACTAAGGGTGTCCCTCAGTGCTCTGCCTTGGCCCCAAGACACTTTAGTGGCTTCCCCAATGACACAGACAGTGGATAGAGCTCAGCACGTCTGCAGGGGATGGGGAGCTGAGCAGGGGCACCACAGAAGGAGGGGGCTACAGGGACCTGGACAAGCTTGACNTTCTAGGAGCTTTAGTCCAATTGAATTTTTGAGGACTGGGCTCCAAAATGTCTTGTGCCTTTGTGTGTCAGCATATACCACCTTCTACAAAACATGCTGCCAAAATATGTAAGAAACTCAAGATGCTTTTAATAGTTCAGGTAAGAAATTCCTTTACTCCCAGTGGCTTAATTCTCCTGGACATAAAACTTACAATGTGATTTACTATTGAAAATAGTAATAAATTTCAAAGTTTTTCCAGCAACAGTCTACCATTCCCCAAATTAAGGACCATGCTGTATAAGAGAGGTGCTCTGTTAATTTTTCCATTTCAAGCAGAGTAAGAGATTATGAAGGTATATTCATTTGGACCTGTGTGTGCTTCACAAAGTCCTCATTGGCCCATGTTATATTCTCTGTATTGAAAATCGTAATTATTTTTCAGCAACCATCTCTTGTAAAAGAAAGAAAAATAATAAAGAGTCTGTGTGAAGTTCACAGGTGCATTTATGCATTTATAATAAGAGGCTCTGGGTCTGTCCACATGGCCCTTTGCTACCCAAGAAGGTTGTGCATTGCCCAGTGCAGCAAATCCTCTGTGGGCATGCACTGAGTGGGGAAGAAATGTATTATACATATTAGAAATGCTGCAGTCTTGCCTCAGAGAACAGATTTGAGGAAAGGTCAGTTGAACACAGCAATGTACTTTGTAAATTGTGTTGTTTATTGTCTTGGCAAATTTTGAAGCATTAGAATTAGAATATGCCTTTGTTGTTAAGACCCCAACCAACTACATTCTTCAAAATTTTCATTTTCAAGTATCAGCAGTCTCATATTTCACACAATGCTGTCCAACTTGCATCTCTTTATATGGGGGAAAAGTAAATATTTGTGGTCTTGTACCTGGTTCAAAAGGAAAGCAAATGTAAGATTTGTAATGGAACTCTCTTCATCTCAGATGTGTCTTTATTGAGCGGCCCTGAGAAAGGACCTGAATGAGAGCATGAAAGGATTAGTTCATGTGTATGACCTCCTGTCTCCCTCCTACCTCTTGTCTGCATGACTGCAAAGGCTAAAAATGCTTTATTCTCTAAAACCAAGAGGAATTACACTATTAAAAGCGTTACTCTCAAGTTTTCTTGTATTTTTATTTGATACTTTCCTTTCACCTTGTCCATCGAAGTTCTCACTGCTTCAGATTTAGTCAGTCATTTGTCCATTTATTAATATTGTCATTGCTATTTTATTAACCATTACAGAAACACAGCAACTTAGCTAAACTCCTTTGTTGAATTCCATAGGGCTCCTGTGATATAAAATGCTGAGAAATCACAATTCTTGCATATTCCACCTTCAACACAACACCAGAATGTCACTGTTGATCAAATAAAATAGTATATTCAGCAAAATTAGTATAACAATTTGAGACAGAAGCAACTTCACCTCACGCTGGCCAAATAAAGCAAAGAAATTTCAGTGTCAGTTTTAAATTGTCTTCTTCATGCCTGCAGTCTCCAGCATTCTATGAAGAAAACCTCTAATTTGTTCTAAAATTATACTCAATAAATATCAAAGCTACTGAGATGCAGTGTCTAAATACATAAAGATCATTAGCCTCAATGAACCTCTCTTGCTCCAGTCGTGGTGTCTTGGACAAAATAAATCATAGTTCAGGCTATCATAGTTCATAGAATCACAGTTCAGCCTACTGTGAGAGTTATGTCAGTTCATTTTTCCAGTAGGGGCCATTATTTCCCATTTATCCATATCTGTGATAGGTCTTTTCAGAACAAGAGTTATCTCCTGTTTTGGAGTCTTAAGGAACCATCATAAAACCATCTGGCCTTGGACCAGCTCTTGAGCTCTGAACAGCCTTTTGTACCTTGGGCAATTCCTCTCGGGTCTCAGCCTCACTCGTGATGTGTTTGGGAAATGTTAACTCTGTCTTGCAATTTTGTAGTAATGTTTTTCAATCTCTTGATGGAGATAAATACAAGTTAGAACAGAACGCTTGGGGTGTATTTTTAGTATCTCTTGGGTCCCTATTTGCTGCTCCTGCTGATCTTTGTGCTGACAGATGGCCTGCTTCTCAGGTCCTTTGCAAAGCTGCAATGTCAATGTTATAGCAGCTGTAGATCCTTTCTTCTCAGAATTAATTTTCAGGAGTTTGATCTATAACCTGCTTTCCTCTGTTAAGCCTAAGTAATTTTAATTTCTGCATTAGTTAATCTTATACATATGTAATATTCCCTCTGTATTCGTGGATACTGTTGATCCTAATGATTTTTGACTGTAAATATATCTAAACAGAGGTGTCATCCTGACCTGCAAATACCATCCAGACTACCTAGCCCGTGGAGTTTGCTTTTACTAAGAAAGAAATGAACATCAAAATCATAGTCTGTCTTCAGTCTTGACTGTTTCAGGCATTCCTTCTTTGCTCTTCAGCCCATCCTCCAGATTCTTCCTAACAAGCTTACAACTTTTTTCTGCCTGCAAGAATCTGCAAAATCCATGTAATTTTTTTCCTTCTGTTTTATCAAGGAAATAGATTTATTCCCATATTTTTCCACTCATGCCACAAGATCCTTTGAACGTGATGCTTCTTTCTTTCAGTGAAAGGCAGCACTTTCCATTTCTGCTGGAACCCGTGTGGGAACTGCAACCATTTACCACTTATTTATGCAAAACATATTGACATAACAATAATTTCAATTATTTTATTCATCTTGCACTTGCCTTGTGCAGTGCATTTGCAATGCACTCGCAAAATACACTTGGATTTTCTGTAAGAACAATAATAGACTGCAGTGTAAAATTCCATATCTTAAATCCCCTTTTAATATGATTCCTGGTAATACTATTATTTCAAGGGATGTATTTTAAAGTTTTGAGTCACAGTTCTCTGATTTATTCCTTTATCAGCATGAAGTAGATAAACTGAAAACGGCAGAATTACTCTGTAACAACATAAATTTAGGAGAAGTAATAATTAGTCTTTGATTAATGGTGGGAAATAAAAAGATACCATTGAACTGTGTTCATTCTACATTCATGAAGTAACAAACAATATTTAGATTATTAGGCACAAAAATTAGCACTGTGTCTTGCAAACACATTTTGCCCTGCTCTGTGCTACTTTCTGTGTTCTCTCTGCCCTTGTTCTGTGTTTTCTGGTCCAGCTTTACCTCTGCATGTTCACCTCTGACCCCTCCAAACCTCACTTTCATGGAGATGTTAAGGGTTTGTATCTATCTGCACTTTAAATCTCACAAGAGATAAGACTGGCTGAATCATGATGGTACAAAGCCACACGCTGAAAATAACCTGAGGAATGCTTAGAAAAACAAATATCATAGATTAATATTAAACTCAGATTTGATAAACTGTGAATATGGGAAACACTTGTGCTTCATTTCTAGAGCACTGGTTCCATTAACATAGATATTGAACTTTAAAAAACAGATTCTGAAAACAACCTGCCACAATATAACCAGAAAATCAGGTAGTACAGTTACATGTGTACACTGAGATAACGGTTAAAAAACCCCAAAACCTTAATAATTTTTTTTTGCTGGAAGAGGTTGTCATTGTTTATTTTCTTTTCAAAATTGACTCCTACACAAGAGACATGATTTTAAATGCTTTTATCAGGCCTTCTGACTTAATAGAAATGTGTACTACCTAACATAATTAGTGTTTTTTCACTTATCTGCTTCGCTATTAATTCTTGATTATGATGGCAAACTGGCTGCACTGGAATTTTGGAGTATTATTAATTGTAATATATGTTACACGAGTTATTTGCAACATCCAATACAAAAAAAAAAAAGGGTTTGAAGGTGTAGGGCGAATATTCCTGCAAACATAATATTGAAATGTTAGCACTAAATGGTAGCATGTGTCAAAGAACTGTATCCTGCACACTTCTGACTTTTCCTTCTCATCCTGTCCAACTGCTGCTTTTCTTCCCTATACATTTCTTTATGACTTTCTTGACTCCAGGATTAACTTCCAATCCAAACCCCCCCCCCCCCCCGCCACATTTACAGTAAAATGTGGAAGCAAAATCCAAGTCAATGCTTCTCTTTTCAGTGCACAGGAGTAATTGGCTAGAAGCGCCTCATGTCAGCAGGAGCACTTTTGACACTTAATTTCCAATCTCCCTGATGTAGGTCAATGGTATCTGTGCTGCCCTTTAGCCAATATTAGCAGAATCTGTCCTTATTTGTGTTTCCTCTTTGCTGGGTAGTTGTTTGCTGATCATTTCTCCTCTCCCTGTTGGGCACAAGTCTATTTTGTCTGTCTTCATACAGGTTTTTAGTCGAGGACTACATAAGGAATGGACAGAGCACAGGTTCTGAACATGGATTAGGATTTAAGGAGTGCAAATAACATGGATAAAGTACATTAATGCTGGGCAAAACCTAATAAAAAGAACAAATTTTGCAATAGTCTGGTATTATTGCTGATGACATTAAGCTCCCCTTAGGTAAAAAAAAGAGTTTTTAAGAATGATGCCATGTCTCTGCAACAATCTGTTTAGAGCAAGAGAAGTGAAATACTGCTGGGCTTCTTTTGGAGGACAAATCCATTCTTTCAAGGGGTAGATAATTTTTACTGAGTTATAGGGAATGAAGCTTCAATCCCGAATGTATTGTAGGAAAAAAATACTGGAGACCCCATACAATGAGCTTGCATACTGATGACAAGAGATATCATCATGTTGATAGTAATGATAGAAAAAAAAGTCACAGAAGTCAAAAAATAGCCAGTGATTTCCATAGGGATAATAAAGCTAAAGAATTTTAAAAAGTGATAGGTTTGTTCTATGAAAAAAAAAAAAAAGTGGTCTATTTATAAAAATTCAGAAGTAAATTCTGAGTGGCCAAAATTCACTGCATAGGATCTTCATCTTGAAATTTTACTAAAGGAAAATTGGAAGAGGAATTGCCTCTGAAATTTAAAAAAGGTTGCAGGGAGAAAGGGAAGAAAGACAGAAAAAGACAGTCATGGAGAGAGAAAGTGTGAAAGAGGAAGGGAAAAAATATACAATTATGAAATATAAAATGAAAAAGAACTTTAAAAAAATAATCTTTTAACCTTTCTGGACATTTTGGAAAGAGTGAGACTACATAGATTTTGAATATAAAATTCTGATTAATTTTTGAAGTTCTCCAGGGAAACTGTTCTGATACTGTGGTCTTCTTACATTCAAAGGACAACTGTCAAGAGAAGCTCTTTACTTTCAGTATGAGCAGACATATATTTTGTAGATCTGAGAAGTTAATTTTGTACAAAACCAGCATCTCATTGTACTGCACAAGCAATAGGGCTTTTCACAGGATTGCATTATTAACAAAATAACCCATTTCCTGTAAGAGTAGTGACCTTTTTTTTTTTGTCTCCCAGCCAGCTCGCAAATGTTCTCAGCTATCCAATCATCCATTTTGACTCCCATAGATTCCCTGTTGGCAGTGACTAACATCCAACCACTGTTAACTTTTTTGATGCTTATTAGCTCCCTTTTCCTCACAGTTATTTGAGTTGTCTTTATTACTGGTGGTCTGACTGGGAGCTGTGTGGCCCTGATACCATGAAGATTTTTTGCCTTTTCTTTTATACCCCTTTTATCCATTTTTACAACTTCTGTATTCTTAGTGCTTTTTGCCTACATTCTTGGACTTGTTTGTTCACCTGGGAGACAAAACATTTTAGAAACTTTGTAGTTAGGGGTCAGTGTGCCCCAGACCCCAAAGTCCTCTCCAGAACACATTCTGTAAACTAAAATAGAACCAGGGGAAGGTTCCTTGGGGAAGGGGGCTCATTCAAGCCTCTCATTGGGGAATTTTTGATAGATCTGCTAATTAGTAAGACCTATAATGTTATACCAGATCCTTTTGGGGGTGTGCATGGTTGTGGTGTGCATTTTGGTGCATTGAACCTCGACATGTGCACCTAAAGATCCTTAAAATAAATACCAAAGGAAACCCTTTTTTCCCTTCTAACCATGTTTGACTCTTGATTTTAAGACCAGGAAAAAGCATCACCCAAGAGGTGCTGCTGTTGCTCAGGACTGACTTTACACTCATTTTAGTAATACTACTTCTTTACTTTTCAGCTTAGAAAGCATCCCTATTCAACTAAAGACTTTAATGCCCTCGCCTTAGGAATTATGATTTCTATGGAAGGCTTTAGAGCTGACAAAGGGGAGCGTTAGAGAGCCATGAGCTGTTGTGCTGAGATGCTGATCCCTCAGAGCAGCCAGCTGCACAACTCCAGGCACTTGGCTCCCAGGAACTGCACTGGCTGCTCAGCAGCACTGCCTTCCTCACACACTTCATGCTCCTTTATTGGTAAAGGGTGAGAAAAAGTACTGGATGAGCAAAAACTGGGAAAGTGAAATGAGAGTGGCCTTTACAGTGGTCACATAACTCCGAGCTGACAAGTAAGGTGTTTATTGTGGCCCAGCAGTACCACGGTGCTGCCTGGAAGTCAGTCATCTTCCCCACACGTATCCTGCAGAGGCTGAACTTGAAAAACAGGAATAACCTATTAGCAAAAGATTAGCAAAATGCATTTTGCAACTAATGCTATAAGGCAGTGTAAGAAATGTTTCTGTGCCTGATGCAATGAGATGGCTGACCAGCTACTGGCTGTTGTAGCCAGTCACAAGCCAAGCCAAGACTCTTCTCAGAAGCTCAAAGCCACCTTTCCAAGAATTAATTGAAAAGAAATGGTGCCATATTCCCTACGTTTTGAGACCTCTAGAACCCAACCTGGATTTCTGGTAGATATGCACATTTATTTCCCTACAAATACTTACCAAATAGGACCAAGAATGTTACGGAAGAGTGCTCTTAACAGCATTTTTTCTAAGACCAGAGCTAGTAAGCACTAGAAATCTCATGTGAAAAATCTGTCTCTGAAAGCTTTCCAGCTCATTCCTCCAGATTCAAATTACTTGGATGATCTTCACATAGTCGTCTAAGCTTTCAGCTGTTTATCCAAAGCAAACAGAAATTATGAATATTCTGAAGTTGCCCATTGGTACTTGCATGATACAAGCACATGTGGCTAATCCTTGCCCCATTTAGCATCACTCTGGTCAATTCCCACAAGAAATTTTATCCTTGGCATGGTTTAGGAGCATTTAATCTGATCTGACAACGTTCAGTCCACTTACCAAGTCCTTGAATGATTTATTTTGATTTGCTTTAGTAATGTGTCCACTGCTTTCTGATTAAGACATCAGTATTATATGTGACCTACATAGTTCCTCTTCCTTTTGCATTTCAAGATACAGTTTTCCACAGACCATCTGAGAGTCCTATCTATCTTAAACAGATCAAACACTATAGTAGTTGTTTTTGGCAGCTGCTGTTAGAATAAACATTTGGGATTTAGTGCACTGTAATGGCTGGGTTTTTTAATTATTTCAGTGATTTATACACTGAAAAATTAGATGTAATCTAGCATATTAATAATTTTCCAATAATACTTTCATTTGGATTTTAGCAGACTAAAGAGTGTTAAGCAAAAATAGGTGTAGAATTCAGAATGTTAATTCTGATGGCTAAGATCTATGAACTAAGGATTGTTTTCATAATCCATTTTCTGCTTTGAAATCCTTGAAGCTCATCATGTACAGTTCATGGACAGCTTGAACCAGACACGTGGTTCCACCCAAGTTAGCAAAATTACTGATCTTCCACTAAAAGCATCCCTTTCTGATGCTAATCCCAGTAGACGTAAATCCTTAATGGCAAAAGCCCAGTTGGTGAAATATGATGGGTATCCTTTAACCTTTGCAATAAAGACATAACTGAAGCATTATAATCTCACTATACATTTGGAATAGAGCAGGGTTCATAATTTAATCTATTAGTGCGTGACTACAGAATTTAATTTTTAAACAATGTAGCTATCTGAGAGCTCATGTTCTCTCTGAGATCTGCTCTTCAGTGCAAGGGCAAACAGCAATGTAGTACACCGGGAATGAACATGTTGATGTCCAATTTCATTAGAACTAAAGCTGGTCAACAACTCTGTTGGCACACTAAGAATAAAAATTAACATTACTGAACCTTCCAAGCCCTTTTCTGGCCTTCTGTGCACTCGATAATTTAAACATACACAGCTTTTTTGCCCTTGTGGGTGTGGTGCTGATTAAAAGAGACAAACTCAAGAGCCAAATCCATTGAGCTTGGCTTTAACTTTTTATTGTGTTGCAGAAGGCCATAGATCATTTCTACTGAACAGGATTAAAGAGGTTAATCTGTGCCAGCAGTCAATGACAGGCTTGTTAGGAGAAAAATCCAATGATGCTAACACTTCAAAAAGCTGCTTATTAACTTCGTTGATGGCTGACTTCTCATTAAAGATTACTATTGCTGTCTTTCCCAGCATTTCACCTTTTACCTGAGTAGATAGTGAGTTTTTAGAACTTCCATGTTTTTTCCCCACAAAGAAAGAGATCCTATATATTTCATCCCTTGAATAGTATATATATTCAAAAAATGTGCAGATAATCTCCTGATTCCCACAAGAAATAAAAAAAGAATCAAAAAGTCATGAGGAAATGCATTAGTTCACTATCTCTCTACTGAAGTCACTTCCTTTTCAGCTTGCTCTTCCTCCCTCTAAAAATGACCTCCAACCAACTACATCAACGTTTATGAAAGCACTCTTACAATAATACACCAGACAGGAAATTTTTGAATGAGTCCATGCCACAAATACTTATTTCTCTCAGAGAATACCTTAGTTTGATGCAAGGGACACACCCAGCCTTGGCATGTACCCTACCAGCGGTGTTTGCCTGGCAAGGCTTCACAGGTACCCACTTCAGAGTCAAATACACCCATTCTCCCACCAGCTCATAGAAAAAATATATTTCTTTCCCTTAATTAGCATTTCTAAGGTTCCCTTACTTAGCATTTCTAAGGATGATGGGTGAAAAGAAAGGAATATCACCAGACTGAGGAAGTCTTCCCCAGGCAGGGAGCACTTCTCATCATTCTGTTTGCAGTGTTACATTGCATTGCAGGAAGTGGCTGGCCCAGGAAGCAGCCATGCTGCATGTCTGAGCAGAAGAGACATGGCCCTGCTCTTCCTGGGACCTTGGTGTAGGGACACCCTCATGTCCCTGCATTGGGCCCCACACCCCAGACTTGGCAGAACTAACCAGCACTCAAGGGTATAACCAGAAGCAAATTGAGCAAAACTTTCAGATCAGTGTGGTCATGGGGAAAAGTCATTCCCCAAACAAGTCAGGGAATTGATCAAAACCATAAAAATTTTCATGTATTTCATGCCCATCAGATGTCAGCAACCTTTATTTTGGTCCAATATTAAACATCTTCAGACTGGAGAAGATTCCAGGAAGACCTTAGAGCAGTCTTTCAGTACTAAAAAGAGGCCTAGAAAAGCCTTTTGCCTGATCCTAAGAAAGACAGAGATAGACTATTTAGCGGGGCCTGTTAATAGGGTTAGGGTTGCAACTAGAAGAGGGTAGGTTTAGACCAAATATAAGGAAAGAGTTTTTTGCAATAAGGGTAGTTGAAGATGTCCCTGCTCATTGCAGCGGGGTTGGATTATAGACCTTTAAAAGTTCCTTCCAACCCCAAATATTCCATGATTCTGTGATCTTTGTTTTCCTTTTTTAAAGCAAACCTTCCCCAGCAACTCAAGGCTTTGCACTGACACTTCAGCCATCCAAACCACCCAAATGAGGCTCATTTTTAAAGTTTTCTGAAACCAGTTCAGAAAGGACCAGGCCTTGGCTGGCCAGGACCTGATATAAAAGCTTTCTGCAAGCCAGGCAACATCCAAGATGTTTTTCAGCTGGAGACTGTGAAGAGAAGTCCTCTAAATTAACAGCATATTCAGAGCAATACACTTGGCTCTAAACATATCAAAGTCCCAAAAATCATTTTGTTTGGCAATTTAAAAAAATAAAGTACCTAAACCAACCTTAATGAAACTATCCAGAAACTAAATACTCCCAGTGTTAGTTATGATCCCCTCACTGACCAAGTGCCCTCAGTGACAGCTGCTACTTCTTTGTGCCAGCTTCTCTTTCTCACTCTCTAGATGTGTCAGGCAAGCTCCTGTGCTGAGGGCTGCACTAGAGAGACAGAAAAAACTCCTTCTCACAGAAGTCTCTCATGTACAGACAAACATCCCCATAACCTTCCACAGCCAAGCTTACAACTCACACATTTTCCCAGTTTTCATTACCCAAAAGTATGTATTACTGAGACATGAATGGAGAAGAACTAAAGGACACATGGGAATTCATGGTAAGGGGACTGAGTTCAGAATGATTTTGCCTCTATAAGAGAGGTTCAATACTTCTTTTAAATGACAGAAAGGGAGAACAGACTAGGAGAGAGCAATGGGTTCTGCAGTGGTGAGGGCTGGCCAGGCTGATCTGCTGCAGAAATGCTTCAGTGACAGCTCAGCCCAGGAAGGACAGAAAAGTGGCAGTGAATGCCCTTTTTTAATAGCATGTTTTGTCAGGACTGTTTTCTGAAGGCAATTACCAGCCAATCTATCTGAAGGCTGATCTGCATTGGCATTTGATGGAAAGAAAAATATTTTCATCTGAGACCAGGGCCAAATCTATCCTCTTCTGCCACTGCTTTGAAAGACAGCTGCCAGCCTGAGTACCAACAAGTGAAATATGCACCAAAAGCCAGGACAGCCCCATGATGGAGGTCAGAGCAGAAGCATAATCAGGAATTTGTGAGGTGATGCATGGTTTTGCAGGACATTCATAAAGAGAAAAATAAATCTGATCTACTAAACAAATTGCAGTTCCAAAACATTTTGTCAGCCCTAAAATTTACTCTGTCTGAAACAGTGCCTACAGACAGCCAATTCACTCAAGTAGCACAAATGTGCTGGACACACCATGGGCTTACAGAGTATTTTTCAGTGCTTATGTTGGATCAGTACAAAAGTGCCTACCCTTAGAAATAGTTGATTGAACTGCATTGCCACTGCACTTTCTAGAGACCATTTTTCCCATTTTACTGCAATTCTGTTCTCATTGCTATGGTATCCTAGTACCTGTGAGAATAATTATAACACTGTTCCATTTAGCACAATGTTCAGGAGTATTTCACTGAGATTTTTATATGGTGTTTCCAACCTTTAGCTTTCGCCACTCACTCCTTACATCAGAAGAAAATGATATATCAATCTGCTGTTAGCCAGCATAACAATTTCTTTCTGAATGGTATTATTTGAGTTTTTCTATTTACATTAATTAGGTCTATGCATTCTTTTAGCTTAGTAGATTGTGAAGAATAAGCAAAAATGGAGGAGTTTCTCCACTGCTTTCTTTTTAAATGTTTAGCACTTTATTTCTAAAATTAATTGATAGTGTGCATAGCATAAAATATATTTTTTATATCTGCTCTCTTAGCTGGCTCCAAATACATTGTATCTTCAACAGCTTCCATATATATCCACAAACTGCTAATAGACAAATTCTTTCTTAAGGACCCTAGCCCATTTCTGTTTGGATAATGAAGACATCCAATTGAATAATTACAAATCAAATTGGAATAAATGGTGTAGCTCGCTAAACCATCTACTAAATTCCCTTCTGTCTGCTTTTATCAATTTCATTAAACAAAGTCTCCATTTGTTTGTCTTGAATTATATCTTTTAATACCTAAAACAGAAACAGTGAAAGATTTTTCCAATTTTCCCATCCTAATTTTCATGAAGCACTACTTAGAGGGATGGGATTAATCAATTCTCTGATAGAAACTTTCTTCATAGTGGTTTCAATCCAGCTAAAGGATAACTGCCTTTCCATTTTTTGATGATAATATACACCACTGCATGTTATTTTCACTAAGCCTTCCCAACCTATTGTTTACAACCTTGCCTCCTTCTGCCCCTCTGGTTTTGAAAGCAAAGTCCCTGTTAGAAAGTAAATTTTTAATGTATTCTTTTTTTCTTTCATGGTACATTTTCTTCTTTAGAGGGAACTGTAAAAAGAGAAAAATTGGTTCTGAAATTTCCACAGACCTTCTAAGGTTATGTTGATGATACTTATTCAATCATCATCATTGCCAGCATGTTCAGAAAAAAGGTTAAGGTAGGTGAGAAAAAACCCAGTCAGTCTCTCTGCTGTAGGATGATTAAAATCCCCATGAAATGGATGAGATTACAGAAATAGAATGAAAGTGAATGAATGAACATGTAGTAACAACACACAGGTTATTTAAAAGAGTATTTGTGGAAGACAATGCAAACATCACCAGTTTTCTGAAACTGTCCATCGCATTTATTTTACTTATATAGAAACAGACAATGCTTTATTCCTCACTGTTAGATTTCAACTCTCTAAGGCTTCGTGCAGTTTCAAACATGCCATAATGCATCTGCTCTACGTCTCTTGCAGAAAAGCTGTGCTCCATGACATGCAGTTTAAACAGTGGTTTGGGTTTTTTTAGCTGATATTTCACAGTCAACCGTGTGGCCAAAGGGCAGTTCTGATCTTGTCTGAACTCTTAAGCAGACAAAAAAAGGCCATTTTTTCTTCTCACCAGTACTGTGTGGCATTCTTCCCTCTCAGCTTGCTTAAGCTCCACTCAGAGAATCACAAATTACTAAGCTTCATTGCTGCTTTTCAGTTTGAGGCACACATGCTATAGTTTTGCCTTTCCTCTTCATTTGAGAGGTCTATCCTTGCATTCAGGAAAAGAAGAAAGACAATGAAACTTTGTAGCTGAATACTCAGAGCTGGAAAAATTGGAGCAAACTGGTGTTAAGTTTGAAATTTGAAAACAGTCCAGTAGTTGAAATTTCAGTTTGAACTGAATAGCATCTCATAAATATTCATGGCCCTGGACAGAATGAAAAGGAAAGTAGAAAGTTAACATGAAGACATTAACTCTAAGAAAAGCATCATGTGTCATGGAGGCCCTTTTTATTAAATTGTTTCCCCAGAGTCTAAGTTCTCTTTGCAGACCCCATAATAGGCACATTTTCTTATAACTAAAATGACCACAGGAATCAGAATACATGGAAGCAGAGAGCTCTTGTTCCCAGCTAAAGGAAATTTCTGAGGGAAAATAAATGACTTGCACAACAGGAATTTGCAGACTTCCTAGAGTCATACTGACCTTAAGTTACCTCTCTTTTCCCTCTGACCTACGATTGCTTTTCTTGTCTAATTATCAGAGATATTTTAAATTATGCTAGAATTTTTTAAAGCTATTGCGTTGTTAACAGCAAAAGTGTTCTTCTTCAAGCTTAGCAAATGAAGCACTGGATAACAGCACAAATAACTTTTTACCACTAGGTCATCATTAACTCGATCTGGTCAAAAACATAATGACAGAAAAATGTTGACATCCAATTAACAGTGCATCATGGCATATATATTGCAAGTATCTGTTTTTAGCCCAGATCTTTTTTCACAAGATGAGAAACAATCAATTTAATTGGACACCCAGCTTGCCAGTCTTGATAATCTTTAGCACATAATCTTTTATTTTGATTGCAAGCGCTTTAGGGGAGACACTTTATTACTGTGCTTGAAAAATTCTGCACCATCATCCTGGTGAGTGTTGTGTCTGTCACAGACTTGGAACACAACTGTGCTATACTTATAATTGGAGACAAACAAAAGAGAAGGTTTTAACAACTCTCAAACTACTGCCTTTGAAGAAGCATATGATGTGTAACTGTTATACCTAAATTATTAAATACTCACACTAAGTGCAGAGGTTCATCTTTTCTTTCACACAGATTCTGAGTTTGTCCAAAACAGTTTGCCTGTCTCCTGTTATCATGTAGAAAAATCTTCCAGAAGCAAACAAGTCTGTATCTAACAGAGTATGAAGAAGGAAGTAAAAATGCCGGTCTCTAAGCCTTAAAGGTCTACCAGTATTTTTGTACTAATGGGAGAGATGCAATACTTTGAGCAGATTCTTACAGCATTCCAGTCACATGAATGTCTATGAGCCAGAAGATTGGTGGCTTGCACTAACCAAATTGCACACATGACCAAATGCTTAATTCAACGTGGCTAAATTAAGTAGGTATAAGAAACTAGAGAAACTGAAAGAAATTATCTACTGCATGCACGGGAATGTTCTCAGATAATATTTGTTTTCATCTCCACAGTAACATACCTTATTAACTCATCATCTGAGTTAATAAACTTAGGTTTGTTGGGCACATGAGGGCTAATAAAACTAAATGTTCTAAACCTTGTTTGACATATGCAAAGAAATTTTTTTTCTCAAATCAGAAGATCTGATGAAATAAAACCACATCTGATAAACATCAGATAAACAGGGTTTTGGTTTTATGGCTCTCACAATGAGCTAGAGAAGGAGGGAACTAATCAGACTTTGGGGACTGTGAATTTGACAGTGACTGAGAGAGAAATGGAGGGGAAAAAAAGGAGGGAATTAAACAAGTAGTGAGTCATGGGAAAGGAATAACCATTTCAACATCAATTCATGACTGCAAGGGTCTTTAATTTTGGAAAGTGAGTAACAACTAGGTGAAGGAGGGAAGTCAAAGTGGTGGTGAGGTGAGAAGGGCAGGGTACTGACTGCAAACACAGAGTGAACAGGTTAGAGGGAAGAGTGATTAGCTTTGCTGGCAGGCACAGGAGCCAGGACTGCAGGATTCTTCCAACTCTTTTTCTTTTTGAAACCCATCTTTTGATGATACTACTAGTAATTAAGGTCACCCCACTAGGGCATTTAGTGTTTGCCATGAGGAAGATCATCCTGAATTTGACAAATAGCATTTGTGTTTGTCTTAACTCCTCATCAAACAAGACCTAGAGTTTTTACTCAACTGCAGGAACAATTTTTCTTGCCTCTCTGAAAACTCAGAAGAGCACTCTCACAAGATTTCCAACACATATATGCCTTCAGAAATATCAGCAGAGACTATTTCCAAAGACTCCATTTCATACCAGAGATTTAACTTCAGAAAAAAAAAGTATAAATACGAGATGGAGGATATGATTACAAAAAAAACCCCATGCTCTTTATAGTCTCACTAATTTAAATACAGTGCCACAATACATGGTTTGGAACAGAGTCTTCACTGCCCAGCCTAAAACGTAAGTAAAGAAAATTTGTATCTGCTACAAAATACTTATTAGATATACCTTAAATGGCATCTGTGTACACAATGCTATTTCTAATGCAACTGTCTTTGTGTCTACTAGGTTACTGTTCTGACTTAGAAGAGACAGGAGAGGAAGATGGCGCCAGAGAACAAATGAAATGTTCTTCATGGAAAATATCATACAACAGCCTCAGTCTCTCTTAAGATAAGATGGAAAATTCCTGAGCTTAATAGGTGGAGCATCTTCAACTCGTTAAAGCCACTGGCATTTTGTGAGGGTGATTGCCTCATTTCTTTCTAATCATCTCTTCTCCCAACACCTCCATCAGCAGCTGAGCTGGTTCACAACTCAGCATCTCTATGTAAAGCATAATTGGCTCCTCAGAAGCCCGCTGGAATTAGGGGTCAGCCTGGGCTCTTAAGAGGAATATCTCTTGAAAAGAAAATGGCATCAAATGATTTATTGGCACTATTCATGTTAAAAACCCAGGGAACAAAAGTTGCTTTTAAATAAGAACAGGCTCCAGACTACAGATTCAACTAGATCCATACTCACAGCTTCAGCTTCAATGTGTGATTTTGCTAAGCACACTGAAGATCTCCAAAACACATCTCTTAGTAGGACATGCAGGGTACATTTTAAAAGCTGGTTCCACAAAGGAAGGCACAGCTCCTGAGAGGGAACAGATTTTGCAACCACAGAAGCACTTTCTCTATCTTTAATGAAAAAGAAGGCAAGAATGTAGGACAGTTGCTTTGCATTAAATATAACTTTTAAAAATATTTCTTTCTCTGAACAGCATCAGCAATTAAGCATCACTAGAGCCTCAGTTGAACTCACTGTTCAAACATCCTACTTTTCAGCATTTTAGGAGATTTCTCATTCCTCATTGTCTTGACAACACAGAGTCTAATAAAGTTTTAGTCCATGACCTGGGCTCCTGGATACTACTGCTGATAACAGATATTATCAGCTAGGTGTGTATTTCTAGCCAACAAAATATTTTAATAAACAAGATGTTCCAGTTTAAGAATATGGGCAGAAAAGCTGAAACTTATCATAAAAAACACTTCATAAACAGGACTGTTGTGAAGATGAAGAGATTAAAAGCTGCATGTTAGTATTTGTTGCTGAAGAGAAATCTTCAGTAGATGGGTTTACCTCTTAAAGTTGTGATATGAGAACATGACAAAGAAGGAGAGGCAAAAGGATTTTTAGTTTAATGGTAAGAACCAACTGAAAATGATTATATCCTTTGAATAGAATTGGAAGGAGTCCACAGATTCTTGGGTTGATTAAACAGTGCTCTCATCTCTGTTGGTTATCATTCTTATGAGAATTTTCCCATTTTCCAAATAAACCCATCCCAGATCTTTCAGATCTGCTTTCAAACTGCAGAGTGTAGCTCTTTGCTTGGGTAGAGCTTTGTGGAAGCCCTGACCTTGTCCTGCTCTGCACTGCACGGTGCTGGTTTCCACCCCATCCACTTAGCTGTACATCCTCTGCCTTTTCCAGTTCTCCTAGGGAATAGGATGTAGACACTTCCTCAGCACTACTTTTTATCCTATGCTTCCTGCCACCTTCTTATCACCCACTCTTTCTTCCCTCTTTCCTCTCACTTTTTCATCTGGGAATTTCTGAACACAAAGGAAAACTTGTATATGCAACAAAATACCGGATGTACTCAGGGCAGCCAAAAGGTTGGAGTGTTGATGTAACAAAATTTTGGCCAATCTAAACTCATGGCTGCAATTTTGAGCTACCTGAACAGATTTTATTGGTCTCTTTAGAATATGGGGGTGGGGGGTGGGGGTGTATTTGACAAGCAAGGATGCTCAGAAAGCTATTCCCTCCTCCTCTTTTTCCTGTTCCTCTGAAAGGGGCTTAAATAGATTTCTCAAAACACCATTAGTATCAGGCACCCACTTACCATGTATCTTCCCAAGCCATTAATCACAGTCATGTGAAATTTAAAGCAGTTCCTGGTCTTTTTCCCTGAAATTAAAGAGTCACTCTTTTCATAAATATTATTGGTCATGAAACACAGTGATTTCCAGCCATGCCATCAATTATAAACACAGCTAATTGAAGTGCCAATAGAGCTGCCTCTCTTCAGTGAGGCTCCTGCTCTGAATTTCACTGGCCATCAATCATTGTATCATCAAAAGAAGACTCCCCTTCACTCCCCTCTGCTGACCTTAAGCCAAGGCACCAGTATTGGCCTCCTGAAGTTACCAGGCTATGTGATATCATAAATACACATCTAATCAGTTAACCTCTCTCTGTGCCTATATTGCTTTCAAATCTCAGATCAGGTTGTCAGACCTTTGCATTAGACTGGCATCATCAGGGAAATCAGCAGAGCTTCCTCTCCACCCTCAAGGTCTCATACCAAGTCAATATTCTCCACACCTTTTACAGGGGAGAGACAGAGATGCCACCATCTAAAATGTGATTCTGTTTTCTCTTTTTGGACACACAAAAAGTGCTGCCTCCAAGCTGTTTGTGAGTGCTTTTGGGATGTATGCTGCCACACAAATGATAAGCAGTAGCCAAAATATATCCCTTTTGTGTCTTAGTGATAGAATTAATGGGAAATAGATCTTGTGCTGGACTGTGAGAAAGGGAAAGAAAGACTGAGAATTTGAATTGTTCCTTGCAAAAGAGCAAGGAAATGGACTGCCTCTGCTGCCTGTAACTTTAAACACAAAGCAGTGTAAAAGCACATAATTCAGTAATTCTTCTGGATGTTGTGTAAGAGAAACCACGGTAAAAAGAAACAGAAGGATGAATTTGTTTCCTCTTTGATGGTGAAGTATCAATGTACAAGTGACATGAGGAAATGTGCACTAATGTGAATGAAATCATTAACTCTTATAACACCCACTTGTCACCCACACAAACAAATTAATTGCAATGCATCCAATTTTACTTTAATAATTTGTGTTGATACACAATCAGCCTGTTGCTTTCAGACCCAAGACTACCAGATAATGCCACTTCCTATCCAGTTCACTGCTTCTGGTAGCTACAGTCACTTCCATCACTTTCAGCTGTGAACTTCAGCCAAATGTGAATGATCCCTTCACCTATTTCAGGTGCCATTGATTGTTCCAGACAGAACCAGCTATCACCACCTCTCTTAACCACCAAACCATGACCTTCACTCTTCACCTCTGGCTTTCACTGACCAAGAATTCTTCCTCATGACTTCCTAATATTACCCTTGATTCCTTTAACTACTCCAGTTCTCTTAATCATTCTTTCAATAGCTGGGAAATCTGAGACTTGTGCCTCATCCATCTAGGGTCTCTAGTCCTCACAGGCACCAACAGAACTACAAGACACCTGTGGTGTATCTTCAATGCCAGGTCTGCACAGTGAGACATGGAATGCATGGTCTGGCAAAGCCAGGCACCCTGGTGTCTGAAAGATGATTGGAAATGCACCTGCTCAAGAGCCATCCCACGAGGGACTCCACGGAGGCAGCCAACAGTAATTACAGATTTCAGCAAAGCTGGAGTAGCTGGTTTATACAGGCATCTGCAGAGCTGTCTACAGACTGCTGGTTTTGTCCTGTTTTTAGAGGCCTCCCCATGAATCCCTCCTTCCCCTTCAAAGCTCATCCAGACATGGTTTACGTCTGGTCCTTCGTGTTCTACTGCTTAAATTTGGACTTTTCGGTCTACTAGTCTTCCTAGCAGCCCAGTCACTCACAAACTGCTGACCCTGTCAACTGAGCGAGTGGTCTCAGCTGGATTAACTACAACAGTCAGCAACTAACAAAATTCTAACTCTCCCTACTGCAGTAGACCCTGAAGAGCACCATGAGAGAACACTGCCCTCTATACTATTGGTACCTCATCCTTTTTGGTTGGCATTAGTACAGGAAGTGGACTGGGAAGAGATTTGACAGTCTTTTTGGAGCCATTTTCTTGGGTGAATGGGAGTAATTATCTTATGTGAACTCAAAAGATGATCAGGCAAGAACTACAAGTCAACTGCACATGCATGTAAGAAGCAGCCTGTACTAACAGGACCAAAAATGCCAATATTTCCAGTAAGCCAGACATCAGTAAGTTGAGCAGAATGAGTTATGATTGTCCATTATGAAAAAAAGAACTCTCTGGTCAGCTAAATCCTTTTCCAGTACCTAATTTAACCATTCTCCATACCTTCCAAAGTGATTGAGAGAGTAAATTGCTCACTTTCCCCAGAGAAGTTCATGAGAGGTACTGTAACTATATCAGAATACAGATTCAGAAATGACAATTCCTGTGACTTTTTCCTCCATTAGCCTCGTGAATAAATATCCATTATTTTAACAATAATGCAGATGATGACAGGCTATTGCCTGTTTTCAATTTCCCTGAAGAATTAAGCTTACTGGAAAAAAAAATTCTGAACATTTTAATATAAGAGATAGGAAACAAAGAAATCATTATTAGTCTAAAGATAACCTAAGTCCCATACCTGAAATATTTTGCATTTTGCAAAAGAAAAAACTCTTGACTCAGTCTCAGCAACGGGTCAATGACTTTATACTTAATTTCAAATAGATAAGGTCTGTCAAGATTAGAATAAGATTATTCAATGTCTCCTTTGTTTTTCCTCAAATTGATATAGTACATCCCATGACACAAAATCAATACTGTCTAAAAAATGTAGACTGAACAGTCTCCAAGAAAATTAGAGAAAGAGGAATTATGAATGCATCACACAGAACTCCCAGTACATGCAATTTAGAAGTAAACGAGAATGTGCTTTGGTGCAGAGGCCATCACCAGGTAGAACCCAGTGGATTACACTCCTTTTGTGGGGAAATCTGCAAAATACTGGACTATGACAACTTTTTTGAGAGCCTGGGAAGGAAAAGCACTGAGACCTCTCCTCCCACTGATACTATTATTGCTGTCATACAGTGCCTGTCCCCTTAAATCTCATCTGCAGTAATCCCAAAAACTAACACTATCTCTCCACTATCCACCTGCTGCAAGGTTTTAACACATGAAAATTAATAATGAATGGGAGACAATGGCTACTCATTTTGAAGTAAAGAACTCTTTGTCCAATCTGCTTGAGTCTACACAGAGAATGATTAGATTACTTAGAGTATATACATTTCTATCAATTGTAAACATATTCAGATAATCTCCTCTGTAGAAGTGCAATGGAAGGATACGTAGCTTTGGGCACGATATACTGAAATCTTGCCCTGCATCTATTTTTGGTGCTGCTAAGTTAAATATCTCCCACCCCTTTGTTCAGCTGATGTACCTGTTTTTTTTCTGATGGATGCAGTTAACTGGTTTCCATGTTTGGGAATTACAAGCTGAAATTGCTCTTCTGTTACTTTTTGTTTCTTTTCTTCTTTGTACACATGTGCATTTTATTTCCTTTGCTCATCAAATGATTTTAGAAAAAGGTTATGCAGTCAGAGCTGATTTAAGGTGGGGAAGGGTGGTTTAAAACTTATAAAAAATAAAAGGTCTGTACAATGTTCACTCTGATGCCTCCTCAGTAGGTGTGCCCTAACAAAATATCTACCCTCATAAAGAAATTATCTATCTCCAGCTGGGTCCTGGGCCCTTCTGGGTTTCTGATGAGGCCAGACTGTGTGATTAAGCCTTGGATTAGTATTTATTTTTTCACTTGTTACTACTCTCTCCTATTCCCCTTGGCTTAGTTCACCTACCCAGGATACCCTGAACCATCAAAGACATTTCCTTGCCTCCCACTAACCAGGCTGGTCTCATTACATGGCTTTAAGCTTTTCCAAGATCACAGCTTTTGGTTACACATTTGAATCAGGAGAGGCCCTTTTGTAGGTAAGGCAGCCTGTAGAATAGGCTGTGATCCTGGCCTGCAGCCCCTCACAGCACTGAAAGGTGGATAAATAGTAGTGGTGCAAGTCACAGCAGAAGAGATACCTTCTAACAGGAAAAGACAAACCTAAACGAAGACAAAATACACAGAAGACTCCATTCCTTGCTGATGATTTGAATGATTTAGCAGCTGGGTTTTCCCTTACAGCAAGAAATGGCATATAACAGATAAGCAGCTGTAAAAAAAACCTTCCCTGGCTATGTGCACCACTGGAGCTTGTTGCAGATGTACATTTTTAGAAAATTATGTCCTTAGTATTCCTATTTTTGCTGGTGTTTGTATAATGAACATTGTGTTCTAATTTATTTTTAATGTACAACTTACCCCTCACTGCCAACCGTTCTTTGAATGAAATGTTGCTTCTACATGAGTATTTCTGCATAAATATTTTATAACTGAACTAAATAAAAAATCACCTTAGAACTACTTGAGGTTAAACTGCTGAAAAAGTGGAACTATTCAATTCTGCTTTCACATTTATTCCTGTTATTTTGTAAGGAAATCTTGCTGAGGCAAGCTCTCAATTTTACTCCAGATTGTACTAAATGACAAGACAATAAGTTCATTTTGGACATGAATAGGAAACGCCAACTGTAACTGATACAGGACACCTGTGCTGTAATTTAAATTATGGAATAATGGCTGCAGACCTATTTACACCTGGTATTAAAAAAAAAAAAAAAATCTTTCTACACCTTATAGACACTGTAACCCCTGAGTTCCTTTGAAATCAGGATGCACTAAAACAACAAACACATACAGTATATTTTTATTTATAATGCAAGAAAAATTACCAGCACAGAAAATTATGAAGAATCCATTTTATGATCAAACTGAATGCTGCTTCAATACACTGTGAAGAAAAAGAAAAAAAAAATCAATTTCCTGTCAATAATGTGTATCTGTATTTGGTTTAAAACAAATATTTGAAAAGTAGGCCACTTAACATCTGAAATCTTGCTTTATCAACACAAAGGAAGAAAAGGAAAATGATGAAGATGCAGAGGCGTTCAGGGAATACACCTGTGAGCACTCTATTCCTCATTTATTTATGATTCAGAAAGTCCAAATAAATTATTTCCATAAAATTAGTACGAGAATAGGGACTTCTAAAAAAGCTTCATTACAGAATGTAAACTCTGGAAACACAAGCATAGAAACCATCATCAGTATAAAAGCACAAAAGAAAAAAAAGAATTGCATGTAATCCCAACTGACGCCCATTGGGGATGTCCTGAAGGAAACACTGCAGAGGGCCGGAGGTCTGGCTGCACCCTCTGGAGCTCCTCACCCCAGGGAGCTGCTCCTGGCCTGGTGTCAGGCACGGGGGGGAGGGAAAGAAGGAGAGAGGGAACTCCTCGTGTAGGTTCCATGTGAACATTCACCCATGAAGGGACGAGGGATGAAGAGCTGGAAACAACAGCGGGTTCAGGGATTTCCTACTGAGGGGTGGAAAGGCGGGGACAAGGGATACAGACAATGGGCCAAAGGGAAGGAGGCAGGGCTGGAGCTGAGGGAACCAATGGGAACAGCACATAGGCGGGAACAAGGGAAGCGACCTTGGGATGTCGAGGAGTACAGAACTTTCTAGAAGTAATACACAGTTAACTAAGGGAAAAGAATATTTATAACTTTAGGTAAAATCAGGGAGGGGAAAACATTAACCAATCAACTTGAAATACACAAATCATGAAACTGGGGGGGATGATGGGTTCTCACCCTAACCAGAGCGGGTTGCTAGACATTGGTGCCTGACCCCCAAGCAGTCTCTTGTTTCATCTGAAGTCAGGATGCTTCTTCCAGCAACGAGCACTGCCACATGTTGCCACTGCTGAATGTGATTCTTTTTCTTCATTTATCATCAGAATAAAAAATCCCATAATTAATGCATTTAATCAGTTTTGCCACAATGAGTAAATGCCTCAAGGGTCTATGTAGCAATTCCTTTTCACAGGAAAGATTTACTAGAAATTTTCATTAAATGGAACTGAAGTATATTTGTTTTGCCCTAAACTATGAGACCACCATCCTGTTCAGAAGCCAGGAGAATCTGGGCCTCAGCCCCTGTAGACAAGGTCAACTACATTTTGTGATAAATAATTATAACAAACTCAGGATACTTTGGCAAATTTGCAAAAGCAAAGATCTGCTTAATGTAAGAAATCCATTTATGAAGAAAAGTCAGTAAAGATCATAGTGACTTCACTGACTTAAGGAATACAAATCTTTCTAATCAGAGCAGAAAGCCTAACTGGCATGATGAAGGCTTCCAGTGTAGTTTGGAGTGCTACTTAATAATTGTGCAGACACACAAACACTGAAATGAAACAGCTTTTCTTCGCTATCTGCCTTGTTAATGAGCGTGTTACTCCATCTTTAATAATAACCACAGCCTCTGCCAGGTCTTGGATGACCTGGGTCTGGGTTCAGCATGTCTTCCCTGAAATGCTAAAGCATCTGTCAAGGGAAATGGAAAATAATGTCCTGTCTTCAGAAAGTGCCCGACTGAGTAGGCGGTAAATGACTTACACTGCATCCTTCCAACTAATGAGTTACATAGGCTTAACCGGGCAGGAGAGGAGCTTTGCTCCTTAAAGAGAGAAAAATCCATAACAGAAAAACCAGTGTCCTTCCCTAGACTAGATGGATAAGAACTAATCCCCTTTCCTTGTTACAGGAAGGTGTATTTGCTGTGCGTCAGCCCAAGCACGTTTCACCCTGAAGCTGTATTGCCTCTCTGCCAATACCAGCTTGGGCTTCTGGGCAGGGAGGCCTCACTGGATTTAAACTGGACTTGACCACACTTAAACTGAAAGTATTTACTCTACTTACTCCTTCTGACAGCTCCCTTCCTTGCTAGGTGTCCTCATCCCAATTCCTGCTGCTGGTTCCTCATGTGAGGCCCTTCCCACAAGTTATTTCTGCTTTATCTATCCCTGTTACCCACTTACTGCTTAGGCTGCTGTGCTGTGATACTGGCTTTTCAAGGCAAGTGCAGAAATCCACAGATGCTTTTGCCATGAGAACTTTCCTTCTTTGTCATCTTCACGAGGAGTTAACAAGCATTAGATTAACTGTTTAGCCCAGGCCCTCCAGGTATAGCTGGGTTTATTCAGTGTTTTGCCACAGCAAGAATAGTTCATCCAAATTTTTGACTTTTTAAAAAGCACAATAGTTCTGTGTGCAATGCAAATGAAACTTCTTTAGGTTAGTTAATTATTATTAATTTTCATTATACTCTTTTATCCCAACCACATATCCTAGCACTTGGAATGCCTCTCTGTAGGACTTTTCTGGGGTTCTTTTTAATACTGACTTAAAAATATACATGTACAATTTCAGCAATTAATGTTAAAATGTAGCCTTATATATAGAAGTGTTAGCACAGCAAAACACAGGGTAACCTGGGGTGCAGGAGTTGCAATGTGTGGCCTGTGGGGAAAGCAATGATACTCTCACAAAACAGCTTTCCCAAAGAAAAAAACTGCTTGAAGCTACACTGTCACTCCATATTCTGTACCTGAGTGTTTCAGAAATAGCCCTGAACTCATGGCACCACTAAGCAATTACAGCCATAAAGTAGTTTCCAAACAACTTTCCAGCACATGGCAGACCTGAACGTGCTTTGAATTAATCTCCAGGCCTTCACACATACTTTGGAAACATTATGGAGAAGAGGTGTGCAGCAGTGAGTCTTTTCCATAAATAATTTCCTGGACCTTGTGGATATACAGAATCTTAATACTCATTAAATTACTGTCACGTGTAGCTGCAAGGATTTAGGGGCAGACACTAACAAAAGCACCACTGGCATAGGAGAAGCTGTCTGGGCGTCAGAGTAGCTGGAAACTCCAGAGCTTGCTGGAAACTCCAGAGCTCACTGAGCAGGGTTAGCACAAATCTAGATGTTAACAGACTTGAAAGATAAGGCTCATTTGCTGCCCCTTCAGGCTCCCAGAGTTTCTCGTTGGTGAGGAGGAGATTGTGAAATGAGGCTTGCACTTCTGAGAAAAATATATCCAAAAGCTGCTGCACTGAGGAAAGCAGAAATTAACTCAACAGCTGTAGAGCTGTTTAGAACTGTAGGTGCTGGAACAGCTTATGATGCTGCTGGCACTGGAATGGAGATATTCAAACAGCAGTTTCAGAGCACCTGCCCTGTTCTGTGTGCATGACTTCCTGCTCTGGATGGCTCCCAGATGCCAGTGTCCCCCCAGTCACTGCAGAGGCTTGTCTGGGTACTGGCCCAGCTGCACTGGTTTACAGCAAGGAACTCTCAGGTTCAGGTCTTAGTCTTCACTCCTGATCAACCACATCACTGCAGGCTCTGACTTCATTTTGGCACACCAGCTGGCCCTCCAGAACAGGGCATGAGTATGGGAATCCACGTCCAGTTGCAGTATGGATGCACCAGTACTGTGCCAGGGTGCAGCTTGTTGCCCCAAGGGACTGAGCAGGTTACTAAGCTGAACAAAGCCTTCACACCTACCCTCAGAACCAAGAAGCTGAGCTCTGTGCCACCCTTGCCACCCTACCACAAGCCTCACCTGACGCTCTGAAAGCAGCCCTTTCATTCCATAAACTACTCACATATCATCTGATACTCATGTATCATATCTAGAGAGCAGAGTTAATGAAATATGCATAAGACAAACACTCTGCTGTGCAGTGCACATATCTGAAAAATTCAGCAGACTGCTCTTTTGTATGGCCAGATCCCATCCCAGCCCCACCAGGAACACGTTGCCTCTCACACAGCAGAAAGACCAGCTTCTCCTTGCTATACTGAAATGACAAAAGGCTTCTACTCTTCTCCCGTAGTTTAATCACTGAGCTGGGTATTTGGGTATATTTCAGAGCAATGTCATTTCTTTCAGAGTCCTGAACAACCAGAAGTAGCTGACTTGTTGTCTGTTTCCAAACAATGTTTTGGGAACTCATTTTACAAAGTATGGTTTGAGTCAATTTTTTATTTTAGTATACTTAAGCCATTATTTGAAACAGATATAATAAAGGTAATAAGTTTGATCAATATTTTAAGGGCACTGAGTTTTTATTTCTCTCTTTTTCAGAAGTCCTTAATGCTTCAGTTTGCTTCTGATCAATTGTAGTTCCAAACTGTATTTCTCTTTCATTCAGACTTTGTAATAAATAGAAAGGTGGAGTAGTCATCACAAGGAAAATCCTTAAACAGCATAAGGAAGTCTTTGAGGAATACCTAATCCAGAGGACCAGTAGAAGCCTCTTAGTAAGTGTTTGTGTTCCCAGAATTTGAGAGGTCAGTTCTCTGTCTTGCAATAAACTCATATGCTGCAGAGAAATTTGGAAGAGAGGAGAGGAAGGGACTTGACCAGGACACTGTGGGTATTCCCCTTCATTCTGGTGTTTTACAAGTGGTTGGTCATCTTGAATGTGATCCATCTAGTGGCTGCCTGTACCCCAAGTGAAAAATTTGTTTGCTGAGAGCAAGCCATGGTCATGAGCTTACTACCCTGAAACTACCACCCAAATGAATCATTGAATTTTTTATGTTGGAAAAGACCTCTAAGATCATCAAGTCCAGCCATCAACCCAGCACCACTGTGTTCACCACTAAACCGTGTCCCTAAATGCCACATCCATACATCTTTTGGACACCTGCAGGGATGGTGACTCCACTACTTCCCTGGGCAGCCTGTTCCAAAGCCTGACCACACTTTCAGTGAAGATGTTTTTCCTAATGTCCAGTCTAAACCTCCCCTGGCACAACTCGAGGTTATTTCCTCTTGTTCTATCTCTTGTCACCTGGGAGGAGAGACTGACCCCCACCTTGCTACACCTTCCTGTCAGGGAGCTGGAGAGAGCAGTAAGGACCTTCCTGAGCCTCCTCTTCTCCAGATTGAACACTCTCAGGTCTCTCAGCTGCTCCTCATCAGATGTGTGCTCCAGATCCTTCCCCAGCTCTGCTGCCCTTCTCTGGACACGCTCCAGCCTCTTGATGTCTTTCTTGTAATGACAGGACCCAAAACTGAACACAGGATTTGAGATGGTGCCTCACCTGTGCCCAGTACAGGGGACAATCACTGCCCTGTTATGTGCTGCTTGAGTGATCAACTCCTCATTCAGGTTGGTGCCAAGAGCAGTAGTGACTTGCCTTAAATTCATACACATTACCAATGTAAAAGAATTTTAAAGGCTATTTAAATAGAGAATATTTAATCACTGAGTAAGTGAAAGTTATCTGAAGTTTAATGTGAATCTCAAAATCTTTTTCCTACTTATTTTATACTTTCTTAATTTTTAACATTTCATCAAACCAGAAAGTATGCTTTGAGTGCTGGAAGTTGGCACAGAAAAGGGGTACGGGCAGTTTTGCTGTGAGGCAGATCTCAAATGTAGTGCAATATATTTAAAGTAAAAAAACATCCTCACCAGAGACTGTCTACCTCTCCTTTTAAACTGTAGCTATGCCATCGAGCAGAGAAAGAATTAAAGGCACTCTACTACTGTCTCAAGGAGCTCCACAGCACAAGGGACAAAAAAAAAAAAAAGAAAAAAGATGAAAATTATCTTTTCTTTTTTTCTTGGCATTGTCTCCCCTGCTTATCTCCAGCTAACTGATGCTTTTCTTTCTCTCTACATAGTAGCATAAATATATATATTAGCACTCTCTCTCTCTCTCTATGTATATCTATATATAAGCATAAATATTTGCCTGTAAGGCAACTTTGCTTAAGCCAGAGTTTTCTCCCAGGTTTTGAAGCAAAGTGAGCATCATCCATCATCCAGAACTCTTCACTACCTCCTCAGTACTGCTAGCACTGCAGCTTGCTCTACTTTACAGAGATTTGCTTGGTCACAGCCTTGCCAGAGTGGACCAAATTGTTGCTAAAGTTCCCCTTCATAAGTAAACAACTGTCTCAGTGCCTGCCTTGACACTGAATTTACCTAAGGATGAAAAAGCAAACCACAACCTATGCTTCTCCCCCTCAAGGAGCATTCCCTGCTTCAACACCAGGCCTTTTGCAGGCTCCTTCGGGCTGCAGGAGCCCCATGCTCGCTGCCTGATCCCACAGACACAATTTTCCTGGCACTGCTTTTTCATCGATTCCCAGGTCTGCATTTTTACTGAGCAGCCAGCATGTTTAAAAGAAGTACACTAGTTTTCTGTTGCTAGTTAAATCTCTCTATCTGGAATTATTTCTGAATCTTGGAATACAGTGTGATTTATGTGGCAGCCCAGTTTTAGCAGTTTTGCTTCAAATGAACCCAGGAAACCTAAATATACCAGTGATAATTATATATATCAGGTGCTATTTGCACTGCTACAAGCTAAACCCAAATAAATTCTATCAAAGCTACTGCAAGAGTTTCCAAATGAGTGTATACATCAGTTTAGTTTTTTTAAACAAGTGCAAAAATATAAACCATCTTAACTGGAAGCATTCCTGTTTACACAAAGAAGTTAAATATGTAAAGCAGATATCTGTAGTCTGTTATCAACAAAAGCAAATAAAATACAAAAAAATTTCTTCAGTCTTTGATACAAATTCTCTTTTACTCAAGTTTTACCATGCCACCAGAACATTCCCTACTAAGAATGAGGAAGACAACAGTTGTAAAAAAAATTTACAAAAAAAGCAGGGTTATTCTAGAATTTCTGCAGTATCTAGCAGCCATCTTTTCTCTTGAACTGGGCCAAAAATTATTTTCAGTACATATTTCAGGACATATTTCACAAAATACTGTAGATCCTGGAAGAAACTTCAGAAAGCCAGTCTTGATTCCCTTTATTAGGTCAAAAGTAGATAGCACTGTTTTATAGGATACAATATATAATGATAAAATTCACACTAAATTATCCACTGAAGTTTCCTTACAGAACAAAAAAGAAACTACTTAATGTGGTATGAGGTTAAATTTTACCCTGCACAATGTCAAGCTTTCAAATTGGTATTTTTTACAAAAATAACAAAAGCCAATGAGCCCAGTTATAAGGAGGATTATTTGTGGTGTTAGCCCAGTATTAATCATCAGTGACAACTTCAACTATGGAAACTGCAATTCTTTTACAGGATCAGTCCTTGACTTTTGTTGAGCCATAACTCAGGCCTGTGGAGTAGAGAAACAGCTTCATATAGGACTGAATCTGACACTCTGACCAGATAAAAGTGGTGCTTTCAAAAGGTTAATTCACAGCATAATTTACCAGCAGAGGAATAGATACATGTGCCAGCCCTGTTATCAGAAAGACAGCTTCCAGATTAAACCAACCTCAAATAAAAAATTAAGAATTGGAAGCATGAATCTTATTTGCAGCAAAGATGCTTTTCATTTGAGTGACAGTGCAAAAGTATTCAAGTGGGTATGAATTACAGTTCCTACAATTAGAAAGCTTTTCATCTTGTCAAAATGGTATTAAGAAATTTCCATATAAGTATGGATCCAATAACTTCACCGAGCACCCTGCCTAAGTGGATCACCTGATTTTTTTTTTCTAATCAAGCAATACAAGAATGAAGTGGTCCAAATGGCTGTTGTTTTGCCTCTAAAATTAATATCGTCAAATGTTTTCCCTTTTTTTTTTTGGTCAAACCTCTGTCTCCTGTGAGAGGGGGAAGAGGGAAGGACAGGACCATGTTCTAGTGCATTAAACAGAGAAATAACTTTTGGATACAAGGTTTGCTCCTGGAGCCACTGCAATTATTTTCCTTTCTCTCTTAACAAAGAGTCAAACTGGTATATTTTCTTCAAAATCAACCAAATGAAACTGCTCTTAAAAACATTTAGGAAGCAGATGGTTTCAGTGAAACCTTAAGAGATGTGGGGATTGTCTCACCTCAGACTGTCTGGCACAATAAGACAGGAAGGAGAGATGTGGCAGCACATGTGGCTGCAGCCACCCTGACCCCCGAAGGCACAACAAAAACCAACATGTGCTGGCCAGACACCGAGGTCTAACAACAACCCACTCTGTGGTTAGGGAGAGCACCCATCATCCCCTGGTTTGGTGATTTGTGTACTTCAAGATGGTTGGTTCATGTTTTCCCTTCCCTATTTTTGGTATGAAGTTGTAAATGTCCATTTCCAGTGAACTGTGCATCAGTTCTAGAAAGTTCTGTACTCCTTGACATCCCATTGGTTGCTTCCCTTGTTCCCTCTTATGTGCTGTTCCCTCTGTTTCCCTCATCAGCCCCTCCTCCTTCCCTTTGTCCCGCTCACTGTATCCTTTATCCCCGCCTTTCTATCGGGCGCCCTAGGACATGAGAAAGAACGACACTCCCACAAGAGATGTCAGAAGGGAATGAGCTATCGTTTTCTCACTTCAGTATTTATAGATTTCTTAACCAGGACAGTGGATTGGAAGAAAAAGGTCACTTCCTCTACAAACACATTGGTTACAAGGCATGTCCATCAGGGTATTCCCATCATCATACAAGTATGCAAAGCAAGCTTACAGGTAGGAAAACACTGACTATTATTTACATGAACCCTGTGAGAGCTCTGACTCCAAAAGTATAAATATCAGAAAGCTAAAAGAACTAGGCAACATCCATCCCTCAGTATGAAATCCCTGGCCCCTCAGTTATTTTTGGCTCTTTGTCCCTAGTCCTTTCGCATCAATAAACCTTCATGTGGAACCTACACAAGGAGTCCTCTCTTTCCTTCGTTACCCCCCAGGAGACAACCAGCCCAGGAGCAGCTCCCTGGGGTGAGGAGCTCACTCTTTGCCCCTTTTCTGTAGAGCCACTGGAATCAGAGGGTGCAGCCAGACCTCCTGGCTTCTTTTGTTTTCTTGGCTGGCGTACCTTCAGGGAGAGATCCTGTCTGTGGGTTTTTTCCAGCTAGAGGCACAAGTGGCTGTTTTGAAAGACCTGATTTCCAAGTACTGCCTAAGTGAAACTCTCAGGCTGCCTCCACCTTGGTACTGCCATTTTTTAAAGGTAGAGAATTGTCATGCACATTTGGCTGGCTGAACTTCATAAGAAGGGTTATTTACCTTAACAAGAACTAGAGCTTATGTCTACAAAGATTGAATCTTTGCAAATGCTTACATACATGCATATTTAAAATTGTGTTTGAAGTCAATTGCACTGCCTTTATGTATACTGCTGAGTGTGTATCCAAGCATTTGCAGTTTAACAAGCATTTATCAGTAGAGAGCGAGACATATATTTGAGAATATTTCTCATGAATCATATAGATCTGCTTTACTTATTTCTTGGGAAAGGCTGTATACTGCTTATTGTAAGATATTCTTTCTCCTAATTACAGTTCCAGGCATACTGCCCTTATCAGAAGAACAGCAAGTGGAAGCAGTATCAAGACACATAATTTTTAGAAGGTCACTTAAGTAACAAGAAGGCAAAACAGCCCTCTACTGTTTCAGTAACTTATTATTCAGTTATCTCTTAAGGGAAAAAAAAAAAAAAAAGAAAGAGCACACTTTATCCTTTCATATCCCCAAATATGCAAGCTTCATAATTCTCCTAAGGTTCAAAGGCTTATTAATTATTTGTATTTCTAGTTCACTAAATTTTTTTGCCCTGAGACACTTCATCACCAGAATGAAAATCAATCCCAAGAGTGCTGCAGGGCAGTCAGCCTGTTTTGTCTGCTAACCAGACTGGCACTAAAACAATGCCCCAGCACCAGAGTATTGGGGTAGAACCATAGAATTATAGAATATCCTGAGTTGGAAGGGACTCCAAGGATCATTGAGTGCAACTCCTGGCCCTGCACAAGACAACCCCAAAAAATTACACCACGTGCTTGAGAGGATGCATGAGAACAAAAATATTGAAAGGATAGAGGGAAAAAGTACCCTGCCAGAGGTACTGAGTTAGTGGTGAGGTTCTTGTTTTAACCATGGCCCCTTTTCAACAGCGTTAGCCACATCCTTTCAGGCTGAGAGCAGCATCTGCAGACCTAGATGGAGAGAGGAAGCAAAGTGTGTTGGTTCCACAGGTCCTCTTACAGAGGAATGTCAGCTATTCCTGTTTTCTATTCCTCTTGCAAGTTTAGCCAGGTGTCTTAGCTGGCCATTGGCAAAACCTCTCAGAAGATGTCCTACTGCACCACACTTGTATGGCTGCAAAAACGTGAATGTATTGTTTTTCAAAGTCTGGAAGTTGTAAACAATATATGAAATAGTGGTAAGGCTCAATATTTCTTGGAAGAGATTTGGGCAATTCAAAGTTTAGATTTCCCCACACCTGCAGAAACTAGAGACCATGCATACCTTTTATGCATTTGAGCAGCACTCCCTTCCTGCAGAAAATTCACTTTTTAAATGAATGAGCGAATAATAGCTGCAGAAATAAAGCAGAATTCGGACAAAAAATACTTGCAAGTTTTGTAAAATTCTGTCATGACATAAAGTTCAGCATAAGGTCTATCACTACTTAAAGTTTAGTTTGCCTTCTCTTTGTCTGCAGTTGCAGTTGTCATAGACTCTCGTCACCATTTCGGATTAAGTCAAAATGCTGACTGCAGAACAGTATTTGTTCTTTTCAGGAGGAAAATGAAGGAGTTAGCAATATTCTGAGAAGCTTGTCACTGCTGATGACACACTACATGAGTTTACACAGAACAAAAACAGGATTGGCAGTAACAAGGCTCCTTCCAAATAATCACTGGATGGTCATTGCCATCCTGCAAGAGTGATGTATTTCTTCACTATGAAACAAATAGGAGTTAACCCTGTCAATAGAACAGAATCTATCTTCTGAGATAATGTCACTTGAGTGAAATTAAATATCCCACATAATTTCCTGCATTTCTTATCACATGGCTACTCTTGAAATGCTAATTTCCATTTAACCACTTGCTATTACCTCAGTGAAGCAAATAGGTGAGTCTGCAGCATGTCAAAGAGCCTGAATTCCTTTAGAAAGCATAGTGAACGTTGTCTTACTGCATGCAGAGATATCACCAAAAGATTTTCATTTTCTCAGAACTTGTTTAGCATTTGAAATTACTCAGTGGTTTGGAAACTACTTGTATGAATTTGCCAAATGAATAATGCTGAAGTTCTTGATACTCCAAGGAAAAAATGAGGACCTAAGACTGAAAAACGTTTTCATTCATCCAACTAGAAAGGAAGGTAAACCATTGAAGAGAAATTTTCTTTTAAACAATTGAAAAGGGCTAATTGGGTTTTTTTATGAAAGTGGTCAACTTTCATTCATGGGTTTTGAAAGAAAAGTTTGGACTTGTTTCATTTGGAAACCTAATATGCCATGTTGTTCCCCAAAAAAGCAAAACGAAGCTGTGCTCGAGAGCCAGTAGTGTCTGGAAGATTTGTAAACAACTGATATGGAGACCAAAGAGCTTCCACACGTGGGCTTTTCACAGTTTCCAAAACAATTTAAGGAAAAGTTACCATGTGAAATCAATACACTAGTCTAGAAGTTTGTATTCTGGGATTTTCAGAGCTTGAACAAACTAGAAGAAAGAGTGAAGCAGATTTTCTTTTCCAGTTTGACTAATCCCAGACAAGAATTTGCCTTTTGCTAGGTGAGCTGCTGTGAAGATCAGTTGCTGAAGTTTTCTGCTGAGATTCACCCCCTAAGGAACTTTTGTTACTGGCCCTGTGGCTATGCTAGATAGACATCTGTTAAGCTGGAATTTGTTTTGAATACATCTTTCTAAGGTTCCTATGAAAAAATTCATGTTCTCTGTTAAATGTTGTTTACTTAGTTGAACTATAAATATTAAAACAAAACCCCAAAGATTTGGTGCTAAGATGTAGTGGAAAAGTTCTATAGATTTTGAATCAGAGCAAAATATTTGAGGAGTAATGAGACTGAATGGTTTGGTTGTTGTTGTTTTTTAATCTATTCACCTGTCGTCTTAACACTTCAAATTTGCATTTGTTTGATCTCATACACAGTATTTCAGAAGAAATTAACATAGTACTATTACTGTCACAATTTCTGTTGCCTTTTGAGTTTTGTTCCTTCCTTTTAGTTTTGAACCAGTGAGCATAAAATAATAATTTTCTGTGTACCCAGAGAAAGTGGAATAGGAGAATGAGTAAGGCTATTTTTGTAAAGCTTAACTTCTTTTGTAAGAACACAGTAAAATAATTAAGAAAATCTTAAATGAACACTGTATTCACAAGTTCTGCAAAAAAAAAAAAGTGGGGCTTTATTTCTTATTGGCTTTATGTGAAAAACTCTTCCTGGTAAAAAATAATGCCATTTTCCCGATTAAATAAATGCAAATTTCTCTCTTTTTTTTTCCTTTTTTTTTTTTTTTTTTTAGCAAATGTCAGTATCTTCTGTTGAGCTTTCTTACCTTTCTTTAAGGGTAAACGGTCTGCATAACATGAAATGCAACATTATATTTCTACATATTGATTCTTGAAAGGACTATTACAGAAATTTCAACCATTCTTAAAAATCAGCATATGAAACAGCAAATGGTGAGCATGACCAGTCAGGGAAAGCTTATTCATGTGTGAGTTTATATATATTCATTTCCTTCTTACTCCTAGTAGGAAAGTGGAGTCTTGAGGGAGCATGTTGTACCTGAAAGCTGATTAATATTTTCCAGTCATTGCTGAGTATGGAGACATAAGAAAGAAAGGAGAATGAGGAATTATAATCAGATTCTTTTTCTTCCAGAAGATGCTCAGTTCAGTGGTTTTTGTTGTGAAAGCATTTTATGTTGCTTTATCAACATGAACATTTAAATTTGAGGACTGCCCACCTGTCTTATGCTTCTTTTGTTGTAAAGGTTAGAACTAGATGCTTTTCTTTTATCATAATGGCTATTTCTACGTGAATATAATATAACAAAAAGTAGAAGTCCATGACTAATTCTCATTTTCTTCTGTGCAAAACGATTGCCAAGTACTGTGAAGGACCCAGTTGTGCCATAGGAGGAAAGGCAAGATATTTGCATTATGAGGAAGAGGGTGGGTAGAAATTCCTGGTACCTCTACTGTTCCTAATAAAAAATGGAATACCAAAGACATATTATTTGTAAACTAAAGCATGACTGATTTAAATTAGGACAATGTGTTCATGCTACCTGTATTATCATATTTTTATAAGACTTCAAAGCTGTGAGTAAATCCTTGCAGACTCAGAAATATGAAGGATACTGAGGGCTAAAGAACCTGTGTATGCCTCTCCTCTCAGCTCTGTCCTTGGATATGCTTTGAACAAGCTTTAACAAGAGCTCCAGAAGTAGATTCCTATGGCTTTTTTTTTTTTTTTTTTTTTTTTTCCAGGAAACTATTGTTGTTTTTCTCACAGTGAAGCCAAAACAAATAACAGATGGGCTTCTCTTGCATTTGTAAATGTATTTTTGACATTTATTAATTTTGTGAATAAAGTTGAGAGAAGCAAGGAAAAAAACAGTTATGAAACTGAGTCCTGCTTCACAGTAAGTTCAAAATAGGCAATGCCTTCCTGAAACTCTTTATAGTGAGATTATGCATGTGTGTATTTTTTTAAATTTATGATTATGTAACAGTGTCTATTGTTTTATATTACAATCATATAGGTATATTAGTATTCCTTCCAGATTTGGCAGACATTAATTGTCTACCTTCTGTTTTTAAAGATGGACAAGCAGTATTTAGAGGGCTAGATAAGCAGGTAGGCTCCAGGTAGGGCAGGGTGCCTCTTTTTCAGCAGCAAAAATGATATGTGGACAATATTAAGTGTAACTTCACTTACCTCTCAGTCCAGGCTACAAAGAGAAGTCTGTTTCTTCCCAGACACTCCCAGATGTCCCAAAAGGAAAATTATTGAAACTGCTGAAGACATGATTTTGAAATCAAATTACACAAGCAATATGTTAACATACAATATATGTTAATGATACTAAAGATAGGGTGGAGTTTCTGTTTAAGGATCCATTAACATCTTACATTTTAGGAAATTGCATGTAATTAAATGTGTATAAGCCATGCAAGTATACTACAGATAAGTACTTTTATTAAGATCTATGTAAAAGCTTTTGCATCAGTTAAAAAGAACCAAGATATTGGATGTGAAATTTTGAAATTTTTTTTACACAAATCAGGGTACTTTGGTTTGGAAAATTTCTTTATAGATAGATTTTACATGCAGCATTAAGCATTTGACCCTTTTTTAAGCCAAACAAGCAATGTAACGTGGTCTTATTAAACTGACTTTAAAGCTGTTGTGAGCTATTTGGACAAATGTTTCCATAATTCAAGTGTTAGGTCATAGGTTGGAGTTGATGATCTCAAAGGTCATTTCTGACCTAGTGAGGTCTCTGCTTCTGTGATTCTGAGTAAGAAAGTTTCTACATAATTGGTCAGAGAGACACACTAATATTGCAAAGATTTGGAAGGAGGCATGGGAACAGAAAGGAAGAAAAATTCAGTCCAGTCAAGAGACCTGCACAGATGTGAGGGAACTGGAGACATTGAAATGGCAGAAGTTGCTGCAACAGAGGTTGTGAGGTACTGGTGATAGGATGGGCAGGGTCACCCTGCACTGGTGGGAACCCCACAGTGGCACAGAAAAGTTGTGTAATAGGTGTGTGGGCAGCACACTCACCAGAGGTATCTGCTCTGCAGCTCAGCCTGCAGTTGGACTGATTTCAGTGCCAAGTGGGACTGAAATGTTTTATAGTTGTCATTACCACAGCATCTCAAACCTTCAGTTGCTTGAAGTGTTCATTTTCTCAGTGTTCCCATGAGATGAAGAAGGGTCAGTTCTGTTTCATGAGAGGAGAATTGGGGCACAAAGCATTTTCCCTATGTCTCAGCTCCTAAGAGTCCAATAAAGTACACTGCAGCCAAAAAGGAGGTTACTGGTAAAGCAATATCTGTGAGCACTCCTATTGCAAACACAGCCTTTACTGATACAGGACATTACAGTTCCTCAGACTAAATAATACACAGCAGTTGAATTTTCCACTTCTTGGCATCACTGTGTTGATATAAAAATAACAGTTGAAAAAATACACTAAAACTTGGGCAATGTGAATGTGTGGTTTTCCAGCCACTTGGTGCCGATTTAGCCTCTGCCTTTCTTGTGAATCACAATGGCCCCTTTCCCATGTTCTTTGTGTACACACCCCATCACCTGCTGGGTGCCACACCGAGTCATCCCAGACCCTGAGGGCACTAGCTCATGTCGTAGATCTCTCTCAGATGTTCCCATTTTGTTTGTCCTCAGGGTGAGTTTTCACAGGAAGGCAGCCATGGGGTGAAGGGGCAGGGGTGATACGAGGGGAGGGTGCCTTTTTCAGAAGCAGAACAAGCTTAGATTATCTCAAGCTGTTATATAAATGTACCACTACATTTACAGCACGAGGTGTTGGATTAGCCAGCCTTCATCATTCTGAATACAGAGGCTGCCAAGTCTACTGGATACACTTTTGACTTTTCCTCCAGAGAAATAAAATGCCTTGTCCAAGGTCTCATGGGATACCTGTGGAAAAGCTACAGAACAGAATGTTCTGCACTTTAATGATTGAGACATGCTCTGCAGAGGGCTTAAACTTCTTATGCTGTATGTGAAACCTTTATCACCCCACCTTGCAGTGTGTAGAACATTTTGGTAGGTTTTTTATAGAATGTTTTTCTGTGAACAGATCTATTTGCAGTAAATAACACAGCTGGGGAACTCCAATAGCACATCTCCAACACACTCCTGGCTGAAACACTGAAAGCACTCTGACGACAACTTTTGGGTTTATTGACACTCTGACCTAATTTTGATGCTTAATAATTTTTTAAATGACAATTTTTTGAATTGTTAGAAGGTTGAATAGCAAACAGGAAACTCATTGAGCTACTGTGTAATGTAGGAGGCATCTCTCACATGTGGTAATGAAGCACTTGGGGGAAGAACAGCTGCCTATGACTCCTCTAACATAATAAACCAAGGGTTCATCAATTCCAGGTGCAACAATTTACAGTGTTAATGTGTAATAAAACAGAGAGCTGATTTTGATTATCAAGGACTCCCTGAATCACCTAGAAGGAGAATAAGTGCCAGCAGAATCGAGGATTTATTTTTGAAACCAGCTGACCAAGGAAGTCTAGATTGCTGTGTAAATTACATGGCTTCTCAGACAGCAAAGGAGTGCTCCATGTGTAATCACTTCCTTTACTAAAAATGCACCAAGGCCTTTCTTTTAATCTTGTGCTCAGTGAGTATGGAGCTAAAATGTTTTCCATCTGCTCCTATTTTCCTTAGATAACATCAAGGAAGTTTCACAGATGGAGCTGCAGACATCAGGCAAAATTTAGTTGAGCAAAGTAATAAAACCAACCCATTA
Organism: Lanius collurio; assembly: GCA_020086605.1. Lineage (NCBI taxonomy): Eukaryota > Metazoa > Chordata > Aves > Passeriformes > Laniidae > Lanius > Lanius collurio. The sequence goes on from JACBWW010000007.1 coordinate 34,244,894, forward strand.
CCAACAAGTTTGAGAAGAAAACAATGGTAGAACAACTATGAATATTTATTTTTGACTTCTTAGTTCAGATGCTAACAGTCACTGTAAGGTATCATAGAAAAATTAAGGTTGGAAAAGACCTCTGGGATCATCAAGTCCAACAATTAACCCAGACATGTTCTCCAGGTATCATTACATTTGTTTTGCAGCAATAATGATTTTTTTTCTCCCTAGGTTTTGCTTTTCTTGAAAGTAATTTCTAAGACTTATGATATGTAGTAAACACACTGTGGTAGAAGGCAGGGAGCTTGAGAAGATGTACAACATCTGTGATCATATGAACAAATTACCTTCACTATACTTAAAGTGTGAAAAATCACCAGAGTAAAACAATTAATCACCACTTAAGAACAAATACTGCCAGCAGTAATTGCTGAAAGAATTGCAGTTGAGGCAGTTGATGTCCAAGTCTCTGGAGAGCAACCAAAGCTGAATTATAAAATACAACAGAACTCAAAAGATGCTTTGAGTTAGAAGGATAGCAGTGGTTTTGGAGACTCACATAATTCCATTAACCACAATCAACTTTCTCTCCTACTGTGGTTTAACATCCCAAAGAAGGTATAACTGTGCAGTCAGAAGTCAGCACATTGGGCTGATACGGGGCAAGTGTGGGTTCAGATATCCTCAGAAACATCTCCTGCTGAGTGCAAACCCCAGTGTTAGAGTTTGGGGCAAGGAGACGACCATCAGCTCTTCCTTTTCTGGTGTATGCTGTAAAGGATATTTTTAAAACTTCAGAGTTCAGCAGAACATAAAGCTTTTTTTCTGTTGCTGCTGCTATTCTTGTCTCCTACAGATGCAGAGAAGAGCTTTGGGTATCTTTCAGATTAAGACTTAGGACTTCAGTTTCTGGGACAAAAATAGATAAGGTATTTCAACACATTAATTCCATGTAACAAATGCTCTTGCTGGAAGCTTATGGCATTGTAAAAAGTGAGAAGCAATCTACTCTGTATGAAGTGGCCACAACTTTATGACTTCCAAATGGTAACACCACCTGCTAATTAGAATAGATGGCTGTGGATCTGATGGCTCACATGCAGTTCCAGATGGTGTCTCGTGCCAGACAGCACACAGATCACACAGAGGAAGGGGTGGCAGCTTGGTGTGCTGGCACCTGTGAACGAGAGGGAGCAGAGTCAGTGGTGAAGCTGCAGGTTGTCTTCTCAACAAAACACCCTGCCAAGCTGGAAAAGGCTGGCTGCTCTGCTGGAATAGCCATCACTGTGTGTCCACAAGGAGCTTCTCACAAAAAAAGGGGTTTTTCTTCTTGAAATTATTCTTTGCCTAGCAGGTAGTAGGCAGCACCAACAAGTCCTGCCTCTGACTGCCCCCAGTGAATCCCAGAAATCAGGCCAGGAACTCTGGACACCAGCCCAGGCTGGGATGTGTGGGCTGCAGTGTAGGCTCCTGGCTGGGGATGTTCCCTTCTCCACTCTCCACTCTGTCCTGGAGCAGGGCTGGAGTCAGAGGGCTGCAAACTAACCTAGGAAGGACTCACGCCCCCAGAGGGTACCTTCTTAAACTTAAAACACAAGACACTTTAGTAGTGATATTTTTAAAGCCTAATGATCATGACTTTTCCCCGTTTGTGCTGGCAAATCTCCCCTCATGTCACCCTACACCAAATGCCAACGAGCACTGTGCAGCTGCACTCTCCTGTCTCTGCTTGCCTCACGTCTGCTTTGGTGTGACTGATTGGTAAAGAAGGTGGGTAAACAAGCTCCATGCCAGCTGAAATTTCCCTTTCATCAGGAATACTCCCAGCTGGACAGATGCTGCCAGAGGCTGACTGTTTTATGCTGCCTAAGCAAAGTAATGGAACTGATATGCCCTACATATTTGCTATTTAAATAGCTTTCAAATTTAAAAGCAGTCTCTTGATCATTTTTAAAGTGCTCGATGGATATGAAGCAAGTAATGCAAAAATAGTTTTATCTTTTTAGGGAATTTCAGTGTGCACCACAGATAGTGGTCATTTAGTAAATTCACTTGACAACATTCAAAAAACAAGACAAATAATAAAATATCATGTCTGTAATTCCCAGACTTCACTCTAAGACATTGTTTTGATAAACAATAGCGCTTAGGTAAACTATTGTCTGTTTTAAGTTCAATATATAGCTGTGATAGAAGATATTACTGTTAGAGATTTAATTTTATAGGGTTTTTTTGTTTAAAAAAGAACACAGGACAATATTGGATAGAATGGAATGTTTTATGGGGACATCTAATGTTCAGACTGCTCAAGAATAAAGGCATTTTATGGTTATATTTTTACATATACTTTATGCCCCCAATTTTATATTCATTTTAAGAAAATGTAATGGATGAGTTATCCTGTTTATAACTGAAAAATTCCACAGCTCTTTCTGTCCATTTCTTATTCAGCAAATTTGCAATAACTAAGATGCATCTTAAAGCCAACCTCCCAAAGCACAACATATGAACATTCTCAGTACCTGACAGTCAGTTTTTATTATTATGTCATCTCTCAATGTGGTAGCAAGGCAGCCCCACCTTCCACAGCTTCTTTGCAAGTACATTGATGTAAAAACTTGAACTTGAACTTACCTATTGTCCTAAAATTTTAAATGTCTGTTTTGAAGCAGCCTAAGCAATGGCATGGCTTCCAACACACAGAAGATAGAATTCAACACAAAAGGGTCTATGAGAAATTTTACCAGAAAAGGAAGTCATGCATGAGTTGAAGAGTGTTTAGACAAAGAGTTAGAGAGAAGATGGAGCTATAAACTAAATATTTATATTGAATAGGAAGCACTGATTCTCATTTCTGACCTAAATTTTCTTCTGAAAGGCTATCCACAAGAGTAGGAACACCACAAGGGAGAGAGATGTAAGAACACCAAGAGGAAGCTGCATGTGGGAAAAGGGAAAAAGGGTTCATTCTGGGATAATTGAACATTGTGTAATCAAAGGGAAAACCCCAATACATTTATCTTTGGCAGGGAACACATCTTCTCGTGGGAGGGAGACTTTGCTCAGTGCCTTTCCCCACACAGACCCTCTTCCACAAGCATGGAGGGAACATGCCACCACACCTCCCACCTCCCCTCTGCTTCCAGCCAAGCCAGCTCCACTCAGCTGAGAGCTGTGAGGATGGGCTGCAGTGGCTCTGTCCCCTGGCTGCTCCTGTGGCAGTGGCCACAGCCCTGTCCCCTGGAGCTGCCCTCCTTCACTGCCCACCCACCAGCCAGCAGCTGCCAGCACAGCCCACACCGGGGTGCAGCTCACAGGCTGCTGGCAGGAGCTGTGTACGGGGCTAACGTGGGTGCAAGGCTCCCTGGGGTGACACAGGCACTGCTGCCCTGATCTTTCTCCAGCACTGCCAGTGCACTAAATGGATTTCCTTACTGAGCCACCTCAAGTGCCACCCACAGCTCTCATGTGCCTTCAAGCCCTCTCCGAGCCACAAGCAATTTGAGGCTCACTCTGCTTCCACAGGCAATTTAATTCATGAAAAGGGTGAATTCTACTGTACTAAAAAACTAGGAAATAAATAGGAACTGTACCTCTGATGTTCCACATGAGTGATTAATTCATTCCTTAGCTCAATTTTTGATGTTTCCTTTAGCTTTCTTGTATCTCAAGCACAGCTTAGTTTATTTCTTACCTGATTGATTTTTTAGTTAACATAACTTCACTTTGCAGGTATTTCCTGGCACACTGAGGCATAAGGAAGCGGTTCACTGCAATCAAGTATGATTACCTACAGCAATCAGAACAGTGGATCCTGAAAATGTGAGTTTGCCTGTTTTTTAAAGTATTGAATTAAAGAATCATCAAATAACATGGATTGGAAATTACCTCAAAAGATATCTGGTCCAACCTTTTGTGGAAAGTGAGCCTAGCTGAGATTATCTAACACCTTGTTCATTTGTCCCTTGAAAAACTCCACCATGTCCCTGTGGGGTTATCCTGAATTATTATTGTCACTATGAAAATCGAGATGAAATCTCTCCCAACTTGCACCCATTCCCTTTTGTCTCCTCCATGTGACTTATGGTGAATGGAGAGTCAGTCCTCCTTATAGATGACCTTAAAGTAGTGGAAGAGTGTGATAAGGTGCCCTGAGAGCCTTCACTTCTCCAGAGTGAAAAGACTTTATGCCTTCACTCACTATTCAGGTCCTCCAGCTCACCTTTGGATCCTTTCCAGTCTGTCCACCTCTTTCTGAATTGTGGAGACCAGAACTGGACACAGCACTCCAGAGGCAGTCTGGCAGGTGCTGAGCAGAGTGGGAAGATCCTGTGTCTATCTCAGCCAGCCATGCCCCTGTGGGTGCAGCCCAAGATCTGATTTTCCTCATTACTGCTGGCTCAGGGTCACCTTGTTGTGCACCAGGGCCCCCAGGTCCCTCTCAGCAGGACTCCCCAGGCACACAGGTCCTGTGCTGGGCTCTTTGGTTGTGTCATCCCAGTGCAGGAGCTGCCACTTGGCTGTGTTAAACCTGATGCTGTTATTGCTGGCCCACTTTCCAGCCTGTGCAGTCTCTCAGGAATCAGAGGCTTAGCACTGAGAACAGGCAGGTTGCTCTGAATTCCAGCTCTAGAGGCATGGGGTTGAGCTAGGATCAAGCTGTCAGGGTAGCACAGCTTTTCAGAGTAGCTCTTGTTTTACATTGTGATCAAGCAGTGAAATGAACTGTTAGTGCCCTCCCTCGATGAGCCCCACTGGCATGTGGTGTGTTTATAGCCTCAGTCCACAGAATGGAAAAAAGATTAATTTATCAAATTTAAAAGCAGAGTAAATCAATGCCTCTATTATTTTCATTCCTTTCAGCTCTGTGAGCTCCAAAGGGAGGGTCCTAAACTTCTGCAATGTGTTGATCGCTCTTTGACAGGAGACGTTTTGTGGGAAATTTAAGGGTTAATTCATCTTGCCTCTGTGTTATCTGAAGCATAAACAATATTATCTAAAAAAAAGGAAGAGATCTGACATACCTAATGCAAATAAAATAACAGTCACAACATTTTAAAACTTCTCTGGTCCTTCCAAAGCATAACGGGATCAAAAAAACCCCCAAAGTTTCAGATTCTGTAAAATGAAATTCATAGCTTATTTAATGGCATATAAAACTTACCAGATTTATACTTTAAGTCAGACTTTAGAAGGAATAATGAACCTACAATGAGACACACTATCCCCAGAAATAGTATTATTCTTGCTTGTCCTAAATACTGGCAGGGTGTCATCTCATTTTTCCATTCTGGTACAAGCAGACAGAGGATTAAAACAAGGCAAAAGCCAATCTTAAGTAAAACAGACGTGGCTCAGGGCTCAAACCAGAGACAGATCAGTTATCTTGTGACACTGTGCTCAAAAGCCTGGTAAACAGAAGTGTGTTAAATCACTGTTCAGTGCACAAACCTTGGGCTTGCAAAAGCTGTTTCCAAAGATTTCTGTTTCACATTTTTCATTTTCCTTATAATATCATCTATGCTATTCTTATATTTTTTAGGTGTATGAAACCAAATAAATAGCTTGAAAAAATTTATAGGGCATCAAGGTAATCAATATTGTTCATCATCATTTTATGTACATGCACCCCTTCCATCTCAGCTGGGAAGGATAAACTTTTCACAGTTATTCAAATGGTTTGCAAGCACTGACATCCTGTTTACTGTTCGAGTCAGCTCAGATGCAGCACTGAATTTTAGGATTAAATGTGTCCATTACAAGGGTTGCTACGGCAACAACTGTACTTCAAAACTGAAATGTTAGTTTCATTATAGACTCCCTTTTCTTTTTCTGGTTGTAGCCAGTAACCAGCTCATCCTGCCAAGTGGTTGGAATATGCCCAGATGACTGATTTCATTTGGTCATTTTTACAGCTTCCACCCAAGCATCCCTGAATTCTGTGCTTTATTTTGAACACAAGGCAATACACCCCTGGCCTGTGCATACCAGCCTCATTAGTATTATAGATTTTGATACAATATTCCAGGAAGAGTCCAAAATCTAAGATCAGATTTTTTTTATCAATCTCAATTCAAGCAGAAAGCTTGGAAAACTTTGAAAAAGAAGGACCAAACAATTCTGAACCAATTTTTCTTCTGACTTTAGCATTCCAGCTGTTCCAGAGGACTCTGAGAAAATCAGATAGGCAAATACTGCTTGGACTTCAAGCCCTGCTGATTATCTCTGCATCCTAATTCAGTGCTTTTGCTGCTTGACAATCTCTTGGCATTATTTGCTCTTCTATGGTTCCCCTTTCCCTCTCAAATCACTTGAACTCGAACAACTGTCCTTGGTTTCCAGCTGCTAAATCAAAGAGTTTGTCTAGGGTGGCTAACTGAGAATTGTAGCATTTTGTAGAGTTTAGTGACATTCAAAACTAGCAAAATCCTGATGAAGGAAACTGCAGCAACTCTTCAGCCCTTCCAAGTAAAGGCTGGCACAGGCAGTCCATGACGTGCCAGCAGGATTTGGTTATAACCTGTCATCCTTCCTACATTTAGCTGTTCCCATTCTCTTTCCATTCCCTTCCCTCTCCCCTCTCTGGCTGCCAGGAAGGCCCTGGCTCAGGCCATCACAGTCCTGCAGCTCCTGGGAGCGTGGCAGGGCCAACAAAGTTTTGGCCCCCACCTAGAAGCAGGGAGGCTGTGCCTCAGGCACCCCAAGAGCCAGGCCAGCTCCATGTGAGAGCTCCTGGGACCCTGTGCCAGCACATCTGCTGCCAGTGCTGGTGTTGTTAACACCTGGGAATTGGGAGAGCCACCGACATTTCATACTGTGTCCCCCTGAGCAGCATTAATGTCATTAATTCTTTGTCAGTGAGAGAAACACTAGGAAAAATCATCCCACCCATCTTAATTAATTTGTCAGTCCTTGTATTGAATTTTTAATCATACTTATTCCAAGTGTTTTTTGTTTCAGATTGAATGTTATTTTTAAAATGCTCACATTCTGCTGATAAAAATAATACAATGTGATTCTTCAAGATGACTGGCTATGGCAATTCTATTAATAACTTCTTAATAAAGTGAGAGTTTTTAATATGTCTTAATCTAAGCTGTGCTAACATTTCAGTGTGAGTGGAATTAATTCAGGAACTTCAGATATGGTTTTCATTTAAACAAGATTCAGTGAATGATCCAAGATTTGTGCATCAACACAGTTTTCTACCTGAAAAGGAATTTTACAAGAGAAGATTTCTGTTTTATTGTTTGTTTACTTTGAAGAAACAAAAGCTATCCATTAAAAGGATAAATTCATATTTTTTTTGTCAGGAGCTTGAACACAATGTTCTCACTCTTCCGTTTCCTTCCCCCAGACAATGCTCTAGACATTGCTGATACACAGCTCTGGCATTCACAAGCATATTAAAGTTATTTACAAAATTGTTGGAGGCAGAGAAAGTCTAGAGTACATGTCCCAGAACATATTGCCTTCAGAAACTCTAGTTATAAAGTCATTTCCTCTAGTTTAATCAGAGCCCTGAAATGTTTCAAATGGCAGTGTATAAACAAAGCAAAATATTAAACAACATCCTCCCTGTTTCCCTCAGCAAGTGAATAACTCTGTATTTCCCAAGGCTCCATAAAACCTGAAAGTAAATGAAGCTCAAAGATTACAGTAGGACCTTGAGAGAATAACTGCAGAGTCTTGCCACACTGAATTTCAGTTTCAATTAAAAACACCTTAAAAACTGAAAAAAAAAAAAAAAAAAAATTGTGGCTCACAGCTGAGTGCTTGCAACTTAAAAATATTTCTGCATCCCGTTTTGACCTGTTCAATGGAAATATTATCAGCACCATCTAGTAATTCATATATCTGATCTGTTTCGTGACAGGAAAAGCCAGTTTCCTTTCTCCTTGTAAGCTGGTTTTATTAGAGGATAGAGGAAATGCCAAGGGAAGAAAAGAACATTCTACAAATAAATAGAAAGAGATCATCTGTAAAAAGAGTTTCAGGAAAAAGCAAACCCCACAGGTTTCAGTTCTGTTCAATGGATCCAGCCTGAAACACACTCACATCAATTCAATTCAAAGAAAAAAAAAAGGAACAAAAACCAACAACAAACAAGCAACGAAAAATCTTCAGCTCAGGTGTGACCCATAAATTCAGTTTTTATGCAGCTAGGATGGTTCCAAAGCCATTTTTCTCATTAAGGAAATCCTGAGTATGTTACTTTCATATTCTTGAGCATAATTCAAGTGTGCATCAAAAATAGAAAGGAAGTGACCACACAGTGCAGCATAGCTGATATTAATGAAGCTTCTTAGTGGTTACTTTTTATTCCTTTTTTTTTTAAATTTATTTTTTGTTAAGGGAAACTCTGCCAGAAGATTACAAGGAAAATTATAAAGTTATTGTTTGCATTATCCTTTGCCAAAATCTCTCTTTTTGTAGCTGCCAATGAATTTTCAATGGTGAAGTGGGAAAATAAAAGCAAAATATAAAACAATTCCTTGCTATTTTTGGTATTCCCTGCACTTCTTCGGGGCAGAAACAACTTAAATTTTCTGTATTAAAATGAAATTAAGTCTGCTGTTAGAGTAAATAAATAAGTCAGTGCCAAAAAAGAAAGCCCCAGCTACAACACCTCTGAACATAGCCAGTAGGCTTGACTCAGTAAGATTTTGTTCTCACCATAAGTCAGCAAGGAAGTTGCAGGACCCAAAAAGATGAACAAGCCTGGTTGCAAGACCAGAGATTTCTGATGGCACATAATTTTCACCCACAACTACCACCACAATTGCTGGCTATAATTATTCTTATTACTATGCATGTCCTCAAAGGTGAGCTATTCAGTTACTCTTTTACATCCCACCTAAGGATGTGTAAATGCAGTGCCATTATTCATAGACTGACTTATGAAATGATGTTTTTTGTTTGGGAGACTAGTAAATAGTCACCTTTCACTGAATGCCTGAAAAGAAAAATTTTTAGGATAGGGAAATTATGCTTTTCTTATTAGGAGAAGGGCTAACTCCACAATCCAAAACAATCTGGGTGTGAGAAAGTGCAATAGTTCAAACAATTTCATATACAGAGCTCAACAGTAGGAACCTATTGACTGCTTTCCTTAGAGGCAGCTGAAAGGACTCCATGGTAGAGGTGTCCTGCAGTGCTTCTTGTTGGGGCTCATGGCAGCCTGAAGGACACAGAGCAGGATGGGGCAGCCTCACCTCCAGCTCTGTGTGAAGTTTTGGTCTCTACAATGCATGAAAGATACAAAGCTCTTAGAGAGCATCCAGAGGAGAGCAACAAGGCTAATGAAGGACCTGGAGGAGAAGCCAGATGAGAAGCAGCTGAGGTCCTTTGGTCTGTTCAGCCTGGAGGAGACTGAGGGGAGACCTCACTGCAGTCACAGCTTCCTGGTGAGGGGAGGAGGAGGGGCAGGCACTGATCTCTGCTGTGTGATGACAGGACCCAAGGGAATGGCCTGAAGCTCTGTCAGGAGAGGTTTAGGTTGAATATTATGAAAAGGTTCTTCATCCAGAAGGTGGTTGGGCACTGGAACAGGCAGTGGTCACAGCCCCAAGCCTGACAGTTCAGAAAACGCTTGGACAATGCTCTCAGGCACAGGGTGTAACTCTTGGATTTCTCTTGTGCAAGGCTTGGACTCAATAATCCTTGTGGTTCCCTTCTAACTCAGGATACTCTATGATTCCATGATTCAGGCATGCACATTAAATACAGTCACTTTTTCAAAGGGAATAACTCTGAATGGCTTCCTCTGAGCATGAGTAGGCACTCAAGGAACAGAAAGAAGAATCTGCGATCCCGACTCCTGTCTCAGACAGCCCTGGAGAGCTAAGTGAAGGTTCATTTTTTATGTAATTAAAAAAAAAAAATAACTGGGATTCTACAGAGAAAAGCTCACCCCCTGCTCCATCTACCCATTCACATCTGCAGAGGCATCAGTGACTCACTTAGCTGTTCCCTGCATAGTGCAGAGCACCTCACAAAATCATTTAGCCCAGTTAGAGAAGAAACTGTTTTTTTCCTGCTGTCTGCAGAGAGGATAACTCATTTCAATATAAAAACCATAAAAAGCCTTTCTTGTGCTGTCATCTTCCCAAAAGCTTCTGTCCAGTGACAGGAAAAGGCTTGTAAGGTGACTGCCTGCACAGCCACAAACAGGTAACACAAAGCATCACTAAGTGCTATTTACTCAGATAAACCTTTTTGTATGGGTCTCAAGAAAATTTACTGTGTGCAAGTGAAAGGTGTCTATGTCCTCACAGATATTTGCTGGGCTTGGAGCCCAGTGGGACAGATGTGAGCAGGGCTACACAGAATTAATGAGCTGCCTCAGAAGTTGTGCAGTGAAGGGTGACTCATTCAGTACTTAGGTGCTCACAGGTGGGATGCATCAAATTAAATGTAGAGCTTTACAGCTGAGCTTTTAGGGCATGAGTTCTCAAATAAGAGCCTGAAGTAAATGACAGCAATTGGCCCCCAAAATTGTAATTTATTTCCATTCATTATAAAGATAATCTATTTTGTAAAGCTCTAAAATAAGTCAGATGAACCCTGAGTGATTACAGTAAGAATATACAGGAGGGGAGAGGGGGCTGGAAGTACCTCTCTTTTTATCATGTCACACTTGTCTTTACCCATGACCTGAGTGTGATTTTTAGCTGCCTCTGGATATCATTGTTTGAGTGCTGGAGACAGAGAATTTTCATTAGCTTTGCCCTCTACCAGAGATAATCAGCTCAGGTGATTCAAAAACACAAACAACAAACATAGCCTTTAGGTCAGCAGTTTCAGTGGCTCCTTCCAAATCTCTCAGGAAACTAAGAATTTCATACATGTGGTCCTGAAGCCATTTTAAATCCTGCTGGTTACTGCTAGAGTCAAATGTTAACCTTATCAATACAATTACTGAAAGGGATAAGGGGAAGTAGTAGCTGCTTTTAGCAAAACACAAAACAAGGAGACATTTTTTTTTAATGTTTTGTGTGTGAAAATTACGATAGTGTTGAAATGATCTTCTGCCTGCCTTTGAGGATAATAAAGAGCACTAGAGAAAATGCTGAGCACTTGAGATACTCTCTCTTTGCTCTGTGCTTTTCATTTCACAGACACTTATGAATTACCATAGTTATTTCACAGCCTCAGTAACTGTTCTCAACAAGGACTATAGGAAGGAATATAATTTGCAAATATAATTCTGGTATGGTGGTGGACGTGCACTTAGCACGAAGAGCATTCTAGGTATTCCTTAATGTATTGGTATAGGGTTAACTTGAAGTGCAAAAGAGTTTGAGAAACTGTTGGCATATTATAATGCAGAACAAGAGCAGAGGATGTCTTTCTCATCAGAAGTGGGCAAGTGTCAGATTCTAACAGAGAAACACCACTATCTTCTCAAATCAATCCAGACAACCAGGTTACTTCAGCAGTCTTTTGATGAAATTCGCAGCTAGAATAAAAGGGCAGGATCTACCACAACCTACTTCTGTTCTTCTCCCTCAGCAGTGGAGTGGACCCTCACTTCTAGATTAATGTTGCATTGTGTGATCAAATCTGCTGTATGAGTTAATCCTTCACTGGAGGGAATGTGTAACTCTCACAGTACACCACTGTCATGAGGAGAAAACAAGTTTGTCCCATAACATCTCAAGCAGCATTATCAGCATCCCTGCACTGAGACCAGGGGGGAATTCACAGCAGGGCAAGATACATAAAGAGGAGGAATATTGCCAGGATGAGATTTCTGCCCAGGATTAATTTCTGCTGGATGACTGTATTGCAGCAGAACAGAAAGAAAGGCTCGCTCATGTACTTACAGGTTTTTGGGGTTTTTATTAAATCTGTGGTCAGGGAGTCAATGGTCAAGTACCTTTCCACCAGGCTATGGGATGGGTTTTGGTAGCTCTGAAATTAGACACTGTCAGAGATGAGGGAGAGGAACAGGATCTGTTCACCACTGCTGGTTAAATGAAGACCCAAGAACATGCTCCAGCTCACATGATGTTTGCTCGTGGAGCTGCTCTTTTTTTATCTTGGATATCAATTAAACTACCCTCATTCTGACTCAGAGGCCTCCCTAATGATTGGAAACTGCTTTCTCAGATGAATCCAGTATTCAAGAAAATATACATTACAACATCATGGAATGTGAAACTTCTAATTTCAAAATGCTTAAATGTTTTTTCTTTCATCTAGTGGACTGGATTTACAGACTTTTTCCTTTGGCTTCACAACATTGTTTCTGTTATCAGTAGTGAAACATCTTTAGTTAAATCTTTTTAACAAGATCCTTTCTTAATCAGTCTTCTCTTAAATTTATCACAGAGACATTAAGGTAGTAATTTCCTCTGAAGTTAAACAAAAATATTTCTTAATATTTTCTCTGGAGCTCACAGAAATTATATTGAAGTTCTTATTTGTTGAGAAATAGTTGTGGGAATTTGATAACTTAAGGGACTGTCTTATGTGTTCATTTATCCAGCACTGGTTACCATAACTCCTACTTCCACCACTTCAGACAATCTCTGATTTCAGAGCTACAACTGGCCACAAAAAGTGTCTGCAGAAACTGTTTGTAGAGGACTGTATGATGATACTTTTCTAAGAGACACTGGAACTTCACAGTTGTGTAAAAAAGATAAAAGACAACAAAAATAGCCATGCAAGTAAGGGAAACTTTCAGCAATACACAAATGTGCTAAATGGGCCTAGTTGTATAGAGCCAAAATAAGTGCTTTTCAGCTGCATTGTTTTCAAACATGTTTTACTTAAAAGCCATGGGGACAGAGATTCTTAAATATTACAAGAATGAGAAATTTAAAAATTACAAAACCTACGAAAAAAGTCAAGAAATACATAAAGCAAACAGTAAAATTGATGGAGCAATTAAAGCTTTCCGCCTATGCCAAATTATAGGCCAAGCTGAAAGAATAAGATCTCGTTTGCAATATGGAAAAATGGGCACCCTGGAGCTAGACAATGGATTTTAGTCAGTTAATTGGATCAATTCCCATGAAGCATTTTTTATTTCCTGAGATTTCTTTATGAAAATGTTCCAGAACTAAAAATCTTCATACAGCATAACAAATTCAACTTTAGTAGGAATTGCCTGAGAATGGGCCCCTTGAGAAACATTTATTTCACATTTAAATGAAACTCAGGAGAACTATTGTTCATTAGAAGCTCAATTAATTTTGTAAAATATGACATTTGTTTGAAAAACACAACTAGGACTGGAATCAACAAGTTGGCACTTAAGTACTTATAACTTTGCCAATACAATGATAAATTCCAGTTTAGTTTTCTAACAAAGGGGTATTTTCAATAAATATGGAAAAAATCATGCTGAGTGCTATGAGAAAAACATAATTCTGGAGAAGATTAGTTAATAAGTAATCATCAAGGCTAATTTTCTTTCCCAAATATGAGCTGTACATATATTTCTAGTTTCAAAAAGATAGCTGATTTGTACCAAACCCTGACAATTTTGAAAGTGAGTGGTTTTTGATGATGTAACAACTTTGCATATCAAAGACCTGATGATTTCTTATTGCAAAAGTCTGGACCATGCTGATTTTCCAAAAAATTTTCTAGAAAAGGAGATGTAACAATTGTGAGGAGTATTAAAACAAACACTATTGGAAAGGGGACAAAGGAGGAAGTATTTCTCCTCCTCCTCATCCTCCACACCAACATCACTTTCTGAGCTTCTCAAAAAAAACCCCCAAGAACACCACAGAAAAAATGTCATCAGGGAAGCCCCTGTGAACAGCTAGCAAACTAAAGAGCAATTATTACATGAATTATGGAACCCAGCTAAATCTGTGCCACCAACCATCAGCAGCCAAAAAAGCAATTGTGTAACTGATACAGAGAGGGGAAAAGTCAAAACTCAGTCTGGTTTTCTGCTGGTTTTCCCAACGAAGTTCATGTATTAATCACACTTTTAGTGGTCTCATAAAGAAACCCCAAAATTGTCTGCACTAAGGTAGACTCCCTGCAATATTTAGTGCATTTAAATTACAGAAGCAAAGATGTCTGGGCTGCCATTGGCCAGTATTTTGTTCAACAGAGAGCTGAACTAAAAACTGCCTAAAAACTGGCATCAGTCAGGGAACCTTGCAGACATGCAAAGACATGCAAATGATGATAAGGATAAGGCAGAGAAATTATGGTGGGAATTGACACCACTTTGTGGCACTGGCACTGCACATTTTAGGGTGAGAAGCAGCACTCTGCTGCAGCAGCCAAACAGATCCATTTTTCTCCATTTTTGTGGAGTCAAAATAACCCCACTCCAGCGGGGAGCAGGTGATGTGCCAAAACAGGGGGGGTAAGGGGGAACAAGTCTGACATTTTTGCCTGCAGACAACCTCAGGCAGACAAGAAGCAGCAAATTAGAGAGACATCCTGGGACACAGCAACAGCAGGTCCCAGGTGTCAGCACCTCACAGTGATGCTTGCCAGGGTCCTTCAGAAGTTGGCAGGCCTGTCACACAGTGTCACCTGCTGCTGCTTTTGTCTTTCTTCACAAAATTTGGTCACCCCAGATCCAGCCACTGTTGCTGCTGCTGTTATGTTGGCCTGACTACAAGAAGGCTGTGTGCTTAGCAGGTGAGAACAATTCTTGTGCCAAGTCAGTTCCCAAACCACAAATCAGACTCCTAGCTTTGGAATAACGTGTCACTTTGGAATAATGTGTTTAATATGTCTTGTGTCAGATCCATGTCAAGATCTAAATCATGATGGCTCAACCTCCAAAATTCACTAGTGATTTTTCAAGCTTTATAATAAATCCAAACTCTTTACCAACAACAGCCAGTAGTAATTGTTTGACAAAACAGATGCAGTCAGTTTAGAAGGGTAAAACTGAGATGTTGATTGTTACTAAATAATGGAAGTTCACATAATTTGAATAATTCAGTACTGTGACATAAGTCTAATGTAAAGACAGGGGGAAATTTTCTCTTTTCCTTCACCCCCACTAGACTGGATTGCCAGTCTTGCTCTTGTTTTGTGCCCCTAATGACATAAGCAGGGCGGGTGAATAAAGGAGTGAGGTGTCTGCAGCAGATAAAAGTTGGCTTGGATGGTTTCAGGCCCAAGTGAATTATTTATCAGTGACTCAGCACATCTCTTCTCTGAGAAGGAATTGTGCAATTACAGTGGGTACCACTTTTTTTTTTTTTCCAGAGTTAAAAAAAAAAAATCCTGATTAAGATAATGTTCTGGTTTTAGTTGGGATGGAGTTAATTTTCTTTAAAGTAACCAGTATGGGGCTGTCTTTTGGATTCATGCTGAAAACAGTGCTGATAACACAGGGTTGTTTTCACAACAGATAAACAAGTAAGAAACAAAGTTACTGCTTACTTCCAAAATTAAAAACAACATCTGCAAATTAACATCTACTGACAATGTCCCTTGCAGATACTTTTAGATGGCTTTTACTATCCCGTTTAATACAAAATGTATTTTACTGCAGTCAAGAATCCAAAAGAATTAATAGCAGTATTTTTTCCTTGTTTTCTGATGTCACATTTGTATTTCTGGGTAAGAGTAACATAGAATAGGAATATCCCATTTAATATTTAGTATGTTGCAGAAATATAATGGATAATCACAGAACAAAAGTTAATTTGAATTTTTTATTGCTTTCCCCCATAATGCTGAGGCTGTTTCAAGACAGAATAGTAAAGAAAGATACAGATACTCCTATACAAGTAATTCCTTTTCCAAGTTAAATTGGCAAAATTTAAAATCATTAAAAATTCTGGAGGCTTTTAACCATGAATAACACATGCTTTCTTGTATCACCAATTATTCCCTAGGTACTAAGATGCATCATTTGGCCTTACTTACCTAGAATTTATACAATATTTCCTTAAAAATGGACAAAGCTTCTTCTGTTACATCATTTGCTTCAAGAGAAAAGCAAAAATCTCAAAGCATTGGCTTTGCTTTTTTAATCGTTTAACACAGGTATAGGACAGTAAAATGAGAAATCCAAGAGACTTTCCTGCTGCAGAATGGCAAGTAAGGAACTTGTCTGGGCTCACACATTTTGCACTGTGGTAGTTTCTGTCCATGGATCGGGAGGCCAAGCAAGGTGTGGCTAAGTATGAGAGCCTGTTCCTGCTCTTACCTCAGAGGCTGTTCAGATGAATTCACATGGTGGTACAAAAACCAGTGGAACATATTTAGGAATGTTTGCTGAAGGGTTCCCAAAGCTGTTGAAAAGAGCCAGATGATAGCAAGACTCAGATATTTTATATTCCCACCTGGTCCTAGATGCAGAGATGAAGAAAGAGATCCTCTTCCTGGGGAGCAAAATGACAAAGAGGACAATGTAGAGTTGGGAGGTGCCCACATCCTCTATCCTCATCCTCCCACACCCTTTAAGAGCACCATTTCCTTGTCATAGGTTATGGAAACATATTAAAAAAGACACATCTTTTTCACAATAAACCTATGACCCAAAAAGCCAAGAGAAAGACAGAAAGAATAAAATGATGCAGAGGGGTGAAGTGATTTACACAAGGAATTCGCTTTGTTCCCACCATATTTTAAACTTGCTTGTTTTGGTTTTGACCCAAGGAAACACTTGCATGCTCAGAGTTTCTCTTTTCTGGTTTAGTAAATCTGATTTTGTACATGTGTGCAGACTTGTCCATATAAATTTTGCACTAACCAATTATCTAAAACATTCCAGTAAGTTCAGGCAGGAATCAAAAACATTTTTGGGATACACTCAACACTGTATGCACAGCTTCCCAAATTAATCATGTGTCTTTTAAGATCGTGGACAGATATTACCAGGGGATGAATTTATACTGTTACTTGGACATCCTTTACCAATTAACTGTTCAGGGGACTCTGGGCGTGAGGGTGAAGCTGTTAACAAGTATCAGTATCCGAATTGTAGTGAACTGTGTGCCTAAAGCCACCCCAAATGGAAGGATTCAACTCTGGAGAGAAGGGAAAGCAGAGCTAATCTCTCATGTGAGAGACAAATACATGAGTATGACAAGCTCAAAGAGAGCAGGAATTACATCTGCTTACAGCCCAGGCTTTCTTGTGTAGCACGAGGTGGTCCTGCACCTTGTCAGAAACCTTTCAGGAGCCCCAAACCAGCTCTCAAATGCCTGGTGTGTGGAAAAACAAACAAACAAACAAACAACAAAAACCCCAAACCAGTTAGGACCCCAATAAAATTCCTAGTGGGATTTTGTGGAATCTGTTTAAAGTGTAACAGCATCAACCCCCAAAACTATCATGCAGGACAGCAATAAACTGATGGCAACTGAACAGATGAACCAGCTGGACAGAAACTCTGACATACTATAGAAAAAGTAAGGATTAAACCAAAGAATCAAAAACTTCAGGGGCTACTTAGAACAAACTAAAGAAAAATTAGAATAAAAGGGGGATATCACTACATTTAATTTTAATGTAATACTTGGGGAGGTGAGGTAGGTATCCATAGTTAGGCAAGCTCTTTAAGTAAGAGCATATTAAGCCTTGCAAAAGAAAGACAAAACCGATAATCTAACATAGTAAATTTTGCAAGAATTTCTGGATGAAAATCAAAGGCAATCAGTGTTAAAAAAGAGAATGAAATGAAATGAAATGAAATGAAATGAAATGGAATGAAATGGAATGAAAATGTTTCTGGGTGTATCTTTTTATCATTATCGTTGTATTTTAAATGCAGAAGAACCAACACACATCACTGGAAGGAAAAAAATGCAGTTAGGTGATCATAAGTGCCACTTGCTTGGAGGACAACATTGTGTTGATATGCTGTATATCACCTTCTGTTTTAAGAGACAGTTAAAAAAAGCTTTGCACAATATGCTTTGGGTTCTACCCTGAATTAGGATTGATTTCTTTAATGGCCACAGCAGAGCAAGTGAAATAGAGAAAAAGAACGACTCAGACAAATAGGAGTCCACACAACCAGAATTACATTTTACCACTCTGTACCTGCAGAGTACTTCAACGTGCAGGCAAAGCCAGTATTAGGTATCAATTGATTTTTATATGCTGAAATGCAACTTAACTTCTAAGGGGACCACACTGCACTGTGGCAGACAGCGAGAGATTTGTAACCCTCCCAGTTAGGTGAACTGTACTGCATAGAAAACTCTGAGAAGTCATCACAAATCACCCATAACCCCCACAAAAACTTAAATAGATCAAGATCATTGACTATAATGCATTAATTTATAATAAGTCATAATTCTAACACAATTAAGGAACAAACATTCATTAGGGACAAATAAGTCAATCAGACAAGACACAAAACCCTACCCCATAATTCCATAATACATTTCCTCATCCTCTCTTAAGTCCAATTAAGACTTAAGTCCAATTAAATATGCACTTTGCAGGATAACTGTAATATCAAAATATTCAAGGGCATACAGGAAAATAATTATTTTTTAACAGAGGGAGGCAGAAAAAAGATCTATTTTAAAGAAGAGTTAAGGAAAAAGGAAGCTGAACAAAGCTGAGTTTACTTTATTGTGTTCACAGTTACTGCTTGCAGTCCTTTAACATTATCTCCCCCATTCGGGAAT
Source organism: Lanius collurio (assembly GCA_020086605.1). NCBI lineage: Eukaryota > Metazoa > Chordata > Aves > Passeriformes > Laniidae > Lanius > Lanius collurio. Next base: position 34,263,466 of record JACBWW010000007.1, read on the forward strand.
TAAAAGGAAGAAAAAGCAAGCAAGTGCATTTCTCTCAGGCAGTGGTGTTTCTCTAGCATTTGAAAGAGTGCATAAGATTGGATCTGGCTTCTACAGACCCAAATAAGGGTCTTAAGAATGAAATTTTGTCCCAACAACCTCATGGCAAAAGCAAAAAGAAAAAAAACTGTCAAAAAGAAAATGTGCCCTTAAAAACCAGATCCGCCTGGAGATCTTGTTTGAGACAATGAAAGCTTTATCAGAATCCCAGAACTACAGAACATTCTGAGTTGGAAGGGACCCATTGGCGCTTTTAGGGAAGCCAGAAGCAAGTCTGTCCTGTGTCAGGGAAGCAGGACCTATGCTACTCTGAGAACACACTGGAAGACTACAATCATCACATTTCCTTCAACAGGGGTGACACAGAGCGTGCTGGAGGCTTTTGTAAGGACTACAGTGGAGAAAAGCACAGGGAGGATATGTAATAGAGAATAGTATAAATAGCAGTCACATATAAAGATGTTCACAATGGGTATTTAGAGTAGCTAGCAAAGATTCCTCTACACTCTCTTCACCTAAAAATGAAACAAAACAAAGAGCTGGAGATCAGACATTTAAATAAATCTACATAGAGTACTTCATCAAGCTGCCTCATAAGCAGCTACACAGTTTTGTTTGCAGTTTTAGTCTGATTGTCCAGACACACTCATCCATCTAGCAGTACATGGAAGTGTGCCTTACGTAGCTGTGATGTCTCTGCCTGCAGAATGACCACAAAACCTCTGCCACCAGCTGTAAATATAAAGAAACCTTGTAGTTAGTGAGGTATCTGTGTGAAACTTTACTTGATGTGTTGAGAAACTCTTAATGAATAACGACCAGGTGTTTTAATTTTCAGCTCATTTTAGGAGCTGTCTACACTAGAGCTTTGCTAATGGTTTGTCAAGCCAGAGTGTTTTCTTGGATATTACATCAACAGCAGCCCTTCTATATCACCACTTCTGTAAAATACTTTATATCAAAACAAAGAGTTTTCACCAGTCCTAATGCTCTTATGCTACATTTGATACTCAGCTTGAGGTCAGTCAGAGGGTTTCATGGAAAGCCATGTGTCACTTTCTAAAGAATGGTGTTTCTTCAGATCTGTTCAGGTGGACTTATAAGCTTTTGAGCCTGGAGCCACCTGTGAAAAACTGTAATCCCAAATTTTTAAGAATGGGTACCTGCAGAAAGAATGTCCCCATATTAACAGATGAGCAGATGTAGGAACTATGTTGTTAATTCCTTAGACAGGAGGAAAATTCACCCTTCTGCAGGAGCAGACCATCATACCAGCTAACACAGCTTAACAGTGACCAAGGAACACCACCTGCACTTCTGGTAGGAAGGCTCGTGGCCCCCAGTCCTGGAGTGCTCTTCTGCTGAAATACCTCTTCTTGCATCTAAAGAAAGGGAGGGAAATGTAAGGATTTGCACTTGTGGCAGCATTTTATTAATTTAGCACCTGTTCACTGGAAATTAGACAGTAGATGGATTTATTTTATTGAGGCTGCTGCATGGTCATCTGAACACAAAAATTTTTTTACCACCTCTGACTTGAGTCTGGTATAAACAGCTGGCCTAGAACTGAATTGACCCTACTTTACATTAACACACCATTGAAACACACAGATGCCTCATGCCTGTTATTTCATTTCTCAAAGGTTTTCTACCTGGAGGTGCTTACAGAAGTAGCTGCAGAGTTATTTTTACTTAAGAGAGATTCTAGAAATATATTGGGACAAAAAGATACAAAATTCTGAAAAAAAGTCATTTTCCAGTAATGAAACTAAACAATTGCTGCCTAACTGCACATGCTGTTCTCATGAAAGAACAGTGAGACTGTTCACTGCTATTTCCTAGGTAACAATCATGCATACAGAAATAAATCCCACTGAATTCTTGTGAATTAGCATTATAAAATCGATTACACGTGAATAAAACCCATAGCATAAGTCATGCATTGCAAAAGCTGAAGGAATTAATAAGGTGTTCTAAGGTACTTTTGATAAGGTGCAGCTGCTGCCTGTGCCTCCTTAGCGACTTAGAGAGGAAGGAAGGGTTTTGTCTTCCCCTCAGTCTCCTTCAAATATACTTGCTGCAGAAGGGGGGATTTGTTAACCTTATAACACTGACATTTTAGAAGCACAGATAATTATAAACAAGGTGAGAAAACCCTAACAAATGGGTTTAAGTGGAATAATTATAAGGGCTCTCTTATTTTTTTTTTATCAGCTAAATATGTACTAGACGACTTTAATGAGGCAGCACAAACAGGAACTATCTCAAAAGACATTCACCCAGAGATAACACAATCCAATTTCTGTTTGGTTCAGAATTTAACTCACAGTAGCAAACACTTAGCCTGTTTAATTAAAGGAAACATTCATATAAAGAACATGAATTTCTTGAATATGAATTTAAATATAACAGCCTAAGAAAGCAGTTAAGATTAAGAATGGACTACAATTACAAATTAAATTATCTGCAATCCTTACACTTCAGAAAATTCAGTGGCTGTACAAATATTATAAGCTTTGAATACAAGGTATCAGATCTCAGCTAATGCAATCTGTTCAGGTCAGTTGATAATGTGACTTTGGCTCTGTGTTTGTAAGAAGCCTGAACTTACTCATACTGGAGTAATGTTGACAAATCATTCAGTTACATCTGTAGTTATATTACTCCTTCCACCACAAAGCAAAATATGGTTCTACTCTGAAATAGCTCAGTACATTTGCTGTGTCAGTGTTTAGCCAGATTTTATCACTTTGGTACCAATTTCTCAGCTTTCACTAAAATTAAGGGGTAAAGCTTTAATTTTGTTTCCTTCCAAGCATATCAAGAAGGTGACTGGGAACAACCAGAGTTATCAAGAATGAATCATACTGGACCAACCTGATTGCCTTCTACCACTCATCCACCTGTTGGGATGGATAATGGGAGAGAGAAGAGTGGATGTTTTTTATCTTGGATTTTTTAATGTCTGTGATGTGTTTTCCTACAGCAGCCTTATAGCCAAATTAGAGAGTTATAGACTAGAAAAACAGACAGTAAATAGGCTGGAAAGATGTCTGGACAGCCCAGCTCAAAGGTTCATCTCCAGACTTCCAAGTCCATCTAGTGGCCAGTAACCAGACAAACTAATTCCTCAGGAGCCAGCACAATAATGTCCAGTAGTTTTAATAATTACCTGGACTATAGGACAGAAAGTGCTCTCAGCAAGTTTGCAAATGACACCAAACTGGGGAGAACAGTAAAATACACTGCAGGGCAGGGCTTTAGTTCAGAAGGACCTCAGTAAGGTAGAGAATCTCACTAAGTTCAATAAAATAAAAAGCAAAGCTCTGCACCAGGGATGGGACAGCCCAATACACAAGATACAAGATAGGGAATGACTGATCAGGGAGTAGTTTTGCTGAAAAAAGCCTTCAAGTCCTGGTGATTCAACATGACCCAGAAATGGGCCCTTGAAGACTAGCAGCACCCTGGGCTAGTGGAAGTGCAACCAGGAGGTCCAGGAGGGTGGTCCTTCACCTCTGTGGTCCTTGTGAGACCACGACTGCAGCACTGTGCACTTTTTGGCTCCCCAGGGCAAGAAGGACATGGACATCCCAGAGCAAGCCCAGCACAGGCCAGCCATGGTGGTCCAGGGGATGGAGCACTTGGCCCAGGGGGACAAGCTGAGAGATGTGAGTGTGCTATGCCCAAGTAGAAGGTAGGTCCAGGGACCTATTGCAGCCTAAAGCGATTTAATGGCAGGATGTAAAGACAGGCTGTTCTCAAAGAGGAACACCAGAAAGCTGCAGGGCACCGTGGACATGTTGGAGTGCAGGAAATTAGACTCAAGGAAAATGGGTGGCTGGACACTGGAACAGAGGTTCAGTGAAGCTGTGAGAACTCCATCCTTGTGGTTATTCCTTGCAGCTGAGAAACCTTGTCTGAGTTACCCTTTTATGAGTAAGGACTGGATCAGTAGGCTTCCAGAACACCCTCCAAATCCCACAGTGACCATGATTCTGTGATTCTAGCTCTGGATTCAACGAGCAAAAGAGGTAAATGAAGTACATCTCAGTGTATCAGCACCTTGGTGTTTCTACCTAAACTGCAGAATTGTTTTCTAAAATTCTCGTTTGTTTTACCCTTAGAAATGGGCTCTGTCTGCTAAAATAATCCTTGGGTCCTCTTTAGTATGTTTATCTGATCATGTGGTGTGTAACCTCTTACTGCTGCCTCCTAACCTAATTAATTAATAAGGTACAAAACCGTCAACCCACCACAAGAATGAGGAAGACTAATGTGAAAAGGTACAGAGAGATGCTCACAGAACCACACAAGTTTTGGGGAGATCTTGGAGCTCCACATATGCTCCCTGAATCTTTAGAGTAACCCTAAACTTTTGGGTGTTCTTTCTTCTTCATAGTGAAGGAAATCTACATAATTTTTTTTTACCTTTACAAAGGTAAAGCAACTTCTGAAAACCCTCAGCTCTCTCAAATTACCCCAAAAAAGGCAATTTAGTGGCAGATTATTGTAGGTGACAGTGTGTGACTACCATGGCCAGGGTACAGGACTAAAAAATGAAGGTAGGAATGAAACTAATGCAAAAGCAAAGCAGAAGAAACACCATATGCCATTGCAAATATGGCAAGTCCCCATCACATACTTTTACAGAATTTCCAGAGTCCAGTCTCATTTTAAGCTTTGCATGTTCAACCAGCCAGCCAGTCAGGGGTGCCCATAGACACTGCATTTGTTTTAAAACAGAATCCATGGGTTTTGACTCAGCCTTTCCAAGGGGTGACTGGCCCAGCCAAATGCATGTATAGCCCCATTACTTTCACTACATCAGGTAGTGTAAAAACCTCTTAGGGTAAGCTGTTAGCTAGCAATTATAAACACTTTGAGTGCATTACCATGAATATATTATCCTCACCCTCTGATTCCCACAATAAATTAAAAACTGGATCAGTTTGAATTGCATGTGTGTGGGGAGAAAGTTCAAAATCAGCAAAGTGTGACTGTATTGTAAAGTTAAATTTGTAGGTAGTTCTCATTTAAAGTTTTATGGGCTTGCAAAGATTGGATAATATGTCAGAACAGTTAGGAGGGGATTGGGAATCCTATTTGCAGTTCTCCAGCAGGCTCACTCCTCAGGCTGATCTGAGGCAATAATAAAGGCAACCCTTGGACCATGGAAGAACTACTGAAGCAAAGGAAGGTGTAATGGCCAGATGCAGTATTAATTCCAATTGTGAATTACATATTATTTAGGCCAAGCAGTGATATAAAAAAGGATATTTCCAGTGCTGGCTAAATGAGGAGAGAGAAGAGGAAACTGCTGACTTTAATTGTGAGTTGGTATGCTTGGTTTCTCTATGAACAACAGGAAAAAAATATACATTTCTCACTTAAACTTACTGTTATGAAAAAAGCAGGCCAACATCTCAATAAATATCAGGGAGATACATGAAATAGTGCTGGATTGTTTCAAAAAAGGTGATGTACTGCCAGGAATTCAATTAGAGCTAAGGCAGAAACAAAGAATGGTGGGAAGTGGCACCAGCACAACGAGGACAAAGCTTAGAGCTTCATTATCTCTTAAATACCTGTAGTACCTGTAAACCATGAGTACCCAATATGTATGATATTAAGGTTAGTCTTCAGTGTGGGGGCTTGTAAAGAATTCCTTGGCACTCACAGAGGGACCTGTCCAGCCTGTGGTTGGAGACAAACACCATAAACCAAGGCAATTTACCCCAGAACACTAAAGTATTTCACTTTACCCAGGAAACATAAGGCTCCCCTAAACAGTATGGTCTTTGTACTGTGCTGTAGTACTAAACTTATAAGACTCTGCCCGTGCACAAAAAGGAATTTGCACCAGACTTTTATTAAAAAATATTTCCAGCTCTAAGCAAGCAAGATAGCAGAAACGCTATGGGATAAAGATTTGAAGCAGTGCACAAAGCACCAAAGCTATAAAATCCTAGTTAATATACATGAGAAAATAATTAGTATGCATTGAAGCCTTGGGAAGAAAGCAGATGCACAAGCATTTTTACTGTAGATAAACGCAGTGTGGCTGCTGCTGAATGTAAAATAGAGAAGACAACTTTTTTTCTTCTTATTCCTCGTCATGCTTGATGATCTTGCAGCAGGTTGGGATAGTAATTAAGTAAAAAACTCATGGGAATTAATGTTTTACCTAGTCCATTTAATCTCATTCCCGGGATGTGAATGTATAGGATGAAATCAAGTATCCCTGTGGTGTCCCTGCTGTCTGAACCATACTGTTGTTCTATGCTGAGAAAAGATGCAGATATAATTATTCTCCACATTTAGGATATGAAAAAATTCTGTGAAGGGTGTGGAGAGGTTCTTTGCTAAGATCAGTAACTAACTCTGTTAGTTATAAAAGGTAATAAGAGGTAATAATTTTTATAAAAGGTAATAATAGTAGATTCCTTTGCTTTCTCTGCTTTCCTTGCTTTTACTCCATTGTTCACATTGTTCATTAGCAGTCTTTTGAGGGTGGTTCAAGACCTCACAGACTTCAAGCCTTTTGAAAGAAAAGTGGATAAATCACTCTAGCCTCATAAAAACCTATGGAGAAAACAATTTCCTTTACCTTTCCCAGAAAATTAATGTGCAGACTACAGAAGGAATAGATACTCTGAGAAGCTGCTATTATCTTGGTATTTGAGCTTACTATAGATATTCACAACATATGGGGTCAAATATAATCTTCCCCACTCCTGTTGACTGTTGCTATTGGATCTATAACTAAAAAGGGGTTAAGCCATAATAGCTGCCTTCTCATCTGGCACTTACAGAACATGCTGAGCAGAAGCATGATTTGACTTGTTTCAAGACTTGAAGTGCAAGAAATTCATTGTATGCCATAGTAGTGGGAAATTTTATAAGTAGATAGAGATCAAAAGATGCAGCTTCTGGCACACTGAAATACTCAAGAAGTATTGAAAAGCAAAAAAAAAAAAGAATTGAAGGTTTGGTCTATTCTCTGCCATTGCCAAAGAGAAAGGAAGTTAAGTGTTAGACTGTAGCTTACACTGACAATTAGGATGATTGATTTCGTGTCATTTGCAAGCACTCATGTTTGAAATCCAAATTAAGTCTTGAGGTGAGGAGCTTTCATGGATTCTCCTCTTGTCTGATGAGGCTGCCCAGCATCCAACACACCCAGAGCTCTGCTCCCCCCATGCATGACTGATGGCAATGCACTGGAAGAAAGGTACAAACCAGAGAGACAAAGGGCTTTTGTGTGGAGAAAAGAAAGTGATAAAATGTGATTCTGTGACAGCTTGTATAAATCTGACCATATCTCTAATTTCTTAGCAGGCCTGGCAAGGGGAGCAGCATCAGAGTCTGAATAGAGGATATTACCCAGTCTCCTGTGAAAAGCTTTGCCTGTGCCACCCACAGTCCTGCTGAAAACCAGCTCTGAAATGCAATCACTCGTCTTGCCAAAAGCATCCTCTTCCCTGCAGTAGTCCAAACCTTCTTTCTCTCTCTCCTTCTCATTAAGCAAACATTACAAACCCATTCAGCACTTTCTGTTATTGCCAGAAGAGCATTTCTGCTCCTGAGTTATACAGCAGAAGAGGTACAAGTAGCCACATGTTCATCAGCTACCTTAATTCACACTCCCTCCAAAACCAGCACATGTATGAAACCTCATCAGTTTCTAAAACAAATTACACAACACTTATGACTTATATCAAAACTGAAGCAAAGCTCAGTAGGACTTATCAAGCCTCAGCAAAGACTGAATACCATACTGAGAGATTTCTAATGCCTGTTTAAAGGGTTTTTTAAAAATATGCATATGGATACTTTTAACTAGAACATTTCACCATGAGTATCTATAAACAAACCACAGTTGTCAAAATCAGAGGACAGAGAACATCTGTGTGATTTTTGATGTTTTGTGATAAATTTGTCACTTGCACACAGAGTATTATATCTGTCTTATCTTAGTGATATTTCAGGGCACATTGTAGCACATAGGAGCTGAATTCCACATTCTTTGTGCCCCTTCAAGAATCAACACAAATTTGTCCTGCTGCTCTGGGGTACAAAGAATTTTCTAATACCTTGAAATAAAAGTGGGGAAAAAAAAAAACCTGAGTGAAAGACGAAAAGAGCTACCTCATGGTCTTTGTGTATGTATTGCAAAGAAGAATCTGCAGTTTTGATTCAAGTTGCTGTTAGAAGCAGATGCAATTGGAAGTCAAATTCAGTAGCTCTTCCAAATATATCTTACCTAATGAAGACTACTCCATATCTTACCTAATGTGCACTTGCTCTGGAAAAAATATCTACCTCAATGTCAGTGGAACAAAAATATAATAGAGCACACATATTTAAAGTCAGTGTCTGTGCAGACAGCATCCAGTCCCCATTGTCTGCACTTTGGCTTGGGAGGTCTCTCTTTTCCTCATTGTTAGGCTTACCTTTAGACTCTTCAAACATTGGGGGAGATGGGTGAAAAATATAAAATTCTGCCTGTTGGAGGTGTTCTAACCAGACTCAGTCACAGGGACAAAGGACACTCCTGATGATCCTCATCTCTTTCACAGCACCCAGTGATTGGTCTCCCAAATACGATGTTCTTTCCTTCAACTATATCCTGAGTGCTGCTAGTCCATGCACAATCCCTTTGGTGTAATTCAGATTAGCATTTAAGGTTAATTTTAGGGTTACACTTACATCTGTGGTGTCCTTCTAAGATGGTAGAAAAAAATTGCATCTAAGATCTAATGATTTCTGCCCCTCATTAACTTTTTTAAGCCCACATTCTACAGGCAGCCATGGAAGTCAAGGTAGGAGGGTACATGCATGCCTCTGCCGAAATTAAAGGCTGCAGTTTTGGTTTATATTAATCAGTTCGTAGAAGAAAAGGGTAGGGACTAGATATGGTTTGTTTGGGCCAGAGAGAGAATAAATATTCTTCACTGGGCAACTTCCCCTTCACAGATACTAGCTGCTCTAAACTCCCCCAAAACCAAAAGAAATCTTTTCATTGACTTTAGTGGTTTTGAATCCAGTTCATACTCTGCAGTGCAATCTGTATTTCCCATTCAGATCAATAAAACACAAAGCAAAATATTCACTATGTCATGTAATCCATCCTGCTCCAGCTCTGTAGCAGAGAAATGAGATGTCCTTTATTGAAGCTCACAATGAATAAATGAGACTTTCTGCAAGTTTTATATGTTCATCAATGTTCATTACTTCTCCATTGATTTTGTAAGGTCTGAGATATTCTTCTACCTACATTTAATATATGCCCTTACTTTAGGTTTTTTTGACTGCAGTTGAAAGCCTCCTGGCTCTGACTCCAGGCTGAAAGTTCTATTTTTTCAGGACTACAAAATGAAATAGTACTAATTGCATCCTTCACTAAAGAAGAGCGAGTACCTTGTAACTCATCAAAATTTTATAGTCAAATGAATGAGTTTACTGAACTAAATATCTCTACCAATGAAAAATTTCAAATTACTGTTATAGAATATTCACAGAAAACAAAAATTGAATCCACCCATAGAGTTGCAATTAAGAAATCCTTTTCTCAGTATTGTGCATTGAATCAGAGAACAAAAATGCTGTCATTATGAGTCACACAGATAATTTAAATTATCATGAAATTTCAAAGCCAAACATTCAGAATGGCTATCTGACTTGCATTTTTCAGACCAAAAGTTGCAAGAATTATTAACTATTTTGAAATATAGGCTAGTTTCCACATTTTCATCCACTGTACAGTCTGTTCATGCCACTGCCTCAATAAATCAGGAGAGATCAGAGGCCCATTTTCTATATTTTCTCTTTTAGCTTGAAAGGAATTTTTCTCTCCAAATAGTAACTAATTAATACCAAGTAAATGTCAATAAAGGTGGCTAAAACACTTTCTGGGGCAGCTATTCCTCACAGAAGTCACCCTTTTTCTCTTCAACCAGCACTGCCCTACTTAGAGAACAAATACCACTGCCATCTTAATTATGAATTTGGCTGGAAACTCCACAGTATAGAGGGACTGGAAATTTTCAGGGTCTTGCCTTTGGTGTTGGTTCTATTCTAGTACAACAGAGTCTTAGTCTCAGCTGGAACGCCTAGCTATGATGAATATATAAGCAACTAAAAAAAATATTAATTTCAGTAATAATAGTACCCTTATTCTGATTGACCTCAATCCAAGAATACAAGTCCCAAAGATACCAGAGGAAAATTTAAACACTCTTTTTTTAAACAGTGCTGGTTTTTGTCCTGAAAATAGACTCTCACAGATACTAAAAATACATTCAGCATAATGGTCAACAGTTTCTAGCTCTGCTCTGTGAATCATTTTAGCTATGCTGCTGACTCCTAAAAGTTAAACCAATTTAAATTTTAATTTTGCTTGGAAAGATTTTTCAATATAGGGTTTGGGTTTTTTCTTTTTGTTTTCTTTTTTTTTCTTCTTTTTTTTGTTTTTTTTTTTTTTTTTTTTTGTTTTTTTTGTTTTCTTTTTGTTTTTAAAGCACTGCTGTTTCAGGTTTTACTGGCAAATAGTGCTGAACTCATTCAGTCTGTTTGCCAGAGTTAAGGTCACTGCAGCTTTAGTTTTACAAAGAACACCATTTCTCTGTTTCTCTGTTAATCTTGGCCTGAAAGGACCACACAGTACCCTTCCCAACTGAACAGTTTGGCCTTTGTTCCTTTGTTTTGGTTATACTATTAATCTGCTAGGTCGATAGCAAAAACGTGTGAACTGCTGGTGTAGCAGATGATTGACAGGCAATTAGCAGCTTCTAGAGAACCCTGCTTTGAATTCCCCAGATATGTGACTGTGTTGGGAGGCAGAGGCTGCTGATCTGACTTTTTTTGTAAACTTTTGCTGCAGTACTAAAAATGAGACCTCTGAAAGAACTAGTGTAACTATTCTCAGGAGCTTCAGCTGCATGAGACCCACAAAATTGAACTGGAGGTGTGAAAAGCTTAACTGTAAGTAAATAACCTGTATCTATTCTGATTTCTCAGAAAATAAGGTAACATTCCTCATTAAAACACAAATCTGAGGAAACATTCTTCTCTAGCTGCCACTTTATGGGAAAAGGTGTGTAGCCCATGACCAATGAAACTTTTACACTTGATAGTTGTTTGTAAAGTTCTCATTTTTTTTCCTTCCTGTTGCTAATTTCTTATTAAGATGACCACATATTTAATATACTGCTAAGCTCTGCTAAAAACTAAGGGTGAACAACGTTCTAGAATGGCATTCTATATTCTCCACTGATCTATTCTGATTATTTAAGTGTATACATTTGAAAGCACACACATGTGTTCAATGATATTCCACTTCTCTGTTTGTAGAATAAGTCTAAGACATGAGAGTTACATATCCTTCTCTGCCAACATTATAAAATATTTTATTTCCTCAGAAAATTTTTCATGTGTAAAAAGCTTCATCAACCGAAGTGTATGAGTGTAAGTCATTTCTTACAGACACACATGCCCCTGAGAATTGCCTAGTGACAATTTCATCATCTTTAATGGGGTGTGGACTTGGTGAGCCACCACCAGGACAGCTGGCTACACCTTTACCAAGTCACATTTTATGTGCACAAACCTTCCCCGACTCAAGCAGGGACAAATCTGACATTCCTTAGTTCCCAGTGTGAGAGCTGCTGGCCAGAGCTCTCCGGGAGCAGCAGTGCTGGATCACACCCCCCTCTTGCTTGGAGAGTCATGTCCCACAGACATGCACAGGTCTGCAAATTACTGCAGGGACAGAGTGAGAACTGGTGAGAAAATTGATATGTCTCCCTCCCAGCCCCCTTCCCATTTCTGCTGCAAAGACTGCTCTTGCACAGACACAGAACAGCCAAACTCTCGGGGGCTCAGCTTTAGTCCATGAGACTCAAGAATCAGAAACTGCAAACAGCATCAAATCTAATTTGCTGGGATGAAGACAAGAGCTGAGAGAAGTTTGGATTTGCATCTTCAGTTCCCAGGAGACCTGGCATTTTAAAACCTGAGGCCTAAACCCCCATGTTGTCACACTCTTCCAGCTCTAAAAACAGCCATAAAAATAAGCTGTGTTAGAATTACAAGATGTTTGGAAGGCAGTATAATGGCACTGCACTTCCGTCAGGTAAGGGTTGTTTCCAAACAAATGGAGCACAATCTGTTCACACTTGGGCTTCTCAGAATAGCTTTGCCCGTTCCTTTTGCAAGCTGCATGATATTTTATGTTAAAATGCCCATGTGTTAAAAGATTCAGAAAAAAATCAACAGTGTTTCTTTCAATCCAACATCTGCAAAGCTTTTCAGATGTTCCACAGTGAAAATAATTTTCTCCAGCTAGAACTTTCTATTTCATTACATGAATCCCTTTTGGCTTTCCCTCAAGCAAATTTTATTGATGTAATTTTTTTTTCCAATTAGGCCTCAAAAATTAGGTAATCTAAACATTTCCATTAGAAATTCTTGATATTAGTTTAACATCTACTTTGTTATACAGCTTTGCAGCAAGCATACTTACTTCAAAAGATAACCAGGACAAATCCTGAAATAAATTTTTCTTTTCTTGTAGCATCAAGGGAAGAAATGGGAACAGATAGAAACAAAGTGTGTGTTTTCAGGAAAGAGAGGCCTTTCTTTCTCAGCTGCTATTCATTTCACCTTTTTTCAGACATTTTCATTATAGACCTATCTGCTGATAGAGCTGAAATTAGTCCCCCAACAATCCTGTTATTCCAAGATAAGTATAATGTTCAGCCTTGCCCTCCTATTTTCTTAACTTCCAAGTGCCTCAAACATTTCAGCTTTCTTTTTATGATTGATGTGAAAAATAGATAAGTAGTAGAAAGGGAAAAAAACCCCAAAACCTAAAAGGGATGTACCAGCCAAGACATTATTTTAGAAGAGCTGCAGTTTCACAACCTGAATACATTTAAGTATTTTAAATAATTCCAGTATTATTAAATTTGCTGAGAAAAAAACTTAACTTGCTCTCAATGAAAAAACCTTATAAGAAAATGGCTCTGATTCTGCCTCCTGTGACACCAACCCGAAGACAAAGGTATTTTAAGCCTACAGCAGCTCTGAGTCAAAAAGTACTCCTCATATTTAGGAGAGCATTTATGAATCCATTAATCATTGTTATATACCAAGGCTTGTCTGCCACTGCAGAAATTCTTTTGTGCCCCATGGTACTGTTACAATTTATCTGAGTTTCCTATTCACCAGGAGACACAGCTGTCTGCATCTAATCTTGATCTGTGACAGGACTGAGGGGCATCCCAAATCCCTCCATGTCCTGCCCAGCTGCAGTGTCACAGCCCAGAGGGCCACATCTCCCCTCAGGACTGGGTTTTATCAGTGGTGCACAGCACAGTGCAGAGAGATACTCAGAAGGTGCAGAGTGACCAAAGGCACCTACAAGGGCAGGAGCACCACAGGAAGCTCACATTCAGTGGGAATACATTAAGGGATTGAGCTCACAAAAGCCTCCAAAGCTGCTTTGCACACCTCTTCCTCTCAGGGGAATGAAACTAAGATCTTTTCTGTGTTTCTCTCACCCTTGAGGCTTAGCTCTGGGAGTGTTTCTTCCACAGGCAGGAAAGTCATTACTTCTCTCAGGTGTCTCTCACCTTAACCTGAGCCAGTGAGGGCTCCCTGTGTAGTGCCCACTTGTGCTCCCTCTGTTCATTGTACCCTGAACTCTAAAACCTCATTCATGGCTGGCTGACTGCAGGGGAGAGCAGTCTCCTTTCAGCAGAGGATTAGATCCCCTCCAGAGTGCAAAAGGTAAACACAGTTCCTCTCCCTGCTGCCCTGTTTTACAGACCCTTTGGTGTGACGTAACATACATCGTACCAAAAAGCAAGCACAAGCAGATACCCAAAATGGTTCAGCTCCCTGTCCCAATACTCTGACAGAAAGGTGATTTATTACCTTCCCTCTCAATGGAGAGAGGGAGGAGGCTGTAAGGCAGAGAATCTGGAGAGCAGTCAGGAACTGAACCCAACTCATGCACTAGTCCTGAAACACAGAAGTCACCATTCCTTTTGTCCTGGAATCTGCTGCTTCCACCAAGATGAACCCAACATCAACAATGACATGTCCCTGGCTCCCACCCATCATTAACTCTTGCTGTCATCAGCCCAGGCTTGATCCCTCACTCCCAGTGACTCTGGATTCATAGTTCCCTATGAACATCCTCCCTCAATGCATTTCAAAAGAAAACAAGCTTCAGGCACCTCCCCTCGTTGTCCACCCCCATCATACTCAGTCCCTGCTCTGAATTCCTTTTCCACGAGTTGATTTCCACCCTGCACCCCATCCTTGTGCCTGCATTCACTCAGAATTCATCTCCTGAAGCCAAGCACAACTTTTACCTCCCATTCTCCTCGTGCTTTCTGCTGGCAGCCTCAGGTTGCTGCCCACCCACTTGGGGGATATCCAGTGATGCAGTGATACATTACCCAAGAGCAGAAAAAACACAGTGCCATGTCTTTAGTGCTTTAAACATGCTTTTCTGGTTTTGCAACACCAGGTTTAAGGTTCAAAATTAGCATCTATTTTTTTTTCACAATGTAAAGTAACTCAGCTTTCAGAATCAAAATCGACAAAAGTTTTAGTTATTGGAAATGTGAAAATGAAACCCATAATGAATAAATTCCCCCTCTGGAACAAGGTGCTCAGTACAGATTCCCATTTCAACATATGGCCTTGTTCTTTACATTTCAAGCATTTAGTTTTCTGATGTTACAATACTTGCATCTCTATAAAGGCAGTGTGGGCCCTGTGACACCCCCAAACTCACCCTGTGCTTCTGCCTTACAGCCAGGTGAGATACAGGAACTTGCCAGCGACACCCCTCCACCTCTCCCTCTCTCCCCCTGTGTATTTTGATAAGACTCCTTCAGCAAGGAATAACTGAATACCAGGAATATTCATGAGCCTAAGGAGCCTGTTCCTTCTCAGGAAACCATGCCACCTGAACTGCATACATCTACTCAGAGCAAAACAGGCACATTTTCTTAGTGTAACAGGGTTTTTTTTCGTTTTTTTTATTTAAGTTACTTTTTCACATAAAACTTTATGTAAGCTACAAAAATCGTGAAATGCAGAAATGGTATTAAAACTGCAAACTTAAAAGTTTAGATAAAAAAAAATCCATCTTTCCCTGCTAACAATGACAATTTAAAACGAACCATATTTTGATGGACTCATTTAATAAACATACCATACACTTCTCAAAAATAAATTAAGAACAACATCAGAAAAACCAATACCATCAACAACATGAAGCATTTAGTCATCTTTTCTTTTTTTTTTCCTTGAAAGACATAAATGAAATTTCTAGGCACAGTTTTAGGCATTATAGAGGACACAGAGGCAATAGGTTAGTGTGCACTGCGCTGTACAAAAATACAGTCTGAATAAATTACATTGCTAGCCATAAGATTAGACTTCACTTACCAGTCAGTTCATTGCATGTTTAATAATATACAGTTACATGCTAATCCATATATATCATTTATATTTCAAACACATAGGTCTCTCTATATTTGTTTTTGAAATTTACAAAAGCTTAACGAAGTTGTGCAAGAAATCCAGAGGAGGTGCTGGGTACTTGTCAGCACCGGACGGTATACTTTAAGCTTAAAAAATACAAATAACTAGCCCTGCTTGCAAGTTTGCTATATATATATATTTATTCATATATATTTGGAAGAAAAAAAAAAAAAAAAGATTTATTGTGGGAGAGAATCATTCTGCCAGTGAGATAAAGTCAAACAACTGAAGTAAGTCATGACATGACAAAAGCACACAAAAAATTGTTAATTTGTCATGCGTACACTCAAGACAGAGACTTGCATCCTTTTTGTGGCTAAAAAAAATAAAAAAAAAAAATCAGCACAAAGTTGCATTTACCTTTACTTCAGTTCTGAGAAACAGAATGCTTGCCAAAATTTGCAATGGTGAAGGGGGAAAAATAAAAGACACTGCAGTAGCAACCTAAGCTAAAGGTAGGTACCTAAATCCACATGCCAGATGCCCAAACACAAAGGTCCTGAGAAATCTGAGAGGTGGGTCCTAATAGACTGCATTACCTTCACGAGGAAAAGCAGATGTTGAGACTGAAAATCAGATCTCTGACTCAAATGTGAATCAAGAACCTTGTCTTTAGGCATTCCTGTTTGTAAATTGTTTTGCCTGAACACTTTTACATTAGCAGCCAGTGACTTGCAGAGCACACACCATTCATTTCCATTTGCCTTAGGCCTGACAGTTGCTTTCGCCCAAACTCCACATAAAGAAAAATAATTTGATAAATTAGTGGCTACAATAAGGGCTCAACATTGTACCAATGCCAGCCCAAAAACACCATCCTCTTAGAAAGGTACAGACATCTTCTCACAGTGGGCTTCTCTGCACTAACCTAATTCTCATGCCAAACTACAACGTTCTCCATGCTGCTAAATAAAAGCAGAACTACACAACTGTTCAGAAAGATACTGAGTTAGCTATATACTGAATATCGGCCCTAAGTCAGTCTTGGGAAACAAAGCAGAGTTACAAACGCTCTCTTGGTGCCCATGAAATAACTGGATATAAGTTTTCCTCCCATCCTTTTTGTTCTCCAGGCATTGCCATGCAACCCCTCCCATGTCAAGCTGTCATTTTGCTCCATCTAATCTAATTAACCACCACTGCTTCTGCAAAGGCTGCCAATATGGAATATTCTGCCATGGTAATAAAGACTGAACTCCAGAGCGTCCCAGAGTTTTAGAAACCATCTCCACAAGCCAGCAATACTTGCATTATGACCTCCTAAAGGCAGCCCTGTGGTCCCCTGCTCATTGCAGACCCTCAGCACCTGCAGATGGTGGCCCAGCAGTAACACAAGAGATGTCATCTTAACACGCAGTAATTCAGGAGTCTTTTCTGTGGAAGCAGCAAAATCATTTGTGTAGAGGTGGATGTGCAACCCAGCACATCTGCTTGTGCAGAGGTTCACACAGAATATACTTTAAATTTCTCCATTAAAAAAAATAGTTATTTCTAAAGATTACAATTGTATAAAAATATGCTTATAATTAATTGAAAATATCCAAATAACCAAATTGTAAACAAAAATAAAAGTGATGCGGATTTAATTCATGTGAGAGTTTTCCGTATTTTATCTCGGGTTTCATTTCATGAGTACAGTCTCTGGATGTTTGAAGTGGGAAACATATTAAGCAAGGAGCACTCAGAGGTACATAATCATTAGACAGTCTATTAGAAACTAATCTTTTAAAAACAAGAGCTTACCTCCTGAAGTGCTAATGTTTTAATATGGACATGATGTATTATTGATGATCAGGGACACTAACAACCTAACTAGATTTTTAAAAAATGGCAGTTTTTTAATTTGTAACAGCCTAAGAGAAGAATTTTTAGGAAGTGTTATATTACATATGGAATAGCAAGAAGTTATTTTTGTCCAATTCTACCTTACATTGATGTGAACTTTTAAGCATTTCCCATAACACAGAGTCTGTACAAGGGCATATACAGAAGACAAACCATTGTGTGTTTATTTTGTAACACCAACCAAAATTAGGGGTACCAATCCAAGACCTTCAAGAACGTGTACAAAGTTAGTATTTTAACCACTGCATCACAGCTCAAATTACAATTTTAAGATGTATCATTTCTCTCCCTCTGCATATATATATTTGCATTATATATATTCATTTTTACTAACAAATACCTTTCAAAAATATAACTGAACTTGTTCCATATGCATTCTTTTTGTGATGATGGTTGGAAGTTAAATGGGTACTCAGGACAACTGCAATTCATTCATACATTTTAGATGTCTCAGGGACAGATCAGGTCTTTTTCTATTCCCCATTATCCTCACCCCTCCAGCAAAACACTGAGAGCTGAGACAACTTCCAACTACACAGTCAGAAGCACATGTCTCTGGGTTTGGACTTCCTTCAACAATCTGCTACAGCTGGCACGGTGATGTCAATTACCAATTCATGAAATCCTGTGTGGGCTGGTGGCTTGTTTGGGTTTTTCTTTTTTTTTTTATTATTCTCCCAGCAGACTGTTGAATGCAGATATCAGACAAGTCATTAACCAGTTACATTCATTGCCCTAAACACAGTCACTTGCAACTAACTCCTTAAGAGCATTTTTGAGCAAGTAACAAGGAGCCAACACAGCCTATTGTACAAGATGCCATTGCCTGCTTATCAGACATCTGAATCCTCTATGATACAGGGAAACTTCTAAATGGAGCCCATACCAGCTGCTCCCCTGAAGGCAACAGCAGATGCTGGCATTGCATTCTCATTCCAACCAGTTTTCTCACAATGATCACTCTCACGTAGATCCTTTTGCTTGTAGTCAGGAAAAATGAAGTTTATGTATCAGCAGCTTGCAGCATCTGCCTATGTAAGATCAGCAATCCTAGTGTTTGCAGTTCTTCTAAATGGTTGTAAAAGCTGGTTACAGTGTTCACACCCAAAAGGCAAAGGCTATTTTATCAACAGAGCAGACTGTTTGGTGCTCCCCAAGTGTTCTAAAAAAACTGTGAGCTAGAAAAGATGGGGTAATCCTTTTTTTCATTTTTCTTTTCATTAAATGATTCTAGTAATAGTCTTCATAGTTCTTAGGGTTCAGGCAATAAAGAATGGCACCCCCAAATGAAAATATAGTTGCACCCCACGCCAGGCCATAGCCCCAGTTGAATTCATGGTATATTTTCAAGCTGACCGTTTCGATGAACTTGATTGGGTAAAGGACTAAGCTGCAGACCTGAAGAACAACTGAAAGACAAAAAAAAATACCCATGTCAGAAGAAGCCTCCATTTACTTCCCTGAAACAAAGAAAACATCAAATAACCGAAATTCACATTTAAAATGCTCTTGGTGACTTTTAGCTTGTAAGTGCTGCTCTTTTTAAAATCACCTTCATTCCATTCACAGAGAACAGAGCAGCTCTTCCATACTCCCTTGTTGATGAACAAATGTTATTGCTGTGATATGATGATCCTTCAAATGTCCACAAAATAAACAGTGAAAGTAGTATTTTCAAAATTCTTTTCTGTCTCTCCTTTCTCTTTTATTTTGCAGTCATTACTCCTTCCACAACAGCAAATCTTGTGCTATTGCCATTATAAAAAAGTCAAAACGAGGAGCGAGAATACAGATTAAGAAATGTAGCCGAGAATCAAATAATTTATTAGCCTAGAAATAATTCATTGTCATAGGTGATATATATTTGTGCTCAGTAAATGTTATGATACAGTTTTATTAAGGTTCTTTGGAAATTCCTCTGCCCAAATTAAGGTGCAAACAAGACCATATGCCAGTGACAATAATATGGGTTTTATTGTATAGCAGATGTGAGAGAAGGAGAAAGGAAGGAAGAAGGCAGGAAGGCAAGAAAGAAAAGAAGGAAGGAAGAAAGGCAAGAAAGAAAGAAAGAAAGGAAACGAAGGCAAGAAAGGAAGAAAGGAAGGAAAGAAAGGCAAGAAAGAAAGAAAGGCAGAAAGAAAGGCAGAAAGAAAGGTGGAAGGAAGGAAGGGAGAGAAAGAAAGAAAGAAAGAGAAAGAAAGGAAAGAAAAGAAAGAGAGGAAAGAAGGAAAGAAAGAAGGAAAGAAAGAAGGAAAGAAAGGAAGAAAGGAAAGGGAGGAAGGAAGGAAAGAGAAAGAAAGAAAGAAAGGAAGAAAGGAAGAAAGGAAGGAAGAAAGGAAGAAAGGAAGAAAGGAAGAAAGGAAGAAAGGAAGAAAGGAAGAAAGGAAGAAAGGAAGAAAGGAAGAAAGGAAGAAAGGAAGAAAGGAAGAAAGGAAGAAAGGAAGGAAGGAAGGAAGGAAGGAAGGAAAGAAAGAAAGAAAGAAAGAAAGAGTGACAGGGTCAGAATAAGGAAAATATCACCACTCCGTGGACCCCAAGACGTCCTGTTGATCCTCTGCAGCTGCTCCTCTCGGTGTTGAAGGTCCCCCCAGAAGGCACAGAGTCTGATGGGTTTATATGCTCAGGCTGGGCAGGCGTGTCTGGCCATGTCCCCTGGAGCTGGGGCTGCAGTGTCTCACAGCAGACTCTGGGTCTGCTCACCACGTGCAGTCCTTTGGGGCCAAGCCTCTCACAGGAAAGTCCTGTGGATGTGCCCTGTGGGGTTGGGGTTCCACAGCTGGGCCAGTTTGTGTGACAGGGGATGGGTGTTTATTGCCTCTCACCAGAGGTTACACCCTGCACCCCAAAACCTCCCCCTCCCCCTTTGGCTGGGGGGAGTCTGTGTGAACCTGGCTTCTGTGAGCTGTGCTCTCCCCCACCCCAAACTCAGCCAGGGACAGTTGTGGCTGGTGGCTTTGGCCTTTTGTGGATGCACACCTTGCCCTCAGCCTGAGATGACTGAACAATGGTTTCCCTTTATCTAACCAACAGTTTGACTTTCAGTTCAAAGTCCCACATTTCAGGGAAGCTTCTTCGGTTGTAGCTTCTTTATAATGAGCAAAACTTTATATCAATGTTGGAGGCATGAACTATTTTCAGTGTCTGACAGCAGAGACTCAGTGAATCACACATTTCATATGCATTACTGTGTTCTGTACTCAGAATTAATGACATTCTCACACAGAATACCAAGGAATCTATAAAAATTGATCAGTCACTAAACTTCAAACCAGCAAACTATTATGAATTTAGGGGGTGGGTCAGAAATGCTTTGTAATGAAAGAAGGTAATAAAATAGATCAAATCCAAGACATTAAAGAGCTTCAAAAATCATTATTTCCTGTAGCACTGTCTCTGAGATCCACAGACACACTTTGGCCATTTCACTCTCACACACCTCCTTCAGTTGTGCCCAACTGGCCTCTTTCATTAGCCCTAGAGACAAATGCTCACCTGTCCTGAGAGCAGGACTGGTATGGGGGATCATGCCCATGTTCATCAGAACCTCAGTGATAAAGCACTCACTGGAAATTTCTGTTCATCCCACCTTAGCCTACAGAGTAGTCTTTGGACACTTACTTGAGACTGACAATCTGAATAATGTTTGCACAGTGGATTTTCTGATGTGGATATCAAAATCCACAGGACTTTTTTTTTAATTCCACAGTTATTGAAGTGTTACTTGACGTTATTCCATTTGAATATAATTTTTTGTCTGTCAGCTCACAAAATACTGCACAACATTGGAGAAACTCTGGCAGGGTACACTGGGAAAAGCACCTACTCTTATGAAAAGATTATGCATTCCAGTTCTATATAATGAGAGCATCTTTACACCCAAAAGCACCTCAACATGTGCTCAGCTTTCAGACACATCTTTAAGACCATCCAAGGTCAGAAAGGATTTCTGAAAATGTATGGAAATATATGAGTTTGTCTTTAGTGGCTTCCTGCACTGGGGATGCAGCATCTGTGCTGAGTCAATGCAGAAACTGCTCCACACAGGTCTGTGTCAAGTGCAAACCAAGGAAGTCTCCACCTTCCCCAGTGTAACATATGAAGTATGCTAAATTTCAATCTACAGATTGGCCTTGTCAAAACACAACCAAAAAAAAGTGATTCTCTTGGAAGAGGAATATGTTGCTAAAGCAGCAACACGCACAAGAGGGTTTTTTTGACATTTCCATAGTGAGGGTTCCAGCTTTTCCTACTATTGGTCCAGATACACTATTGTAGAACCCAAAGGAAATGCTGGCAGCAAGTGGCTGGTGGGAGCAGCCACCCTACACAGCACTGTCATCACTTTGCACTAATTTTGCCTTCTGTCATTGTTTTCCCCTGTAGAGCAGGAAGGGAGCTGTGTAAGCCAGGAGCAGCAGCCAGCAGAGTTATGAAAAATGACCAGTATGACCCCAAAAGATGTTGAAAGCAATGCCTGCAACTACTGATCTACTTCTAATGCATTTAAAGAGACTCCATGCTATGCTGACCTGCTTCAGGCAAGTGTGCACTATCTTTCTTCAGAAGCTCAAGTTCTTTCCTGTAAAAAAAACAGGCTGCAAAGGAAATCTTAAAAAGTTTGCTACTCAAAAGCTGTTCAGAAAAGATTAGTCATCTCAATCTTGATTGTTCACTTCAAATGTAGACCCATTTTTATGAGTACCACTATGATGCTTGCAATATGGGAACAGGAATACTAGTTTTATGCCATTCACATGAAATATAGGAAATTATATGTACTCATCATATTAAACATGCAGAAATCGTAACAAATGCTTTAAAACGAGAAAAAATATAATTTCAGTCATCTTTTTCTTTCTTTCTTCGAATGTCTGACTATAAATTTTGATGTCAAGAAAAAAACCCATTTATGATGTGGCTTTCTGACTGATTGGTAATTATTAAAATGCTGGTGCTGGCTAGTGAGTTCTGTACTTCTGTTCTCTTCCTCCTGCTCATTTCACATGAGTAAAGCACTTCATTAGTAAGTGCTGGGTGTTTCAAAGATTACCTGAAAATGCAGCTGCAACAATGATAGGAAAAAAATAACAAACCTCTTCTTTGTAGTGCCAGGCAAGCTGGCAGTAATGAGAGTGGACACAAATCCCAGAGATTCAGGATGGACATCAACCAAAAAACCCAGTATCATAAGGAGGGTAGTATGGGCCCAGGACAACATGCTTGGAAAGGCTGTGACATCTTCATGATTAAAGTTCTTCAAAACTGGTGCAGACAAAGCTGTCACTGTTAGTGACCATCCTGCCTGAACGAGGAGATTGGAGTACATGACCTACAGAGTATTTTTCCTCAACAGTATTTCTTTGATATTATGACTCTTTTTACTGCCCTGTAGCAGCCTGCACTACATCCTACTGAAGTCAGTCCTACTTTTTCAGACCATTCCATCAACTTCACAAAATCAAATTCTGGCTTTTCATGTATCTGCAACTTTTTCTAGCTTCACTGTAAAATTTGACAAGTAAATTTTCATTCCATCTTCCACATCACTATGAAAATAGGTAATAGCACAGAACTAAGGACACAATCCAGCTGGACTGTGCTCTGTCAGAATTAAAAGATTGTCCTGGGTTGCAATGTAAAATGTACCCAAAAGTCTGTATTCTGTCACCATCTTCATAAACTGTTAAAACTGGTGGGACAGTGTTCCCCACCTCCCTCATGACTCATCCCTGATAAGCTCATGAGGCTATCTTCTGTTAATGGGCCAGCTGTTGACACCAGGTGGGGCAGAGTCCTTTATCTCTCCTATACTATCTCCTGTTAATGGGCCATCACCGCATGACTGATAAGACTATATCACCCATTGTGAGATGCTCCGCCCAGAGGGAGGAACCAAGCCTTCCAGCCTGGATATAAGGGGAGATTTTGAACACCACAGGCAGCCTTTCCACTGGATTCTCAGAGGAAGACCAGACCCTTCTACATCACCACTGGACCTTCAGAGGAAGACGAGACCTTCTCTACAGAGCCACTGCTTCAACGGAACCATCACTTCAGGAGGACTGCAGCCACCATTTAAATTGGACTGCTGCTAACCCCCTGACTGTCAGGGGGTCAGGTTTGTACTCTGACTCTGTCAGTGGGTTTTGGGTTTTTTTTTTGTACTATTACATTTATTTTATTTCTTTCTTATTAAATTGTATTTCTGACTTGAAGTCCCTCACTAGTTTGCTTTAAAACTAGCACAAAGATACATCCTCCAAGTATTCTCCAATTATTATCTGCCACCATTTTGTATTACTCTCTTACCAATAATATTTTCACTTAGCCACTGTTTTCCCTAGCTTGCATGTAAAAGCACCTTGTGGAATGTGTTAAAAGCTTGCTGATGTCAACAGGTTTTTCTTCCAAACATTGTCACATTTGTAACAGCACTAAAAGGCAAGCATCTTTAATTTTTTTTGGTTTTCTTTTATGGACTTTCAGCAAGCACACTTTCTCCTTCTGCCCCTAAATTAAGACTCTGTTGGCACTCAGTTATCTGGTAAGTATATCATGAAACTCCTACACTGACAATTTTGTGAGCACGCACTTTGAGGGTGCAGTTTTCAGGGACAGTTTGGTTCATGATCTCGAAGACACCCTGGCAGGTACATGAGCTGGTGACCTCCACTAGACCAAAGAGCCACGGGAGCCAAGGTGGCTCCATGCAAGAGTTTGGGCAACTGCCTCCCTGTTGCTCCACATTTTTCCATTACCTGAGGTGTTCTCTTCCTCCAACATTAAAATACTTACTGTCAGATCTATAAAAACACATTCACATCTTTTCATTACTTGCTGGCTTAGTATCTAGGTTGAATTTTGGTTTTTTTGGTCTCTTTCTTTCTCATCTCTTCCAGTCCTAGTCAGTCAATCTTCTCCCTCACCTACAGAGTCACTAACTGAAACCTGAAGCTGAGAAAAAAAATAAAAATAAATCAAAACTTGAAGAAAACTAAAAAATAGCCTGAAGCCAACTGTTTGGACTCTATAAAGCACCTGGAAATAACTTTTCCATTTTGTCCTTTCCTCCTCACAGAGACCTTTTCTACCTAACACCCACACATCATTAAATGTCTCTGGGCAATTCATACTGTGCCCTTTTTCCAGAGGCAGCTGATAGACTCCTAACCAGAGTTACACAGCATATTTGGTCTTGTCAACACATTCACAGGTCAGGGCAAGGTTTATCCCAAAAGATTTGTGAAATCCACAGATGAAGGCTTGAATCCAAGGAAAGCTGCATAAGGCACAAATTGCTACAATCTTAACTTTCCCCTCTTCAATGGGGGATTCTTTCCATAATTCTTTCAAGATGTGCCATCCATATTCATCTCTCTATATTGCTGACATCAAAGATAAAATCTGTAGGAAATGTCTTCTAACAATGTAAGTGTCAAATCCTAAAAGGATTCTCCGATTTGCTAGATAATGAAGAAGAATGGGGCAGGTTGTCTTGGCCTCATCATCTCTCTTCTCATATGCTTCAGGTTCTGGCTGTTCAAAATTCACAGGCACGCACACAGAGGCAAAGGGAAGATGTGAACACCATCATCAGCTGAAGGACCAATTTAATTTCCTCTTAGATTCAAGTAAGCATTAACCCCCCTCACCATCAACCCTTCGCAGTAAAGACTGGAAGCAATTTTATGCAGAGGAGAGAACATGAAGACAAACAGCAGGATTTGAGGATATCTTTTCTTGGGGAAAGTAGTTTCTTTTTTTAGTACAAACTTAACTACTAAATGAGCAACATGGCAAGGGAGGCGTGTACAGCTGAATAATTACCAAGTTACCACACAATGTTATGAGAAATTAAGCCAAAAGCCAAATAAGAAACCACCACACAAATTCAGTAACCCCATTTCCTTCAAAGTAAACTGCCCAGCATGCCTTATAATCTCAGAATTAACTCTGTATTTTAAAACAGTATCACCAGTACCTTTATTCATTTAACCAAGCAAGCAATGCCATGCATAGAACAAAACCAGATGATTTCCAAGCAGGGACTCTGATCCTAGGTTGCTTTAATTTCCTAAAAGCAAAGGAATGTAATCTAGGAATATGTCTTGAGCACATAAAAGAGCATCTTGAAGGGCTCGGTTCCATCAAGGCAACATTATCAGCAGGGGGCAGCAGGAGCCCTCCCGGAGTTGTGCTTCATCCCAAACTCCCTCCAGTTCTGTGCTCTCATCCTCTCACATCCTCCTAAGTGGCTTTTTTAATACATCCCGAAGGTTCTGTCATCCTCTTCATTATGGGCTATCAGAAGGGGCTTAAGCTGCTGGCTGCAATGCAGATGTGACAGGATGAAGGCAAACCATGCTGGGTGAGTTTCAGCAGAATCTGAAACATCCATGCTGACGAAGCCCCAAAGCACCAGAATATATAAAAGGAGATGATTTGAAATTGTAATTGTACCTCACTGGACCAGTCTTACAGACAATTCAGATTCATAGGTCTCCCTTAAGATTTTGTGATAGTTTATATAAACTGTTCCATTTTTATGTTTTTAAAAACCAAACTGGGACTACAGTGACAGCTTGTTAAATTAATAACTAAGCGAAATGACACAAGGAAATGAATTCCTTATGGCACAGGGGCATATATAAACACCTTGCAAGATAATCCTATTTATTTTCACATGTAGAGCTTCCAGGGTTCACCTTGGGGTATTAATTTCCCTGTTTTAAAATCGCAAAAGAGAGAACATTAAAATAAAGATAGCTTTGCATGAAGAAAAAAAATGGGGACATCTAGCAGCACAAAGTCACAGATTAAAAATGGTATTTTGAGATTTATCCTCTGTAGTTTCCCCTGCTGCATGTACTTCACAAAACAATACATATAATGAAAATAAATGTTTATGAACTAATAATAGTGCAACTGCCAAAATTATTAATGCTGTGCAGAACTTATATCTTGAGAAACCTCACCAGAGTTACCACAGAAGGAACCAAACACCTCTGAATTAGCATACAGAACAAGGCATATCTCCCTCCACAAAAGCTCAGCTGCTCTCCAGAAATCTTTTTAATGATGCCAGTGCTTACCTGCAGCAAAGAGCATGACTGCAACAGGTCTGTAGAACCGCCTCCGAGATCCCACACAGATGGAGATCAGCCCCACCAGGAACGCTATGAGAATAATGGCAGCACCACCCAGCAGCAGAGCCAGAGTAGCTATCTGCCAGTCTAGGGGGAAAGAAAACAAAGAGAGGGGAAAAAACAATATTACAATTTCAGTAAAACAAGCCCACAGGCCTGACAGAAACAGCACAATATGAGGAACACAGAGGCTGCATCAAGGCTCAGGTAAATAAACAGCTGTGCTTTGAATTTCTTTTCCCCTAATTAGTGAATCACCTTTATAAAACAGATGTAACTCAGAAGCAAAGTGCCACAACCTCCCACGCCTACTCAAGCCTTAGTTGGCCTCGTTGGGATTTTGTCTCAAGTAAAACTGAGTAATTTGGTCCCCTGGTTTTTCTCCAATTTAGAATGAGGAATTGAGGCTGGCTCAGGATTAGCTGGGGGCGTGTTAGCTGACCCTCAGTCTGCAGTAACTTTCTCACAAAAGAGTGAAAGACAAACCTCTGCTTGAGCTGGTAACAATGACACAGCAAGGGAAATGCATGGAGGCTCATCATACACACCTGTCCCTTGGGAAGTACCAAGGCCACACAGTATGAGTAACAAAACTGAGGAGATGCTCAAAGGAATAAAAAAAAAAATTATATATATATTCAGCACTAAAAGACAGCTGGGAGACAAGACTTTCTAAAGGCAGTAACAATCATTAGCTGCAGACCCAGTCAAATCTCAAGCCCATTTAAAATGTCAGTTATCCTCAAGTGCCAGTTTTTCTCCTCCCCCAAAAGCAACCTCTGCACTTGGCCCAGAGTATTTTCTAGTTATTTTCATATATAATGGATGCAGTTATAAACAACATATCTGCAGTCTTAAATCACATAGATCAAAATCCATTTGTAAGCTGATGGCCATGATGTGTGTATGCAACATCCAAGATCTAACTTAAGAGCTTCTGTGGGATTTTAGAAAGGCAGAGGCTTTGGGATGTCTCTTTTCCCAAAAGAGTATCTAAGACCTTTCCTCTCTCCAGTAGCAGGCATCAAGAAAAAGAATTGGATCACTATTTACTGCTTATCACTACTAGTTCAAGGAAGATGATGTAAATTCAGCTCATGGGAAAAGGACCTATGGATCCTTTGGAAAATACTAGCAGTCATGTGATACTCGGAATACAATGTCCAAATGCATTACTCAGTTCAAAGAAAATAAGATTAATTATTTCCAAAATAAATATCTTAGGGTTACCAAAAGAACAATAACAACAAAATGAACATCCTCTTTTGGAAATGAGTAAAAAGGACTGTTTTAAATAAACAATAGATCCAGTTTCAAGAGGAATCCAATCTTCTGAAGATACAGACAGTGCAGCTGTGGAATTTGGGAATGAAATGCTGGCAGCTTTTATCACCAAAAAGCCTTCACATATTATATGAAAAAGGATGAAGGAGATTAAAAGAAGAAAGTGAATTGAAAAGCTATAAAAGCATTGCTTGAAAAGAAAGGGATTTTAAAGGTGTGTTTGTGCAAATACACTCACTTATTTTCATTCTTTTCAGAAATCCAGACATGTTCTTTACTAATAATTTAATTACTAAGTACTCAACCTTCCAAGCTATTTTACTCCTTGTTTTCTTACTGGACTAAACCCCAAGGCTGGGAACAATCTTTCATTCTATCATCAGCATGCAAACAAATGTCAGTTTGCTGTGTGTCCCACTGCTATACTATCATTACTGAGACCAAAATATGATTTTAGTATTGGACAGAGATGTTTTGGAGAGTGGATTTTAATATTAACATGAGCCTTCAGAAACACCAAGTGTTTAGTGTACTGATGGTTTAGACAGGATTCTTCCAATATCAGAGTACATTACAGATATAAAACACAGAAATAAATAAACAGAATGGACCACTTTGGAACAATATGAAAGGAATCCTTCCACTAGAAAATTACACCGATACAAAGACTGGCCACATAAATCCATATCACACCGAAGTTAAAAGCCATACAAAATTGATGAAATAAATCAAAGGGCCAGATGGGAAAACTCAGAAACTAAAATTTTTTGAAAGTCACTACAAATAATAAAATATTAAATGTTGTCTTTGCATTGATCAGATGCCAAATTCTAATGCAAAGGGAAGGCATACAACACTGGAGTAGCAGCTAAAAGGAAAATAAGTTGAGTGTCCTGTTGCTTTCCAAGACCACACTGGAAAAACAACCAAACAACTGATAATAAACTGGGCAAAGATGATTTAAGTGTGGGGTTAGAATATAGTTTAACTTCCAGGACAAATATACATATACAGATTTTAGAAAGGTTAAAAAATAACAAACTACCTTACTATAGTACTGATGTGGGAGGTAAAAGGACAAATGAGTGTTGGGAGACACCCACACTCCCAACTAAAAAAGAACTGACTTAGATAAACAAAATTAATTTCTTGAGTAAGACAACCTACTCAGTGATGCTGACAGCAGGACAAAACCGAGGCTCTTACTGTCCCTCACTACCAGCTGGGGACCAGGTATTTGATGTTATGCTCTGGGCCACAATGTCTGGAATTGCCTGTTTATTTTAGCCCCTTTCACAGGAGCATACAATGCTACCAGAATTTGCCTTGAGCTGCAGCTGAGTGGAACTTTGATTGAAGAACATCATGAAGGTCAGACATAACTGCACAAAGAACGCAGGACTAAACTTTGCTAGACTGGCTACCATAGTAACTACATGTTTAAATCTCCTTGTCATCTTGGAAAAATCTTAACTTTCAATTCTGAAAGCCATTTGCTCTGGTGACAAAATAAAGCTTTTGTTGGATTAAGAAAGCAAAATCTTCTGCATGGGTCTTCAACTTAATAGCTTTTTTTTTTTTTTAATCCATGCCACTGGACTTTACGCAAAATAAAAGAAAGATCCAAAGAAAATAGAACCATTACCTCTGAAGTTCAAACACCCTGTGAAACAGCTACAATACAAACACATACATCGAGCACAGTTATTCTAAACCAAAGATCTATAGTGTTCCTCAAGAATAACCACGAGTGATTTACAACACACAGCACCAAAACGGGAGCAGCAGATTGTTCTGTTACATAGTGCTACTGGTACACAGAACATAAACATCATAGACCTACTTTAGAGTATCCAAAACATGCTTGTACCTCTTTCTAGGCATGTACCAAGCTTGCAAATAAGTTACTAATAAGAACTCTAAGTTCAGGAGCCTCAGCAGTTCAGTGAGACTGCTTGCTCTCACTGAGATAGAAATATGCAAAACCACAAATATAACGGGACCCTATAGATGAAAACTATTTCTTTTCTGCATTCAAAACACAATTTGGTTACACTTTAAGAGTGCACATCAATCTTTTTCACTGTACACCACTACAGTTTTTAAACTACACATCCCTTATCTAAGAAAAATATTAGGAACAAGTAAAAAAGCTAGTTAAACTCACACAAATGTTAATAAATTTTTAGACTTTCAAAAGCACTGTGACCTCATGCCATACCCAAATAAGATTGCTTTGTTGGTTTAGATAACTTTAGATTTTTTCAGTGTTACACCATTTTTACAATACATTAAGAATTACACTAAAAGCGCCACCTATCCCATCCAAACTAGAATTAAGACAGTTATTAAGTAACTCGAGAGATTTCTTAAAAAAAGCCTCACTTAATGTATCCTGTTTTTAGGTCTGAAAATCCCCAAGAAGCATCCCAATGTCTATAACCATGAGAAATATATACTGCAGTTCTGACAGCAATTATGGTGTTTGCATATTTTAAACTATAACAATCTGCCCATTAGTTTGGGAGATGTGAGTTTCAATATTTGGAAATATATATAAATATGAACAATGGCACTTAACACATATTTCCAATATATATTTGGTGAAAAATCTAATAAAATTACCATCTTCAGTTTAAAAAAAGCCCCCAAACCATGATGATACTGCTTCTTTTCAGCTTGGTCTCCTTGTTATTTGGAAATTCTGCCTATTTCTTAGTGATCCACAGGCACAGTGTCAACTGTACATTGACATTTCTAATTCTTCTCCCTTCCTTCTCTGAAAGAAAGTACCTAGGGCTTTAAGCTGTATAGTAATTTTTAATTAAGAGCAGCTCTATTTGGCCAATTTCTTGGATGAAATAATACTTCACTAGTAGGGTAAAATCAGGGAAAGCCATAAATAAAGAATAAAACACATCAAAGTTCTGAAATAAGTATTTTAATAACTAGGTCCTTTTATTTAACACAAGAAAGATCAATGCAAAAGGCTGGTGTAGATGTCATGTTTTCAGTCAAGTACCCCATTTTTTTTTTCTTTTTTTTCTCCAAGGAATTCTACAATGTAAAAGAAGAAGTGGTGGGCATAGAAACACACTGTGGAATATGTGAGGCATTTCTGCATAGGGCTCTTTCAGACAGTGCATGTGAACTGAACTAATTTCTTAAGAAGCAATCAAATTTTCCTTTCTTCCATACAACAGCTCTCCACCAAGTCCTCTCCTCATAAAGGCTGAAGTACCAAAATGCATGCAGCTGTTACATAATGAAGGCAATGACTGACCTAGCATGAAACAAAATCTTGGTAAGAAACAAGAACCCAACACTTGGTTTTTCTGATTCATTGCAAAGCTTCCACTCATCAAGTATCTGTCCTCAGACAATAAACACTCTAAGAAATTGCAATACAGTATTTAAAATCAAGAAAAATTATTTTGAAAGAACGTGTGAAGCAGAGAAACTTGAGGCACCCACACATAAGAAATTAAATATAACCCACTAAGTATAACAATCATGTTAAATAAATAGGATAGCTAGAGATATTCCTGATTGCTTCACATTCAAACTTAGATATTAAATAGCCAATGAAAGTTTAAGAAGTGTAGTGTATATATAAAAACATAAGGCAAACTCTATTTCCTAAAAGTGCTTTGGTTGCATGATCAGTATGATTTCTTCCTTCTTCAGCAGGATCATGAGCAGAGAAATCAGTGGAAGCCGAAGGTGCACTGAATTCTGTGGAAAAGCTGAGGTACACCAGGGGCCATTAAGTTCTCACATCAAGTTACTCCACAGAGGTCACTTTTGGAGCCTAAACCTGAGCCTAAATGGTGGCCTTCAAAGAGCTGCTCAGAAGAATTCTGCCCTGGGTGAAGGGGATATTGGCTAAAGCTGGGAAGCCCCATGCCTGTAAGTCACTAGGTCCACACTCTGCTCCTGTACAGCCAGCCTGCAAGCACAGTCCTTGGGATCCTGCAATGCACACTTCTGCACACTGCAAAGTGCTGTTGGGCAAGATCCATACCAAACCTCCACAAATTGCTCTAGACACAGCTTTTCACAGTGAAGCCTTGTACAAAAATGACAATAAATAAGCATTTTCTGCTCGTTGATTAGTATAGTATGTTTACAAGTGCTGGCTGCTGCACAGACATACTCTGGCTTTTATATTTCCTTTTTATTTTATGGATTGAGAATAAAATTTTTCTGAAGTATGAAAATTACTTGTGCATTCGGCTACTCAAGTCACTCTGACACTTAAAAAGCATTACCAGAGCTACAAGAACCAGGCAGCTCTGGCTGAAAGTATAATTTCCTTAAGAGAGAACTCACTTTACACCAAGGCTTCCTTCTAAAAGCCATAAATTTAAACACATGAAACAGCTATGTGAAATCACAGATAAGTTAAAAAGAAGCTGTTTGTGGACATGACATTTTCCTTAAGAAATCTGTCTTCATCCACACACAGCAGCAGGACAAAGCCCTCAATAACCCAAGCACTGCACAACACCTGTGGGATTAACAGGAAAACTTTCCCATAGCTCTAATTCACCAGGACACTGACAACATCCAAAGAGAAATTTAAGCTTTTTATGCTGGGTGTCAAAATCCCTAAGTGCCTCCTAAGGATAATTCAGAGGCTCCACAGAAGGCATCAGTCATTTTGCATTTACTGTATGAGAGGCTTGTAGGATGATTCAGTGTTCCTGATGCTCACTGGAGAGTCACTTAGAATCAGTCAAAGAGAACAAGCAGAGAGACATCCAAGAAACAGCTTTCTGGTGCAGCCCCTGTGTCTTACAGAGGTGCAGAACGCTAATGGGTAACGATGGCAGCCGAGCACTGAAGGAGGAAAGGCAGATGCCTCCTTAGCTGCCATGCACCAGGGGCTGCAGAGCTTCTCAGAAGCTGCAAGGTCTTTGCTTCCCAGCTCTGGCTCTAGATCCTAACCTCAAACCTCTGCTCCCTTTTCCCAGTGGGATTTCTTGACTGCTAGGGTAGGTTGCAACTGCTCTCCTCTTCTGTCTGCTAGACTCAAGCTGCAATAAGATTTATGAGGTCCACGAAGAAATTCATTCGAGGGAATCCAAATCTGAGTCTTGCTTCAGGCAGCCTCTTACCTAACTGGTCCCTTCCAACACTGTTGCTGTTCATGCACCTTTTCCCTGCTGCATAAGGATGCAGACCACTACTGCATGGCAGCCCAGACTCAGGGCTCTCTCACCTTTGAAGGAAAAAGGCCTTAGCAGCCACCTACAGACCTGCAACCCTCTCACTTGGGCTCCTCCTGTGGCTTTTTTCTCCAGGAGCAAGATAACCGGATGAGAGAGAAGAAGGAAGATGACTCTATTGCAGGCAGGATAACACCCTACTGGCAGCATGCTCCAGGCAGTAGGAGCTCTGCCACCTACCCTCCTCAGCCTGGAAAGGGAATGCTTGATAGTCTGGGGGAAGAACTAGGCAGCCACTACACAGCCTGTTCACCTCTCCGTGGATAGCAGTGCCCCCCACCTTCCACCCAAAGATGCTACTGGGAGTGCAGGGGACACTTTGGTTATATATATAAAAATATGGCAGGCAACTCTATTGCTCTGTAAAAGAGCCAGCAAGACAACAAAATGGTCTAAAAGCCTGAGGGGTTGCAGGTGCATGAGCAACTTGCAATGTAGCAGGTGCTTGCTCATCTGCACACGGACACACATCTCTCCTGAAGAACAAAGCTTGCATTCCTTATTTATATGAAATATACACACTTTGTAGAGATGTGGGCTGGGCTGGGGCATGCTGTATGTCTGCTCTGTGGCCCGCCTTTATTTCTAAAATCACAAAGTTCTTTAAACACAGAGCATCTTCAAATAAAGAATTAAATGGTGCCATTACACAGATCTTTATTTTACCATTTAAAAGCAACATGCATTGCACATAGCTTTGGCCAACAGAGGACTTCCAGACAAGCACAGCACTACAGAAAATCATGTAATCTATAATTCATTCAGAGAATAGTACAGCATGTACTCAGGCATTTCCTCTATTGGATACACAGCATTCTTCTGAGATTAGCTTGCTACTATATCATTTTAATTATTGGATATTTGTTCATTCAATACAATAACGAAAAACCCTCAAACAACTGCAAACACCCACAACTTAGAGAACTTCACAAAAACCTGGAACTCTTAGAACTTTGCCATTAGCAAAGAAGTGTGGGGGATGTGTTATACAAGCTTTTCACAAAAAGCTCACTATTTCTGACCTCCTCTATATAAGATACTACTTCTTAGCAATCCGAAGTACTATGCTTTGCATTGGAACCAGAATGTAACTATTTTCCCACGGTTGTCAATGTTCTTCCAGCAAACTGGCAATCTTCTGCAATTTTCCAAACTCATTCCATTGTTCCTTGAGAAAAACAATTAGCATTTAAAAGAGTTCGAGGAGTACTTCCCATCTGAACGATGGCTTTAAGAAGAACAAGTGAAACACATAAAGCAATATACTGGATGGACTTTACCACTCCTCCTGTTACCCTAAATCTTGTGGTCATCTTGGGCCACTAATCAGTAGCAGAGATAAGACCACTTTCTGTGAAATTCTAAATATAAAAATCTCATCAAATATTAAAACTACTTGTATATCCCTGACTCCAGGAACATCATATTTAATAAACAAAACTTAAAGGAACAGGATACATTAATGACTTTAAAACTGCAGTGAACAACAGCAGTAGCAATAATCCACTATAGCTACAAGTCTCTCTCTCTTTTTTTCTTTTTTTTTTTTAGAGTATTATCAGCCATAAGGTGTATGGTACTCTTGACCTGGTCAGATGAACTCACACAAACATCACAAATGCACTCTAACCATGTCTCTTACTGGCTGGAGAAGGGTGGCTGCAATGGTAGCATCCACCATACTGGAAGGTCCAGACTGCTGAACAGGATCTGCTGCTCCCATGGCCTTGGGAAGTCTGAGGCTAAAATAACTGATTCATTTGTAAGAGAAGGAGCAGACCTTAAAATATTCTATTGGGGCTGCTGTGAGGGGTAGTTAAGCCAATTCAAGGCATTCTACACAGTTTGAAGAAGCCAGATAGACATAAGGCATAAACAGAGTATAAGTCATCACAGATTCAAACAATAATTTAGGTTGGGAAGGACCGCTGGAAGTCACCTAGTTCAGCTCCCTATGGAAAGTGGGGCCAACCTTCAAGCCAGACTCAACTTCAAAGTTAGATCAGCCTGCTCAGAGTCTTAGATGCTGAGTTTGAAGTAGCATGGCTTTTGACTTTACATCCATCTTCAGATAAAGTGCTGGGGATGATTATTAGAGTTAATACACAAAATGACAGACTACAGTTTTCAAAACCAAGAAGGAATGTTTTATTAGTTCCTCCTTACATTGTATGAGCCACTTTTTCAGGTTAGTAAAATTACATTGGCTCCTCTTCTGTTATTTTATAGCAAACCACCAGCCTTGCTGAGCTTTTTACAAATACATGTCAAGATCAAATCTGAGAAATGATCCAGATCTCCTAATGAGGAAGCTGCTTTTCAGCTAGCAATTTCCCCTTGGAACAGCTCCTTAGATTCTGAACAAGGAGACACCATCCAAGACTATCCTGACATGCCAATTCAGATATCTGCATTTAATGTGTAATTAAGGTTAAGCCCCTTGAAGCGCTACGAATGAACAGGCTCTGATGCTGTTTTTATTTTAAGAACAAATTAGAACAAAATTACAAGCACAGAACTAGACTCAAGTTGTTTACTGCAGTATGCTACAAGCTAAGCTTACCTTCATTGTTTGCTCATCACTAAGTTGAATGGGCATTCAGAGACCCTGCTGCATGTAATTCCCTGACATTGTTTTGTCTTTCAAACATTCATGGACAGTACTAAAAGAGCATAATATTATTGAAGAAAACTGAATGTTGCATAAAGAAATCCACAGGTTGTAAAGTAACAAAGCCATACCACCCCCACATTCACCAGAATGAATACAGTTAATCAAAACCACTCAAATGTATTTTTATATATGCTGTTTTCACAATAAACTGAAAAGCTGCAAAGAAACCATTGTTTTCTATGAACAGCTTATACATGTACTGAAGTCAAAATAGACAATGTTTACCTGCAGGTCAGATTCTATGGAGCCCTTTATTTCTTCCACACCACATTTGTGTATCTTTGATTTAAAGAGCTATAATGGCTGCAGTTTACTGCACATATTCAAATTTACTGTTATTAATCTGCAGGATGAAGATGAGTACCTGTGCAGGTATAGATACACCAGTCAGTTTACACAGGATACATTTACTTTTAATGCTGTGACAGGAATAAATATTCATATATAACTCTTGATAAATAAACCATCACAAACTAGATATAATGCATTTCAAATACGGCCTAAAAAAAAAAATTGTTTAAAGACACACGAGTTTAAAATACAGTTGGTCTAAAGACAACTTGTGCATTAGCCAAGGTAAGCTTTGATCACAGAAAATAGTTATACGCCCAGACAGTTGATGAAAACTCAGAGCTTTACAACTGCATTT
The DNA here is from genome assembly GCA_020086605.1 of Lanius collurio. Taxonomy (NCBI): domain Eukaryota; kingdom Metazoa; phylum Chordata; class Aves; order Passeriformes; family Laniidae; genus Lanius; species Lanius collurio. Next base: position 34,299,901 of record JACBWW010000007.1, read on the forward strand.
CTGAATTTCAAGATTTTATAATGAAGCTTTCCACACTGGCAACTTTGTTAGTTTTTCATCTCCTGAAGTTGCTGCTAATGGGTGATTTGCATAGACCCTAAAGACTCCAAAAAGAAAAAAAAAGCAAATTAAGATGTATTATAATTTTCAGATGTCAAAAAATTAATTTGACTACCTATTTTACATACTTGAACCATCAGTATTGTGAAGCACTTACACAAGTTTAAAAGTAGTATGTGAGCAAACAATAGCTTGCAAGTTACAAAACAAGCCATTGGAAGAGTGAAAGAATGAATGTGAACACATGCTCCAAGCACTAGCAATGCTCAAGGAAAAACGAGATTATTCGCTGCTCCAACAGCCAATGCAATCAAGCTCTGTGCATTTCCTTCTGCTCTCCACTACCAAGTTGACCTTCTGACAGCAGTCAGGGGTCCTACATCTAATTACAACAAAAGTTTTTAATTAAACCTCGAATATGCTTTAACAGCTTCTAGCATGAGCTTGCCCTTGATGATTCCACTTGAGGTGCTCTCCTTCAAGGGATGATGAAGTAAATCTCTTAAAACCATGAGTGAAGATGCTTTTTTTCCTGTGTGTACTGCTGCTTTTCACAGCTAGCTGCAAAGCTGCCTGCACTGGTATCAAGCTAAAAGAGCTTTCCCTGTGGGAGCTCTCCACTATCTCCAAAATACTGCTTGCTGGATTCACAATGTAGGAGGAAAGTGCACTTAAAATATTAATGCCAGCACACAAAATGGTGTCAAATATGAGCCTAATCCAACTTGGTGAACTTAGTGGAAGCCCACCTATTGGCTTTAATGGCACTGTAACACACTAGCAGAATGCAAGAGGAGAACAGTACAGTTTCTCATATTTCAGGTCTGGTCAGAATGCAGTACTCTGTGCTGAACATGAAGAAACTGAAAGGTTTATTCCAGTCACCTCAAGTAAAACAATCATTCACTTATTCCACAGTAGCTTGTGAAACCTGGCTCCAGTAGACTGGAAAATATTTGAGGAAAATGGGTAAAGCTCATTCAGGGAGCTTGAATAAAACTGGATAGGCAGAAATTTGTGCACATGATAGTAGAAGGCACCACCAGAGGACAGATCAGGTTTTCAGCACACAGCATCCCACGAAAACTACATCTCATTCCTATGCATCCTCACCCATTCATCCTCCACCTCCCCACAGACAGACAGGTGACCAATAGAGGAACAAGAGAGATTAGTGTCCTTTTCTGCTGCTCCATAAGCTGTCCTGCTTCTCTTCCCGTCCCACTTTTGTGCGTGTGTGTGTGTGTGTGTGTACACACGCATGCGTGACGGGGAGATGGACTGAGGGGGGAGCCCAGTAAAGTGTGTGGAGGTGGGGGGGATTTGAAGCAGGTTCTCATTCAAGCCATCTGAAAAGTCTTTCTGTAATCAAGGGGATACTATTTCAGGAGACAGGGAGAAGGGGCAAAGGATTCACGTTGCTAAGGAGACACGTAGAAGCTGACATTCCTACATAAATTTCCATTTATACCAGGGAAGGAAAAGAAAGCACTCCAAACTTTGTGGAGATACCCTGGTAACTGACTGCAAGTGGTATTTCTTTACAATTCATTTTATGTTATTTAAAATAAAATCTCAAACAACATTTAAACCTTCAAATATTACTGCTCATGACAGAAAAAAAAAAACATAAGCAGAGCAGCAAGGAACCTGTGTAATTCCAATGCGAAAAGAGATCAGTTTATTCCCAGACCCTATACAAGGACTTTAGAGAATAGAGGAAAACAAAACACACCAAGAATATAGTCAGTCCTTTGCTTTACCTCCCAAAACACACATCTTGTCCCTGCATGATTTACCAACCAAACAGCACAGCAATCCAAACAGATGATTTATCAATGCAAGTGTGTTTGTGTGGACAGTGATGGGGATGAAAACGATGTGGGGGGAGGCTGGCTGCATTTGTCAGTGTTTCTGTTGGGGCTCCAGAAGTTGCTATCAGGCATAAAGTAAATAAAACCACCCATAAAAACCAAAACAATTACCGAACTACAAAAGAATTTACTGAAAAATATTCAACAGGCAGCTTGTTTTTTATCATTCACAACCCGTTTTTGAATTGCTTCAAGCAACAGTGAAATGACGTTAAAAAAAAAAAAAAAACCAAACAATCTGTGATCAAAGACTTAAAAAGGTGAAAAACGAATGAGCATCAAGAAATCACAACGGGGAGTGTGGCATGAAGGCAAAGGAGCGTGAAAGACGATGGGAATATCAGTACGTGCTAGAGAAAGACACACACAGGCACACCCGGCGTGATGGAGAGAGTCCGAGCCCAGGCGTGCCCACTCTGGACAAAGTAGCAACCGGTTTTGGTTCAGGAAGCCCCAACTTTCCAAAACCAGAGACTTCTCAGAAGGGGAGGAGGGGATTTATAAGATACTCGACCCAAACAGTTTCTCACTGTATAGGGAAGCCACCACACGGAAAAAAATAATCAAAACTAGTTCAAACTCGGGATCTTTTGTAACAATACCACGGCAGACACGGAGCCAGTCACCCCTTTCGCTGACTGAAGCCTCACATCTCCCGCACCCCGGGCACAATCCGAGCACGGGCGCTCGGAGCTGCCCCTCCCGCACACGCCGCTCGCTGGGAGCGCCGCCGCCTCCGCCCCAGCCCGACCGCCGGCGAGATGCGGAGTCGGGGCCGGGGAGGCTGAAGGGAGGACGGGGAGGAGAAGGATGGGGACAGGTGAAGAGGTTCGGGTAAGGAAGGGGTGCAGAGGACGGGTGGACAAAAGTGCCGGGGACTCTTCCCGGCGGCAGCGGCTGCCGGCGCTGGGAGCCGGGCGGGGACCAGGAGCGGCAGCGGGCGAGGCGGGGAACCAGCGGGGCACGGCCCCGGGCACTGCTCCGGTCCGGGGAGGGGCTGGTCCCGGGAAAGGGCTGGGATACAGTCCCGAATGAGACAAGGGTGAAGGAGAGGCGGCTCGGGGGATGCTGGTGGGTCAGCCAGAGCACGGCGAGGGGAAGGAATTCTCAGAGCCCGGGGAGCCGGCCAAGGGAGCGGGAGGCGGACGAGGAGAGGGGAAAGGCAGCAAGGGCCGGCGGCAGAGGGGAGCGGAGCGGGGCCCGGGGCAGCCGAATCTCACCGCTGTGCAGCGTCGACTCGCAGAGCCAGCTGTCCAAGTTGCCGGGCTTGCGGCAGGACTCCCAGAGGGACAGGTAGTACTGGTGGTCCGCCGTCACCCAGGCGGGGCTCAGCACGGCTCCCAGGTCCAGGCACAGCGCCAGAAAGATGCACACCAGCCCCACGAGCTTCAGCGGGGTCAGCACCGAGACGCGCACCTCCTCCATGCCGCTGCCGGCCGAAGCCATGGGGCCCAGGGGGGACGAGGAGGAGGAGGACGCGCTGCCGCCGGCCCCGAGGGGAACAGGAGCGAGAGCCCAGCTCCGCACAGAAGGGGCGGGCGGAGGGAGAAGCGGCGAGACCAGCGCTGTCTAACGGCGGCGAGAGGCGTTCGCAGGCGGCGGCAGCGCCGCTCCCTCCCGCCCTCCTCCGCCGCGCTCCCGCCCCGGTGTATCAGGTGCAGCAGCTCCCCCGGCGCCGCCCGGCCCGGCCCGGCCCGGCGCGCTCCTCCCCGTGCCCGCCCCTGCCGGGGGAGGCCGGGCCGGCGCTCCGCGGGGAAGGGGCGGAGCGGGGCCGTGAGGGGCCGCGCCTCCGCCCCGCAGGGGCCGACTTTGGGGAACTTTCCGCGGCCGCAGGCGGCGCCCGGAGCCGTTCGCATCGTCTCGCATCGCCTCGCATCGCCTCGCATCGATCCTCCCCTGCCCCTCTGGGGGCCTCGGCCGCGCCGGGACAGGGAGAGGCACCGGCTCTGCCCCGGCGGCCCCGCCGTGGTGCCGCAACCCTGCGGGCGTGGCCGGGCAGTGAGGGGGGTCCTGGGCCGGCATCCCCGGCCCCGCCGCGCCATCCCTACGGCGAGGAACCGGGCGAAAGGAAAGGCCGCCTCGGGTGCAGGATTAGCGGTGCCTGACCTTAATTCTTCTTCTGGAGTGACCTTTAAATCATAAGTTATTAGTAGAGGGTTTAAAAAAAATCATTCAGCGTTTCATCATTCGTGTGTGTACTTACCTGCGGTTCCCTCTCCCATCTGCGGCATTGCTGATCCCAAATTAAATCTTTGAGGAAGGATAAGTACTTTGCCCGGTTTCCGTTTAGTCTCTGTTTATTTTGCTTAATTAGCACTGAGGTGCTGAGAATGTCAAGGGCAAATGTTTAGGTTAGTTATTAAGCAAGGTACTAGTATAATTCACTATCTGAAGCAGCTCTTCCTCAAGATACAAACACATACAGGCACGAAGGTGGAATGTAATGTCCATAAAGGATTATTAACAAATGAAGAGCAGGAAGATTCAACCTGCAGATTTTAAAGCAAATGCTGCTACTTACATTTGAGGGAGTACTATAAAGTGGGAAGAGAAAAAATAAGCCAGGAAAGCCATCATCTAGTGAAGAAACAGGGAAAATCTTGTCCATAAGTGCTAATTATTATATCCCCATTAATAGGGGTTGGTTTTGGTTTTTTATTTTTTTTTTTACCTTCTAACTATAGAAATGTTCACATTACTTTCAAAAGGTGCAGGATTAAACCCTAGTGGTGGTTTGCTCAACTTCCTTCCAAGTTTCATTTCATTCTGTTCACAGTTTAAGGCTGAAACTGAAAGAAAAAATATTATTTACATTACTAACCTCTCGGAGCACAAACAGCTTTGCTCCTACATCTGCTCGTAGGAGTTCGCTTTTGAGGCCTAGTTCTGGTTTCCCACTGGTGTTATGTTAGGGAACACTTACAGACTATTGCAACAATTTCTCCTTTTCAGTTTAGTTACCTCCTCTGCTAGAAGCACAACCACCAAAGCTCAGTGCTCTGATACTGTAGCAGGTGTATCACAGTGCGTATAAAGACCATGATGTTAGCAGAAGTTGGGTGTATTTATATATATAGAATATATATATTCTATATATTTCTATAAATAGCTCTTGGCTATAGGTATCTGTGAGGCTACAGGTATCTGTGAATTCAACTATTGCCAGTGTCACTAATCCTGAGTAAGAAATGCATTTCCTTGGCCTGTTACTGCTAGAACTTGGAAAGAAATTAGAAATTTGGGGTTGGAGTTCTGCAGATTTTGTTGTTTTCTGGGATTTTTAAAAATATTTGGTATCACTTCAATAGGTAAATACCAGACTAATATGATAACCAATTTGTTTGAGTCATGTTTCTGTTGCCTCCCAAACATAAACTGTTAAGCAGTGGAAGAACATAGCAAAAATAATTTAAAAATATTAGAAAGGATTTAAACAATAATTGATAAAGAACATAGATGTGCCAAGCTAAAGACTTCTAAACCACATGAAGTGCAGAATTGTGGTTCTGATCTAGTATTTCATATAAAAGGAAGAGAAAAAGTAAACAGTTTGCTAGAATATGTGAAAACTTGTGATACTGTTTACAGAGATAACACTGTCACCTATAGTTAATGTTGCCAGTACTTTCTGGCAACAAAAACTCAGTTTTTACTTTATTAAACCCTTGCTGTGTGGGCTGGAGTTGCCTCTACAAGATACCTGCCTCAGGTTGATTTTTTATTTAAAAGTTACACTAAAGTTCAGTTGTATGTAGTCTGAAAAATAGGCATTTTCACCATCTACAAAAAAAAATGCCAAAGACTTCAACATTTTTCTCAGTGAGAAGCAAAAGATTGACATACAGCCCCCAAAACCAAACCCAAGCATGACCTGCACACCTCATTACAGTGGGCTGTGCACTGGAGAGATGCTTTTGTATCTTACAGTCTCCAAAGAATTCATCTGTCGTGGCTGTGCTGCATCCCTTTACAGCTCCTCTGTCTGAATGAATGGTGTATCAGGAAGTGGATGCTTGGGCGTGCTCCAGCCTCCACCTTCTGGCCACCCTCTGTACCTGGGAGAGCCTGCTGGAGCCCATCTGGGAGTGAAAAGGAACAGGGGCAGGTCAGTCCTCCTCAAAGATATTCTGCTCACAGAGCTTATTAAAAACAGCCAGCCTGGTGGGACCACTTGTCCTAAGGTACCATCTAGCACTGGGGGTTCAAGGATTTGGAAACCTGCACTTCACAAAGGGCAAGGAGGGCTGAAAAGAAGGTAGAGACAGTGTAAATGGACAGACAAGATTAAGTGAATAGAGGCAAAGTGGCAAAAGACAGCGAGAAAGCTAGGTAGCAGAGCTCATAACAAAGTAACAAACACCATTGCCTCAAAAATTTGGCTTAAGTATTGAGACTGTGTCTTTTCCTATGGTGAATGGCTGTGAAATCAACTGCAGAAGTCTGCCCTGCCTCCCTGGGCAGTCAGTCCAGAGAAGGAACAGCTTCTGAAACCATTAGTTCAAGTGGTAAGGTTCTCCTCTGTGTCCCCAGGAAGACCTGACCTTTGCTGGTGACATAAGTTGTGATTCAGTGCAGTTTCACACAATGTGCCTTTCATATGTACAAATAAATAATTTTTTGAAATGTCGGAATGACTTACCTGGTTTCATGTTTGGAGCTCAAACTGGAAAATTAAATCAATTACAAGGATGTTTCTGACATGTAAGATATTAAAAGCTTGTTGAATATTTCCAAAAACCAGATGCAAAGCACTCTTCCCATCAGTGGGCAGTTCCAATGAATCTCAGTAAGTCTGTACATGAAATCTCTCATAGGAAACAGGAAAAAATACACCATTTCTAAATCTAACAGAGTTGTTCATTACTGTTTATGAGAAGCCATATGCTAAAGTCACCATAAAAGTATTTCAAGAGAATTAATACCATTGTATTCAATAAAAAGTCAGTCTAGAGATAAAATACAGTGAATAAATAGTAAAGATTCTAAGACCAACTATCTGCTTGCTTCATTTCCTTGGAGAGGCAGGGATTCTCAGGAAACATAGCTCATGTATTAATTAGTATGCCACCATTTACATTAGTCAGAGCTCATGTAGAAACAGCTAAATTAAATCCATCTAAATCTTGTCATTTCCCCACTTCTAAGTGCCACACTTTGGAACAACAGTATCTTTTGAAGTACAATATGTTATTCTGCATATAACTTGAAATAAAACAACTCTCATTCAAAGTATTTCCAGTGAGTACTATTTTTCCAAGATACATAAAGTTGTTATAAAATTGAGCTACTACTACTACTGTTGTACTAGCTCATGGGTCTGGCACCATCATTTTTGTGTCTTCAGGTCAGGAAATACTAAGATCTGTCACTGTAGGACACGAGAGCACACACGCGTGAATGCCACAGCTGAGGGTGAGAAAAAGGAAAAGTTTATTTTCTGACTCCACTACTTATAGTTTTACAAAAGTGACAGTGGATTGGAGGGTGAAAGGGCCACCTCTCCAATGACACTGGACAAGTTACCAATCCATCAACTTTCTCCACCTCTACGAAGGAATGCAAAACAACTGAGTTGTTTACAGAAAATGTGTGGGAAAGTTTGCAACCAGAATGAAAATATCAGAAGGCTAAAAGATTTCTAAAAATCAGGGTGACAAAGATCTTCTTGAGCTTTTATTTCTTCAGTCTTAACAATTCCATCTCTCTCAGCTTCTCTCATACAGAGTGCTCTGGCCTCATTGCTGTCTGCAGGCCTGACCCAGCATGTCTGTACCTTTCCTGCACTGGGGAGCCAAAATTCTGGACAGAGGACTCTAGAAACCATCTCACAAATCCTAAATAGAAGTGGTGGATCACTCTCCTGGACCTGCTGGTTACATTTTTGCCAGGGCAACCCAGGGTGCTGATGCCCTTCTTTGCTGCAAGGGCACATTGCTGGTGCTCGTTCACCTCGCTGCCCAGCTTGATCACCAGGTCCTTTTTGTTCAGAGCTGCTTCCCAGTTGTTCATACCCCAGCCTGTACTGGTGTGTGGGATTATCCTCTCCAAGGGGACAGGTTTGCATTTGCATCCTTGACCTTTGTGGGGTTCCTGCCAGACCAGGACTGCAGCATGAGCAGCTCCTTCAGAACCCCAGGCCTGCCCTCCAGTGCATTGGCTGCTCCCCCTCTGTTTCAGTGTCCCCTGCAAATCTGTGTGGAGTTGCTCTTCGTGCTGTCCTAAGTCACAGCTGCAACAACCATGGTCAAGGGTCCTTCCACGTCCAAGAGCTGAAGGAATTGGCCTGAATATGATGGAAACTGCATAAAGGAAAGGTGAGGGAGACAAGCCTTTCTCCCCTTCAGTCATGGACAAGACTCTTACAGGAGAGCAGCAGCAGTCAAAGCCCAGTCCCACAGCTGCCTCTATTATCAATTTTTTGCAGACTCAATAGGAAAAGCTGCGTGACAGAGGTCCCCTGAGAAGGTTCCAGTCTTGCAACCTTTAAACAAATATCCAAGCAAGCAAGATGTTGGTTTCTGTGGCAGTTCTGCTATTCTGCATACTATCTTTGCACCAGGCCCTGTGATAATATCAGGAGTACTGAGGCAGCAGTTCAGTTATTTTTCTCTCAGGTGGGGCGGGGTCTGAATTATGCATGGGCTGAGGTCACTGCTGCTAACGTGCTTGGTTTTAAATTAGACTTTAAAGCCAAATAGCACCCAAACCGGGAAGTACAGCACCACCTAAGAGCTGCTGCATTTCCCTTATCCACGGTGAATCTGTCACTGGGCGGCAGAAGAAACCCCTGGGTGGGTTAGTACTGGCTGTGACACAAAGTGCACAGTCACTATGAAAAAAAAGGAGGCAGATACTGAAAAAGCATGTGAAAAGTTTATCTTAGCAGGAATGGAAAATAATGTTATGTCCATACAAGAAAACAAAATGTGTTTTGAAAAATGTGATGAAACTGAATGTGACGTATCAAAGAAAATAAAAAGGTGAATAGAAACTACTCTTTACACCAGGTGGCAAACTCATACTAAGGGGAAATATATGGTTAAGCTAGTGACAAACAGAAAATTCAACAGGACTGATTCATCCAAAACTGAGAAGAGGAACATAATTTCTACAAATTTTAATATCCTTTTCATTTCTTTATTTTTTTTTTTTCTGCGGAGGCTGGAATTGTAGAAATATTATCTCCTGATATATCATCTCCTCATATGGCCAAATGAGCTACTGTGCAACCTCCTAGACATCATATCTGAGAAAGTATATTTGTTCTGCTTGTTGATGCCTGTTGGAATTTCTTTCACAATGTTTTGAATCTTTCCCCAAATCGTCGTCATTTGTACATCTGACTGAGTGCATTTCCTCACTCATATATTTTAACACTTTTCATATGCCCTCGAGCATCAACAGAAATGTATTTTTCATTGGCTGAATTGATGTTGCTGTTTTTTCATTGCATTTGTAATGTGACATTCGTTTTTGTTTTGGTTTGTGTTTTGGTTTTTTTTCTCCTAGTACTCCACTTTAAATGACAAAGTATTTAAAAAGAGCAAGCTGGTTCATTTAATTCTGCCATATTAAGAGAATGCTTCTAACTTCAATGTTAGAGCTAATCTAATTAAAATTAATGAAAAACTTTAGCATTTGAAAAAACAAAAAAAGGATAAAGGGGAATTTATGAAACACAGAAAGAAGTCAGGATTTGCACTACTGCTGTGCTCTTTGATTACTTTGGTTAACATGAAGGTCACCTGGAAAGCCATTCCCCCCCCCAGCCTCCATCTTGTTTTTCTAGCTCTCCTGCTCATGGGAAGGACAGCCAAGCCTGGAAGTTTTGCTGCTATTCCAGGTGTGACCCATGCCAGGTCTGGGCTCCCTCAGGCTTTCACCTTCCTGTGGGCCATTTGGCTTTTGACAAAGTCACCAGGCCTGTCCTCAAGCAGCAGTCCTGCAGTTCCCGCTCCCTAAACTCCAGCCCTTTTGTCCCCTTGCATTTCCTCTCTTTCTGTATTGCCCTTGGTAGTATTGCAGATGAAGAAGGGGAAGGCTGATTGTTGAGGACAATCCTAATACTGGTCTAGCAAGGCTATTTCATAATTATAAAATGTCAGAATTTCAGTCATAGTCTTTGTGCTGCCTTCAAGCAAATCCTTCAGATCTTTCCCCTAAATGAGGGAAAGTACAGTCATCTGGCTAGGGTTTTTTTTTTTAAACCCTCTCTGGCCTTTCTTTGGATACCCTGAGAATCTGCAACAAGTTTTACACCCATTTCTTGTAATCTCTTCTGTCAGACTAACTTCATGCATGTTTAACATTTAAGAAAAAGAAAATTGAGACCTAGCAGTTCCCTTTCCTCCTGCTCCCTCCTCCACACTGTACACTCACCACTTGTTTTTAGCTGAAAAGTGGTGCTTCACAGCTCCAGTTGCTTTGTTGTTCATATTAAGACTGCCAGTAAAAGTTTCATTTGGCTTCTGTCAGTCATACAAGAAGTAGTGAAAATAAAAGTTAAGGGAAGCTTGCAATCAAAAACGCAGCCAAGAAAGATTTGCACTGAGAAGTCTCAAAAACTTAATTTCTTAACAGAATTGGATGCAAAGCAAATAAGGTGATTATTTTTAGAAGATTGAGAAAATAATGGATGTTTATTAGGACTTTTCTCTAGATCTATTTTTAAGTGTTTTGCTCACCAAAATGCTTTGTTTTCATAAGGAAAAAAACCACACATAAAAATAAGATTCAGAATTAAACAGAAAAATTATTTTGACTTGAAAAAACAGTTTTAGGCAAAGAAAGTAAATTAAAACTCTCTTGTGGAAGTTGACTTACATTTTCCTTTAACATGTGCTTCTCTCCACTAGCTGACCAAGTAAATTGCTCAATCCCCTAGCCCACTTAATCTGGGCAGTGAAATTTCACTCTTAAAATCACTGAAAAAACAGTGAGTCACTTTTCCTAGCTCTATTTACCACAGTCCTGTGTTTCTTCCTTCACTGGATGTCTCCACATTAAGAAATATGGAGAATGAAAGAGGCTGTCATGATCTGTTGAGAGATGTCAAGTCACCTTTGATGTTTTCAGGATCCTTGTTCACTTGAAGTAAAACATTAGTTATGAAATGATGGACCAAAGAGCTGGTGAAGAATGTGAAATTAGTAGAAACAATGGAACAATACATCTTACAAAAATTAAATTTGTCATTCAAAAGACAAAAATAGCTCAATCTGATGTCCAGTGTATTAAATCTACCTTCACTGGAGCACAAAGCATGTACCAGTCAATTACTGATCAAGGGAAAAGCCATATGTCAAATACATTATATGACAGATTGAAGAAAAATCACTTTGACTAGCATGAAAATTAAACCCAATCCCAGATTCTTTGCATACCCCAATCTCTTACTGAGTTGGGTAGATGAGTACATTAGGAATGCAGACTAGTTTAGAACAAGCTGTGGTAAATGACCTAAGCCCTTTTGCAGGATCATTTCATTCCCCTTTTTCCCCTTTCATCCCTTCACAGGGGAAATATTGGTTTTGCTGTTGCTTCTTAGAAATCAATAAATTTAAAAAGTCAACTTCCTTTTCAGTTTCTGGAGTGCAAGGTTGCACTGAGGTTTTCCCTCTTCATTTATCACTTACAGAAACATTATATAATCCCCACAGCTCTCTGTCCTTATGGGACCACAGTGGGATGGCAGCCAGCTGCTGGCAGCAGCGTGGCTGGTGTTGCCTTGCTGCTGGAGCCCTGGCTGTAAGCAGTGCCTGCACAGGCACCCAGAGCAGATGTCCGTGGCACGCTGCTCATTTGGAGATGAACCATTATAGACCTTTCACACTGTTCATCCCTGCATCTCCAAACTGGGGGCTGGAAATTGCCTCTCTGTTTTGAGTGGGATTCATCTGGCTGAAGAGCCCCATTGGTGCGAAGGGTGAAGGGACTCATTCACAAATGGATGCAGCCTGAATGTCCAAGGACCATTAGGAAGCCAGGGAGGCAAGTGCTGAGGGCTTGCCTCTGCTTGAAGGCAGCTGCAGATTGGCAGTGCAGGTCTGGGGGATGAGAGGAAAACATTCCATGGCCCTGTTGCATGGCATGTCTGGCTCTCTAAAAATGGCATTTGGGATTTAAAAACCAACTAGAAACAGTGACACTATACTGAAAGCAGAGTGATTCCCACCACTGTGAAATAAGGGTGCGAGATGAGAGTTGGTTGGAAGAGTTGGATCTTCTTTTCAGCCTACATCACACCTATCCCACTGCCCTGCCTCCCCACTGAAACAGCGTGCCTGACAGGGAATTCTCTGTGGGAATGCCAGGGATTTTACATCAGTGTTGGGTCACCCTCTCATCTATAGCAATTCACTTTGTTTTGGTAGAGAAGAAAATACTGTCTAGCCTCTTTCTGTGCTTTATAGTGTCAATTCCCACTCTGTAAGGAGTATTCCTGTACTTTAGGTTAGACATGCCTTCCGTGCCCCAGCAGATGGAGGCAGATGTTTCCCTCCTTGTGCTCCATCTGCCAGAGAACAGGGCTGGAACCAGTCTCACAGGCTGCCAGAAGAAAGCTAGCAGAGACCAGAAACTTCTAAATGCTGTGGATTTTGGCCTGACTATTACCAACAAAAACAAAAATTAATTTCAAAGTATTTTCCCATAAATCTCCATTCCTTGCTATTTTAAGTGAGCTACACTGTTTTGTTGTGTATGACCACACAAGATTTTAAATTTATGGGGCTGGTTTTTTTTTTTTTTTGGTTTGTTTTTTTAGTAAGTTCCAGCTTTATGGAAATTGTGTGATGTCCTTGAAGGCTGGGATCAGATCCAAACTGTCTGTGCCATAATTATTTTCAAAACTTGCTGAATTTTGCATCAACTTTAACTCAACGCCAATATTTCTGTTTCACAAAAAAGCATCAGATGGTGCTGTGTATGAACAAGTGCATGTGGACATGATAAACTAGCACCTCCATAATGACTTGGAGTGACTCCATGTCTCTGGATTCAAAACTATGCAAATTTGGGTTTGTCACAGTGAATTTTTCTCTTCTTCCCACTCCACGAAAGAAGCAAGAAGAATATGAATTTCAAAATGTAATAGCAAAATGTGTTGGTTTTTTACAAATTGGCTACTTAATTAAAATGGATGAATTCTGTGGCAAAAAAAGTACTACCCAGTGTAGGGAGGACACAAAGGATTGTTGTGAGAATTAGAAACAGCCATGCAATTTGGAGACAATAATTTCTGTCCAATAATCAAGAGTCTTCCTATGTCACATCCCTTTGAAATGATGACTCTGACTTTAAATCTATGCATTGGTTTATATTTTGTACTAATGAGCCATATGGATTTGTTTTTTACTTTTGGTAGCTGTTACATTTGCATTTGGGAACTTTAAAAAACAACCTAATGTGTAGCAGGAGTTTAATAAGGCTTTATGAAAGCTCCTGGATCAGGCTGACCTTTCCTACTCAGGTGTCTGGGAACTCTGCCTTTTTTCCATGCTTCAGAACTATGTGTTTTTTCTTTGGAATGAGACTACAGAGAAATTAAAAGAAAATGCAACAGCCTTCCAAACCCCTTTGAACTGCTAGCTGTGAGGAGAGCTGATGAGATGTTGGGGAGGTAATAGGGAGAAATGCAATGAAAATTTAGGAAGGCTGGAGTGGAAGCTGAAGATGGGTGGGGACTAAATGTCAAGGATACTGGGCAGAAACTGTAAAAATAATAAAAAAAATAGTGCACCAGAAATACCTTCAAAATGATGTAAAGAATTATTATGTTCAAGAAGGTATTCAGGCTGTGGAAGAAGTGGCAGCAAGGTTGAAGTTCTGGCATGAAACTGTGGAAATGTCACTGCAATACAATGGCATTTGTAATCCCTCTCACAATGGTAGTCAGTTGTGGAAACTCAGATACACACAGGTGTTACTGAATTCAAAGGTTTGGGCACCTGATAGTCTGTATGCTCTCAATCACTGACATGGAAAATATGGATTATTCATATAGATGCAAAAATTAGTGTTCATTTAATAGGCATATCATATTAAAATGTAATGTTCAAAGGAGAATGGAATGAGCAAAAAAAACATATGGATTTTTTTTTTTTAATGAGTTTCACAATGAGATCAAACTGTGAGTATAGGGCCTTAAGAAGAGTATGGGCTAGGATAGATAATAGATGAAAGGCATCCTAAGTTGCTGAAGTCTAATACTAGTGAAAGCTGTAATTCAATTCAAAGTATAAAATAAACCAAAACAACATAAAAATGGAGCCCTGGATTGTATATGCAAGCATCAGAGGAGACAGCACATCTGATAACACCGAAGCTGTAAATATGAGGATGACAAAAATGAGAGAAGCAATGGGAATAAGCTCGTATCATGGCAATGAAAAGTCATAAAGTGGGAGGGCAACGAATATTTATGGGAGGAAAGACATTCAAAACTGCAAAAGATATGGGAAGACACCAGCCTAGATTTTAAATAATATATATGTCTTGCAAAAGAGGCAGAATGAAGGAGATGAAATATCATGCAATAATGCATCCAGGTCACCTAGAAACCCACTGAACAGTTGTGAATTAAATGCTGTTACTGAGGGATTATTCTATATTTCTTGATGTGATAACAGAAATAAAGAAAAATGACAAAAAAAGAGCCTGCATTTAGGTAAAGGTGATTACATTTGGTTTAAAATATGAAATTTCAATCTGAACAGCTGTTAACCACTATCAAAAATACCAGCACACAAGGAAGAAAATATGTAAAACCCCAGTGTTGCTATTCACTAACCCATTAACACATTTTTTGTCAAGCTTTCAGATTACTAGGAAATGTGGCATTGTCTATAAGATTATCAGCCATATAAAGTCTTTACATATCCCCTGAAGAATCTACAAGACAATATAAAGCAAAATATTCAAGTGATTTATGTGCAAATCTTTCAAGGCTTTGAAAGAAGTGAAAAAAAAAAAAGGTGATGCTATCAGCACTGCAGTTACTTTAAGCTTTTTTGATTTCTATAATAAAGGTACTTAGAAAAACATTTTAGTACTAAGAAATAAAATATCCTTTAAACTATTTTATTAAAAATTGAAGACTATTTTGTTCCATTTACATAACTGAGGAATTAAAGGAAAAGGTAACAAATGTCTGTAGAATTAAAATGAAATTATAAAATTAAAGGGTCTTCAAGTCCTTGGAAGATAATTTAGAATTGATAGACATTGATACAGTGAAGGACAGGAAAGAATCTTTTGCAAAAATAGGAAGTTTCTTTCTCAGGGGAACAAGAGCTACAAACTATTTCCAGTAACTTCTTATCTTACAAGAATGAGGCCAAGAAATAAGGACTAAACTCTTACCAGAAGACTCATCTCTCTGTTTGAAGCAGCCAAAGAAGACAAAAAAGGAGCAGAACAAAAGGAAGAGAGGAAAATTACTATTAGTTGCTTATGCCAAATTTCTGGAAGGCACATTTAGGCTCCCTTTCTATGTGCTGAAAGGATCAATGTAATGAATACTTGATTTCCTTTCAGAGGGACTGTGAAGTCTAAATGATGTTTTTAGCCATCCTGTATCTCTGGGTCATAAAGTGTCTGACAATAGCCATCTAAAAGATGATGAATTGATAGATTCCAAAATATGGTAATTGAAATTATATATATCCTATACAGCCAAAGAAGAGGATAATGGAGCAGGAACTTTTAATTAGAATTGGGTTTATTGTGTTAACAACTTGTTTAAAGAACTATGAGTTCTTATATTTCATAAAATGAGACCTCTATATTATCCGTATTCTGCTATATTTAAGAGTGATAATACAGGGACAAAAACCAATACTAATTTTTTAGTCTAAAGTCTTTCCACAGCAGATAATGATGCACACTTCCTATGAGCTGAATGTTGACTCTGCTCTGAAAACAGATTTGCCAAAACCCTCAGTAAATAAGTATTTCTTCTATTGACTCTATGCCCTAAGAAGCTTGTGTTTGTTATTTACTGCTACCTGCATACTGAATAATTACACTCAATAAACTCCTTCCTGCTATGGCTTTCTCAGATGGTTGGATAAGATTAGTCACAGCAGAAGGTACCTTCATCCTTTTTAAAAAGGCAATCTATTTTTTTTCCAGAAACATAGGCATTCATTTAGATGAGGGAACTGCCTTATAATTTATTTTAAAACACAGTGGGTTTTTTAATCACCTTTTCACATGCTTATTGTTGTGGAAAACAGTGTAAATAAATGGAAAATGTCATATTTCATGGTTTTACTTTACTTTTTAAGGTATGTATGCACATGCATATAAAATACAACATATGTGTAATATGCTTATAAACTGTCTATAAATACATATATATACCACACATTTTCAGCAGAGGAAGAAAAGAGTCAGAAATTCATGTTCTTCTGTCTTGGTTAAAACCCCAGATGTGTGCATAATGTAGGAATAATAATAGGAATACCATTTATGCCCACTATTCCTTTCAATTTACTTCATTGTGGTTCAGAATCAAACATTTAATTTAAACACCAGTAAAAATGAATGTCTGCACTTCAGCAGGAAGGCTCTTACAGAGCCACATGTACCCAGCAGCAGGACCAGCTAAAGGCTCCTGTTTACCAATGTGTCAATTTTTTGGAAATCGCATTCACAGGCAATGAGATTTAGTATAACTCAATAAACCTTGATACAGTTCAAGATAAACAAATCAAATATATGGGCCTGTATATAAATGGCATAAATTTGCACAATTAATTTTGTAACTTCCTTCATTTTTATGGAACTCCTAAAACAAGGTCGGATACTTTAGGCTGTCTAAAAAAACTCACTTGCAATGACAGTAAACTTTTGTTTTCTTGCAAGAAATTAGATTATCATCAAGTAGCTACAATCCCTGTGCATTTTAAAGGTGTGGGATGGAAAGCACATCCCATGGCACAAAGTGAGAGGAACTTCAGTCTCTTAAATGAATCATTATTAGTATATTTTGTTGTGACCAACTTGGAGCTCTAGTCCCACTCAGATAAGTTTAGCCACAGGAAGTACAACTATTAGCAGGGATCCTGGTATTGTTATCTTCTATCAGATTCTGTCTGTCAGCCAAAGTTCTTTTATAATAGTTGAACTAATAATTTTAGGCCTGAGCATTATGCAGAGATTGCTATCAAATGGTTACAGTGAAGAAATAGATAGCAGTGCTTGGCTATGATACTCGGCGTGGCAAAAACGAATCGTTATTTCTGTTACGTGTCGGGCTCTAAAACAGCTTTGGCTCCCAGATCTGAGTCCTTTCTAAGTGCTTTCTCCATGCTAGAATTCAGTATGCCAGAGATAGAACAGGAAGTACTTTGATCACAGGTAAAAACAGTCACAACAATGGCACATCATGACTTTTTTTTTTTTTCCTTTATGGCAGTTATTTTGTGCAGGTGAGAGAGTAGGCATATATTTTTATTTACCAGTGTTAGTTATGCATACTACCAATGGTAGGTTCATTAATGCATCTCTTTTCAAGATTTTTAATATTCTAAATCTTTTTGCAGCTTCACACATCTTGTTAATTAAAACAAGCATTTAGCAGAGGCTTGGAAATACCTGTGGGTATCTCACTTTAAAAACATTTGATTGGGTGTCAGATGTTGATACAGTTGAAGAAGCTTGAGCATATTATTTATTTAAATGCTTTCTTGTAGATATGTACTATCAGACTCATCATGATTAGGGGTCTAAGTCTGCTAATTTTAATGGCAAAACCCCAATTAAAACAACTGGAAAGAATACCAGGTCCTGATGGCTTTTCTACAGCTTATGTATACACACAGAGAAATTGCTTCATCCATCACTGATACTCAGCTGTCACTGTCTAGAACTGGCATCATCACCAGTAAAATAGAGTTTTATTATTTGTCTTTAAGAACAATCCCCAGACTTCTTGCTGGATTAGTGGTTGCTGTATTATTTCCAGTGTTTTAATGTCTTTAAGTGTACATCTTCAAATTTGAGATATGATACTTTCTCTCAAAAAAAAAAAAAAAAAAGCAAACAAAACCAAAAACAAACTAAAATAAAATTAATCTCTTCTGGAAAAAGAAAGTGGTTTTTTTTTCACTGTATAAAAATAAATACAAACAAAGTAACCATGTCTGATTATGTGAATACTAACACTGGCAGACAAGTGCTCTATTTAGTTCCCTGTAGAATGAGGATAAAAAGAATTTGCTCTGAGCATCGTCTACATGTTGGGATTCTCCTTAAAGCATGAAAGAATCAATTCCCCACCACCCCTCTGGGCAGCTTTAAAATTGTGGGTTAGGTTTGTGTTGAAGAGAAAGAGGAAAACTGGCCCAAAAATACAGCTGGGTGAAGACCCCCCCAGCCAGCCATGCAGGCAGGAGGAGATGCAGATGCTGGATGTGGAGCTGGTGGCTGTGGCTGCAGCCCCTGCTCAGGCTCAGGGTGTCCCATGGATGAAGGAAGCAGAAATCCATTTTTCACTTGCTGGTGGCTGCATTTTGTTGGAGGGACAGAGCATTTTGCAACAGCAGGAACACCACAGCACATCTCCTCAGAGAGGTGCCCCTCCACGTGCAAGGCCAGCCCAGGGCTCTCAGGCAAAGCCCCCCAGCTCTGGGAAGGCAGCTCCTGGGGAAGCATCCGGCAGCACACTGCAGGACTGAACCCCTCAGTCAGGAGTTTCACTCCTTGGAAAGGAAGATCTGTTTTAAAAATCCAGCTGTGACCAAAACAAAAGAGCTGTTTCTCTGTAATCACTTCTCTGTTATCCCAATTCTCATGTTGCAACTTTTACTGTTGTTTTTTTTTTTTTTTTTTTTTTTGTTGTTGTTGTTGTTGTTTTTGGTTTTTTTTGTTTTTAATTCAAACCTTGCTGTATAATAATTATCCTTCATCTGAAAATTAGAAACGAGCTTCTTAAGCTCTCAAGCTCAGGTCCACAGGGTTAGATATTATCACTCACTGTTCTGACATCTATTTCAAATGTTTCTTTCTTTTCTTTTAATTTTTTCTTCTTTGAAAGCAAAGGAGACACTCTCAGCTTCATTTTCTCCTCCAGTAAATGAAGAGTAATACATTTAAGATTAATGGCCTCTTAGGTCAGGCAGAGCAACGAACATTTCCTGACTTTGGACACCAGATGGTCTCTAGGAAAATGTTGTGACTTCTAGACTCATTTTAGTCCCAACTATAATGAGTTTAGAGAAAATAGTGTGATATAAGCCTAGGACTTAAAAGGAGAGTGAGCAGGGTATGAACAACCACACCGGCAGCTGACATCAGGCAGTGCTCCTAATCACTCACTGAGATGGGAATTTGTAGTGTTCTACAGCAGAAAACTTTCATTTCCTGCCTATCTTTTCAAAGGTTTCCTGCAAAAGTCACATCACAATGAAAACCAGTCATAAAAGATACTTATTATTTCCTGATTTGATATTGTCTTTAATTTGCAACTTACAACACGCATTTCAAAGACACAGCTCAGGGCTTGAATTAGTGGTTGGTTACGCATTTTCTAATTCCTGCTTTTGTGAATTGTAATAGTTACAGGGAGAATTCAAAGGAAATTGAGGGCTTATCACAGGATTTTGTGCTAATAAATCTAATTTATTAGTATGTTCTTCAGAGCAAACACATAATTGAGATTTCCAATATTTGTTCTGCCAGAGTATTTTGAAAGTACCCACTCAGATCTAAAAAATACTACTAGTAACCCTCCTTCAGCAAAAAATGCATTATTTATAAAAGACTGGGTTTTATTCCTGTGTCTAATATTTTCATTTTGACTACTTGGGGGATCTTTTTTAAAGCAAATACCAATCCAGATAATTTTGTTGTTTCTTGGTTTTGTTTTTTTATCTTTTTTTTTAAATCTCAATTAAATCTCAGCCATGGCAAAGGTGATTATCATATATCATGGAACTGGACCACTAAGTTGGCATTGCTTAATTGTCTTTAAAGCTATTTACCAGTTGCTTATATCTGAAGAGAAAGCTAAAGGAATAACTGCTTGCTTTCTTTTTAGAAATCAAATCAGAATTAATGGTTTAAAAATAAAAGGTCAGAATTAGATAAAAGGAAACATTTCTTAGCAGACAAGCAATTAGATAATGGAAAATGCTTTCTACTGATGAACCTGAGTCACTTTCACTAATGGTGTTCAAAAATAAGTTAGGTACATTTCTTGTTGGCTTACAGTACAGGAACATCATGCTCCACACAGGAGGTCGTACTGCAAGATCTGAGAGATCCTCTCCAGCTCAGTAGTCAAAGTTTTTGCAAGAAACAGGGATCATTACAGATCAGGGAGTTTTCTTCAATTTTGTTCAACTGGAATATATTGATTTCCCACAAAATACTCCTTGAAATAATCTCAGCATCTCTCATTTGGCTAATTAAAAACTTTTGCAATCCTTCTATATGAATTCACCGCTTTCAGCTAAATTCCTGACATAAATTAAGGGGTTTTAACCTGTGGTGTGAGTATAGTACTAATGGTACAGAGCTGATTGGCTGCTTCAGAAGTGGAATAAGGCCTGAGAACCCTCACCTTGCTGCATGCTGCCTGCTACAATCTCTGCTTCTAATGGTGACAGTTTTCAAAAAAAAAAATCTGCAAAGAGGTTATAGTTGGAAATTAGTGTACTAGTGTGCTGATTTTGGCTGGGGTAGAGTGAATTTTCTTATCTGTGGCTGGTATGGGGCAGTTTGTGGTTTGTGCTAAACACAGGGTTGATATTATAGAGATATTTTTGTCACTGCTAAGCAGGGCTTGCACAGAGCCAAGGCGTTTGTGGCTTTTCACACTGCCACACTGGAGAGGAAGTTGGGGGTGAATGGGAATTTGGGGGGAGTCACTGCTGGGACAGGTGACCCCAACTGATCAAAGGGATATTCCAGACCATGTGACATCGTGATCAGTATAAGAAGTGGGACCAGATCTGCAGTCAGAAGGGGGGGTCTGAGCAGTGGTGAGCAGATTTATTGTGCATCATTTATTTTTCCCTTTTTATTATCATTATTATTTACCATTATTACTGCATTTTACTTTGTTTCTGATTATTAAACTGTTCTTGTTTCAAGGTACAAGTTTTATTTTGATTCTCCTCCCCAATACAGTGGGCTCAGGGTAAGAGATGGTTGTTGAGTGTAGCTTCGTTTCCAGAGGAGCTTAAACCACGACAGCTAACAATTTCTATTATTGACATCTACTACCTTATCAAGAGTGCTCTGTTTCCTAATATCCTGTGCATTTAGAAGTTGAAAAAATGAAGCACTGGAAACTCAAGAAGTTTTCCTTATTCTCTTTGTTAACTTGTGTTCTACAGTAGTGACTTAAAACCTGTCTGTCAGAAAGAGTGATGGAATTACACAGAATAATAATATTTCCTTGTGATAATTCTGTCACTGGGTTTCTTTTGTGTTACAGTAATACAACAGACTTACATTTCTAAAATGCTACATATCTGGTTTTCTTTCCTCAAGCTTTTCTATCTATAATTTTACAGTCAGGTAGCATGCTTAGAAAAATGAATTTGTACCAGTCTTACTCTTTTTTGCTACTTGGTAAACAAGAATTCAGACTTGGACTCCTATGTGATCATGCAGTTTTTTTCGTCGTATCAGTGGGAATAATTTTTAAACACTTTCCTCTGGTACTGGGTGTTTATGTAAGTCGAGATAAACTTGCAAAAATATGAATTTTTTCAGTATTTTATAAGACATCAGTTATGTGATTTTGCATGAAAGCGTAATTTCCTCGTGTTCATTTATTGTATGTGGGAAGTTACAACTCCTTAACTCTTACAGTACATATGAGTGCATAGAACAACAGGAGATATAAACAGAGCTAAGTTTTCACTGAAAACGGGGCTATATATTTAGCAACTCAAGAAAAAAACAGCAGCCTTCCTCAGTTTTGATTTTTAAATGAAAGATTGTCTTTCTGGGTTTACCTGCCTATGTGATTTACAGGAGAGTAGGATATACAGATAGATGATATAGATATAAATATTGATATATTAGTTATATAGTTTCACTTCTGCATAACTATGGACTGGAAGACTTGTCCCATTTGAAAATTGAGAAAGTACACTGAAGCTTCAAAAAACTGCTTCATAAAAATTTTTGTTCTAGAATCCTGTATTCCACTGTTGGAACGGAATAGCCAGCTCCAACTGAACTGCAGAAAGTCAAGGCACTGAAAGGAAAGTCAAGACAAAGTGAAAGATTGAATTTACCCGGCAGGAAAATCAGTTCTGAGGAAATCAAGAAATAATTGGATCTCAGGAACCAAAGGAGACTGGGAACCTCCTCACACTGGCTGCCAGCACTGGTGGCAAACAGGGCCCAGCTGCAGCTCCCATGGAACTCGTCCCTTTCCCAAATCCTACATCCCCTGCCCAGGATTCACATTCAGCCTCTCCTTTCTCAGCACAACCACGGCTCCTTGCTGAGGGCACTGCTGCCCCAGGCCAGGGTCTGGCAGTAGAACTCTCTTTTTTCTAGATCAGCCCCAGGTTAAGAAGTTCCTCCAGGCAATGAACCCCCCATCTGACATTCATCCTCTGCCTCCTGTGCAGGTACCTGCAGTTCACTTGCCCTTCAGTTTGCACAGCAGAGGAAACTGCTCCAAAACACAAAATCAATGTTGTTCAGTTGTTCATAAAATGTGGCTTCTTGTTAATGCACATACAACATGTTTGTAGGCAAATGTATTATTTATGTGGCTCTGAGAGTGAGCTGATTTATTTGATCTATACCATGCACATTGCCTTGCAATAGCTGGAGTTGCAGACACTTTAGCAGCTCTGCTAAATCTGTATTTGAGCATAGTTGTTTCTGCATTCTTTCCAACCTGAGGAAGATTTTAGGATGGGAATTACATATCATTTCTTCAGCTGGAGCAGCAGTTCACCCAAGTCAGCCCTAGAAAACAGACAAGCAGTGCAGCCTTTAAAGCTGAAATCTTAAAACAGAATAGCTCAACAAGCAAACATTCCAAATAAAAAAACAAAAACAAAACACACAAGAAACCAACTCAGTCTGAAGAATATAGGTTGGTTTTGGCCAGTTTTACACGAAAATTTCCTGAAAATAATTAATAATTTGAGCGGAGTGTTATGAAATTTCTATAGCAGGAACACTAGGAGAAAGGGGAGGAGTTACTTGTAATGTTAAGCTCATAGCCTGGCCCAAAATGCTCAGGGGTGGAGACTGTATTGGATGTGCCTTTAAATTGTTGGATAGTGTAGGACCTGAGCATGACATAAATGGTACAGAATAAGGGGTGGAGAACTTCACTCCAACCAAAACCAGCACATTTCCTGAGCCAAAATGTATTATACTAGCTACATTTTTAAGGGCAAATCTGAATTGTTTTCTCCTAAGCATATATAAGGATTTTTAAAATTTCTTTTACCCAGATTATGCTGGGGCAGGATGATAAGATAAAAAAAAAAAAAAATTATTCATGTACACATGTGGAAGATTAATCTCTGAATCCAAATCTTTAGCTCCATATTTAGAATATAATCAACATTTTCAGATTTTCTTCATATGCATATATACAGACACACAGTCATGTGTACACATCTGGATGCACACAATTAGTACCCATAAATATTTAAGAATTTCTATATTTAGATGTGGATTTTTCATATAACAACACTTTGTGAGCCGTGTTTATAGAATTACATCTACAATGTAACCTGCAGCAGAACTGCTAATCAAGCAAGAGAAGAAACCATCTAATATTTGGTGATGAAAATTGCTTTAGAGTGACTGATTGTGCTAATCAATCTTCGCCAAGTAAATCACCACTAAAAGAGAGTCGATAATTATAGGATCTTTCCCTGTAACTGGGTAAGAAAAGGAATAAAAATAAACTCTCGCAGGAAAGCTGTCCTCTTCAGTAAACACAGTAGTTTGCTTTGCTTCCAACATGTTGGAAAGAAATTTGGAAAATGTGTCCAACTTGTCTTAGCTTTGAGAAATATAATTCTTGTGCTGATTGAGCTAACAGTGGTAAAATTGGCCATTAAAAATAATGTATGCAATGATCCACACAAGACATCTACAAACAGGTTGCAGTCTTACTAATTTCTTCATGATTCACAAAACTTTGACAGCTTTTATAAAAATAAGGCTTCTTATGACATTTTAAAGTTTAAAAGAAAGAATTTTTCCTTTCTCCACTGTTCACAAAATTCTTAGATAAAAACAATTGTTTGAGGTTAGTTCCACTAGGAAGAAAATACTTTTTCTCAAATTATTATGCAAAGTAAGATTAATAAGTATATATAGATAAATCAGGGAGATGACAAACTCAGCAAAAACAATTTCACAGGCTTCAGCCACAAAAAGATGCCCCAAGGAGAATAATTAATTGAATTGTCATTAAAAATACAGGACACCAGTGAATGGTAGGAACCTACAGAGACCAGAGCAGAACCTCACGTGGGCAGGACAGAGGCAGTAAGAGCTGCAACAGGGCAATGGTCTGAAGGAATTGTGCCTGTGCCCTGTGAATGGTGAGAATTAGGCCCAGCTCTGGGGTCCCCCTGCACTTAGCACAGAAGTCTCTTGGCTCAGGCATGTGGGAATGCCCCACAAACCCCCACTCAGGTCCGTGTCCCAGAACCTGGGTTCCAGTCTGGGTGGTGACATTTACCACATCAGGGGTGCAAATGGAAGGAAGTTCATACATGACATATTAATGATCCAGGAGGCTGCTGTGTTGATTGCTCTGTGAGCTTCTTGTAGACTTTTAATGCCAACAAAAGGGTCACTTTCAACAACTTCAGCAAGTCAGGGTCAAACTAGCCAAGTCTTTGGCCATAATGTGTCAAGGTAGTTGCAAACTTGTGGGAAAAGTTAAGCTAAAGAACCTGTTTCAAAGTACGCAAGAGAGGAAAATGTATTATTTTAGCTGAAATGTTTAGTTGATAAATGAACTTCCAGACTAATGATGACATTCAGGGTGCACTGCAGGATTCTCTTTAGAGCAGCTTTCTCACCATCATTAAGCTAATGGGGGATGGAGAAGAGTGAAAATGCCATGTTTACCCAAAGCAAAACCTGCCAAACTGGGAAGCAGGCTCCCAGTAAGGAACCTATCATGCATATATAATTACCCAGAGAATACCACAAAAACTCTAGGGAAAGAAAAAGCTCAGAAAAACCTGCAGGCTCTATTGGCCCAAGTTCATGGAAGTATTTCTACCCAATATTGTAACAGGTCTGACTTTATTGCATTGTCATCCCTTACAGTGAAGTAGCAAAACTTCCAAAACTTATTTTCTTAAACTAGCTTCAAAGGTTGCTACCACCCATAACATCAAAATGTAGATAATATTTTCTTGGATGAATAGCTCACACTGCACTTTTGTGTCGCTCCATTAGCCCACTACACTTATCTATCATTCCTGGACATGACAGGAAGGTCATATATCTTATTCCCAGCTTCAGAACAAATGCTGCCTTGGCATCTTCGGACATTTCCTGCCTCCCCTTGTAATTTGTAGCTCCTGAATTCCTCTGTGAAGATACTACCTTGCTATGTGAGGGGAAATTACAAGTAGTAATGAGATGTATTTTCCACAGGTGAACCATCTGTGGTGAAAATCTTGAAGAACATGGTCCCCTTCAGCCATTTGAACATTTTGAAGTGTATTGAACATGAAAGGGCTTAGCCCATGTCTGATTCTCTTAGATTTAAAAGCCATTTAAGTAGGTGGGTTCAAAAAAATTGTGCCAGTTTATTTTAAAGAAAACTATTTTTTTGCTCTTTCAATTTTCCATTTATGAAGGTGAGAAAGATGAAGCAAAGTTATTCTTTTATTTTACTGTACTGGAGTTGAAAGCCTGCACTTTCCCCTCAAAAAGTAACAGAATTCCCCATTTCTGTTCAGCTTGGGATATGAGCAATGATGCATATTTCCCCTTTGTCCTTGTGGAACAAGCCAAACATCATGTTGAAAAGCAATTCTAGTGCTGATGAGACTTTTTTCTTCCCACACTGCCTTTTCAACTGTCATCAGACACAAGATCCTGGTTAGGATGACAGCACTGGCACATTCTTGGAGGCACCTGCTCTGCTCTTGAGTTTCCATTGCTGCTCCCTGTCCTTTGTCAAAGCTGCTGCTGAAAACTGGGTCTGCAGAAAAGATGTTTTGCCAGAAATTTATAGCTTGACTACAGCTCAGATTTCATTTTTCTCAATGGAACCTTTTCCTCCTTCTTCAGCTGGCCCTTGATAGTGCCTCAAAGTCCAAATTTCATCCTTCAAATCCAAAAATATTTACATTTTTAGAGATCAAGCCCCACCGTTTCTGAAGGTTCTTTTCTCAGTGTACACAGTAATGAGTGGTACAGTTCCACCTGTGACAATCAATTACATGCCCTTGCCAATTATCAGGCTCATCCTGCTGATAATGGCAACTCAGTCAAAAGGACCATTATGCAGGGCATTATTGAAAGCATTAAAATTAAAATCTTTAGTGTGCAACAAATTGTTGATGTTGTCATTGTTATTTATGCACCAAGGAAGTATATTAAGAGTTTTAAAAGGCTGTTTGACCCAAAAAACAGAGGTGAAAGACATTCATAGATAAGCCTGGGCCTTCCAAATATGCAACATTCTCCATATGCCTCAATTTATTTGCATGATCAGATTTTAACTCCAAGTCTCCAACATTTGTTGTATCTTGTGTCAAATCCTTATATGATTGTATAAAATATAATCCTAGGTAAACAGCTTTCCTTGCAGGCAATAAAACAGTTACTGCAGAGAAGTCTGAAACATTTCCTTTCTCAAGGGCTGAGCAAAACCTGGAGTGTCCTTAATGAGATCAAGAGACAAAGACCTGTCTCTCTTATGCTGCTGAGAACAGCAATCATTCAGGCACTAGAGGAATCTTCTAGTTTTTATATTATGCATCAGATTCAGTCAGAGACAATATTTTGCTTTATGAAAGATAACTATATAGCCTCTGACTTCTTTAGCTCTTGGTCAGGGAATTTACTTCAGCCCTGGTCTTCTCTGTTTTCAGATTGCATTCTGTTTTCTCAACATAAGCACATAATCCCCAGTGAAAATAATTCCATTTTTCCTATGAATGTTCCCTTGTCTCTTAACATACTGACAGATGAAAAGAATTCAAATGCTGCAAGTGTGGCAATTAATAAAAATTTCAGACCTATTTAAAATCACAATTTACTACCTAATTTTACAACTGTATATTTGAACATATAGGATAAGAATTGATTTGCAAAATGAAAAGCTGAGTAATATCTGAAATGTCTTTATCTTTTCCATTCAGATTAAGAATCCAAAGTTAGACTCTCATCTTTCTGCCTAAAACCAAAGGCAAAAGGTTTTCAAAATCAGTGATTTATCAGAATTTTCAGTTAAAGTGAGCAAGGCATTCATCCACAGGACTATAACAACTTCTGTAGACAGATTCCAGAGCTTGTGAAATGGAAAGAACTGGCTACCTGACAGAGAATTCTAGTCCCTACAGAGCTGGAAGCCTTTGCACAATACCCCCTCAGCATGACCATTCCTTGACTTGACAGCTGAAAAGGCCACCTAGTCCACACCCCATATCAGGTTTATGCCAAGAGACCTGCATGACCCTCTTTGCAGAGAGGTAGGAGCTGCTGAGAACTCCCAGGTTGGCAGCCCACAGCCAGGGAGCAGGTGGCAACGTTCCTGAGGGTGCCACCACGAGCCACTGCCTGTGTCCTCACTGTGGTCACCTTCACACGGTCAGCTGGGTTTCCACAAATGGTCTTTCATCCAGGGATTCCTGCAGCTGCTGCTGAACTGCCCTGAAATTTATTTCCAAATGTTTTTCTGCCTCATAGACATGTCTTCTAATCTCCTTTAATCTAGCTGGACTGTGCAGTGCTTCCCTCCAGTTTTGGGATGGTTTCTGAAGTGCAGCCATTGCAAGAGGAATGGCTGCAGTTTATATGGAAGCTGATAGCTCTTAGTTAATGCATAAAATTACAGATTTAAAAAATATACTCAGTATGGAAAATATACTAACTGGCAACGAAGTCTAATGTGACGTGGGCCTAACCAAATCTCATCTTTATAGATTTAGCTATCTTTTGCTTAATGCATTCTACTCTTTCCAAATCCACAGCTTCTGCTCTGTTATCTCTTCTGTCTTTTTGTGCTTTTACTCTGCAGTCTGAAAGAAATCAAGGTATCCAAGGTATCCACCCACCAACAAATCACCCTGCTTCTGTGTAGATATATTTACATTCTAATAAAAATATGGACAAATTAATGATATTTTTACTGCTTTAAGACATGTAATCAAAATTTGGCAGAGTGAGGGATATATAATGTGTTAATACATGATAATAATAAGTTAATTTACTTTGCAGTGAATGTCTAATTTTGCTGGTCTGCTCTGTTATCTGTCCTTCGGAGGTCACTTAAACACTAAACAGCCTAATAAGCTTTTTTTCCTTTAAACCTTTTAAATACTCAGACAGCTTAATATCTTATTTACATTTTTAATTCCAAGGCTTATAAAAATGATATAATAGTAATAAGTACAGAAAGTAATAGCTTCACTAAGTTCATCCAAACACAGCTTTTGAGATGTCATAATAAACTATTTAACAACCAATATGTAATTCTTTAGAGCTTATATTTCACCTACCTTGAAGTTATTGGAATGCTAGAGGTCCCTTCTAAATCCATTTAATTAATTCCAAAAATTTACTGGAAATAGTGCCAAAAGTAGAAGACTACAATTTACAGTGGTCAAAATATCAGACTTGATAGATCCTGAAAGCTTACTGCCCCTTGGCTTTCAGAGTTCTTTTAGCAGTATAGCCTACAAGAGGGGTACCTCTTGTGCAAATCATGCATTCAAAATCTGAGAAAAGGCCCCCCAAACTTGGTACTTCCCCAAGAAACACACAGTGCATTTCTGGTTTGTACGTGCTGAGAGCTGCATGGTCGCTGTTTCAATTTTCAGGCTTCTACAAAGAAAAGCCTTCTCTGTGGATAAAAACTCCCTTAAATTTGAAGGTTTTAACAGGTGCTGATTAAAGACAAATGAGCTCAGAGGCCTGAACTAAATACCTCAGACTGAAGAACAGAAAGCAAACTATTGCAAATTATTTTTATTGCTATTGTAGTATTTCATATTATGGATCAGAACATATCCTAGCCTGGA
The DNA here is from genome assembly GCA_020086605.1 of Lanius collurio. NCBI lineage: Eukaryota > Metazoa > Chordata > Aves > Passeriformes > Laniidae > Lanius > Lanius collurio. Next base: position 34,329,056 of record JACBWW010000007.1, read on the forward strand.
CATTTTCACAGTCTGTACCTGTAAGTATTTGTCTGTCAACTTGACCATATTTTAAACAAAAAAAGGAATATGAGATTTTGCTATGTTTTGTATAATAATGACTGCATTTTTTTTTTCTCAAAAATATTAACACTAGCATATATATTCTTAAATGAAACAAACAGTAGGGAGATAAGCCAACAGAATTATTCTGGAACCCTTCAAGCCTCTGTAGAAGTGGATTAAGATGCAATACAAGATGTAACACGATGGCATAAATAGTTTTGTGGTTACAGGATTAAAAAATCTTGACTTTCAGTTTCCATAGTAAGAGGAAAAATAATACTTTAGCTACAACCTACAATAAATAGCTAACATGATCTTCTCACTAAACTTGCCTGCTAAGTGTGTTAGAAAGCAACATGCTTATTAAAAAGAAGGTAAAAAAATACAAAGCAGCAAAAGAGAGATGGAGCCAGTCAATAGTGCTGCAGGGGAGATATCAGAGCATGAGAAGATGACAGCTACACCCTGCAGTGAGGTACACTTGAAATATGCTTTCGTAATAATTTGTGTATTTCATAGTTTCAATATTCATATCTTAAGGCTTCTTAATAATACCAGAATTGAATACAGTCCCAGATTCTTCACATCTAATGCACATGATAAATTGGCCAGTACTGTACTTGCTTCAGGGGAAAACATGAAGATCAGGTTCCAATTTTTGAGTTAGGATACATGCAAATAAGCCCTTGCCACAACTCATTTAGGAACCAGAGCTCTTTTAAACAATCCAATTCAGCCAAAGCCCATAAATGTTTGTTTAATTTTCAGTGCATGCAACTCCAGTAGGAAGTAAACACATACTTAAATTAGTTGATGAAAAGCAGCTTTATGTGATCCAGCTGCAAAACTACTGGCCAGTTAATGCCTTAAACATAAAGGGATCGCTGATCATTTATATTTCCCCCCACTCCAAAAGCACCTGGAAATACACAAGTAATGTTCACCTTAATGTCATTCATTGTCAATAACAAAATGAACAAAAACTAACCCCTACCTTTCAATCTGGTTTCTCAGTTAACTACTAAAGGCAAAATCTAATATTCTATAAACTTGGTGTTATCCAGTGTAATGGCTGGCTTCATGCAGATTATTGCTATTATAAGCCATACTCAACTGTTCAAAAAATCAATAACATATTAAAAACAACCCAGAAAACCAACAAACCAAAACCAACAGTGGTATGTCTGGAGCAACTCCCTTGGCAAATTGATTTTCCCAGACACAAGAGGTGGGATTTGTTTGACTTCCTTTACAGTGTAAAGTTGACTGCTTGTATTTCTAATTTTTATGTTTTCCTGCTATCAAAATACTGCTAGACACACTTTGAGGTCATATTCTTTCAGGTAGCAAAATCATTTTGAAGTCACTGACTTTAGAATAATTGCAGAAAATGACAATATCAGAAAATTACAATCGCAGAGACAAATTACGAAAATCTATGTGAAACATTTATTTCCATGACAGAAATCTGCCAATGCAAATCAAAAGGAGAAAAATATTGTCAGCAATCTCATGGTTAATCAGAACTCCATGTAGTTATTTAATGCAACATTTAGATAGAGTGCAGAGCTGGGTAGGTTACTAATTATCCATGGGGTTGTGGGATTTGCATTTTCTTCCCTTGTACTGCTTTAGTTATGCACTGAAGCATTTTGCCTCTAGGTCAGGTTAAAGTGTAGTCTAAAAGCTATTGCATCTCCTGCCTTCCATGTTAAAAAAATTATGAGAACTATATTTCACCATCTATCAGCATACTTTTTCAACCAGGCAGATGTGGGAAGCTCAGTACAGGGGAACTTGTCTCTGTTTCTTCCCTCTGTCTTTTTAACCACTCAGAAAACACAGAACAGGCGTCAGGGAAGTGCAAAGCTGGCTCTCACAGAACATGATGAAATCTTGGCACTTCCAAAAATTATTAAGCCTTCAGTTAAAATAATTCAACAGTTAAAATTACTTTTTTCTACTCATTCATAAAATGTAAATACTCCACTAACAAGGGACAGAGATAGCACAGTGTACATGCCCTTGCTGGGGCTTTTATTTATGGTGCCCTTTACAAGGTTGTCTCGGAGCTGTCAGTTGTGGAAATGCAGGCTCGAAAAATATATAGTAATGATGGTTTCAGTGTCACAATACGAGCCATGTTTTGTCAGAGTACATTGAATCCCTCATCTTTAAAAGAAAATAATGCAATTCCTTTCCTGTCACTAGATGAGTAACCAGGAGGTATTCATGATTAGATGAAATTAAAATAATTTTTCTCTTCCAGTTAACCTGTTAAGTTAATGGCCTAACGAATACATAGCCATCTGTAAATCATGAATTGAAATGACTAGTTAAAAAAAATAACATATTTCCTGCCTACATGTTATGATAAACTGATCTGTAGGTATATCTGTATTTCTACATTTAGTAAATGTGCCCATGCATTTAAAAAGAACACTTTCATATCATAGAGTAGCTTACCCATGTTTCCTTCATTAGTTTTGATTTCTGCCTTTGATAAAAGATGACAGTAAAATTGGTCTGAGTCAGCTGGAATTGCAACCTACTCCTAAAACCAGCTATCTCTGAGGTACATTCACTCACTTGCTCATTCAAGAAGATTCACATGGGAGCTTGTGACATCAAGTGATCAAAGAGACAGGCATCGTGTAATGGCAAATCGCAAACAAAGCATTCTGTGGGTTCTGGGTGCTCTGGGCTGAAACGTCTCACTCGGAATCAGGGATGCTCTCAGCACGTACACACCACTGGGAGCAGGACAGACATGGGCACCACACAGGGAGGGAGAGATGGGAATCAAACAGGGAATCTGCCTGGCTCTCAGAACCTCTGGAGTCACACCTAAAGGAACAACTTGGGGAACAGCAGGTTCTCGGGGGGCTGGCAGTGATGCTTGCTGCCCCCCACGGCTTCACAGCCCTGCAGCCACAGCCCTGTTCTCCCGTGGCTAAGGGGTGGTCAGCTTCCACCGCGGCACCCCCGGCCCTGGGGCAGCCTGCTCGCCCCTCTCCCTGCACAGCTGGTTCGCAGGTGATTTGGGAGCCTTTAGGCTTATTGCACAGAGGGGTTACAGGAGGGATCAGGGCGCTGCGACCAGCGCTGGGGCAGATGGCTCGGACAAAGCGGGGCGAGCAGAGTGGGAGGGACATCCCCATGGCAGCTTTGTGATGCCGTTGTGCACAGAGCAGGGACACGCTGAACACCAGGGCAGCCGAGCCTCATGCCAGCCTCTCTCCCCCGTCTCCTTGTCTCCCTAGGGTGCTGAGCCTCGGGAATGCTGGAGCAGCTCCGGGTAGGGATCCCCCGGACTGTGCTGCACCCAGCTCCACCTCACTCCTGTGTCCCATGTGGAATTCGGCCGGACCACAGAGCCAGACCCACCCCAAGCAGGATTAGACAAGGGATTGCCACGCTGGAAAAAGCTCTTTATGTGCCTATCTACCACGGAAAAAATTTGGGAGGATAGGGGGTGGGAAGGTGATGCAGATATTCCTATTCCAGTCTCTGCACAGGGTTTCAGTGCAAATGTATTTAAGCAACTAAATTTAAAGTGCAGCATATGTTCAACAGTCAGTAAAGCTAACTGCTTTCATTGGAGACAAATATATAATTGCAAACTATTTAACAGGTTAACTTGACCGGGAATTTTGCTTTTGGTTTTCACATCATTTTGATCAGAATACATCAGCTAACAGGCTTGATTTAATCAAATTTGCATTTGGTAAAAATGTCAAAGCTGTCAAAGTACATTGATTTGTCATTTCCTGAAAAGAAAAAAAAAATGGATTAATTGAAAATCAAATTATCTTTTATTTTGAAGTTTATTTATAGTGAGAATTAAATCAATGCAGAGAAAGTATGACTGAGAGATCCTTATATTTTAAAATAGTAGGCATATACTGATCTTGTTTTATGACATTGTTTCACCATTTGTAGCCCAGAGAGAAAATACGAAGAAAATACCAGGTGATAGGTATCATATTCTCATTGACAGCCAAAGATGGAAAGAGAATCTACATTTATTAATTTTACTAGGTCACCACTCAGTCCCTTGTATCCTCCTCACTCATTGTACAAATAGGTCTATGCCTGTGCATGGGTCTCTACTAGATAAACATAGTTTCTGATATAAATAAAAAAATACAAATTAGAAATCCACCACCTCCAGATTTCATAAATCTAGTGCCAAAAGGAGTGTTTCTTCAAACCCAGACGTCTATACTGGCATTGAAGTCCTGGGGTTTGCTCAAGTTCTCTGCATGATTGCTAATTCTTATGAGGTGCAAAAATATATATCAAAAGGCATAAAATCTGAATTTTAAGACTCCAAGTATGACTTATGCAGAGTAAGTGAAAAATGATTCATGACTACACCTTAATGTAATCTCCCCAAAAGAAAAGCCCTCTTCACTGATTTCCTGAATTGCTGCCTGCCTGCTTAGGCTGAGAAGTTGGTATTCAGGGCCTGTGGACACAGAGATAACATTCTTTCAGCCCTCCAAACATGTTATGTCAGGTTGCATCACATCATATGTGAAATGACTTAATGGGATGTGACACGGAGTAGCCCAGTGCTGTTCCTGGCCCTGAGAGCTGAGGAAGGAGTCAAAGCCTCAGCCACACCTGTGGCCATTTGAATCCCTGGCTCTGGAGGCAATGCTTGGCTCAAATGTGACAGGGATTTTAAGCAGGTATCTCTACTCATGTCATATTGTCCTGATGGAAATACATGGTACTACCTCAAGCTGGTGATGGATATTTGCTCTTCATGAGCTTGGCCACATCATCTTCTCCAACCTAAGGAGAAAGGGAAACATCACATCTGCAGCAAAACTTGCTGGGCACATTTCACTGCTCACTGGAGCAGCTCTACTGTAACCCAGTACAGAAAGCAAAATGTCCTGCCTTGAATGCAGTTGCACCTTGCTGGCATCAAAACTGCCATGATTACTGTTCTAGCAACCTGCACATGGTGGTTTGAGATTCATGGCCTGACTTCAGGGATTCCAGGTGTGTTGCTATTGCAGTGTTAGCTCCCATTTCTGATTAGTACCTACCAGAGTATTTTACCAATGTCTGCTAGGGAAGGGCTAAACTAGAAGTCTAACACAAGTGCATCAAAAAACCTGGTTTGTCAGATAGTAATTACCCAAATGCAAATCTGTTTGCAGATTGCTACAAACAAGGTTTATTATCCTCTTCTCCTCTTTTCTTTTCTTCTTTTCTCTCTTTTTTTCTCTTCTCTTCTCTTCTCTTCTCTTCTCTTCTCTTCTCTTCTCTTCTCTTCTCTTCTCTTCTCTTCTCTTCTCTTCTCTTCTCTTCTCTTCTCTTTTCTCTTCTTTTTTCTTTCTGTGTGGTATCATCTGTGAGGTTGTCAATTTTCTCCACTTCCCTTTTCATTCTTGGCCCTTCCACAGGGAATCAAGAAAGAGAGAGCTCACATATTCCTCTAAAAAGCTGTCCTTTCCCTTGGATTACCAGAACTGAGGAAGTTTTGTAGGGGTTCCGATGCTGACACATCACTACAGGCTTAACAGCACCAAATACACACCAGCAATCACCTTGGCTGCCCCCTCACAGAGAGAAGCAGGGCATATAAAGCTCCTATCAGCTAAATTAGGGATGCATGGCTCTCCCAGTAAAGCAAGGCCACCGTGTTTGGAGACAGAACATCTCCTGCTGCCTGAACAGGGATGCTTATCCAAGTGCACTGATTACATAAATATAAATGGTAACTATTCCAGTGAGGTTCCTCACCTATGGCTGACCAAAAATCTTTAAATTAAGGATAATATCCAGTTTCATGGGTGAAATACAAAAACTGAGTGTAACACAATCAGCTTCAAAGAGGAAAGAAAAAACATTCATGCATAATCTTTTTTTTTTATTTACCACAATCAAAATAATAACAATAATACACAGTATTAACATATATATAACAAAATAAAAATAAATAGTATTCTTACAAAGAAAATGAAACTTAACTATTTTCTGTTTCTAGTGGATAATTCTCTGCATATGGACAGTCCTTTTTTTTTTGTTTCCAAGGCTCTGTTCTCGAGAGTCCAACAAACTGTTGAAGTTTGTGTTCAGAATTAGTTACTGGAATTACTTTCAATGATTAGGGTGATTTGTCTTATGCTAACTGTGCTCATGCAAACCTCAAGTGAACTGACTGATACATGAGAGTGATACTGTAGGACTGACGTCTAGGAAACCTGACTAATAATCAGGGTTGGCATTTTACACTCTATCCTATTAAAGACAAATAGCAAATCCTAATTTAGGAGATGGAGACCCTGGAAATGGTTAGGATACAGCAAGGGCATAAAAGAAGTAAAAATTTGGCAGAAATTGAAAGTAATTTTGCTACTGTTGCATTTCTTACTAACTCTGCTCAGATATTCATCTGTTGGACTTGGGTCCTCTATGTGACAGTAACTGAGCCCAGGTCAAGTACTCAAGTGGCTGCTTCTAAATTTTTATAAGGTAAATATTTTGCAGACAAATTGTTCCTCAATCTGTAGGTTATGAAGTATTAAAATACTACACTGCAGATCCCAGAGGGTGCTATTCAGTGGCACAGGGTCCAGCTGGAGGCCTGTCACCAGTGCTGTCCCCCAAGGTGTGTGTCATACTGGTCCCAGCAGAGTTTAACTTATTCATCAATGACCTGGGTGAGGGGCAGATGCCTCCTCAGTGAGTTCTCTGGTAACACAAGGCTGGGAGGAGGGGCCAACACCCCAGAGAGCCCTGCAGCACTTCAGAAGGACAGGATGGAGAGAGACATGGGCAGAGAACCTCCTGAAATCCAGCAAAGGCAAATGCAGGGTCTGGGGAGAAGGACCTGGGGGTCCTGGTGGACAATGAGCTGTCCCTGAGTCAGCACCGTGTCCCTGTGGCCAAGGCCAGTGGGATCCTGGAGTGCCTTAGGAAGGGCACTGCCAGCAGGTCAGAGACGTGATCCTGCTGCTCTGCTCAGCCCTGGTGAGGAACACCTGGAGTGCTGTGTCCAGCTCTGGGCTCCTGGAGAGACGTGGAGCTCCTGAAGAAGGTCCAGTGGAGGGTGATAAAAATGAAGGAGGGACTGGAGCATCTCTCTGATGAGGAAAGGCTGAGGGAGCTGGGCCCATTCTGCCTTGAGAAGAGATGGCTGAGAGGGGACCTCATCCCTGTCTGTCAGTGTCTGCAGGGAGGGGGCAGAGGATGGACCAGGCTCTGCTCTGTGGGGCAGTGGGACAGGACAAATGGACAGAAACTGATGGCCAGGAAGTTCCACCTGAATGTGAGAAAGAATTTCTTTACTGTGCAGTGACCGAGCGCTGAACAGATTGTCCAGAGAGGCTGTGGAATCTCCCTCACTGGAGATATTCCAGAACAGTATGGATGCAATCTTGTGCCATTTGTTCTAGGGTAACCCTGCTTGAGCAGCGAGTTTGGACCAGAGGACCCACTGTGGTCCCTTCTAACCTGACCCATCCTGCGATTGTTTACAGTCTTAAAGCTCTCATGCTAAGTGGAGGGTTTTGAGACAAGGTCTTCAGAAATAAAGTATGGTTTCAGCGGTAGGCCAGAAGTGAGTGGGCTCTAGTCCTGACACAGCTGCTTTTCCAACCTTCCCCAATTCATTACCTCATTTTCAAAAGAAACCGTTGATTTATGTTGCTGTTTTGTTCCTGTTTTCAGCTTGGAGCCCAGCATGTATTTGTCCAGTCAAGCACTCAAAATTGGTGGCTCCTGCTGAATGATTTGTTTCCAGCCTCCTTAAGGCTGAGGTTTCTGCACCTGTTAACCCAGGATTAAGTTTAGGCATTTAACCAAGAGTTTGCAAAACTTATTTTACTAAAACTACCAAAGTGCTTTGGAGTTCATGCTCATGTCTACAGTCAACTGTTTTGATTGCTTTGTTTTCTCATTCTGGCCTAAAATTCATTTTCCCAATTAGATGAATCTCTGCATCAGGACTTCTCACTGCTGAAAAAAATACACAGAGACAGAAGGTGGGAAAGGCTCCCAGGGCCCATATGTTCTACAGCATGTTTCTTGCATAAATATGTCATGGGTATTTTAGTAACCTGCTGCCTTCTGGCATGAGACGTATTCAGCTTTCCATTGTTTGCACAGACAGTCGGAGCAGGGGAGGGGGAGGATGAAAATCCACAGAGGGAAGTCTGGTACTCTTCTGTCTTGTCAGATCAAATTCATTTTTTGGAAAAAACATTCTCCAATTTGCAGACACATTTAATAGTATGAACCACAGTCTTATAGTAAGTCACATACCAGTATATCACTTGCTGGAAAGTTTGCAGAGAAAGCAGAACAAAAGCTGGTATTGTGGCAGTTTAAATAGCAGAATCTACTCATGCTCCTCTCAGTCTTTACTATGTACTCTATTTGTATGCTAAAGAGGAGACTGAATTTAAATTCAATGCTCTTTTTCTTTAAGATGGGCTTTCTGCAACAGGAACATCTGAGGAGATAAATGTTATTTACAGCTTTGATTTATAACAGTTAACTGTCATCTAATCGAGGAATGTGAATTTGTTGTTTGTTTGGTTACCTCCAACACTTGTAAATCCTTATTTATGATCAGAAGCCACGCACTTTTAATTTAGTGTGTTAATTTATAGATCTTGCTCAAATCTTATTTAGCAGATTGATTTATAAACATTAGACAAAATGATCCAAATTATAAGTGTTAATTTTGCCATCAGATTTATGCATTCCAACGAAGAATGTGGCTTTATTTCTTTGGTTGGTTTACAAATTATAGCATTAATTAGTTCTCTGGTTGACTGATTAGAAAATATCTTCTATCCTGGCCATTAAGTTCTGATTTATCTTTTTGACGTATAACTACGCCTCATAATTTGTTTCCACAGAGTTCTGATTTATTAGTGCAGTGTGCTAAATTTTAAAACATAAATTTTAAAAGCTCTGAAAAAAAATGTAAAAAAAAAAAAAAATCTGAAAAATAATCCTTGGAAGCATAGAGTAGACTTTTTTTCACACTTTTGCTTGAAACTTAGAGAAGCTACTGAGAAAGTTTTCCAGCAAAGTTTTCCTCTTTTATTCTTTTTGCATAAAAAAAATGGATTTCAAAGCACTGCCAACTGCTAGAGACAGACACATAATTGCAGTCTTACAAGCAGTTACATTCCAGTACTGGATCAGACTGAACTGGGACAATTAGGGGCTACTGGGCTCAGTTTAGGAGACTGGATCACAGTTTGGTTTCAATATAGCAGTGCCTCCAGTGTTTTCCTTCTTAGGGAGAATAGCCAAAATATTTTTAATTTTTTTGCCTCAGCAGGAGTTGTATGTTTTTTCCTCAGACCTGATTTACCTGGTGCAGATTTATGTTTATCAGAACTGTGCTCTCACTTAGTGAGCACTGAGTTGTCTTCTGCCAAAGACATTTGCTGCTCTAGGAACCCTGGGCAGTGCTGGAGAGCGCTGGGCAGGGATTAGTCCAGAAGAGCCACTTTCTAAGCTGACTTATTTTAATTCTTCTTTTAATTGAAGCCACAGAAAAATCCTGTTCTGCTTTGTTTTTTGGGGTTTTTTTTGGTTTTTTTTTCTGAAAATTCTGGCTTTTAAGAAGATCTAGAGTTCCTATGCTTTTGGTTTTCACACTTGGCAGAGGACGGATGGAGCTGCTTTGTGCATCTGGTATGTGCCTAGATAGAAAATTTTTATGCAAATATTAATATAGACATAATTACATAAAAATATAACTCCCCATACATGACTAATGGAGACTTTTATAGCTTTGCTACTCCATGATTGCAAAGCTAACATTGATTCAAGTAGTATAACAAATTAGCAAGGTCCCAGTTCTGTGCTTAAATAACTACACAGTTTCTTATGCTTGAGCTAGCACATTTAGAAAGAATTTGAGGTTTCTGTGGGTATGTCTATACTTCTAGATGAAAGAAAAAAGAGGAGGAAAGCTGAGTACTGCATTGCATTCCTCCAAATTGACCCCCCAAACAATGATATAAAATTTGATAGGCTGTTCATTCCCAGAACTGGTACAAAAAGGTACTGTTGAGCAGATGATTACACTCTTTGGTCTTGTTCACCTGAAAAAGTCTTCTAACGTGTCTCCAGGCTTTGTGTCCTTAAACACACCCATATATCCTTTTGTCAAGCCCTGCAGCATGCAATACATACCTCACTTTACATCTTACAAGAGAGCTCTCCAAAGAGCTGCAGCGAAGCCCAATTCCCTGTAAACCTTTGGGCTGCAAAGAGCCACACACAAAATAATCCCTTTGTTTTAGGGCCACATGAGTCTCAGATGAGATGTGGGGCCTCAGGACAGGTCAAAGACCCAAACTATCTGCTCTAGTGGGATCTGGTCTTAAGTGTTGTGGCCACAAGCCAGCCCATGTTACTTGGACCTTGGGAGCCAGAAATTAGTCCCAGTTCCTCTTTTATTTAGCAGTCTAGGCATAGTCAAGGTGTGTTATGCAGTGCTGGACACCTCCTTAGCATCGAGCAGCTGAATCCCCTCCCCCAGTGAACAGCCACATATGTCCCACGTTCCTCTTGCTGGTACCCCTGTGCCACACACAGAGCAGGAGTGCTGCTCTTCCACCCCATAACCAAGGTGGAGAAAGTGCTGTGACTGCAATGACTTGCAATACACACCCTGGGGAAGGGCTGAGACTTTTCTGAGTTGGGATCTTCTTGATGCCTATAGGCAATGTCATCACTGGGTGGTGCCTGGGCAAGGTCACAGAATAACAGAATATGCTGAGTTGGAAGGGGCTCGCAAGGACCATCCAGTCCCACTCCTGGCCCTCCACAGAGTCCCATCCATGTGGCTGAGAGCATTTTCCAAACAATCCTCGAGCTCTGTCAGGCTTGGTGCTGTGACCACTGCCCTGGGGAGCCTCTTCCAGTGCCCAACCACCCTCTGGGGGAAGAACTTTTTTTTAATATCCAACCGAAACCTCCCATGACACAACTTCAGGCCATTCCCTCAGGTACTGTCACCCCAGAGCAGAGATCTCCCCTCAGTCTCCTCCAGGCTGAACAGACCCAGTGCCCTCAGCCCCTCCTCACACAGCTTCCCCTCAAGGCCCTTCACCATCCTAGTGCAAAGAAAACCACATAAGGCAGAGGAAGAAAGGCAGAAAGAGGAGGGAGATCATGTACCAGTCAGATGATTTTGTTGAATCCCAGGCTATGACGGATCAGAAATTGAACCAAGGAGACCATTGAAGAACTTCTGCTTGGAGAGGAGAGGAGAGGATGCAGTAGGAAAAGAGAGAAAAAGAAGCAAACTTGTTCTGGAATTCGGTTAGATGATACTTGTTTCCATTAAGCCATGTAGGTCCTTTAAGACACAACAATTATCATTAGCCTAAGTTAGATGTTTTAAGTAGGTTAAATATGTACTGTCCTATACTTGATTATAAGAGGCTCTTAGAAAACTAGGTAAGACATAAACACTTGCATTGCCTTTCCTCCCCCTCACCATCTACAAACACCAAAACCCCAATATAATGTCATAAAGTGAGATGAACCTCACTTGTATGGACTACAAAGGAGATGGTTCAGGACTAAGTGATGTAAGGTATTTTGAACCATGACAGTGTGCCCCAGCCACACCATCTGTAGTTGTGCCTATTGGAGCCCTCAGAGTGAGACCAGGCTGGAATTACCCTCGCCAGCTTCACCTGGCCCTCCACCTTCAGCTGTAGCAGATCAGCTCCTGGAGGGTTCTTAAGCCCAATCAGAAGGCTCAGTCAAGAGGGAAAGAGGAAGAAGATAAGGGAGAGGTATAATAGGTCTGTACCTGCTCTCTGTTCTTTGCTGTCTGCTTGTTTGGATTTCCTAGACTAACTTGGCTGCTGATCACTGAAGGGGTTTTGTTGCTGCCATCATCTTGACTCTGCTTGCCTGGATCTGGAGCATCAAGGACTGAAAGGTACTGGAAGATAAACTGTCCTAAAGTGAAAAATAATTGGGAAAGAAGAAGCTGAAAGGCTAAATACCAAGACAGCAAGGAACAGATAAAGAGGGCTGTGTTGTACTGGATTAAGAACCAACCTTATTATCTGAAAGGTGTGTGCTGAGCTCTTGGACAAAGTAGAGGGACTAATCAAATAATGTGTGATCTCATGCACTGCAGTGGCAAAATGTGTATGTACTGTATTATGGATAAGTTAGTAAAATGTGTGTGTACTGTGTTAGGTAAAAATAAAGTGTATAAGTAGAGTAACATGTACATGCAGTATAAGAGTATAATGAGTAAGATGTATAAGTTGTAAATGATGTACAAGTAAGTGAACTGTATAGGTTATGCATAAGCATATATAAGTTAGTAGGATACATAAGTAAGCAAAATACATAAAAGAGGTGATAAGTAGGTATTAAGTAAAAATTGGAAGATGTGTGAGTTCCCTCATGTAACCCAAAGAGGTGATGCATATTTTAGAGAGTTTTAAAGCTTCTGTATAACCATAATATTCATTGTATAAAAGTGCTGAGTTCCCACAATTAAGACCTGAGAAAGATTAGCCATGGCAACAGAGACAGTGCAGGTTGCAAAAGGAGTGATGGGGGAAGTCTTTGTCCCCTGGAATACATCACCCCTTGTTGAGCTTGAACCAGAATTTCAGAGTCCCCTCATCCTTTTTTTGCTGTCCAATAAGTGCTCCTGAAAAGCACTGGCAAAGCTATTGTGGGCTCACACCAATACTGCTGCTGGTGGCAGTAACTACTTCATTAGCTTAAGTGACACATTCTGCTGCTTTAATGATTCCCAATCCGCTGCTGACCTATGCAAATATCAGTGTGAATCCATGAGATGAAAATAGTTTTGAGAAACAAAACACCCAGTAAATTGCACACATGCACAGAAATACATTAAAGAACATTATTCATCTCCATAAGCTTAATAATATTCTTTTAATGTTGTTTGTGTGCACAGTATTGGTTTAAATTTCTCTGGCTCTTGAGCATGGGATTATAAGTATCCAAAATAAGATTGGGCTTTCAATTAATATCTATCACTTCAAAAACTATATAATGAGCTTCAAATCCAAAAACTGAACAGAGCTGCAAAATTCGTTATTAGCAACTTTGTAATACTGCTGCACAAGGTTATAAACTGGTTCCTTTCTCCTGATCTGTCCTCTCTGCCCCCGTGTCCAGATGGCTTTATCAAGAATCACGTACTGTACTCCAATCCTTCAGCATTGCCCATGTACTCATTAAGGTAACTGTCTTTGCCTGAAAAACCTGCCCCATTTTACTTGTCCTCAGCCTCTAAACTCCTTAGTGCCAAAATTGTCTCAGACTCCAATACGTGTAAGCACAGCGGCTGTCATTCTTCTCCGATGCTAATGGAGCTTTTTAATTCCTTTTTTAACCCTTTGAAAATGCCAAGTAAAGATTTACAATCTCCCTGTCCCTGCAGGGCCTCTGGAAGGGAAACCATCCAGATGGCAAAATGCAGTTCTGCCGTAACCCTCTCCCACAACTGCCAATCGCAGGAATGTGCTCAAGGCACTGAATGCTCGGCACGAGAAATTTCACAACTCATTAGCAATGCCACGTCAAAATAATAAAGAACAAAACCCACCCTGAAACCCAGCAGGCTGCAGTCCCAGGGGTTAGCTGGCAGCAACCTAGATGAGAATGTGATGTCACGATTTGCACAGATAAGGTTTCTTGACCATTAATTTGCACTTCAATAATGTTACAAGTGTAAATCGGCAAAAGAAGTTTCAAAGATTATTGACTCAATCACCCTTTGAGGATGCAACAGCCGAAAGATTTAGAACTCCCATGGTATTTTTTTAAGAATTGGAAGTCAAATCATTAGGTTCTTTTTTTTCCCAAAGTGAGGGTGCAGCTGCTTTTGCCACCCTAATTTTTACATTACTCTTCCCTGAAAGAATGCTCGGGGAGTGTGAAACTGATTTTAAACTCCTTTTGGCAAAAAAGAAGCAGCAACTGATCTCTAGGAAATCTGAAGTTCTTTCCCCTAGAACTCCTCACTGTAGTCTGACCTTTTCTGTGTTCAGCACTGAGGACACCATGCTATGTATCCACTGGTTTCCCACCACAAACTTGTTTTCCACCTCTCCAGATTTTCTGAAGGGAGAGAAATGAGTATGCTTTAAAACAAGCCAGAATGTTTACTGTTGATCATTTGTATTAACTACTTGTGCTTCAAACTTCACTTTTCTGAACTCAGCTGGGGTTGAAGGTGAGTCAATAAACACCTTCTGCAAATGTATTTCAGAAAGTGGGAGGTTCTGCAGCTGCTCAGTACAGCCATTTCTTGTAGAATGCATGCAATTATAATTTGACTTTCTCACTAAAGGGTGAGGGGCCCACTCACAAATCCCCCTCCCTGATGTTTGAGTGATTATAGGGTTGGCAGCTGGCCAGTTTCCAGGTACTCATCTGAGCCACTGCATGCACACAGCTGATTAGCATGGGGCCATGGATCTGCATATCTCCTGGTACTGTCTGATTTATTATTTATTTGATTTGCACGGTAGCAGCCTTAACTGGCCAACCAATACAACATTTTTTTTGAGCACAAGACAAAGTCATTGCTAGCACAGAAATGCTTGTCTGACAAATTTTAAAGCACTAATTACATACTGAAGTTTGTATTTACACACTGCTTCCCCAGAGGATTACCTGAGGAAAGCGGAGCACTCTGGGTGCTTCAGAGTGAAGCAGTGGGTAGTTTGCACCATTATGGAATTTATATGGCACTTAAAAGGCATGAGCTGAGGATACTGTCACTGTTTTCTTGTTCTTCTGCTTCAGTGCCCACTCTCCCTGGCATCTTTCTGTCCTCCTCCTCTGCTGCCTCTCTCCATCCCTGACTCCTTCACTTGCACCTCTGATGTATCCCCAGGCCTCCAGTCATCTTTCCCCACAGGCCCTGCATCTGTTCACTGGCACAGAGATACCATGAGCAGAAGTCAGCTCCTGTTACATTCTGGAAAGTGTGAGCCCAAATTCCTGGGGATTCCAGTCATTACATACTCTAATGAAGTAGGCCAATTGCTCACAAAAAGTCTTTGTAAGAACATGGGCTGATTTGGGGTGAGGTAGAGTTAATTTTCTTCATGGCAGCTGGTATGGGGCCATGTTTTGGGTGTGCTGGAAACAGCATTAATAACACAGGGATGTTTCTGTTACTGCTGAGCAGATCTTGCACAGTGTGGAAGAGTGGACAAGAAGATGGGAGAGTCTAGTAGTGGATTAGCTTGTCCACTGCTTAATTTTGTGGCGAGCTTGCCTCTTTATGTCTTGGAATATCTTTAGACCATTCACAAACAGCCTAAATATCCCTTGACTGTTCAGCCCCACTTAAGCCAGTGTCAGGGACAGCTGCTCACCAGAAGCAGAAGTTGAGAAGAGAAATACAGCTCAAACCTCCTTTATGATGTTAAGTCATTTATTCCCTCTGTCCTGGGGGGGACAGAGCACCGACCTGGGCAGAGCCAGCGAGGTAAGACAGCGGGGCTTTCCCCCCTGCTGGCTTTATCACAGAGGGGGGGAAAGGGGATCCCAGGGGCGGAGATGGGACAAACAACCAACCAGATCAGAGCCCGGGCTGCTGGAACATCAGACAGACCCGACTCAGCCACAGGGCAGGGACCCGGCCGGGGGGGGCCCAGGGGGGACCACTGACACATCTGGGACAACAGAACCTAGCAGACCAATGGGATATTCCATACCATATGGCATCACGCTCAGAATATAGAGCTGGGGGAAGAATAAGGAAAAGGAAATGTTTAGGGTGATGGTATTTGCCTTCCCAACTCTTTGTTACAGAGGTCAGAGCCCTGCTATGCTTGGGATGGTTGAGCACCTGTCTGCCCATGGGAAGTGGTGAATGAACTACCTGTTTTTCTTTGCTGGCACACAGGACTCTTACTTTACCTGTTAAATTCACATTATCTCATTCACTCTTCCAATTCTTTCCTCTATCCTGCCAGGGGAAAGTAAATTAATGGCTCTGTGGGACCTAGCTGCTGGATCGGGTTAAACCTTGACAGAGCATCGGAGCTGATTTCCATGATGGAAAAATTTGTAATTCCTATGCTGCGCTGTGAAAATCAGCTTCTCACAACTTTCAAGTCTTCTTGTGTGAAAGCTGGCATTTGATTGCTGTCTGCAGTTTCATAGGTCCCTCCTGAGGGACCTCCTAAATTATCCTAATATTTTGGCAGGCATGACGAGGACATCCTTGAGGTAGGGTTTTAATTGGGTCACATAACAGGACCAGTAGTAGATTATACAAAAGGATGGCTGCACCTTTTATGTAGGTGTGTGATCATAACATTAGAGTAAGGACTGTTATTTCCATTATAAATCTTATTTATGTTCAGGGTTGCTATCTTGGTTGCAAATATTTTCTTCAGACTAAAATCTGACAGACAAACCTATTGCTTGGAAGCAAATATTTACACTGTATAGAAAAAAAGCCTGCAGTAAGGTGTTTTTTTTTTTTTTTTCCATTCACTTCATTCACACAAGAAAATCAGCCTCCATTTAAAACAGTGATCTAAAATGATGTCTCTTTGGGGAAACAAAGAAAGATATTCATAAAGGTTAACATTAGCCTTGGGAAGGAAGTCTGCTGTATTCCCTTTAAGGCCTAAAGTAATGAAGGCTTCTCCACAGGATGATTTGGAGCAAGATGCTAACTTTAGGAATGTTGAATCCAGCCCCCTGCAGTAATCTGCCTCTCTGCTGTCTGTAGGCACTTGTAGGCTGCAGAGAGTCTCTCTGAATATGCTTCTTAATGTTCTAATAATGCACTAATAAAAGACACCATCCAGTGTTGGAAGAATTAAGACATTGCAGCAATTACAAGGGCTTAAGGAATCAACAAAAATGATAAAAAAAAAAAGTAAAATCACCCCTTTTCCTGTCTCAGGTGTGGGCTGAGAAGCTGTGTCACATAGCACATGCCATGCTCTTACTCCCAACAGTTCAGGCAGTGAGGACTTGCCAGGTTATTGATCTTCAGACACCCATTTTGATTAACAAGCTGGATATTTGGGGGAGAGGGAATGTATCCCAAAGTTAATCACATCTGCCAGCTTGCTTGCCTATAAAATCTGAAATGACAATAAGGTGGCTCAATTTTTAGTATTCTTAAAGGAAGAGCAAGATCCCAGAGGACTGGGGCTTATCATGACAGCACACACTGAGGTCCTTTTGAGGAAATGCCCTGAAAGCTCTTTCTAAGCTGGCTTAGCATTAATTCAGGGGGATGTTTTGTTCAAGACAAGTATCTATTCAAGGAACTCTGTACTTCAGAGGCAGGAGCAGACTAAGCTTCCTTCAAAGCACTCTGCTGGGCTGTAGAACATAACAGCGGGGCTTGTGGCACATGTGCATTTTCAATTCTAGTCTCATAATTGTAGGAAAGAACTTGATTTTAATTCTTTGAAGGTAAAGCAGAACACAGCCCAACCCATGTATTTTCTAGCTTCAAGGTACTTAAGGGCTTCCTCTTTTTTATGTATTGTTTTTGTTACTGAAACTATCAATTTTCCCTTAGCCCTAAGCCACTGATGCTTTGTGCTTTGAATGTAAAATAAGGGACACTCATCAAATTATTTTGACTGATTGATCAAAATTTCATTTCCTTGAGTCCTGAAGTCTTTTCTTCACATTAAATTGCATATAGAAAAGATTCTAACATCCCTCATTTTCAGACATAGTTACACAAATAGTTTTAGGCTAATACAGGTGGTAAACAAAAACAACAAATAATAAGATATTGAGCTTTGTCATGAGATTACTGCTCCTCAAACAAGGCAGAACTCAAGTCTTCCTTCCCCAGCACTAACAAGGAAAGCTGAAAGATGCAATGAAACATTCTGGACCATAACAGAGGATTTGGTCAAAACAGGATTAATGTGTATTTGTCTGGTGAGTTGTAGAGTCAGTTGCAGCTCTTCTGAGGGAACTACTTCAAATGGTGACTGGAGAAATCTCTAGACCCATGGAGAACTGTAGGATTTCATGACACCTTAACTATATTGAAGCTGTGAAAATCCAAGGATAAGCAGAGTTTTCAGATGACTTTTTTTTTCCTCTGTAGCTTTAGCAAATCTGCAGTGAGAGAATGCTGATAGTACTGGGTCATGCAGAAGACCTGCTCTGGGTCAGACCTGAGGTCACACCTGACTCTCTTTCCAACAGTATACATGCAGATTTCTAGGAAACAATAAAGGCATATTTTGCTACTTCCCCGTTGTAGTTTCACAGTTTCCAATGATTTTCAACTCAAAGGTGGTTTGTATTTCTTTTTTTAATTCAGCTGTGGATTCTAGGCTCTCAGTTATGCTAGAGGAGTTGTCTAGACTCCTTGACTTCATTTAAACATTTGGAATTTCTTTGATAGCAAGGCCACAGGGATGGTTACAAATTGTACATGTGTGAGAAAAAATTTAGGTGCTCAGCTTAGACCGTTGCTTTGTCTTGTGCAGGCTTTGACATCCCTTCATTGACCATTTTATTGAAGCCCCAAACTAACTTTGGCACCTGTAGTTAAAAGCATAAAAATAGACTAAAGTTTGTAGTGTGACTACCCACTTTGTGTGGGAACAAAACTAGTTTGTGTGAAAATAAAATGAGGTGTTTAATTTATTTTCCCTTGAGATTTCATGGGAAGGGAGGAGATTTGGAAGGTGTCAAAAATGATTTCTCAGAGTTATGGTGTGCTAACCACAGGGGAAATGCTTTATACCATGTGTGCAAAGGCTGGGAGAGCAGCTCACCCACCCCAAGCCTGATTAGCAGCAATATCCATCCCTGGCTGCTCTCTCAGCATTTGGGATCAGGAGTTCACCTCTTCCTGGCAGTTGGTTACAACAAGGAAATTTCTGGCCTAGCACCATCGTCACAAGCCAAATTCTTTCCTGGAATCAGCATTACAGCACATACTCCTGCTAAGATTTACTTTGGAGGTGAAAGGTGAAGATGTTATCTTTGGGGTTTTTTAGAGATTGAATGTGTCTGAAGAGTTGGCATTGTTGCCTGGAGTTATTGGTTTTACAAGAAACTGTGAACAGACCTTATTAACTTTTATATTTTACTTTCTATATTTTATTATGAAGTAAGCTGTATTTGTAGGAAAAAATCATACTTTGCAAATAGATTTGAGTGCTTATAATTTCAGATCCTTCTCAATCTGTTTTTTTTTTTCCAGTAAATACCAGTGAATCCATAAATATAAATTTAGAAACACCCTTGAATTTTATTTTTCAAGTAAAAACAAAAATATATTTCTACTTTACCAGAAAAAGAAAGGAGCATGCACCACATCTAAATCTAATCTTGTTGCAGTGAAATCAATTCCACAAACCACTTTAAGATTGTTCCTTTAGTTTGTGGATTTAAATTGCCTCTAAAATCTCATTAACCAAACCTCTGTATGGAAAGATTCTAGTTTTGCTGTGACAAAAGGAGGCTGTTCCCGACCCAGATACACCCTTCACAATCATTTTCACACCTCATGCTGCAGAGATAAAAATGCTCTATTTTTGGCAGACATGATCTGAACATTGAGATGACCTTAAATTTTGAGACAGCTTTAAAATCAGAACATGGAGTTGTATTTTACATTAAATAAAGTATAATAGAATCATAAAATGATGTATGCAAATTATTTATTTAGGATAAATATTAACTTTACAGGGACTCCTATAGGTGGATTAACTCGTATGTTTCTTACCTTGAAGATTACTCACTTGGCTTCTTTGCAATTTCAGAGTTCATTTCTGACTTTTTATCTTGTTTGAGGTATTAAAATTATGGGAAAATTTACATAAACCTTGCTCTTTTAAAATGAGTGTATCGTCATTCTAATTGTAGAAGGCAGAGGCCTCAAAATCCAGTACACATTTAACCTTCAAACATGTAGCCAGGAATATAAATTTATAAAGTATTGCAGAAATTCTCTGTAGAAGGACAATTATTTTCTGGATGGGTTGCTTTGTTTTTTTTTTCCCCAAATTGTTTGCCACATGAAAGTGTCAATTTTAGAATAGAAATAATTTGGAAGATTCAGTCAGATTCAACCCCAATCTATGCCTTTTCTTATTTTGTTTCTGTTGGATTGTTTGATTGCACAGATGATCACAGTGTCTTTGTTGATGGTTTGTTCCCTTTGGTATTTATTCCTGTATTGTCATGATTTAAAATTGCTGAAGAGCAACCAGGTGCCTTACACATATACAGAGTAAATCTACAAACCTTAAATCTGAGACATTATCATCATCTTTTAAGATTCTTGCATGATGTACACTTGCAGTAATATATCAACAAGAAAAAATACTTAGCTTTAGATCAGCAATATTGGATTACCAATATGTGATTTCTGATAATTTAATTTCCTAAAATGTAAGAGATGGTTATATTGTACTTTTTAAAAACGAATATAACCCTGAACCTTCCTATAAATATATTAAATGTTCTTTGTTTATAATGCTAGTTTACACTTGTTTCATACAATTAAAATTGTTTGAACAGTGATAGAATATGCAGAGGTGTATTTGGGGAGAAGATAACAACAACTAAAGCAAAGGCAGATGAGTTCTCTCTAAAATCTCTTCGGGAGTAGTATGTCAGAACTGAAACGACTATTTAATGAATAATTTCATAAAGTATTTTTAGTCTTTAAAACATTGCTTTGATAAATGAATGCAGCTCACCATAGGTGTGCACCAAGAAATAGATTTCATTCATCTGCTCTTTCATCTTTTCTAGCCAATGTTCACAGTCTCCTCTACATTTCACATGCCAGGTCCACATAGCATTTGAACATACAGTTCCTGACAGGATCTCTTAGGTTAGTGCTGGGCTGCATCTGTCCACTCTGCCTTGGAAGCTGCTAATCTGAGCTCTCTTCCCACATTCCTGTCCCTCTGGGTCAATGTGGGTCTTGGCTGTCAAGTTCTACCTTGTCCTTCCTTGAATATTCCCTTCCAGAATGGAGCTGTGGTCCTTGAGCTGTCTCAAGGACTCTGGTCCCAGCCCTTACTACAAGTTTTCTAATCCTACTGCAAAGTCAGATCCTGCCTCTGACCAAAAAACAGATGTAAATCTGTCTTAGATGGAATTATTGATGAACTAGGAACAGGAAATGATGAGTCACTTCACACAACATTAAAAAAATGGCTTCACGTAGCAAAACCAGTGGTAATGGGTTGCATTTGAAAGCAGCATGTGTGTGTACCCAGGAACTTTAGAACTGGAGGAGGTTTTAGGAGTTGTCAGAACGATTTTTGACAAAGGGATCAGGGGTTATAAAACTCATTGAGTTAAAATCATGAGCAGGACAAGGAGCTGAACTTGATGATCTTTCTGGGTCCCCTCTAACTCAGAAGATTCTGTGATTCTATGAATGGTTAACAAAAGGTTGGTGAGAAATTGTGAGACGTGTTCTGTCTGTCCCCTCTACCTGCTCAAGAACTGGGTCCTGAATATGTGCCCTGGTGAAACCACATGGCTCTGATGACAGAGGTGGTGAGAGGCAAATCACTGGGAAACATGCAGGCCTGGCCAAAGGATATCCAGGTCTAACACGTTGTCTGAGAATCCTGCAGGTTATTGCATGAAGTCCTGAGCTCAGTCTGAACATGGCAGGGGATGGGCTGAGCCCAAGAAGAAGGAGCTGTAACACAACTCTACAAATAGTAGAAATTAGATGAAATGTGGAAAATTATAAGTGGGGAACAAAATTGCCAGAAACAGTCAAAGTAGCTTCCCAAAGTACTGGCTGAAGATGTACAAGTTTAAACACAGTAAGACAAACTATATAAATTTAAATACACAATTTTCCACAGTTGCTCTGTGGTTCCTTCTGCTAAGTTCTCCTACCATTCTAAACCTTCCTTCTGTTCCTCTTCTATCCCTAAACCCACTGCACACCCTCACTTGCCATTTGAAAGCCCTTCAATGAACACTAAGGACCATCACCAGAGGCTGCCACATTTTGTTTCTTTTGTCTTCTTTTCCAGGATGAGAACATCTCTTATGCCTCTTCCATCTAAAACTAATGACTTGTAACATTCTTATTTTTTCCTAGGTTTGAAAATGTAAAATAGGAAAGAGGTTATTTTTTCCTCATTTTACATAAATACATGCATATTTATTAGGACAAAAGTGAACCAAAAGAACAAATAAATGAGAAAACAGAAGAAGAAGGAACAATTGTTCTCTTACACTGACACGTGCTGTCTGCAGCCACAGTGTCAGCAATGGCTGCAATAAGGGTCTCCCTACCTGTATAGGGGCCTCACTCTGGCAGATGTAAAAGTGTGGAAAGCCTCAGAGATCAGAAATGGGACTCTCAGGATGATGTCCCAAATAAAGAACTAGTTTCAGATATCGGAAATAGAGTTTTTCTTCCTTTAGGACTTTCAGATCTTTACATCTATTTGAGTTAACTCATATTGATGGTCCCACATTTTCTTTCCACTGCCTAAATGAGATTTTCTACTGATATAACTCTCGGAGAAGCCCATTTTAACTGTGAATATAGAATCTCTTTTGCATTTGAAAAGCTGTGCTAATGTGCACAGGCTGTATTATTCATATCACGCCTGCTGTAATTTAAATACCTCAGGAAAAAGTAGTCACCTTCTGGGTTTTCATTTGCTGCACAGACAATACTGATAATGCTCACTAGAGCTGTGTGACTCTCTTAAAGTACAGCTGTTGGTCACCATGGAAATTTAGTGTAACTAAATAATCTTAACACACAGTTCACATGTCTTTATTCATTAGTGTAGTATTTCTTATATTTAGCAGCACTATTTCCTGAGCTATAGGCAAACACTGTGGTAGTGGTATTCACTTACTCAGAATGTGAGAGCAAAAGGGCATCCTTTTAAAAGCAGACACTTGCAGCAGGTACTGTAGGGCTCCCTATGTATTTCCGTAATGGATCAAAGTTGCAGAGTTTGAAAGCAGAAGAATATTGGTCCTCTATCTTCCTAATAATAAATTCTGCAAATTAAATCTGAAATTTGAAATTTAAGATGTGTTTCCAGTTTTCATTATGAAAAATTGTGCCCCAAGGACTTTATTAAAGTTTTTCACAAGAACTACAAGACAAAAAAGCTCCATAACCCTAATGTAGTTCCACTAGTAATAATAAAAATCACAAAACTCAAATTTTATCTTTTAAAGTAAGTAAAGGCCACACAGATTCAAACAACAAATGAAAAATTACTATTACAAACTGACATGGAAACCAAGACAAAACACTCTTGGGCCAGAAATAATCTTCCACTTTTTCTGTAGCCATACAAATAAATGTCAAAGGAAAAAAACTGTTATAGCTCTTCCTTCTCTTTTAAATAGAGAAGAGTACAAAGCTGCCCTTGGGACTTAAAGTTCTATACAGGAAGATGCTGGGACTCATGAGAAGTGTTTACTATAATGTATTCCCCCCCAGAAATGTTACTATGCCATCAGAGGTCTTGTTTCTCTTTTCTGGTGCTGAGGTAGTTCTTAAATGCTTGAATAAACAAGGACCTTTCTCCCTGTAGACCTAGCTCGACCCACAGAAGATGAGCATTCCTCTCTTGCATCCCACAAGACACCTTCAGGTCACATCCTTTCCCTGGAAGTTTGTAGCAGCTCTCCTGCTCTCTCAGAGGTGAGGATTTGCTGCTGCTGCCTCTCCTCACCCCTCAACACCTGCTTTATGTCTCAGGAAGGGTTTAATGCCTTTTTCTGCCCCTTACTGAGAGAAACACTCATTTTCCTCAAGGCATGTTTATTAAGGATGGCTCTAGGCCTGCTCCTACTGCATATCAGCAGCTCTGTAGCTTGGACTCTTCTTCTCTGTTCATACCAGGCTTTCCTCATCTCTGCCTTGTGTGCCCCTCTTTCCTTACTTCACGTCCCTGCACCATTCTCATATGTGCCCCATCCTAACTCTGTCTGATATTCTGGAGTTGGGTTTTGAACTCTACATTTAGTTATATTTTTTCAGGAAGCACAAAACAGTGAAGTTCTATACTCAACCCTTTTGTGAATTAATACAAAGCCCCAAAATCCAGCCCACAAGCTGCATATCTGTCACCCAAGCTGCTGCTTGCTGAACACGCCTCTGTTGTCTTTGTTATTCTATAGGGCCTAAGAAACAATCCGGTCACTAAACAAATGCACTTTAGATGCAGATTTTGCTGTTCTGCTTTAGAAAACCACCTAGTATCTTTAATACCATTTGAGACTTATCTCTTTTGCCTGAATTCCCTGCTGTATTTGGTAAGAGGTAGATGAGATCTGAGCTCCCTGTTTCCTGATACTATTCTTGGCTCAATAGATTCTCTTTTTGCCAGGACCTGTAAGTGTGAAACCAGATGTTCCCTGACTACAAACTGATGCCTTTAGCAAGAATTGTTTCAGACAGTAATACCTAAAAAAGTGAAGAGAAAATTGTTCTCCTGGAAAGACTTTTAAACAAAGACTCATCTAAGTCAGAAATCCTTCCCCTAAACCACCTGTTTGCTCACTTTACAAAGTTTCTCTTCTACACACAGTTTTTTATGGTATCATTTATGTCATTTAAGAGTTTTCAAAGATCAGGCACCGAGTGCTGTCCTTAATAAGTGTTGACACTGAAAACAATGGATACAGACTGTTCTTGTAGCTTCCTGCGATTGCGCAGCTTTGTGGGGAAGGAGCCCTTGGTCAGAAAGCAGGTGCTGGTCATTTACCAGATTCTTCTTCATTTAGGGGATGAGCAAGCTACTAAGCAAATCCAGCTGTAAATTTAAGTCTATGCATGCTAACAAATATTAATATAATCTTATATATAAGAAGTGTTTGCCAAATTTGTGCTCTGACAGAATATGTAGAACTGTCTCCCATCATTTGTTAGTCTGGTCTGGTAATTGAATAGCTTTGTCCACTGCTTTATTTCTGTGGTGAGCTTGCCTCTTTATGTCTTGGACTATCTTAAACCATTCACAAAACAGCCTAAATATCCCTTGACTGTGCAGCCCCACTTTAAGCCCGTGTTAGTTGACAGCTGCTCACCAGAAGTTGAGAAGAGAAATACAGCTCAAACCCCTTTTATGGTGTTAAGTCATTTATTCCCTCTGTCCCTGGGGGGGCAGAGGACCCGACCTGGGCAGAGTTGGTGAGGTGAGAGAGCGGGGCTTTGTGTCCTGCTGGTTTTGTCACAGACAGGGGGGAAAGGGGATCCCAGGGGCAGAGCTGGGATAAACAACCAACCAGATCAGAGCCCGGGCTGCTGGAACATCAGACAGACCGACTATCTCAGAGTCACATGGCAGGGACCCGGCTGGGGGGCCCAGGGGGTTCCACTGAAACAGTCTGGTATAAATACTTACAGATATTTGTGATTTCTTTTCAATTCCAAATCTCTTTAGGGAAAAAACTATCTCAGTTTAAATGGAAGAAAATATAGGCCTCATGTGAGTTTCATGCAGAAGAGTTAATTGCAATGGGGTATTCTTGTTTTGCACCAATGACTTGAGTCTACTAATGAACTATTTAAAGCAAATACCTAAAAAGCCTCAATAGAACCTTTTAATGAGCCCTCTCAGATTATATTTTTCCCAGTTATCTTGACAGGTGAGTTGAATTTAAACAATTTACGCTATGTAATACTATAAAGGAAATGTGCTGTAGCATATCTTGTAAGACTAAAAATCTCAGTAAGATCAACCTTCCCTACGCACACTCCTGTCAAATGTGTGCTGCTGTTTTTAAAGTGTGTTTCCACATTACAGAAGAAACATGTTAAAGAGAAGCATCCAAATTTCCACATTAGAGAAGATGACCTAGGAAATTCTATTGCAATAAACAAATATTGCTCCCATTGATATAATCAAGTTCCTCTCTGGTGCAATGATGTTATTCCAGTTTTATACCTGTTTAGCCAAAATGGGAATTGGTCTATTTGTCTTCTCCAGGCTAATATTCCTACAAACTGCACTACGGCCCTGTATAAAACTGGGTTATTCACAGCAATTTTCATAAACACTCCCCACACTGCATCTTAAAACTCCTTTAGTAAGTGCTGGTGTCAACTTATATTTACAGGTAATGCTTGTGTCACTGAAGTGCAGGTTGTTTTCTAATTGTTATTGCAAAACTGGTGAGCCAATGGAAAAAACATATGATCAATTTTTTCCTCACCGTACTTTCCCTACTGCCTACTTAAGATCATGAGGAATATTTCTGCTACAACCTCTGAATCAGGGTTTAAAAAGGATTGCCATAAAGTCCTGCATATTCAGTAGAGAAATGGTGAATATGCTGTATTTTTAGTGTCACTGGTTTTAGTGACAACCTAATAGCAAATAAAGAAAAAGGAACTTACAGGAAAATAAATAATATAATGGAAACGTGGATTTATTTCTCAAACTGTCTACAAGTTCTCCCATAGAGAGGCCTTGGAAGGAGTATACATTCTTGGAAGTTTGAATCTAAGTTATGGGAAATAGGGAAAGGTAAATCTCATATCTGAAATCCATTAACAGCATCTATCCTGCCTGTCTGATCCACTGTAGGTGCTTGTTCCTATTTTGCAGGGAATCTGGTACAGACCCTTCTGCCATATTTCCATCACTGCTTTTACTTGTGCAGCTAAATCCTAATACTAAAAATTATGTCAGCTTTAAGTTTTTCTAAGTAAGCCTGGAAAACAGGTTGGTTTTGTTTGTTACTTATTTATTTTGAATTCATGCAGCACTGCTGAAAGACATATTGTCATGACACATGAGGAATCAAACACTGTGGAGTACCAGACTGAACAAAAAAATGAGACTTTGCAGTATCATTTATACAACCTGGTGAAGCATCTTTACAGCAAACTAAGGACTGAACCATTCCCAAGTTATGTTGGGGACCAGCAAAAGCAGGTGGCTCTGAATGGGATCTCACCAGACACTCACACGGAGTTTAGCAACAGATTTATCTCAGGGACAGGTGTTTCTGATCAGCTCTAGAAGCATTTGTGGTTTTCCTGTTTTCCTGGCAGAAATTTATCAAATCATAATTTCATAGGT
The DNA here is from genome assembly GCA_020086605.1 of Lanius collurio. Taxonomy (NCBI): domain Eukaryota; kingdom Metazoa; phylum Chordata; class Aves; order Passeriformes; family Laniidae; genus Lanius; species Lanius collurio. The sequence continues at coordinate 34,356,169 of JACBWW010000007.1, forward strand.
TTCTGAAAATACTTTGTATCATACTCAAAGAATTCCTGTGGGCCAAAGCATTAGTTTGGAATGAAAAACTGACTATGATAAATGATTCTACAACAAAGTAGTAATGAGTTGCACTGTGCTGCAGTAATGCTTTAGGTGCCTTATCTCTTTGATTCATCTGAAATTGGGCACTGAACTGACCACCACTAATTTGTGTTGTATCCTTGTGAATGTGATGTGCAATCTCACGAGATTTCTATTGCAGCTAAGCAGTAATTTAACTAATCATTAAAAAGAGTATTTTAGCCTAGTGAAATAATTCCCTATTCATCATAATAATAAAAATATTAATGGATTCATGTGATATTCTGTCACTGTTATATGCACTGGTACGAGAATTCCATTATAATTTCCTTATGCCATAACATTATAATGAATGATCAGTAGTATAAGGGTGAGATGGCATTTTAAATCTGTAGGAAACTGCATTTTCATATGTACATTTACATCCTGTAAAAGTATAGAATTGCTTATTGTCAGAGAGCACCAGCTGTAAAGTGGCAGCTATAGCTAAACTATTTATTAAAATAGGGTCTCTGTTACACTGAGATTAAATCTGAGAAAGAAAAATTTTTGCATTTGTTTTATTTTTGCTACAGGAGAAATAGAATGCTTGGAGAAATTATTAATCTGTTATTCAGAAAAGGCTTAAACTCCTGTCAAACCATTCAGAAATTTTTAGGTTCATATCGTAACAAGTAACTGTAGTCCTGGGAGCTGTAGCTCAATAAAGTATTATCTGCTCAGAGGCCAGAAAAATCCCTCCCTGAGCCACAAACTGCAAGCCTGTGTTTTGGCTTAATAACCCCATCTCCTTTTTATGTTTTTACCATAGGTAAGGTTTCCTTCTCTTTGTTGTCAACACCACAGTGACTTCACAGTTTAGCTTTTTACTTGCACATATAAAAGTAGAGCCTGTTGCCACCCATGTTCTTCTACTCAGGCCTGGACAGCTGTCTTCTCATTGCAAATGACAAGGATTTGAAAACAAAATCCACTAATTCCCAGGTAAATCACTGTGAACTTAGTAGTGAGTAACTGTAATTAGTGAGCAACTGGTTAAAGCACGTGAAGTTCTAAGCCAAACAATTCAAAACACTACTTACTGATATTTATTAAAAGATTAGTCAGTGGAAAATCAATTATTAACTGCATATGAAATAGGGTAAGAATCTGCCTGATGTTCAAAGGGGAGTGCTTCACTTTAACATCACACTGGTTGCAGTCTCCTGCCAGGTGTCCCTTGATCCTCTGCCAAGGGATATTAACTTTCCATTCCTCACCATTGACCTTACTACCCTCTGACCTTTCTTCTTCTTTATACTTAACCATTTCTCCATTTATTCTCCTCCACTTTCTCCTGTTGCCAAGAAGCATCCTGTTTCTATCCTGGCTATTAACTCCCTTTCTTCTCCTCCTCTTCTCTAGTAGCTCATTTTTCTTTGTCCAATTATCCCCTTCATCACTGTCTTGCCACAAGTAGCTACAGCCTTTCTTATTTTTGAGAATTTGCTGCCTTAGCAAGCCTGAGAAAGATCAGGGCTGTGATATTTCTCATTTTCTTCTTCACTGATTGCAGAGGAGTTGAAGTTACTGAGAGTGGGGATCCCTTTAGCTGGAACTCAGGCAGTGGCCATGACTGTTGGGATTCTGTAGGGAAAGATTTCAGTGATGCAGGTGACAGCTCCAGTCACCGTGCCAGCACAAGTCAGTAGAAGTCATACTGGGAGGAAAAAGAATTTTATTCTTGTTGCTGAAACTCTCATTAGCCAGCCTGGTTATCAGTGCAGGCATTCACTGGTGGGATGGAGATAGACACAATTTACCACAGGCTGTGGACTTTCAGGGTGAGCTGCCTGCACTGTTACTTCTTTTCTCAGCTATCATATGCAAAGAAAAAAATTGTCTTGAGGCTGCAAGAAAGCAGGAGAAGGGGCAGAGGTGTCCAGCTCCCAGTGTCTGGCTGCAGGCTGAGCTGCAGGTCTGGATGCTAGGTCAGAGATTGTGAGGCTGAGTTAGGAGAGCCTGCTGGTATATGAGAGGAGAATCAGGTGGATATCAGGCAACCATTGCCTCCAGAAAGAGGGGATCTGAAGCTTGAGAAGTCTTCCAAAGACTGATACTGTGAAGATATGCTGTTAGAGAGGAGCAGCAAAATCCTAGTGGGATCTCTAGCCAGAGAGTCACAGGTTTTAAAGGTCACTGGAGTGACTTAGGTGGTAAAGCCCTGGCAAAAGGATATAAAAGACGTGTCAGAAGAATGACAGCAATTTTTGTGCTGAAGAGAGTCCTGTTATGACATGGGTTACAACAGGACCCAGAGACACCAGCCAGCACAGCACAGTGCATCCCTGTGCTTGGTGGTGCAAGTGCTGTTTGCTCTAAAGGGCTTCTGTGCTGCACTTCAAGGGCAAAGACGAGCACTGCAAGTCCTGCAGCTTCAGAGGCACTACCTGACCTTGCCAAAGTCACACCCCCTGACAGGTGAGAGCTGGGAATAACACCCCTCTCTCCCAACTCCTCGGTCAGAGCCCTACCTGCTAGACCCTGTTTCCCAGCCACAGTCACACTCCTCTAATTAGTCTTGTTTCCTTGGAAACCTGCAGACCCAATTGCTGATTTGTTGAGGCTGGCTAAGGCCAGCTCTTGGGATGACAAAAATATTCAAGGCCACCAGCACCCCACCAACTAATGTTTCTTTTTTTCCTCCCCTCTCCTAACTTCCTTTCTTAAGAAATATAAATTGCTCAGGAAACTTGGGTACTTGTTCCCTTGAAAAATCAAGAGAAAAAAAATTGATTGCTTTGTGATGTTGCCTTTTCTGGACAGATGATGCAGACATGGTCAGTCAGTAAGACCTTTTTCATAATGCTTGCCTTCTGTGCACCTCAGTGTCAGCAAGTATCCAACATGAATGTGTTCTGTAAGCTGAAGCCAGATAAAACTTACAGAGAAAGGGCGAATCACATCCTACCTTCCTTGTCTCAACCTCCTCCCAGATATTAAGCTTGCATAATGCTTCTGTGGATGCTACAGACAAGACATTTGAAGAAAATCACTGCTGGCATGAAGATATGGTTTTGATTTGGCTACATTTATTCTGCAAGTCAAATAGCTTATACAGATCTTGGCAGCATTGTAAACAAGACATTAGCTAAGTCACAAAGCCAGGATGCAAATTTTGAATGCCTTAAAACTCTCAGGACACTGGGCCCACAAGTGCTATTCTGGATAACACAGACTAATAAAGGCTATTTGAAAAATTCAAGTACTTATTACTAATATGCATGAAATGTCAGGGTGTTTGGATTTGAGGCTTTTGCTTGGAGCCTGCTGTATCAAAAAATTCAAAATCAAACCTGGCACTTTAATCTTTTATAAACCGATTTTGCAGGAATCTTATTTTGATTTTGAATGTTTGCAAATTGCAAGCTTTTCAGCCATTACACAAAGTACTGGACTCTATCATGTTCAGAGCAGTTACAAGTTGCATCTGCTTAGGAAGCCAGAGGAGAGGAAATTTGCACTGGAATTTTGCAGAGGATAAGAAGCTATGATGAAAAAAACCCCTGATACTGTTCCTTTTGGTTTTCTTGCTTTTCTACTCCTGCTTTTCAATAGGAATTGGGGCACCATGTTACTTAACTGGTTCTGACACATTGTGGATAGCATAAACTTGCAAATTTTGCTATTCCAGGCAAATTTTACAGGCAGAAGGGAGTCAAACACAGTATTTGAGAAGTGAGTGTTTGAGATTATTTTCAGGAAAAGCATCCTCATGCTCATGGCCCATGCCTTCAGATAAGTTACCTGAAGTAGAAAGCAGAGGCAGAGCAGAATGAACAAACTATACTGAATTGAGAGTGCTGATAATAGGGTATGAAGGTCTGGAATAAAATTTCCAGCATAGTTTTTACACATACATGTAACCAGTAGCAGTAGTAGCAGAAGCCCTGCAGCTATTGAATAAACAGCAGGCTGGGTTTTTTTTCTTTTTTCCCTTTCTTTTTTTTTTTTTTTTTTTTTTTTTTCTTTTTTCTCCAGTAAGGTGTGCTTCAGATTAGACAGAGAAAACAAGTCCCTTTTGGGAAGGACCATAATTCCTTTTGATATTCATTTGAACACTGCATTAGAGAGTCTCCACATTTATTTCAATAGCAAGCAATAATAGTCAACTAAATAGCCCTGTCTACTCCATTTGTAAGTCACTAATTATTAAATGATTGTTTCCCTATTTCTATTCAAGATATCACTAGGCAAGGGTACACACCAGTTATGTACTTATCTTTTTCCTGTTTTCCCTCTCACTCTCTGCTTTGCAGACACACCACCATCCCTGCACAGCACTGCAGACTCAGCAGTGGCTTTAAACAACCAGTCGAGCATTGAGAAGGTGGAATTCCATCTGGGCAGGCTGTTTCATATTGACACCTCCTAAAAGATGCAAGAACCAAGAAAAGAACAGCTGAAGTAGCTAAAGACATGTTTCATTTTCACTTAAACAACACAGACATTTAAAATCAAGTAATTTATCTTCTCTGCCCCCTTATACCCCATGTAACAGAGAGCCAAAATCTCCTTCCTTGACAAGAGTGCTGAAGGTATTGATGAAGCTGCATGTGAGGGAAGACTGATATTTCTGTTAGGCTTTTTGCCAAGACATGAATCTCAGCGTGACAAATTTCTAACATAAATACATAATCTCTCCCACACAGTTGTCTTCCAGAAATGGAATTGACCATGTACCCAAACCCATCATTTCAGCATATGAACACAGCATAACTCTGAACAATATCACTGTAATGCTACCCAGAAAAGCAGACTACTGTTGTATAAGAGTTCAGGTAACAACTCCCTGGAACACAGCAAAATTGGTATCAAACTAATTGTTATAATGTGAGTGTGCATTAAACAGGAGGTTGGAAAAATACTTCAACATGTATTTCTATTTATTCTGCAGGCAGACAAGAGAGCCCAAGGCATGAGCAAAACTCCTTATTTCCTAGTCGAATGCACATTTATATTAGGCAGAAGGAAAGATTGGAAAGGAATAAATGGCAGAGGGAGAAAAGAGCTGAGTAATGAAAAGTAATGCTCAAGTAGATAGATAGGAAAAGAAACAGAGGAAGGCAAGAAAACAAAAAAAAAAAAAAAAAAAAGGAAAAAGAGGGAAGAAAGATGAGCAAAGAGAAGCTGTCTCATGGCATCATCTGCCTTAATACCCTCTTAGGCAGGTTGGCCTGAAAGAACAATCAAAATTTCCCATGGAGTCCTGCCATGAGAAATGAAACAGAAATGTTCACTTTCACCCCCTGTCCCAGTGTACATTAACAACTTTGCTCAAGACTCATTAATGTGTATTGACAAATGTCCCTTTGGGATAGGGAGGCATCACCCTCCAGTCTCCAAAGTAACACACAATGAAACTAAGCAGCTTGTTTTAGGTCATACAGGACATCTGTGACAAAGCTGGAAACTGGCCCAGTCTCCTGGTTTTCAGTCTAATGCTCTGAACAAAAAGATCAATTGTGGAAGCATATCAGCTTGGGGACAATGGTCATAGCATTGCACACTCCAGTGCACTGGAAAGACACACATTTCTAGAAGGTTGTTTTGTTAGTGTTGGCTCATCCCTAGATCAAACAACCTTTCCCTGAAATATCTGGAGTTAATATTTTTCAAACTTACCATGCTCCTTCACAGGTGCTGAAGCCAATGGGGGAGATGTGGATTTGGCAGACAGTGTAACAACTTCGTCCAACACGAAGCACCGGCCCAGGTGCAGTGACGTTCTGGCAGAGCTCCTGCAGTGTGAGAGGGACAGCAATGAGCACTTGTCACAGGCTGTGCCCAGGGCTAAGCCTGGCTCCTGGTAGTCCCATAATTACCCTCTCAGTAGACTTCCCTTATTCTTGTGAAAATGGGCTCACACCCTTGACTCTGAACTCTTCTCTCCTGTAAGGCTGAATCAAAGCAATTGCTGGTGGGGGGGTTTCTCTGGGACCCTCTTCAGGATCTGGCTCAAATTGAACATCAAAGGTTTGGAAAACCACCAAGACTTTTCCAAACTCTTCAAAGCTAGAGCTTTCCCCTCTGGCCATCATCAAGCTTTTATTCTCCCCAAATGATTTCTCCACTTCAAACAGCAGTACCTCTTCCTCTGTCATGCTGTCCTCTTGGGGAAGACATAGACAGACTCCTGCTCTTCTGTGTAACTGCATCTCATCCATGGACAGGCTTGTAAGCATGGGATGCCTTGTTGGTCAGTTCATGTGCCATACTCTACACCTGATCCCACTGCTGCACACTCTATAGCCCCTTGCTGAAGCAAAGTCTCCAGTCCACAGCAGATTGAATGAAGAGACAGACCTTCAGGCATCAAAATAGGTGTTTTTGAGATACTGAATTATTGTCTACACCTGCTATATTACTATAAATAAGGTAGTTCATCTTACTCTGAACAAACTGTTTTGAATAAAGGACAGTTTCAATCTGCAGAGGAGGAGGCTCCATTAGACTGACACCTGTTGAAATTATTTGCCAGAGGGGGTTAATGAAAGAAATGAAGAACCATGATGCTGCTGCATTTTGATTAAGGAAGCTGTACATATAATGAGATATGTTGTAGTGAGGGTGGACTTCTTTACCAGAATGTAGGAGAAAAATATTTTAAATGTAGGTATTTCAATATCTGTTTCTGGAAGAGAGATATAAATGCCTTGTTTTTCACACAGCATTGTTCCTAAGTTTTGATCAATCCCTACTCTTCACGCTACCAAATACTAATCCTTAATTTTACCACAAACCATCCCAGTGCTTTTCAGTTTTAAACTACTCAGTGGCAGAATTCATAGATGCACAGCAATTATGCAGTGATAACTTACAGTAGCAAATTTCAGAGTACACAATGATCAGATTGAATTTTTTTTTAAGTTTATTTCTGTTTTAGAAAACAGTGTTCCAGGGAGGAAAGAGGGCAAGTAGAAGTTGCAGGGAAACTGAAGCTGAACTGTAGTCTTTCAGCCAATGCTTTTCACTGGCACTCTTAGGTTTATATAAACCTCTCCATCTAATTCACAGTAAAATCTGGTGACACAAGTTTAAAGACAAGCCAGTATTAGAGTCAGCCAACAGTTTGTAGCAGCCCTGTGCCTTTACCTAAAGAATATCTAGCTAGCTATGACTTATCTCATTTGGGAGTGATATGATCTGTTATTTCAGTCTGCAGTTAAGAACAACAGCGACCAAAGAAATAGAAAGTAGGCAAGAAACCAGATTTATATTGAGATCACTGTAGCAACAAGAGCATATTTGCAAATACCCAGAGCCAAATAGCAGTTGGTACTTCAGGAGATAGGATTTTGTCCCAGTGAATGCTGGCATTGTGTCAAACCACAGAAAAGTGCTGTGGTGGATAGGGGGAAAATACCTCTCCAAGAGAACAGTAACCTTGTCTCATTCTGCATTTATGAATTCCTTCTCTTTGCCAAGAAGGAGGAACTCTTGTCACCCTAAAAACTCTTCCCACCCTAAAACCTAGCAGTGGCTTTACATAAATTGTTGGCTTCCTTCATTTTCCTCCATCAAACATAAAAGAGAAATCAAATACTTTAAACCAGGCCAGATTGGTTTCATTTTTTTTTTTTTTTGCCCTAACATTAGGCAAAATAAATGTCCCTCAGGAAATAGTTTTGGCATGTAACTGAACAGCTTAGCTAATTTTTTTCCTCCTAATATGGACGTAATTATAGACAATACAGTATGTTCTTGTTGCAATCATTGTGATAGAATTGCTTTTGCACAGTAAGCTGCTCTGAAGAGGATTTTCTTGTATCACAGCTGCAGAGGGTGTCTTCTTGCTTAAAAAGTATGACTGTTCAAATAATTTCTAATACTGGCTCTAGACCCAAAAGCATTTAAGGGAACTGACAGCAACCAAAACTTCTAGCTGCTGGAACATGAAAACTCTGGAAAGATAAAAAATAAAAGTAAAGGAATTTCATGGTCCCTTCTCCCCTAGCCCAGTTACCAAGTGGTTTAACTGTGGATGTGGGCTCATGGAACTGTGTGGTTACAGAAAAGAACAGATAGAGATTACATTAATCACCCCTCAATCCAAGCTGAAATTAGACTGGTGGGAATTTTTGGCTGTATCCTTGCTTCTGCCTCTGTCTTTTTAGTACTTGTCAGGATATAGCACTTAAAATAGTTATATTGCATGAGTTATCTGCTCTCCATGGATCTGGATATACTTTCTCCACTGTGGGATGTCTTCACCTTGTGAAGGCCTCCTCTTCAGTTTCCAAACATACAAATGGTAGCTAAAAGGTACAGAACTTTGGCAACATTTCTGGCTCTAAATTCAGTCATGTAGTGAATTTTACCCTTTCAGTGTAGAACATTTCAAGCTGTCATTTCAGTAAAAGACATATGAAAAATTGTTTGAGGAAATTTTTTGGACTCAGCTCTTGTTGGATGAATAAATCCTGTGATAAACCATGTTATCCTCATGATTAGATTACCTGTGCTAAGCAAGGTCTCTGGCTGATAGAGCCCTCATGGCAGGTGAGAAGTTGAGCTTGAAAGAGCTGCATGATCCTCTCTGGCATCAGCAATCCTGCAATGCAGCCAGCCCCAGTGAAAGAAGAGTGTGAGATGGCATCTGGTTCACTGCTCCTTCTTTCTCATACCTTCCTGTCTTGCACCAAGGCAGCTCCAGCTCCCATTGCTGAAATGAGTCACTGCTAGGAAATGACCCTTGTATACAGAGGGTTTCAAACTGGCCTCACAAGAAATTGTTTGAATCTCAATGTTTTGGCTGCTTGTCAGATGACAAGGCCTAGGAGGACTGAGGTCAGACCAGCTGTGGCTGAGTAGTGTCATGATTTCGCAATGAGCCCCATCCGGCTGATAAGGAGCCATGAAAACAGACATTTTCCTTCTCCTTCTCTGAGGTATGACTGCAGTTTGCACTTCAGTCTGAGCCCAGTGACCAGTGAGCTTCTGCTGGAGATGTCTGCCCTGGCAGCAGGAGTAAAGGAATCTCAAGGCAGAAGCACAAGTCCTCTCCTCAGCTGTGTTGTTGGAGCCGATGGAGGACTCTCTTTGCCATATGGAAGTCACGGCTCCCCAGCCTGTGGCAGTTTCTCTGCTATAATTGCCAGGGGCTACAGACAACAAAGCTTTCCCCTCTTTTTTTTTTCCCAGTTCTACCTTTGCAAAAGGAAAGGACTAGCAGGACACAGAGGGTTGTTATGTCCAAGACCTTGATCTCTTGTGCACATGAATTGCTGTCCTCCAGAAACTAAGGCAGTATCATTTTGAAAGCAGTTTTATTGCCCTCCCTTCCATAACAGACTAAGAGAGACAGATTTTGAGACTCTGATCTAGTGACTGAAATATCTTTTAGCATTCTTAATTTAGAGATGCTAAAGATGTTAATACTAACAATACCCAATTACTCCTATATAGTACATGGAAAAAGCAAGGCTTGTTCTATTTCTCCCTGTTCACCTAAGTTCATTCAGCCCAGAGTTCCATGAATTCTGATTTTTCATTAGATGTACAGTGATGATGGCTTCAGGCTCCTGTTTCAGACTGATGAGCTTTATGTGAACCTTTAACCAAAGGTAAAAGCCTTGCAGTCCAAGATGGGAGCTGGTAAATCACCCCAAACAGTGAAAGCAGCCGGGGCTCTTGGGGCTGTGGGACCTTGCTTGGCCCTGGCCTCAGGTCCAGCTGACTGAACTAACGTGAGAAACTGCTGGCTGTGATGTGAGAAATTGCTGGATGTGACAGATAACAATGACAGAAGCTGACAGGAGCTACCGACAGCACCCTGAGGAATGGCTGAGTTTCACCGTTGGTTCAGAGGGAATGATGCAAGAGACGGACAAACGTCCCTGGAAGGGAGCTTTGGGACCCTGTGCAACACCACCAGCAGCTTGATAACCACATCAGCCACAGGATAAAAAGCTGAGATTAACTGCCTGTCATGATGTCAGGAATACTGACTGGGCTATGGATGTAGTAAAAATAGAATTGGTAGTAAAAATGGAACCAATAGTAAAAAAGTAAATGAGGCTGGGTTGTTTATCTGGAGAGGATTGCAGAGGAGAAAGAGAGGGGCAATGATGTGAAAGAAAATAGCAAGAGGTGGAAAATAAGATATCAAGGTATTTAAAAGGTGTCATTGTGGTTATTCAAGGGTACCTGCCAGGCACCCCTGCACTTCCTCACTGCAAGTACAGCAGGACAACAAACTGACTGTCCTTACCCCACCACAGCTGTCAGGCATTCTTCCATGGCCTGGTGGACCACAGGATATGGTGGATGCCTTCCCTTGCTGGGTACAGGCAGGATGGCTGTCTTGAGCATCATGGTGTCAACTGAGCCCATTCCCATTTCAGGCCTGAGAGCATCATAGCAATGTCCTCAAGGAAATAAAGCAAAGGTGAGGTGAGCCTTGCACTTGAGACTGGCAGCTGTGGGGAGAGGCAGGGTTTCAGGATTCAGCCCCTTCAGAAAATGGGAGCTGAGCCCTGGGGGTGGGTCAGAGAGCCAATGGCTGAACTGCTGGGTTATGAAGTGAGAGAGGGGAATTGTCACAGCCTTGCCCCTCATAAAGAATTAATGGCTGTAACTGCAGTTTTCGCAAGCCAGACCTTGTTGGAATCTTTCAGGCAAGCTTTGAGAATTAAGTGTGAATTCAGTTCCCTCCAGGATTTTACAATTCTTCCGATCCCATCTGGACTATGGGCAGCTCTGCATAGCAGTTTATTGAACTGAATTTCTGTATTGTCTTCACTTACCGAGCTTTAGTTCAGCTCATGGAGAGCCCTCAGGGAAAACCAAATTGGATTCTCTTCAGTTAACACCAAAGAAGGACTTAATTGAGGGGCAGCTGGGAAGGTTTCACAGTTTCTTTTTACAGACAATTAAACCCCTTTGTCCAAAAGTGTCATGTAAGCCAGACAAGCCTTTTCAGGTCCCTTTTTAACTGTCAGCCATTTTTCTTAGGTGGGTTTGCTCCCTGTGTAAGGGATGCTCATCTTTTGAATTAGTGAATTCCTCTGTGCATCTCCATCTTTCCTTCTCATCCTACTGCAAAGGTTCAAAGAGGAATGGTGTGAATCTGTGAAGCTGCAAGGTACTTGAAATAATAACACTGAAAAATTTTAGAGCAGACGTGCAAGGATATTACAGAGAATATGGGAGAGCATAAATGTAAAACATCAGAATTCTATTTTCTTATCAAAATAAATTGATTTCATGAATCAACATAAAAAGTGAGGTTTACACATGACATACCTCTAAAAATGTTATGTATTGTCATTGAGCACAGAGTGTCTCAAATTTTTCTTCATATTCTTTTTCCCTTCCTTATTGCACAAAATAAAGATATGGGCCTTCCCAACTGAAAAATTTCTCAAACATGATGTCAGGGGAGTTCCTTCAGAAACATGCCACAATTCTGCAGTGTCTGTTACTATAAAAATGTAAACAAAGTCAACTTGTTAATTTTAAAATTTATCAGCTTCTATTTCAGACCTTGCTGAGGAAATACCATTCTCTATTAAGCAGGTATTTCTTTGAGCCCATGTTGAAATAAAGGATCAATAATATATTTTAATTTAATTTAATTTTGGTTTTATTTCATTTTATTGTTTTCTATCCATTTCCCTGGGTTAGATTAAACCTCCCTGGATGGAATTAGAGCTTTTTCCAGAAAGCCTTCTTTTCCCAACTTTGAGTGCTACAAGACAATCTTACTCACTTACTGGATTCTTAGGTACTGAAATTCCCAGCCACAGAAACACAGAGCCCACTTTAAACCAGAGGGTTTAAAGCTGATCCTTTTCACATTCAGCAAGTCCAGATTAACCGTGCAGCACTGACTCTGGGGTCTGGAGCACCAGCCTCATTTTCCATGCACTGCACCACACCAGGCCATTTCTAACTCAGTCACAAACATAAAAAAGAAATATGGGAGCCCTGCAAAGACCTTGCAAACTATGTATGGAACCAGCTATAGCAGATGGAGGTGGACATAATGGGGGACCACAAGATAGATGGTGGTCTCTGCACACCAGCAGTTCTTACTGAGAGTGCCCTTATAGACCGGTTGAGAAATGGTGATGATGAACTGAAACTTTTCCTAAAATATCATCAACTAGAGTGTAATCCAGCTTGGAAAGTCAGAGCTCCACTGAAGAATACATTCTTAGTGTGGACAAAGACAAGCAGAGTAGCTGGAGGAGCCTAAATAGGAAAGGAAACCTTTCACTGAAACTTTTAAACAACAAATGAATTTACAAAGAAAAGAATCATGACTAAGCAGAAAGCATGAACAGTGCACTGTGAGCAAATCAAAAGCAGATAAATATTTTCACAATGCAAACTATTTAGTAGATGTCTTGCCCTTTAGTGAGTCATACTGATTGCTGTGCACTGTGTAAATTGTAATTTGCTGGATCAACTCTTGGTTGGCAAAGCTGGAATGAAGGTAAAAATAAGGTTTGCTCTTGACATGTCCAGCAGCTGAAGGCTGCCAGAAAATTTAGAAACACAGGCTTATTCTTGTGAAGAAATAGATAAGAACATTGAAAAAAATAGACTGAGAGGCCAATATTTTTGTTTTTATTATATATTTTTGAATTCAGAGGGAAGAAGGATTTTTTGGTAGCGGTAGTTTTTTGGGGTCTTTTTTTTTTTTTTGAGTGGAAATACTTCACCAATTCTTTGTGTTAGAAACAGGAAAAGGTGAAGCAAATTTATCAACAAATCTGGTACATAGAAAAAAACCTCCACATATAGTTATCATCACTGTCTGATTCCTGAGAGATAAGTGATTCCTTGCCTCTGTCTTTTCTTGCAGTCTTAGGCTCTTTAAAAAGCATCTGATTGATCACACTGACATATTTTAAAACCATCTCTCCATAGCAGAGAGTTGCAACAGAAGGAGAAGGATTTTAATCTAAAACATGATCTCCTGTTCTCCAAGCACATCCCACAGAGCAGCCAGCTGGGGGAAAAGGGGGAGAACTCAGCATTCCACAGGTTGGGGATCCCCCTCAGCCCCACAGAAACAGCAGGCAAGAGAGTCCTGACCCCCAACCACCACAGCACAGACAGATAATAAGTGAACTCCAATATCTCAGACCAGCTCTACATATGAGATATGGATGGAAAAGATGCCAGTCCCATGTAGCAGCCAGCAGAAGGATTCTGCTTTGGACAATGAAGGTCTCAAAACCTTTGGGAAAGGCCAGACCCTCACCTGAAACAATTTAGCATGGTTGTTCTGAATTTACACAATATTTTAAAGAAAATACTCATTAAGATTCATTCTTTCAGCCTTTCCTGGCAAAAGGCTAAAAATGAGCCAAATTAGAGGAGATGTGGGTGGGAGAAACTCGTGCTGGGAATTGCAGCTGTAGCTTCAGTGGACCTGTGAAGCTGCAGGACTTGGGGAGTGCTTTCACTCAGCCAGAGATGACAGAAAGCCATCTATGTGTACTATGGCCTTGTCAAGGTTTCTAACAATTAAGTTTCTTTAAAGAATTTTTCTGCCTGGAGTACCTGTCCCCTTTTCAGTCTGATTCACAACGCTATTGCTGCAGTTTTATGCTGATATAACCCTCCTGAAAATCAATCAGTCAGACTGGTGCTGGTATAAAACTGGAGTGATGCAGTGGTGAATCAGACCCATGGTTACAAAACAGTGTTTGTAGGAAATTACATAACTGGATTGGGAATATTTTGAAGAAATTAATCACTAAAAAGGAAAACCCTAGATATGATTATGTTTAAACTTTCCTGACAACAGAACCACATATTGCCTATTACTTAATCACACACCAACCTGTTTTGAAAAGATCTAGTTTCACTACCAAGTTGAACAAACCCAAAAGATATGAAGAAGTACTACTTGCCTGGTTTATATTGACAAAATAGCTGGTATTCTCTCACACTGGAATGTGATACTTTGCCCTTGAGGCAAATTTAAGAGGAAAAATTAACATTTTCTTTAGTAAGTGAGGATACAAAATGTATCCTCCATAAGGAGGAGGCCTAGTGCTGACTTGAGCTAGCTTTAATGGAATAAACACCCATTTTGTGTCTCTGGGATGGGACCTACTTTATATGACTGAATTGAACACTGATATCCTATTCCATCTCATCCACTCCATCCCTCTAGCTCTCCCTTAGCAACAGGTGCTGACCACCAGCAGAATTTGATCTGTGCCACTCTCTGCTCTCACAAGTAGAAACTGGGGCAGGATTTAGTTGAAATCCCTTTGTGTAAGAGGGTGTTTGCTGTCTTATCTACACACATGGAGAATGTTCATCACATCTGTTGATACTGCTGAGCAGGAGTCCAATCTAGTACAGCCTTCTAAAAGTCACCAGTGACCAGCTCAAATGCATTTATATGTATTCAAAATGAGCTCAAAGAGAGGGTGGATATATTCCTGTATTAAGCACAACTACAGTGATTATATCATGTGTACTTGGGCACAGCATGTGTCAAAATGCCCAACTTTGTTCTTCAGGATGAGTCTGTCCTCCCACTCGTGGCTTTCTCAGGACACTGCAACATCCCAGCACAGCAATGGCCATTATTTGTGCCCTGTACAGATATTCTGTCTTCATGTATTACGAAGGGTTCTTTTTTCATTGAGGTATTGAAAGGTCTCAGACATCTGTGTGGTTTCAATGTTTGCTGCTTTTTCAGACTGAAAGCCCAAATCTGGATCTCTGCACACCCCTTGGGCTGTGGCTGTACTTTACTAAAGGCTCATGATCCATGTTCAGCCTAGCTTGCCTCCCAAACTGAAAAGAAGTAACAAGTTTTACTTTCCTATTATCTTGGCAATTGCTTTTTCAGCTGCAATAAGTGCCTTTTAGTTATAAACACTGGAGCACCCTGAAAGGGCTTCTCTTATTAACTTCTTGTGAGTACCCACAGTCATTTCTCAGCTGCTTCAACCTATGATGAAGTCAAAGGTTGGGTTTGGTTCTTTTTGCCATAAAGAATGAATTCCCTGCTTTAGGCTTGGAAGTGAACATGGAACTCTTGCTGACTGAATTCTTCAATATCACAACTAAGGTATTATTGAAATAATAATATTGAAAGTAGTAAAAATTGGTTTAAACAATTACATTAACTACTTTTTTTCAGAGAACATAGGGATTTCCTGGAATATATTGCCACAGTGGGCTGCAGATAGTGATGTTTTTATCTAAGCTTCAGGAAAGGATTAGACATATTCATGGACATCAGGTCTGCAAAAAAACATGAAAAGTATTAGACAGCATTGCATTCTCAAATATCCCTAATAAAACAATTATGGGTACTAGAAGAGAAGGACAGGAACAAAACCCCTTCTCTTGTTGGAGAAAAATTCATGGGTTAAGTGCACTGCTGGTCTGACTCTGCAGGGCATTTTTTCTGTTTTAACAGGATGTGTATACTTTCACCAGTCCCACTCTCAATATGAACACACCATGAACTTTGGACTTATGACCCTTCGCCCCAAAAATTTTCATAAAGAGAACCTGTATTAGCTTCAAATGCAGTGAGGCTTTTTTTTGCTAAAAATCAGCCCAAGAATTTCACTTTAAGCTGGATTTTTCACTTTTCATCCCATGGTTATGATATCAAGGCTACTGCTCCTACCTCTGTCTCAAAGGAAGTGTGTTTCCCATCCACTTGGCCTTTGTACTGTGTGTTCTGTTCTCATTTGCAGTCAGTTTTCAAAAGATTTCTTTGTCCTTTCTTTTCATAAATTCCTACTGTTTGTCCTGCCTTATGTCCATGCTTCTCAAATCCACTGATATACTCAGAGAGTACTTAAGAAATCAATACAGAGTTGTTGCTGCAGAAACTGGCTAAGTTGTTTGTAAATTGTCATCTGGGGCCAGGCATGGAAAGACAAGGCTTTTGTCAAGCATAGTCTCTTATTATTGATTATCCTCAGATCAAAGAAAACATGTTTTAAGATGTACTAAGATACAAGATAATTTCCAGCTGCTGGAAGAGGGAGAGTCCCTGAACCCTTCACACAGAATTGTGAAGGCCAGGTGAAGACTGGTCTGGTGGATGGCATGCCAGCATGCAGAAACTGGACTTTCCAAAAATATTTCTGCCATTGCTAATGAATGCATCACTTCCCTAGTTCTAAAACTGGCCTAATGTGCTAATAAATACTTGCTTACTTGGAATGCTTGCCTTTCATCCTTGCAGGCCCTAATGATTTTTTTTTCATTCCCTCATTTGCCCTTTTCTTCCTTCCCTTTGAATAGATGTGGGAGGAGTCCCTGCATATTAATCTTGTTAAGTGGAGCTGATGGTTTAAAATCTAAACTGCTTGATTTAGCTGCCAGAGGTAAGTTTCCTCTTTATTTAATCTCTCTCTGGAGACTGATGAACTGCTCTGAAAACACAACAAGGTCATACCTTTGCATAACAGTGAAAGCAAATTAAATGTGACCTTTTACAGATCTAGTTCATTATTTCCTGTGATTCCTAAATCCCATTGAGGGAAAAAATATATATTTCTCAGAGAAGCATGTATTGTTTTTTTAGGGTTGCTTTTATTTTTCCTTTTTTTTTTTTGATTCAGTGTGTTGTTTTTATTACTTCAGACATTCAATCTTCCCTCTGTGGTACATATGTCACAAGGATTCTACCACTTGTTGGCTGAGGCTGTCATCCCAGGGTAATAGGCTGCAGCTGTTTTTAATAACTTACAGCTGAAATCCTCAATATGTTAAATCACCAACACCTTTTATGGGAAAACACTCGAAAAATTCAATCAACACTTACTCATTGTTACAACTAATAATTCAGTATTCACATACATAGCACTCCATATCTACATCACCATATTTCAGGTCTGCTTTGAAGGAAAAGTACAAGTGTTTGTAACATGATCAATTCTAGGTTGGCTCATTCTTGAGAATAATTTATCCCACGGTGATGAATTGTGAATGTGTTCAGAAGTTTACCGTGATGTCCGAGCTGAAACAATAAAAAATCTTGTATTTCTTGCCTCCCTGCCTCCCTCAAAAAAAAAAGAGCACATTTTTCAAGAACCAAACAAGACATTACTTTGGGGTGGGGTCCTGCTTTATTTACTCTATAAGCACTTTTTCATATACACTCAGTTTTATTGTTTCCATCATAATGGTTCTGAAAAACCACTTTGTTTGGAGTGATCGTAGCAGCAGGGGACAAAATTAAAATCTCTCTTTCATATATATGTATATATTTACATGTAGAATTTTGAATTCCTATGTATAGGGTCATATATCCATATTTATGACAATGTGCAAAATCCCAAATATGGACAGGAAAGGTGTAGGCACAGATGTAGTGTTGGAAGCCACTACACAGGGAGAACTATGTAATTCCTAGTGAGTTTGTAAGACAGAAAAGCCCTTTCATCTTTATTTTTTGTTCTAAATGTAAGTAATATGAACAATAGAAGAATAACAACTTGTCCTGCTGTTTATTGTCCCCACTAACTATAATGTTGATACTCTGCACAAAAGCATTCTTCAGTAGCTAAATTTCCTCTAGATAAAAGACAGTAATTTTCTTTCAATCCATCCTGTTGCAAGCTCTGTCCCTTTTTTTTCAACCAGGAAAAAAATTTTCTTTAAATGCAAATGTATATTTATTATAAGAGCTCTACAGGAAGGTTATTTTATATATGTAGTGGTACAACCAGGTCACCATTTCCCACCCTTGCCCATCTGCTGTCCCCTTGGGCTGCAGGCACAGGGGGCAGGTGAGTATTTACAGTGTTGGCAGCTAAAAGGCAGAGCCATTATGCAGCTCTCTTGGATTGTTAATGGGGAATATTATCCAAAATTGACCTTGTTTGGACACCAAGTGCATTTGGCCTCGCTTCAAGACACTTAACATGAACAGGGATCTGATAATATGTGCTTTTAAGAGTCTGTATGGCTTAAGCAATATCTCACTGCAAGAAGCTGTAGTGTGCACCAGAGTGCTCCTTTCAAAAGATTGCATGAAGTATAACCTCATGTCATTTATTTCATAATTTTCAGACTGATGAGAATGGAGGCCCAGGAATTTAGACCCCATAAATGCATTTTAATCTACTGCAGAAAGAGCTATTCAGTGTCTCTGTTTCACATGATTGCCCAAATTTCTTAGCACATAAGCAAGTTTTACCTTTTTGGCAGACATGCTGTACTGGAATTTCTGATTATGCAAAGGTTTGGACAAAAACAGAGATGGGACCATATGAGCCCACAAGAAGGTTGCTCACTGTCTCAGGTACATTTTATATCTTTTTCTGCAATCACATGTGCCTGCTGTCATCTCTATGTTCTCATGGGGCTCTGTTTTTTAGACACAGGAATTATGAAGCATGCTGCTTGAACAGGTTGTTTCAGGACTGATATTTAGATATCTAAATAAAGTGGCTATTCTTAGAAGAGACTCATGACAAAAGAGAAGATGATAATAATTCTTGTATATTATAATTTCATCTGTCTTAACTAAACAAAGCTGTATCAGGGCAGTCAGTAAATGGGACACGAGGTTGATAGAAGTTATTATTACTTTTAAAACATAAATTTGCAAACAACAGATTATATTTTCTCTCCAATGTGTAATTATCAATGGTGGAAGGTGAGATGGGGCTAAGTATGGTGAAGGTACAAGCATTCAGACCATTGATGGAAAAGCAGGAACCCAAATATTCTTTGTAGCTGAAGCAAAGAGAACAGTGCAAGCCCAGGCTTCTCCTATTGGAATATTGAACTCACCCCAGAATATAGTAAAAGTATAAATCAAAAGGCTGAAAAATGTTATTCTGAGAGCCAAAATAAAAAGAGAATCTCTTAGAATTTCAGCTTACCAGATGGAGATTCCAGATTTTTTTAGAAATGCATGTAAAGAGGCTTGAATTCCTCTACTCCAGGGGAATAAAAAGTATATGGTACCTATGTTCTTTCAGCAGTGTACTTCACCTGGGATAAGCTACAAGTCTTAGCTTCCCTGTCACTCTTTTCTGTCAGACATTGCCTTGCTGCCCTGTAATGTTTTGGTGTAAGTCTCAAGCAATATGGTTATATTTAACTGTACTTTTTCTGCACCATGGCTTCCTTGGACTTAGAAGTTTTTCTGGCTCTCCCCAGAACATGAGAGATCTGGGGTAACATAACCTCAGGAACTCTTCTTACTCAGTTTAAAAGGCCAGCAGATGTCATTGCAGAAATGGTCACTTCTTCCTAATTGTTAATGATTTTTTAAATAATAATTTATTCACCTTTCCAGGTTATTACAGCTACAGTTCATAAAGTCTCCAGTAAAGACCTAATTCCCATTTCTCTAAGCACATACAGTATTTGACTTCAGGATGGTCAGGATCTAAGTAATAAGAACAATAGTGGGCAGAAGAAATGTCCAACAGGACTAGCATGCAAAGAGCTAAAGGCAGAAAAATTGTTCAATCCAAAGACTATGGCAAAACTGATAATTGAAAGTGGGTTTTCTAAATCCCAGGCTTGTACCTTAAACAAAATTACTGCCTTTTTCCAAAATATCAGTGCTTCGTTTCAGTTTTATCTCAGGATTCCATATCACAAACATGAAGCAGCTTTCACAGACTTGTACTGAAAATAAATTTTCCACACAGTAAGATCAAGTTTTTTACCACCATTACTGCAGTTTTTATTTTTTCCATCTTTTTTTTTTTTTTTTTAATTAAACTATCTGGTTATGTCACTCATCAATTAAAAACTTATTAATGTCCCTTCCAGTGTCCCTCTACTCATGGGCTGTGCCAAAGTACATGCAAGAGAGATATGATATAATGCTCCATAGAGACCCAGCAAAGAGCCATTACTCTTGTCTCTGCCTGACATTTAGAAAGGAGTGAATAAAGGGGGAAATTGTGACTTATTAACTCAACTGTATTTACAACATCACGAGCTCTAGTAGATGAAGAATTGCAATCATTACCTAGGAACCTAACAGCCCATGAAACCAAGAGCCAAGGTTAAACAGGCTGTCTAAACAACAGGATTTTATTGTCTAGCACATCAGATTTGCTCAAAGAATAGGAATACAGTTTATGTGAATTATGTGTCCATCAAAAGGCAGTTGCTAGCAGAGCATGGGGTGCATAACTCCCAGTGCAACCCATACAGATAAACATCTACTCTGCCTTTTGGGGACAATTTAAATGTCTGCTGAAACATACACTCAGGCACTGGGGAGACTAAATTATTCCAATTCATTTCACATGTTCCACCAACAGCAATTTTATTTCATTAAGAGTGTGGACAGGCCCTAGAGATCTGAAATGAACTTCAGTTATAGCTCAAGGTGTTCTTCAAAACTTGCCCACAAAAGCGGACACAAGAAAAAAAGAAATTAAGTACAAGGCAGGAATAAGGTTATAGAAAGAAGCAATTCTTTTGACAGCAAAAATATCTACATCAGTCAGAATTTGTGCAGAATGTTAGAAAATTGTTACATGCCTATAATATGCATACTGAGGAAAGGATCAAGAGGCCATTGTGCAAGGTACCACACAGTTTTTTAATAGCCAGTTCCACTCTGTAGCATTTTTATCTTCATTTGTTTGCTTTTTCTCTCTCCATCTATACTCTGGTCTCTGAGGGCCAGACTACCATCTGTCTGATGCTCTGCCCTTGATGGGACTCCTCAAGATAACATACTTTTAAATGCAAGTTAGTTTGGGATAAGGAGGTGAAGCCAGGTAACACATAGCCTGCTGCAATGAGTCAGAAAAAGGCTCATGGGGCTTAGCTGAGAGCTCCAGGCTACCTGGCCAGCCTGGTCCCTCTGCACAAGAACTCGGGTAGCAGGATACACCACTGCTAGGACATGGGGCTGGTCCATCTGTTTGCATTTCTACCTGAAATGTCTGAAATTTATCATCAGTTGGAAAAAACCCCAGTGCTACAATTTCATTACTTCCAAATGAAAACATACACTTAAGCTTAAAAGGAGGAGACAAACCAATATTCAGCTGAACTCTGAATCTGTAAGGCTTGCAGGTCAAGGTGAGAGATCTTGTGAAATATGTTTATGGCTGGTCATTCTCTAGCATCTGTTCCCTGTGACTGCCACTGCATTTTCAATATTGTTTCATCTGCTTCCCACTGGAAAAAAAATAGATCTGTACCAATGCAGAAGAATTACCATGGATAATTCTTTATTTCTGTGAGTGACATGATTTAAATAACACCTTAAAAGTAGCTAGAGAAGCAGGAAGCCTCTTAATTTTTGACATGGCAACAGAAGTTTAGATACTTTTAATATAGCAGAAATAGCTGACAAAACTAAAATTACCATGACAGACCTTAACTGTCTGATCCAGTGGGCTAATGCCAACTTACAGCAGTTTAAAAACTGGGTCAATGATACATGAACAGAATATAGCTGCTTTTTGCAAACAGAATAGAGTTCTACATCTACTTAGTGAGCATACTTATTTTTATATTAAAAACTAAAGCCATTTCAAATGAGGTTTTTTACAGGACAAAACTCATGACCCACTAAGAAGCCAGTGTAATGATTGCTGTTCTTGAAATCCTAAAAAATCCTTTTTGATTTAATGTGTTGATTCACCGTAAGAACAAAATCACACACTTAAATTGAACGAGTCCAGTCCAGACCTCATGATTCTGAGGATTTCTCTCTCCACAGAGGTCACTAATTTTGAAATTCCTCACAGGCATACCTATGCTTAACAGGACAGCAGCTTGATCTGCCCAGACAGAGTTGATAAAGACCATCAGCTGACAGAACAGTAGTCATGTAAGATAATAGGCTCAGAAAGAAATAGCCAAGAATTTAAGCAAACAATATCGTTAGAAGCAACTAGCAATTATCTTCAAGCATTTCAAAGCAAATGGATCACTCTCTTGTGATTTGCCTTTCAAAAATGAAGGCAAATTGTCATGGTTGTTGTGGTTGTTTCTGTAATTGATCTAGTTGAGACTATACAGTGGAATGTATATAAGGATTTAAATCCTCAGCAAAGGAGGTCTGATTAAACTACTGCATTTGTTGAAGCAGTTTGGAAGGCTGGAGGCAGCAAGTTTGCCAAGAGAGTGCTATGACACATGGTTGCTTTGCCTCTTATTCTTGTAAAGGGCCAGAGCTGACATACCCCCAAATGAACTCAATTCCAAGGCAAGGGAAAATAAACTGATTGTTAATGAAGGAGTTAACGCTTCAGCCCTCCTGCAGCAATGCCCTTCCTGCCCTTCTGCAGTGGGACCTCTCCCAAAAGGCCACAAGGAGGGTGGACACTGAGGAGAACGGGTTCTATTCTATAATAACAACCTGCCTCTATAACCAGGAGCTGAAAACAGTGTTTGGGACTCAGAACCAAGGCCCCTGTAATTTCATATTTTCCAGAAAAGGTTCTAAGAACATCAGCAACAGGAACTGGTTTGGGTGCAATTTGCCACTTTTATATCTTATTTCTTCTGTTTCTACTTAACAGAACTGCAAATAAAGGACTGGATATCTAAGTCCCAGGCCCAAGCTCATTATTCCAAAAAAAATTTTGTTATGTGGAAGAATTTTGGTTTCTTTATTGCAAAATTTTCCAACATTTTCCTGCATGGAAAGTCTCCTCTTTATGCTGTGGTACGGGAAAATCCAGGTTCTCAGGAATCCTGCTTTCTTTGATTTTCCTCCCTAACTCACGGAGAGATTTCAAGATATTTAACTTATTTGTCACCTCCTGTTCATAGTAAAAAAACCCCACACCTTGAATCTCTTTTTAGGAAGAGTTTTCCTTTGCCCCAGTTGTCTTCCTCATCAGTCTTTGTGCCTGTGTTAGTCTGAATTCAGAGGTATTTTGAGCATCCATGTGTTCACTGTTATATTCCCATTCTATGCTTCATTTCATTAGTTGTGTCTTACAACTCAGCAAACCTGTGTTCAGCGTTGCACGAGTCCTTTTAGTAAGGCTCAGTATATTACTTTCCTATGATAATTTTATTAATTCTTAGTTTAGTCACCTACACCAACTTGTGTTCATCAACTCTAAACTTTTACCCACAGAATGCTGAAGTTTCTCTTGTGCCCTCAGAGGCTGAAGAACAAAGGAAGGGATTTGTCCCATCTGGTTAAAGAAAATTCAGATGCCTAAAGGACAGTTCAAAATGTCAGAGTTTAATATTCATGTCTCCTCCACGCAGGCAAGAAAGAAAAGTAAGTTCTCACCTGGTGGTTGTTAAGGGCAGATCAATAAAATGTCTTAGGCATAATTACTTGCCAACCTGAATAATTTTATCACATGCATAATGTTCTCTCTGATTCCCTTCTTCCAAATGAGCATATACTTTAAAAAGAAAAAGTAATATAGAAATAATTCTATGTTTTTGGTGGAGGTTCTTAAGCTTAAATTTTGTTTCAATTTTCGGTTGCTTGTGGTTGATTCCCTGTCGAAAATTAGTTTAAAAAAACCCAGTGAAATGTTCTTGGATGCCCTAAATAAAATATTGCCCGTTATTTTCCCTTTTCCAAAAGGGATGATTGCAGAACCATAGAATTACAGAAGGGCTTGGATTGCAAGGGGTCCTAAAGATCATCTAGTTCATCTAAAGATCATCTGACATGGGCAGGGACCCCTCCCACCAGATCAACCTTCAGCTTTCAGGGATGGGGCATCCACAGCTTCTCTGAGCCATGAGTTCCAGTGCCTCAAAGTAAAGAATTTACTCCTAATAGTTAAGCTAAAACTGCCCTTTTTCAGTTTAAAGTGCTATCCCTACATGCCCTTGTCAAAAGTCCCTCTCCAGCTTTCCTATAGGAGCCATGAGGCTGCTGTAAGGTCTCCCCAGGCAGATACATTCAAACAATCTAAAATTTTGAAAGCTTAGCCATGCCTTCAGAAGATGTTAGAGAAACAAGTTGGTTTGAGAGTGACACAGGGATGCTTTTAGATAAAACTGGTGGTTTGGTGTTTTGGTAGGGAGGTTTGCTTTTACTGTAATTCTTATTAGGTCAGGCAGAACAAGCAACAGAATTTTCAATGACCAGCCCCACGATTTGCGCTGTTCAGCGTGTGTGGGATTTGAGGGGACAGGGGAAAAGCACAAGCTGCAGTAGGGAAAGTTCCAGAAGGAACTGACTTGCTGTGTGTGCACCCAGGTAGCTGCTGTGGTGTGCTGAAGCAGATCTGCAGCACAGTCATTCCAACAGCCAGTCCGTGGCGTGAGAGTGAGCCTGTGAGGACAGAGTTATTCCACAGCAGGGAAATACAGCTTGAAAGCTGTTGGGAGACTTAATGTGAACAACAGAGAAAGCTGTTTGTAGAAGACTCAACAGCAGTTTTGGAAAAAATGATGGGTGGAATTTTATCCTATTTTCCTATTGTTTTAAATGAATGGATTATTCTATTAGATCAATTCTAGCTCTGTACTGCTGATCAGGAAACCTGAAAGTCTCACAGTATTTTATAAGTGTGGCTATCCATGATGTGTATAAAATGATGACTAGAATGTAAATTTTGTTGGTTTAGGATTATTTGCTTTCATTTTCTTTAGGATTTGCAAGGAGATATAGAGTTTTGTGTCTCATTGCAGCCCCAAACACTCAGGTAGCAGGTACCTCAAGACTCCTCAGAGCACATCCATGTTCAAAGCCTTCAGTCCTACTCTGAGAGTAACTAGGAATCAAAGTTTTTGCGCACCTGGTGCATTAAATGACCATAAACCCAGGGAATTAAACTCTTGTGTGACTTCTTAGTGGCACCTTTTTTTTTCGACTGAAGGAAGAATTAATAATTTTGAGTTATTTAACATAGTTTTTTTCTGGTAATAATTCCAGTACATTAAATGATACGAAACATAAACCAGTCCCATTACATTCCAGGAGCAGCCAATTTGTACAACAGCTGGGAATGAGATCAAAGCAGTTTTTTTCTATTGACCAACTAAGTCACAGGACACACACACACCATACGCTGGCTGCTGGCACAGCACTCTGCATTTGCAGTACAAATAGGGAAAAAAGGTTACAATGCACATATTTTGGGAGGGCTTGTACTCCTATCACAGCACAGGCACGTTTGCTCGCTGTAGACTGATGAGTGGAAAGGCTGACAAAGCTGCATTGCAATTTCCACCAGAGCACCCCTGCAACTGAGTACCTAGAGAGCCAGGGGATGTGAGTGGGGAAGCTCCCACAGCCACTGCTCTGGAATGGCAGATGTCTGAGGCTGCAGATTTGGCAGTGCTCTCCAATGCCAGTGAAGA
Organism: Lanius collurio; assembly: GCA_020086605.1. Classification (NCBI taxonomy): domain Eukaryota; kingdom Metazoa; phylum Chordata; class Aves; order Passeriformes; family Laniidae; genus Lanius; species Lanius collurio. Next base: position 34,381,498 of record JACBWW010000007.1, read on the forward strand.
AGGAGCTATAAAAATTACCTGGTTTAGCTCCTTGGTTTGGAATTCTCACACTGGACATTTTGGGTTCTTATGTACTGCGTATTTCAAAAGCCAGTCTGCCATGTAAAACTTCTGATTCTCTCAGGAGCCTTGTTTAAAATTACAAGAAGACTATAAAGAAAAGTTCAAGTCCAAGAAGTTGTAATTTCCTTTCTTTTATCAAAACCAAGAAGTGTAGTTGTAGTTATTAATAAAACAAGTAGCATCTGGAGAGCTTTTCTTAGGTGTACTCCCCTTTCTTTTAGTGGGAGTGCCTGCAAAGGAGATAGAGCATCAAGAGGTATAAAGGGGATAGAATTAACTCCAAAATTTCCAAACTGAAAAAAACTGTCAACAGCTAATTGCTTCATGTTACAGCACTGAAATACAGGTGGTCAAGATTACTGTCATTGCCTGGGTGCAAAATTGAATTACGGGTTTATTACATTTCACTTGAGTTACAGAGGGAAACAGAAAGGAACTCTTGTCTCACATCTCTGTATTGTCCTGTGAGCCCATGTTTAGCATGAAATAAGAAAGAAAAAGGTACTTCAATTAAATTTGTTTGAGTTGGCAAGCTCTTAAGTAGCAAACTCTTGGGGAGGCAGGGAGAAGGCGGCTGCAGAGACAAAAAGACTGAGTTTCATTAGCAGTTACACATACAACAGTTCAAAAATAATTATCATGCAAAATGCATTTTTGTTAGAAGCAATTACTAAATAGGTCTGGGACAAAATTTGCTACTTTATTTGGAATATTGATAGGTAAAATAGTGAATAAATATTTCAGCAGTGTGACCCTGTACTCATATGACCTCTACTTAAACGCTTCACAATCTTCTCTTAAACACAGAGTGGTTATTAGCTAATTTAACACCTCTTGCTCAAGTTCATATCTGGTCATAAGATGCTAACATACAAACCTTTTGGATTGTCCCTACATCCATTTCTGCTCCTGCATGTCCTGGATCCTTTGGTTGGGTTGGCAATGCCAGTCCCACTGTGCTGGCACAGCTGGCACACCTGCTCCTCCTCCCCTGCTGCAGGGGTTCTGTTCCATGGGAGCTCAGGAAAGGACAGAGCCTGTGCTGGGACACCATGGGACATTTGTCAGCCAAACTCGTGCAGAATTCATGGCATGGACATTATGAACATCAGAAACCAGGAAAACCAACAGTGACACTGGAAGAGTGAGAAAAGACCACACGGGGAAAAAATTGAGTACAAACACAATCCATACCAAAATGCTTAGAATTTTGAAGAGGGGCATAACTACAGCATTTGAGCACTTTAATTGAAATATTGTTTTATACTGAAAGCATATTTCACCCCTTCTTTAGAATCACAGACTTTGAAATAAATGGGTTCTTTTATGATCAAGTTCGCTTCATGTTATAGCAAATTAACATTCAGTGGTTTAATTACCCATAACATATTCAGCTTAAAAGGAAACGGCATCCATTTTGCCTAGCACAGCAGATCACAGGTTCTCATAGAAATGGACTGCTTAATGCAGAGAGAATTAATAAGTTTCTAGCAGTGAAACCAGTTATCCATGGTAGTAATACAAGAATATTTCTGGCCATATTGGAGCAGATTAAATGGACCAGATTAAATACACCTGATTCTAGAAATTTCTGTGAAACACTAAAGAAACACTGAAGATAGAAGACTATCCCTGTTCCTAATCCTCCCACCACAGGGGAAAATTGTGCTCATCTATTTCCCTTCTTTCTGTTCACTGAATATTTAGGATGCCTACAGTGATTCTACTCCACTTAATTCCTGACTTCAGTTAATTGTAAGGCCCTAATCATCAAATCTTAATATGCTCAAGACAAAATTAACCTGTGGACAATGTCTCCACAAAATGCCTTTTCTGCAGGTTTTCATTTGGAAATACAGGGGCTTAAAATCCTAATATTAAAAGCCCTACCCAGATTATGAAAGGGAAGGGGCAGGGGGGGAGGGGAAAGCCCCAACAATAAAATTCCCCAGAGACTGAAATAAAAAATATTGTGGGAACATTAGTAAAAAAAAAAAATTCAAAAAGGGATAAAGTAGGGCACCATGGATCCCTAAAAGTATTTTGCATAAAGACTTGAACATACTGAGGAAGGAAAGCAGATATCTCAGAGATCTTGACCTGACAAACCTCTTCCTGTGAATAGGATGAAGAGGCCACTTATTTGTTGCCCCAAAGTGGAGTGAAGAAAGAAGATGTTGGGAAATGTTGGTGTTAAGTTTGCTGTTGGAAACAAAACATTTCTGTCAAACATGCAGCTGACCTCAGGTTTACATAGAAGTGTTTGAATTACTTTTGTCTGACTTCAAAATGTTATGGTGTCAAAAAAGAGCGGGTTACTAAAATTGTAAACAGAAAGTGTAAATAGAGGTGGAAAGAGCTTTTACTTTAAAATAAATCAAAAGGTTTTCAACTAAAACTGGAATTTAGTTCCTCATTGTTTCTTCTGCAGCTAATCGTTAAATTCCCAGAATATTTCACACACACCTTCAGGAGATAATTTATTTAGTTTGAATTGGTTAGGGTATTTCCTGGTATGAAAATTTTGGAGATGCTTATGACTTCTTTCTCTGAATTAGTATGGATAAAGTGACATAAAAATCCAAGTGACATAAAAATCTTCTCAGGTTTCTCCTGAGACAGGTGAGGTCATGTAGGAAGGGACAGAGAAATTTCATTTATATTTGTTTGCATTAATGCACAGCTCCATGCACACGCCCAGGCTTCTGTTGCCATGGTCCTTCATGAATCTCCCAGTGTCCCTGATTCCTGTGCACTCATCTGCTGTATCCAGAGGGGAACCCACTAACATGCTCCATGTTTGATGTGGTCAACTCTCTATCAGTATTAATTCTTTGTTCTGTCCTATGCTCCATGATAATAGTTATCAACATTCTCCAGGACCCCAGATACTTGCATTCATTCTTCTTCTATTATACTAAAAAATAATATTGTTCAATAAGATAATTTAAATACTAATAGTAGCATTAACACTATTAAAATAATGAAAATTCATATCCACTTCAGAATTTATTTATTTGGAAAAAAAATGGTTTGTTTTTGTCTGGAGCTTGTTGGATGACTGCATCTACAGTGAAGTGCCAAAATGCAGTCTTCTTATTCTTCCCTCCAGAGTCTGAAAAACAAAGCAAGATTCAGTTATTTCAACCACTCTGAACAATCATGCTGATCAGGAAAAAAATAATTTTGTGGTTATAGGAATTCTGAGTCAGGACTACACTACATACTTATTTGCTCCCTGTGGACAGATGAGAGTGGTTGAAAAGTGCTGATTTCATTATATCAGTCAAAACAGAGTCCTCACCCTAAGAGTTACACAAACACCAGTAAGGTGTCAAGGGTTGGCCATACAATGACTCTCTTCTTTCTCTTTATCATATACAATAGCTAAACAGAGACTGTTAAAGTGATGGAAAAATATTGGGGGGAGGGAGGGTATTTCAGCACATTTAAATTTTAAATAAATCTTGTTGGAAGCTTGAGTTTCAAGCAGAGATACATCAAAGCAGGTGCTAATTATTAAATATGTATCATGTCTTTGATGGTCATCAGATAGAGCTCTGCATGTATGACCTGTTTTTTTCCTGGGTTATATTCATAAGTGAAGAGGTCAGTGACCAGAGGAAATTCCAGAATATTCAGATAAAATATTACAGAGGAGCTAAGATATATAATGCGTTTTGGTTTTTCTACTATTAAGTAAGTAGTGTCCAAACACAAATGTCTAAAAGGGGACATAGATTTGGAGACATGAGAATTACAACTGGTTTTAAACTTCCTACATCTACTGCCCATAAATATATTCTCCAAACGGCATAATTATTTATATTCCTTTAAATGGCATAAAATCTTGCATCCTGCACATTTTAAATCTAAATGTTAATGGAGGTGCACTGAAAAAATTCCCTCAGAAATTATCATCTATAACGCACCATTTCAGCAATTCCAAAATATTGAATTGGACCATTTTAAATCTCTTTGTAGGATAATAGGATGATTCAAATAGCTGTCACTGAAGTAAATATAAATCACAGCTTGACTAATCATAAACAAGCATTGATATAAAAAAAAAAGTATTTTTTTCCTGAGTGAACCTTCTAATTCAGTGCTGGGTTTTTTTCAAATCCTGCACTGGGACAAATACTGGTGGCTTTATCTTTCATTCTCAGCTGAATGCAATCTAAAGGTTATCTTGATCATTCAGGCTTTAAGGGGGCTTATATTTTCCAAATATTTAGCTCAGACAAAGACCATGCTTTCCCTGAGTCACAACAGCTGACACGTGTTCAAAAGGCACCTCACATTTATAAGGTGACCTTCCAAACAGACCCTTGAAACCTGTGTAGGTGGACTCCCCACCTGGAGAATTTTTTTTGCCTGGGTTTCTTGTTTTCCAGAACAAGAATGTATCTCTTCCCTCTGCTTTTATTTTCTGATTTGTGACTTGATCCCTTGCTAAAAACTGGTTGAAACAGGCCCTGCCCAGTAACAGCTGCACGTTTATGTCACTGCCAGCACTGGTGTGTGTGTGTGTGCACAGATAGGGGAAGATGGAGGAGAAAACAGATAGGAGATAAAACCAGGATACAACATTGTAAAACATTTACAGTAAAGACTCAACAGAATTCCAGTTTCAAGCAACTGCGTCCACCAAGAAGGGTTTCTCTTCTCCTACCTGCAATGTGATGGATTGTTACAAGTCCATGATTTACTCACAAGGTAGTATTTACTGCCTTTCACAGAAAACAGGGTAATTTCAGCTAATGGAATAATCTTTTTTCTAGCAGACTTATGCATAAGAAAGGAGAACCAGTTAAGAAGCTTTCTCTTTCTATAGCAGCAGCCCCCATGGCTTTGGCTGAGAATTGCTGATTTGCACGTCAGTATTGACTTTGAAAGTCAGTTCACTACCAGATTTATTACAGGATGTAATCAAACTCTCACTCAGCTCCACGTTCCACTGGTGACACAACATAATCCATTTTCTGTGTGTTAGCACCAGAGAAAGCTCTTTCTAGTGCTGAAATGTCAGCAGTGCAGCCTGACACATGTTTTGATTGAGTTTGGGCGTCCTGTTGGGCCGCCGGAGAAACTGACTTTTAAAGAGCAGCTTATGAAGAGTCTTTGGTACATTTATCTTTGCAACTGTTCCTTTGTTCTGCTCACACAGCATGCTGCAAAGTGAATTTATTTCTCTCAGTTCATAAAATATAGTCAACCAAACATGTTTCTATGTAAAATTTAAAAATAAAATCCATAATTGGATAAGAATCAAATTAAAACCTGACAAATGTGGTACATTCCATTAGACACCCCAAAGGAGCAGAACAGCAGCACAGATCAGGAAAAGATAAAACATAAAGGGACTTGGGCAGAGTAACTGAACAGGGAGAGCTGATTATGAGATGAGACAACAAATTGCAATGGAATTGAAGGACAAGGATCTAAGAAGACATAAAAAAGGAAAAGGAAAGACTGAAAGGAGACTGGTATTTTTCAAGATACAAAGCTATAAAAAAAGTTGGGGAGGAACATTTTGGGTTCTGGCAGTTACAGTTCTGGCCATCTGATTTCCTAAAAGGACAATAAAAAGTGGAGGGGGTGATTTACTTGTTAAATCTAAACCAGTGATATGCCTTACTTTGTAAGAGTAACTGTAGATGGCTGAGAATTAAGGACAAACATTTAATTTTATACATTGCATACTATTGTAGTGTAATTTTTTGTCAGAAATTTTCACTTGTGTATTTATCTTATTCTGGATTAAGATGCAACCAATTTTCCTTTTCCTTTTCCAGGTAGAGACCATTCAATAATAAAATAATCAACAACAGGGGTTCTATCATAACAAAAACATCATAAAGGATTCAACATTCAGAACAACACACCTTTCCACTACAGGTAGCAAAAGATTTTGTACCTCATTCAAAGGAGATGCAGAAGGAATTTGTAGCAGAACTGCACATTCTAGTTGGAAGTATAAAAAAAACTGGGTCAAAGTTTGTCAGGATCTCTTTCACAAGTCTGTTAGAATCTCATTTCATTTTGGAAAGACCTTGGGAATGTTAGCAACCACACTAAGTGGACACCACAGTACTCTTTTTTTTGTTCTTTTTTTGTATTCCTGTAGTGTCTTTTCAATAATTTAGTGGATTTCAATTAAATCATCTTACTAAATATATATAACCCTGTGAATGCTGCAGCAGGTTAGATGGGTTTCTGTGGTCGTTGAAACATGGACACAACAGCCACCATTCCAAAGCAGAGCTAATGCCAAACACCCTCATCTCTGCTGTTACAAGACTTCCATGGTAGCTCTGTGACCTAGGACTGTGGTTAGCATATACAACCTCTAGCCTTGTGGTACAGGAAAAGAATTTCATCTTCTTTCCCAGTGAAGTCCTTCACTGTACACCCAAGCATAGTGATTTTCATCCTCAGACAGATATCTAACCTCCTGCAAGGAGGCAGAATTTAACCAAGTGTGCCACTGGTTAAATTTGTAATCCATTCCAAGGATTTTTTCTGTAATTCAAATAAACTTTTATCATTTACATTTGTAATGGTTACAGGCAACTGAGTCAAAGGATCATAAAGTGGTTGGTGTTGGACAAGACCTTAAAGCTCATCTTGTTCCAACACCCCTGCTACAGGAAGGGACATCTTCCACTAGACCAGGTTGCTCAGAGCAGGATCCAAACTGAACCATAGTAACTCCCTTTAACAAGTCTACAAGTTATCCTGAGTGCTGAGGAGTATTTCTTTGGAATCCTACAGCACAATCCAGGGGCATCAGAAACACTGTTCAGCAAAGGCAGCTATGAAAGAACACTGCCACTTCCTCCTGTTTTCTTAAAATTATGCAGTGAAAATGAACTTTTAGTTCTCTGTAGGTGTATTGAAAGAACTTGTTTGGGTTTTAAGTAAACAAGCAGGATCCCCAGACATACTAGGATAAGAGTATTTGGTTATATTTTAATAAATTAAGGGTTTGTTTCTATTTTTTAACTAGTCAAATAAGAGTAAAACTGGCGGCTTGGAAAAAATGCTAATGCATAACAAAATTTGGGCTGTATCCCGAGTGACTAAATCCTATCTAATTAATGCTAGTATAAATCCAGAGGAATTCTATGGAAATAAAACTACTTACACTTTCTTTCTTTGGCCTAATGGACTGCAACATTCAGTCCACATTGTTTAATGTGATGGAATTTACTTTTGATATGCAAAATATTTCAACTGCCAGGACTCTCATGCAAGAAGAAAGGAAGAATCTGAGTAGCTGCCAACATGAACTCTGAATGCAGTACATTTTCATCACATAGTCTCAACAAACACTTCTTCCATCAACTTTTCTCCTCACTGAGAATAAATCTCCCTCACAGTTTCATCAGATCAGAAGAATCTGTTCATTTGGTGCAAACATAATGGTATTTAATGGGAAGCTTGAACTATTTGTGTTATCATATACTTTTTGCAAATGTTACAAAACAGACAGATGAAAATATTTTGAATTTTAACATTGATTGTGCCTGTCTGATGAAGCATGAGCTTACTTCATGAGCAGGCCATTTCTGCATGATTTATGACATACAAAAATAACACAAGTTTAAAAGACAATATGTCAATAGCTAAAAAATAAGGAAAAAAAAAGTTGTTCAAGACCATATACATGTGACAGAACTCATAATATTTTAATTTTTCCTATACAAAATGACAAGAAAATCACAATCATTCAAATATGTGCAAAGATTTCACTATGCTATTTCTAAAATTCACATAAACAACATTTAAACATAAAAGATAATGAACCCAATCCCTCAGGCTTGCATATATACTCAGACTAACTTCTGTGTTTTACAGCCAAGCTTGGTATTTCACCCTTTTAATGATTCAATCATGTGCAATGAACTAATTTGCTACAACATCTCATTGAATTCCTTGCTCATACATGTCTGCTGTTGCCCTCTTCTTGCCCCCAAAGAATTTTTTATATGGATTAGGAAAACAAGTAGAAAATATACACACAAGATAAACTAGAAGAGGAGAAGTTATTTCCTTGTCATTGTGTCTTGACATCACCATCATCCCCCCCTTGCAGAAGTCCAGACATGTACATGGAACTTTGCATCACCTCCCTTGCTCCAGACCAAGCCAGTCCAACAATCAGAGCAGAGCTTCCAGCTGGAAGAGCCAGTGTTAAATTGCATTTGATGTGAAATCTTAATCATGAGAAAGACTCAGAAGCTCAAGATTTCCAAGGGAGCTTTACAGGGAAACTGCCTTCACAGAGCCAGAGCCCCTGTAGCAGTCACAACAGGACATAACAAACAGAGAAAGGATTTAGAAGTAGGGAAGCAGGTGAGTAAAGGTAACAAAATTTCATGACTGCTGGGATAAACCATCTTGCACTATACAAAAAATCTGTAAAACTCTACTAGATGTTAATAAAGATGGATAAGTGCATTCTGTGGCATCCTGGAAGGTTTTTTTCTTCCCAAAACATTCTGCCATTGGTCAATAGGATCTGTTCTTTTCATGCTAATCCTCTAGCTAAGATACCTGTGCAAATCTAGCAATGTAGACTTTAAAATTACTGCTCCACAACTCAGAAAAACAAAATTAGTTCCCATTAATGAGAACTTTCTATTTATAGGAAAAAGTATAAACACTAAAGAAAGGGAGCTGGATAGATTTCATGACAGAAAAGGTGAGAAAATTGAAAACACCATGAAGCACTTATATACCCAATTAAATGAAATTAACATCCGCTCAGATAACACTCCTTTTTCCTGTGAATTATGAGCAGACTCTTCACATCCATTTTGCTGAAAATAAATTGATTTTGTGAGGCTTGAAGGTCTAGAAATTTACTATAAACAATGATCACCACCACTCTGATTACTTTACTGAACATTAACTGTGAGAACTAAACTTGCAGCTAGTAACATGCTAAAGCAAGTGCCCAAAGTAGATTCTTATGCAAAATACATGGTTGCAGATATACTAAATGAGTAATTGTAGATGGAGAGGTGATGACCTAGAAAAGCAATTTTTTTTTTCACAAAGAAATAGAAATTAATAAATAATCACAACTTATTTTTATCCATCTGCACTTACCTTATGAGCAGAGCATGTTTTATTCAGCTGCAAGTCTAATCTATCACAGCATTAGATTATCAAAAACAAAGAGTGTATCAGTAGAAGATGAAGTCATGCTCTGAATGGGGATACGGGTGTGGAAGAAGAAGGAAGGTGGTTTTGGTTATTGGTGCCTGGATGCCAGATGAAGATGCCTGGGTGCCCTGTGCAGGCTTTGCTCTTAGACAAGAGTTGTCTGGGTTTTGGATCCTTATTTGGCTCCCTCCTCCACAGTGCAGGAAGGATTAGTGGGTATTTCTTTTATGAAATACACAAGACCAATCTAAAAATTAGGATTCCAGATTTTACTAGCCAATGCACAAACACAGTGCTAGGGACAGTCTCTGTGCAAAAGGGATTACTTTTGAAAAATAGATTAAATAAAGATTACTGTATCCTTCTTATGTAAGAAGGTGGATGAGCTCAGTTCCAGTGAGTGAGTTCTACTAGTCACAAAAAAAGGGAATAGAGGAGCATAAACTTAACCCTAGGTGCCTTGAATATTGCTCTACTAATTTGAATTGTTAATATTTTTCATTATGCTTGTGGAGGCTGTGCGTTCATGAGCCTTCCTCTCACCACAGCATCCTCACTGCCAGGGACTCACAACTCAATTTTATGCAGAAATCTGCAGAAAATAATGCCTGGTGTGTAAAAGGAGAAACCACTGAAAACTTAAAAAAACATCTCTTCTACCCTCCAGATATGTATTTCATACACTGCACAGTCACACACATTTGCATAAGTGTGTCTTAAAAACCAAAAGCATATGAGTTACCACGTGGCATTTCTGCACTAAAAGTACACCAAGGAAAGGCAGGTCAGGGATAAGAACTGTAACGGTGAAAATGGACTGAAAGCAAAACTGAAGCATTGTCACAAAGCTACAGCCTTGGCTCTGAGGGACTCCATGGACACAAGAGCTGCTGGAGGACCAGCACACCAGGGGCTGCACCTATGCATGAGACCATACAGGAAGCAAAAATTAACTATCTGACATTCCTCAAGATAACTAAAAAGAGGAAGAAGTGACCACACGGTCTGGCCTTTAGGTGTGTACACGAAAAAATAGGTGGGGAGAGCATCCCCACAGGAAAAGAATGTTGCTACTGGACTTACATGTCTAAAATATGAGTGAATTACAATTTTAAATCTCACAGATCATCCATAAAAATATGTCCAGCCTTTACCAGGCAGATGCAATCTAAGCCCTGAAAAAAATCCAGTAAGGGTAAGATCTTCATCTGAGTTCAGGAAAATAAATACACTAGCAGGCAGTCAAGAATTTTAACTCTGTCTAAAAACAAAAGTCTGAAAAAATGCTCTTTTGCAAGAAAATAAACCCCTTCCTCCCTTGCACCAGTGCTGCCTACATTAGAAGAAAATTAAATAAGAGCATTCAGGCTGCTGCAAACCTGCACACTGGCAGTGAAAGCACCAATGTGTCATCGTCTAGCTCAGCAGGGATTAATTTATCCAACTTACTCCTTGATGATAAAAAATTTGGAAGCTGCAGATGCTCAAACACAGAGTTATGATGCTGTCACTGTAGAGAAGTAAACACTTAAATCGTTGGAATGCTAAAAGGAAAGCCCCCCAGCAGTGCTGTGGTGGGAACAGATGACACTCGGCAGTGTGAGCGGCGTTGGGGCCGCTCGTGCCTACGTGGGTGATGTGACCAGGAGTGGGACATCCACAGGGAGCTGAGCAGCACCACAGCACGTCTGGGTTACGTAGGAAAACAGAGGGGTGAAGTAGAGATGAAATAACAGCTTTCACATCCAAATACCTGTGGTATTCTCAGCACTCATGTGGGGCAAGGAAAAGGCAATCTGGGGAACACTGGGTCTCAGGGAGGGGAGACTGCTTTTCCCTTGGGAGGCCGGGAGCCTCACAGTGCAAAAATGGACAGTCTCCTGCTGTCAAAGAAAATCTCTGGAGAGAGGAGAAGAGAAGCAGCATAGAAAATGCTCTGTACCCTGTAAAAGGGAGGATTTTATTAAAGCTCTTAGTAATCTGTAAAAGAAATACAAGGATGCAGAGAGACCTCTTTCAATTCCAAAAGAAGGAAGGAGATATGAAGTTCTAAGAGAATGTGGATTATCAGTCCGACCACTACTAAAGAGGCAATTTTGAGGCAATTTTGCTTCTGCAGGTTGGCTAATGTTCTTGGTGTTTTCTTATAGCAAAGAAAAACAAATACACACCTCAAAGAACAGATTAAGTGGAGATAGGCAGAGGAAATCTCAAGTACTGACAATTTCAAGAAATTACGTGGGAGTTCTCCTAATGCCCACTCCAACATGAAACTATTCCTGCAACTCGTGAGCAATATGTTTTTAACATTTCTTCCACAAGTCTGTAAGCCCAATTTAGACAAGACACAGCTGTACTGCCGTGAATTATAGTCTTGTGCTTATCCACTTGAATTAGCAGCAACACCCTTCAAAAGTAACTTGCATTTCGTAGAGCTTCAACAGCAGCAAAGCAAATAAACTATACAGCACTCTAGGAAGAGCACTACTGATTTCAGCCAATGCATAAAAAAAAAACACGTGCCCGCTACTCAATTTCTCATTAAGAACATGGAGAGCAAACACAATGAAGCTGAAAAATGCAAATTGCATTAGAAAAACACAGATTGTTCTGTGGCTGCGTGCAAAATAAACATGTGAGAAAAATTATCCTGGGGAGAAATAGTAGTAATAATACCTCCTTTTGTAAAGTAAATAAAGTTAAGCTGTAAAGTATATGCCTTTTATCTTTGCAGAAGCACAAGAACTTACTCACATTGCTCATGGTGTATCTGTGCTGTCATCATCATCATCATCATCATCATCACCAGCTACTCAGATGGCCAGTAGCTTCAAACTCTTTGTGTCTTCCTAAGACGTCCTCTTTTAAAATGTAGTATGGAGACAGAATAAGTAAACAAGAGACTGTTCAAGTTGAACAAGACTATGATACCTTTGCATTTCATGGGGGAAAGTCTAGATTAAAAATCCTGGTGCCTGGAAGTCTGAAAAAAAGACCTAGAATAATTTTGAGTGTCTGAGCTCAAGCTGCCTGTACATTTACATAGTGTATTCACTGCATGCTGAGAGATAAGAGAAACCAAATCTGGTTCGAGTCTGGAGTGAAAACGAATTACGGACTGATAGGAAATAAGCATTTTTAAAAGAAAAGAAAGTATATGGTCATGCTATTCATAGATTATGAAGGATTTTCCACAGTATCTGTGGGACAACAGAACAAAAACCTTTTTACAGTTCAGAATTTTGCTCCAGACTGTCCATACTGATACAGGGGGAGTCAGTGACACATGTGCAGCATGAGGTCTGGTTTACCTCACAGCTACACAGCTGCTCTAGCTATGGGACCATGAATTGCCAGGTAAAAGGGAAGAACAAGTTGTTAGAACGATTGACACCAATGTCTGATGCAAAGCATTTCCCTTGCTCAGTTGAATTTTAGAAATCATATTTAGAACAGACAAAATTTTGTGCGACAGGACCTCTGTCAGACAGAATGTTCAGATGGGTCTGTCTACAGAGAGTCAAAACCAAGGAACTCTGAAAGCAGCTTTGTGTTTCTGAGCTCTTTGCCCTGGTTTGCTTTCAGCCAACTCATTGGCTTCTGACTTGCAGCAAACTCTGTGCTCTCCCCTCTTTTTGTGTGGAAATTTCTCTCTCCATCCCTTCAGAGACCTTGCTGTCTGTGTGACTAAGTGTGCCAGTGGCTGGGACGGAGTGGTAGCATCCAAGTTCCTTTCTCTCTTAGCCCCACAAGTGTTCTTTCCCCACAGTTATGGTTTAGTGTAACAGTGCTAATGGATGATTTGGATTAAACCACTACATACACCCAGGCCCTATCCTCCTGTAGAAGGCTTCTGAGTAGCTTTGAGAAAAGCTACACCTAGACTTTCACTGTTCATCACAAATAATTTTAGAAACTAAAGTATTCTGGCTGAGAACCATAGAGATTGAAAGAAGTTTCCTATGAAGTGTTGTCATTTTGGGTAGAAAACATTCCTGCCCTAGAAATTCAGTTTAACACCAGGAGGTTTGATGGACACATTTTGACAAATTCTCATAAGGGAGAGTGTCTTTAGAAGAGAAAATTTCTGTTTTAAGCAAGGTTACTCATTTACTTGATATTACTAATGCTGCTTTGGAAAAACAGCATGTCCATTTTTAATGCTAACATATAGAAGGAAATTTGCATTGCACAGTGGGCTGCAATGTGAATACTCTTTTCAAGTTTCACAACTACCAAATAGCAGAAAAGTTAAATGTGACTCAGTTAAATAAGTTGCAAACCATAAGCACAAAGACTGTAAATGAAAAACGGAGGAAAAATGATTTAACCAAGTAAATATTCATGAATTTGCATAAATTGTAATTATCCAAGATTTATATGAATTGTCCACTGCAATTGTAGAATGCAACTCAAGGCAGACCAGGTATTATCCCAGGATCCCAAGACATATCAGAATTTCACCCCTATTAGATAATAAAACCCTAGGGTTTTAAGGCATCCCTTCATTTTATTGACTCCAGAGCAGACAGCTCTGACTCAGTGTCATTGTGAAGAAGGCAACACAAAAGTTATGATGCCACAAGGAAGAAAGAAGATTGAGTGGCTGAGTACTGATCCCTCCTTGCAAAATTCTCATATCCTTCATCCAGCACCTTGTTCATGCACAAGCAGTCCAAGGAAGAGGGACATGAAACTTGACCCATCTGAAGGCACTATTCTCGTCTCTAGACTGGGAACTCCTGTTCCTTTGTGTTGGTTTCAGTGGGATAGAGTTAATGTCATTTACATTCTCTAGTATGGTGCTATATTTTTTATTTGTGACCAAAGCAGTGTTGATAACACACTGGTGTTTTGGCTGTTGCTGAGCAGTGCTTGCACAGCATCAAGGCATTTTCTGCTTCTAAGACTGCCCTGACAGTGAGCAGGCTGGGAGTACATGAGAAATTGGGAGACTCTTCAGAGGGAGCAGCTGACCCCAACTGGCCAAAGGGGTATCCCATGCTCAGACATAAAAGCTGTCAGGACTAAGGAGGAATAGGGACATCTGAAGTTATGGAATTTGTCTTCCCAAGTCATCACTATGCATGAGGGAGTCCTACTTTCTGCCAATTTTTCTGGCTGCCATTTGAACGTAGTGAATTAATCCCTTGTTTTGCTTTACTTATGTGTGCAGCTTTGCTTTAGCATTAAATTGTCTTTAACTCAGCCCTCTAATTTCTCGCTTTTGCCCTTCAGATTCTCTTCTCCACTGAGTGGCTGTGGGGGATTTAGCTGCTGACTGGGGTTGAACTACAGCATCCTTCAAGCTTGTTTATTATTAGGGTCCAGAAACTTCCCAGCAATGGCAACTTTTTTAGCCTTCTTACTAGTTTGCTAACTTGGGAAGACAGGCTACTTATATTGATAATCTCATGCTCAGGAAAACGTAAGTCTGTTTTCTTGGAAAAAGATTCGAACAATAGACTGCAATTTGAAAGCTGAATTTATGCTGCTATCATCAAATTCTTTTTAGCAAAGGGAGGATACACAGTTAGTTGTTGAACCCTAACAAGACAAATTTTATGATCAAATATCTATACTCTTTAAGAGTGACATAAGATGTGACATTACACTGCAGTGAATACTCTAAGCCACACAGGTCAAACCCCTTTGGGATCCAGGGCTTAGTAGAAAGGACTGGATATGTTGATTTCATGTAGCCTCCCTATGTGTGTCCTTTCATAATCAGCTTGAACCTGACTTGGTACTTAAGTAGGAGTTGAACACCAAAGTACCTGTGTAGACTGCACTCTCTCTGTCACTTGAGCACATATGTGTAAATAATATCCCAAGTTCTGGCAGTTATATTTTATAATCAGTTGTAGGTACATTCTGTCCTCAGTACATTCATTAGCTCAAAACTAATGACAGTGTTCAGTCTAGGGCAGTGAACAGTGTGCTGTGTGAACAGCACAGAATTAAACCTCATGTACTTTGTGGCAGTGTTTGCTTCCCATGCTGGTGTCCCCAGGCAGGATTACTTCTCTGCCCTCAACACAGGAAAGGTGCAGCCATGGATCCTTGTGGACCTGTCCTTGGGAGCTTCTCGGTGTTTGAGAAGATGCCCTGCTCCCTCGAGGCACTCACTCCAGAAGGTTCCCTTTGCCCAGGCAGGAATGCAAACCAATTACACAGAGCTGGTGGCATGGGGCTCAGAGACACAAAGCTCTGCTTGTGAGAGGAGCTGTCACTCAGTTCATCACAGCAGGTGGGTTTCCTGACCAATCTACATCTTTCTATAAGAAGAAAACACAGACACACACATATAAAATGTATATACATTGTATGGTCAAACATAAATACACACACACTACACATATATTTAGATACATGTACATAAGCATATGTGCATTTCTCTTTTAATTTTAGAAATGGGAGCCTCTGAAGACACAAAGCTATGCTCTGTGAGAGGGTAGGAAGTGGTGGAGAACATCTTATGGACATTTGAGAAGTTACACACCTGATTTTCTGTGAAGAATAATACAGTATTTATGAGTTTCAAAAATGGGTGGAAAGAGTTTTAAAAACAATGGCCTCAGACTGTCTTACTATAGATGGCCTCAGTGTGTCTAGACTTTATAAACAATCAATAGTGGTGGTGATAAAGAAGTGAGTCAGTTTTTAATTATAACCTCATTAGACAAGTTCTGTGTGCTTCACAGAATAGTTCTTTGGCCAGTCCTTCCTTGGGAGCGATTTCAGATATAATTATGGAATCATAAAATCACAGAATCAACTAGGTTGGAAAAGACCTTTGAGATCATAGAGTGCAACCTATGACTTAACATCACCTTGTCAATTAAAAAGTTTACATCTCCTCCTCCCCCCAGCCAAGAGCTTCTCCCTCTTGCCTCCAGCAGTGGATTTTTCATTTAACACTCCAGTGCCTCATCAACAATAAAAAACCCCAAATCACCCAGACCACTGAACTGGCGATGATTTTTTTTTTTCCAGGAATGTGACCTTCAAACTGTTAAACAAATTTACAAAATAAATTTAAGTTTCTTTCTCTCTTTCAGGTTTACAGTTTCAAATAGCAGGTTGTTTTGTGGTGTACTCCACTCTGGGGCCACACACCACTAAGGCCTACCAAGGTACTTCCATTTGTACCTTGGTATGTGAGCATTCCCTTTGACTTTTATGGGATTCAAGTGAATCACAGGTGCTTTGGTGAACAGGGATGCAGTCAAGTACATATCTAAAATGAACTGGCACTTAATCTTTTTTTTTAAGTTCAGGCTAGATATGGGAACTTTGGATATCTGCATTGTTCCAGAGATACTCCACTGACTAGAACTTTCCACTGTTGTTTTACAAGTAGTAATTCATGACTTGAGCAAAGTTTGTCAGGCTTAGCTCTATAGAAAGTTAATTTGCCTGACAGATCAGAAAAAATGCTTCTGATATGCAAAATCCTCTTTCCCTGCATCACTAATGCTAATGCAACTTACCACAACCCAGTGGTTTATTTATTTTGCAAAATGTACTTTTTGATCTGCGTAAATTTCACTATACAAACATCTATATGGGAACCCATCAGTACCTTTTCTAGCAATAACTTTAGAAAGCCATGTCCAGAGTGACTAATGAGCTGCCTCATTAGATGATGTACTTCACCTCACAGTCAAGTGTATCAGCATAGAAATGAGGAAGAAGCTGCTGGTGGTGGTGGACCCAGGCAGGTCTCACAGACAAATAAAGTCCATTTTTCACTATCAGCTCAGCATATTTTTAAATACTATATTCACTCAGGGGAAAAACTGGCAAGGAGGATTTTTCTATTTTTCCTTGTGAGACATTTCAGATCTTAGTGTCATCATCTACAAAATTCATATTTCACACATGACAAGATTCATTTAAAAATGTCATGTAGTAGTGCTCATCATAAACCAAACAGAGACTACATTTAGAGAAAAATATATACTGAGAACAAGGATTTAGGATTGGAT
This sequence comes from Lanius collurio, assembly GCA_020086605.1. NCBI lineage: Eukaryota > Metazoa > Chordata > Aves > Passeriformes > Laniidae > Lanius > Lanius collurio. The sequence goes on from JACBWW010000007.1 coordinate 34,398,729, forward strand.
GGATCAAAAAGTTAAGTGAAAGGTACAACTTCAAACTGAGCTGGAAGTAACTGGTTTAATTTTTATTCAGTTGCTAAGGTACTGAAAGCCGTGAATGTAATCAGTCAGCAAGAAAAAAAAAATTTGCAAGTGAATCTGTTTTCCAAAGCAAGCAACATAAAACCAGCAAAGCAAAAGCCCAATTACACAGTTGTAGAAGACACTACAGATCCTGTATCAGTGTCTTAATTTAAGTTACTTAATTTTTATTTAAAGGGGAATGCAAGTACAATAAGTAGGTTTTAGCTTCATCTATGAAATAATGTTATTTAGTGTTCCTTTGATTTCTATCTAGATCATAAAATTTTTTGCGTAGATATATTAGAGTTTGATTCGATATATCCCTGTTTTACAGAAGATAGCTTTAGGTGCCAAATATTGCAAAACAGTTTCTGAGCTAGACAGCTTGGTAGGGGACCAAGATCTTCAGTTCTCAGAATTGCTAGGTTTTACTTGCAGGATGTCTCTGCAAGTGGTGGGAACACAGTACGTATTAAAGGCAATCCTATTAAAAAACCCAAACAACTTTTCACTGAACACTGCAACACTGAAGTGATTTAGACTAGGAACACTTTTTAAAATCCCAAACACTACCTGAAATTATCCAGTGATCCATAAATAATCCCCTTGAACCAGAAAAAATCAAGAGAGAAAGAGAATGGGAGGAGGAAGCTTGAATGCATTCTTAGCTGAAATCAATGCTTGAGAAAAACGCCAACCGATATTGAAAGGGTCATGAGCTAAGTATACAAAAATTTACAGACTAACTACAATAACTGTGCCAAAATCAACATCAGCAAAGAAATTACAGAATAAAACAAACACAACTAAAAAAGACATACATTTTAAAGGCCATATCTATCATCACTTTCTCTTCTTTGTTTTATGATCTGTCTCTAATGTTCCTCATTACTCACTCACCAAAAATATCCTTTCCTTTTCTGGTATTGTTGGCTTTCTGGGGAAGAAATCACAATCCTTTGTACCTGTTAAGTCTTTTCCAGATGATGTTACCTACTACAAAAGTAACAAACAACTTCAGAAAAGAAATAAGACAGTTTTGCTCCAGCGATGTCTTACCACTTGCATGTCTACAATTCTTAGAGAGCGGGAGTCTAGGAGCTTTGTGAAATGAAACTATTAGTGTGGAAAAACATTTATTTACTCTGACATTCTTGAGAAGAGGCCTTTGTTGTCCATAAAACATAGAATTCAGGCAGAGTTTCTCTGCTCATCTTACCCAGTTTCAGGCTTGGAGCAAGATTTCTTCGTATGCAGTACAAGATGACATCTGAAATTGTGCTATCCTGTGACAATGAGACCCCAATACCTACACTATAAAACTCGTGATTCCTGTGTAAACACATTTCCCATCTATCCAGGGGGGTACTGCAGGGATGGCAGCCTGCAGCCCAGTGGTGCAAATATCCTCGAAACTGTGTCAAGTGATGCAAGTACAGCTCATTCTCAAACAGCAGAACTGCACGCCCCGACACACATTCGTATTCCCACTGTGATTTTAAATGCCTCCTTACAAATAAGCTTCTCAGAGGATTAATAGTTGGATGTTTCTGCTATGTAGAACAAGTTCAAATGAGGCAGCCTCAAAAGTCCCTGAAAGTCTTGCACTCTGGCATTTGCTTGTCAGACAGGACAAGGAAACCTTAGTGGCACTTCCTGGCTACCAGTATGGTTTACAGTAGTGAGCGTGTTCCTTGCAGTCTGAATAGTGAGACCAAGAAATCAAAAACTGTGGGGATGATCCAGGCCTCTATCCACTGCTGGGTTTTAGTGGCAATACCTGTTTGCCATTCCCTGGGACAATGGTTCTGCTGATAGAATATTAAACCAGAGTGGGCTACTGAGTTCTGTAAGGTTCAGAGTGCTCATCCAGAAAAGCTCTGAAGTGTTTTTCATGTTAATACACGCAGGGAAATCAGCTGTGAAACATGAAATGCATATTGTTAAACTAAATTTTGACATCAGGATGATATTAAACGCACAGTGTCACCATCTCCTTTTGAGCCTCCCTTTGGGAAGGCATGGAAGTATTTCTAAGTACTGTTTTTTTGTTTCATTTGTTGCATGTGCAGTTATTTGGTCAGGTTACCTCACCATGGGCAAGCCCATCACATATTAAAACAATTATTTTGTACTTCAGTTCATACCAAACTACTACAATAAATAAAATACATATTTATGCAGATACTTGCAAAAACTTGAGTTAGGTGCTCAGCTATGACTGAAGTTTTGTGTGTTTTGGACATAAAACTAAAATCAGGGTCCCATGGAGATTCCTGATTTAGGAGTCTTCCAGAACTGAATTTACTGGGCATGTACCTTCTACTTTAAGAGTTATATTTTCAAAGCCATCTGTGTAAAGCTGACCAGCACAACAGATGATTTGAGAAATGCTGTGAGATGAGCGTGTTAGTGCTACTAATTTATAGCAAAGAAAGCACTTGTGAAAGCCAAAGGTTCATTACCATCAGCTCCTTGCCAGTTTTTCCCAGATGCCCTAATCTATATACAACAAGTAGGGTCAGGCAAATCCTAATTTTCTTGAAGCTCTCTGTGGCCTTGGCACTTTGTGGAAAGACAATACTTTGCAGGCTTAACACTCTGACCTCAAGTAATGAAGCTTAAGAGATATATTTATATAAATGCTTGTGTGCCCATATTCATGTAAATGCCTGATTTAGAAGAAAGAGTAGCAATGATCTTTCCTTACTATGGTTTTACTTTCACCAGCCATTCAACCAATCAGTAAACCTATCTGCCAAATCTATATCTGTCTGTGCATGGGGGGAGAGAGATCAGGACATTTAAGCCAACTAGGAATACACAGTTTAGCAGTTGTGGCACTGCAAAACAGCGTGTACTCTACAAATTAAAAGAAAACAAGAAAAGGGCATTAGCTAAAGCAAGCAATCTCAGCCTTTTTTCTGTGAGTCTTAATTTAGAAAATCTACTCGGGAAGAATAATTGTTCCCATTTGTTATTTTGCTTGGATGACTTTTACAGAACAGTTTTTGCCATCAATTGGCAATTTCAGTGGAAGAAACAAATTACCCTATTATTAAAGCATAATGCAGCAAACAATAGATATTCCATATAAGCTGTGCTTATCCGGTCATTTTTCCTAACAACTTCTAAGAACATTCTGCCTTCATCTCAACATGCCTTTGTGAAGCTGGTGTTTAATGACAGGGCAGATCTCCAGCAGAACACAGTCCTGCTCACTCCAGTGTACCCCACTGGGCTGTACTCCAGGTCAGGGCAGCCTCACTGACTGAAACTTGTGACCTTTTCAGCGAGTTTCCTGCATTGTTCACAGTGCAGCCTGACTCCAGCCTCTCTCACTTCTCCTGCTAGGGTTACTTTCTGTCAGCATTCCTGCTACAGGCTGCCCCTGTTTTTACAGGTGGCAATATAAGAATGTTTGAAAGTTTCTTCTGGGTTAATATTTTTGCTACTTTTCCCTATTAGTGAGAGTTTGATTTTTATTTCACTTCAGTGTCTAATTAGTTTATAAGAAAAGCTCACTTGGGAATTGACCTGAGTACAGTTTTCAAAGTCAACTATTTAGAATTAAATTACTCTTGCCTAGTTTTTGGCATGTGTGAGTCAGCTAAGATACTCTCAGTTACTCGTGTACAATCCCTCCACACTTAGTGGAAAAAAAAAATTATCTTTTGGGTTTGCAACTTTTCTTCCACTGGTGGTAGGAGTAGTCAAGATTAAAAAAAATAAAAACATGAAAACCTAAACAGGTGGCTTTAAAAAATAGGGAGTTAAAATCCAAACCTGTGATACATTCACCTCATTCATTTTGTTTTCCTTGCAAAATCATATGCATTTCATTAAACTTTCAATGGAGGTCTTGAAATGCAGATTGCAGCACAATCTTTATTCCTCTTATTTAAAATGAAAAAGGTTTAGCAGATCAATAACCAATGGATTAATGGGTCACTGATGATAATAACAGCGATTTACATCAGCAGCACCTGTTATCAGGAACAATCACAAAGTACTTGGAATCAGATTAACAAAATATTTCTGCTTAAGTGGTGCTGGAAGCCAATTTCCTTTGTAAGCCAGGTGAAGAAGGAGAGAAAATAATGACCATTAAAGCAAACATTAACCTACTATTGTGTAGAAGACATAGTACATTGTTCACTTCGAGAATGAGAAAATAACACTGCTTCTCAGCTGTCTGAGCATGGCTCTTCACTGTCAGAAACCAGGCTGGACATGTGACTTTTGCCATGTGCCCTAAATGCCACCAAATAAGAAGTGTGTTTGCACACAGTATGTTTCTAATTTGAAAGACCCTCTCGTGGAAGATTTCACCAGTCTGTAAACCAGTCTCCAGGTCCTAGAACATGCCAAGCCTCATCAGCTGAAAAATGAGCCTTGCAATCTTCAGGGATGCTTAATACTGCAAGCAAATAGGTACACAGCTTTTCCATAATGATGTAAAATACCAAGAATTCTTTATATTTCCTACCAGAAGCAGCAAGGAAAAGGAGACAAAACAATGAAACACTGGCATGAATTTGAATTTTGTCTTTTTTTATCATCTGATCATTTTTGGATCACCTTAGCAGATCAGGAGCCTTTCTCTTTATCTGTGAAACTGAAAGTCTCCCTGTTCTATTCTCCACCTTCTTTGTGGTTTGCAGACCATTTTTTTCTTGCACACTACATCCAGAATTAAGCTACATGTCTTTGCTATGCAAGCACAGTGCTGCTATATTCCATGCTTGTATTTCTTTTGTTCCTGTGAAGGCAAGCTTCCTAGTTCTTCAGGTCCAGTGTCTGCTCCTGACCTCCTCATTCTGCTTTTTAGAAAATCCCCCAGTTCCAAACCCCTTCAGCTGTGGTCTCAGCACTGTTATCCCTTCATGCCACGTGAACAGAGAGCATGAAGATTTACACCTTCCCTTGGCACTTGCCTGTAAGTGACACGCTGTCCTGGTTTAGGACAAATCAAGGGGAAAAATCTCCAAAGGAGCCCCTTATAGGAAACAAAACCCCCACAACTTCCCCCCCCCCCCCCACACCGGGTTCGGGAAGGATTTCCTCAGAGGAGAAGTGGAAAAAACTTGTTTATTAAGAAACAGCAAAATGGAAAAAAAAAACACTCCCCAACACAAGAAAAAAACCAACCCGAGATGACAACGGATGTTTTCACCAGTCCGAGGGAGGGTGAGCAGTCTCTCTCTCTGCTGAGGAGGGTGCGAAGCTTCTCTCAAGTGCAGACTCCGGGGGAGCTCCTTGCCCGAAGCAGGTCCGATGTCTTCAGGGAGGGGAGGAAGGAAAGAAGGGGAAGAACAAAAACAGGGGAAAAAAGGAAAAAAACAAGAAAAAAAGCAAAGCTAGCAAAGCGAGCAAGCAGCAGCAAAGCAGCAGCAAAGCCAAAAGCCAGACAGCAGCAGCAGCCGGGGGAGGGGACAAAGCTAAAGACAAAACAAACCGAGGGCACGGGAACAGAAGCCACGATTGGGATATAAAGCATGAAAATGTCCTGTCACCCCAGGACACACGCCATGACCCCAGCTGTAGGCAGCAGGCTGCTGGAACCCTGATGAACTGTAACACAGCAATTCTGTGAACCCAGGTGGTGTTCCCAGGATTCATTTCAATATCCTTCACACACAAATAGGCATTAGTCATTGCTGCTCGTTATAATTGTGAATGTATTCAGCACAGTCAAGATGCTAAATTTGGCAACAAGTCATGGACAGAAAGGTAATCAGCTACCTTGAGTGGAAAACAGGGAGAGTAAATTCAGTGTGGTGGGGCCATGTAGGTCCTGTGTCCTCTGACAGTCATTGAACTTGAATGGCACCAGTCCTTAAACTAAAATTTGTTTCTAAAGTGACTGCAGGATAAAGAAATGGTCCCCTACATTTTATTTTCCCATTTCCACTGGAGACATGACATACCCTTTTTCATAGTTTCACAGGGAATAAGAAATGCAAGTCCATCTCCATAAAGCAAAGACACAAGAAAAGGGACAAACACAACACAAAAAACAAGGAAGAAAATGTCATGAAATGTGTAAACATTTGTATGTCTGTCTGGTTTGGGGAAAAATAAAAGCAAGCAAACAAAATATTTGCAAAGAAACCTTTCAAGACATAGTTTTTTTCCAGAAAGAGCATGACTGGCAAACTGTGACCTGCAGTGACCATGACTTTGCATAAAAGTATGGGTGGATTGCATCCCAACAACCTGTGCTCACTGAAGTTAACAGGAATTTTACCACTGAAATTAACTGAGATTCATATATCCTTATAATGTAATGTAGTTACATGCAAATGTAAGATACTGAGAACATCTGCATAATTTTCTCTGTAATTCCACAGATCTTCAAGAAAACTGCCTCAGAAAAAATAATTTTTTTAAATATAATCCCTTTGGAATTTCGCAGGAGTGATTCTTACCTTCAGAATGTATCACTTACCACCACCAAAGACTTAAATACAAAACAATAATGACAAGAGGGCCATAACAAAATAGCTTAAGGCCTATAAGACCATATAAGAAACAACTCTTAATTTCCCCTGTGGTTTTCTGTAATCTTTTGACACTGCATTTACATTCTGCGTAGCTCTCCAATGTGTAATCCCAGCACAGCAATATAAAAGTAAAACAGTTCCAAGGGGTTATATTAGGATACTAAGGATCTCAAAGACATTAGCTATTGACAAGTTTCATGAATAATTTTACTGCATTTCTATTGCTTTGTAGTAAAAACATCTGTACAAAATGCAACATCATTATTCTTTTCCCTTTACTTTCAAATGATTTTTTGATATGTCTAAAAAAATTCCATTTTCACTTAAAGGTCTGAAAATCACATTTCTAGTTTGAATATAAAATTTAATTAAAATGCACACTTTTCTGTTAGAGCTGGATGGGCATGAAAATAAGAAATTTCTTCTTGCCTTCTTTTGTAACTTAACATTGCTTTAATTTTTAAAAGGCCGGGTTTTTTTAAGCAAGAATGTTTTAGTTAATAATTTAGTACTCACTTCAGTTATAATAGTTATTAAAACCTTCAATGACATTACAATTAAAAGTTTGAAAATAGTTTTATAATTTCTAGCTTGATATAATTTTCTGCTCTGAAAAGAAAGCTAATGCAAAATCACTTTTTTATCTGGGTTTTCTTTCAATATAAGTCTTTAAAACTATCAAGGAGGACTCTTAACTGGCAATGTATTTCAACATATCTGAAGATGCTCTGCATGCAATGGGTCAGCTTTTTCAGTGGCTGTAAACTGATGAAACCTTACTGCCTGAAGGAAAGGCACTTGCTCAGGATCTTGTTCATGCCACTCAGCAGAGAAGGGATAACTTGTCAATACAAGAAAACTTTTGTCTAATTTGTATGTTCCATCTTGATATAATTTGCCATGAGGCCAATCATGTCTAATCATGTCAAAACTGTAAGCCCAGCATCACCTTACCTGCCTTAGGTAAGTCTGAGAACAGGACAGGACCAGATGCAGATGGGAAGCATGATTTCCATGGTTGGCATCCAGATATGTACATTTTTTCAGGGTAAATGCTGAGAAGAGATGTGATGTTTTTAAGAGGGAAAAGCAGCACTGAACAGACACTACAGAAATCTTCTAGATTAGACAAGATGCCAGGCATGAGAGAGGCTGACTTAGAGAGCAGCACAGCAGCTCTGACAGCTTTCAAAAGGCTGAGCCCACCACCAGTTTGATGCACAGTGAGCTGTGCTGGATATGCCTGAGGTATTCTTACCAAGGAAAGACAAGGATATTTCTTAGATATTGCAGTGTTTAAACAGCTGCATGTACTAAAGTTACTAATGCCACTAATAATAGCAGCTACAATAATACACAAACCACACTCTGTTCCCAGGTTCATTAAAAGGTTGACTAGTATTGTCTTTTCTCCCCTTACACCAGTACATTGTTTTACATGGTTCTTTTAATTTAAATCTGCAAGATTTTGCTTGGCTATTTTGGACTGATTTTTTTTTTCCGGGTCATTGTCTGTTCCATGCTTGGTTTCCTCTTTGTTGTAAAGTCTCAGCTAGCACAAAGTTATTCCTGAGAATGAGACCAGGAAAAATTTTATTCTGAACTTTGAAAGGACTGGATGTCTCAACCGTGCTGAAGTTGGATCACAAAGATGGCAGGGGAAGGCCTTATTTTATAGTATGAATGACTTCTCCACAAAGTACCAGGTTATCAGGAACCCTATACTTTGTAGAGACTTGAAGGCTAAAATCTCTTGACAATTTTCCTAAACTAAGGGTCTTCAACCTTAAGTTTTGAGGTACTGGATTGAGAATTGCTCTGCAAATGTGGGTCCAAGCTGCTGCCTTTGGGCAGCAGAACTGAGCAGAGGAAGACTGTCCTCCTCCATTCCTTCAAATCAGTAAATCTGCAGGACCTGTAATTTTTCCCCAGGTCCCAGTGCATTCCTCTGCCATGGCCTGAGATGAAACAGATGCAAGAATGGGAAACAGAGCCTATTTCCTGCTATTCACAGGAAAGAAATCTTTGTGCATGGGATCTATGGGGTGTTTGTCATACTCTGGATTAAAACTCTGCTCTGTCTGACTGGTCAGCCAGTAGAGCTGAGCATTACGTGGGGATCACTGGCAGCCCCAGGGCCTGACAGAGCTCCAAAAGCATGTCAGAGGAGGGAAAAGGGAGGAGTTGCAAAGGGGGGAACAGCTAGAACTGACAGGGACCAAAGACAATAAAATGGATGAGGAAGGTGTGAGTGAGGAATAGGAACTGATACTTGAGCCTGGTTGAAACTTGAATAGAGTGGAGAAGATTTGACCTGGGGTGAATACAAGGAGTTAAGTCTGAGTAGAAAGGAGAGCATGGGACTGAGGGACTGGAGAGTTCATCACTTCACAGATTTTAAATCTTAAAAGCTCCATTAACTGATTCAGTTAGATTTTAAGAAGCATTAAATGGACAACCAGGGAATGATTCAGTCAAGGAAGACTGGAGAACTATCAGGAACGGGGCAGAGAGCTGGTTGACACTATTCCCATTTCCAGTGTCTGGGAAGTAAGGCTGTTAGACTGAGAGTGGGAGAGGGGACTGGGGATGGTTGGGCAAGGAGAAGAAGCTTTACAAAAGGAGGGATGGAAGAACAGAAGGAAGGTGAATGTTAAGGGGGAGGGAACGAGACAGAGGAAATCGTGTCTAGAGTGACCAGAGCAAATGGCACAAAACTTTCCAGTCTGGAGCACGTTTCTGAGTGCAGCTGTCCCACCATGCCCCTCCCTGCCAGGAGATACCTGCACAGGAACTACAAGGGAATGGCTGCAGGCCTTTCACTGCCTGTGCACAGGCAGAGGAGGAAAACTCTCTGTTGCCGTCAGCCCCAGTGCCCCCCTGGTGTCCTGGTCCCAGAGCACTCCGTCTTCCTGGTGATCAGGGGGGCCTCCACAGGTCCTGAGAGAGAGAGTTTTCCCCTGAGATTTCTTTGTGAAGCACTGTAGGAAAACACACTCAGACTGTGGGAATGCAGGCACTCAGGAGTTAAGGAAAACATTTCAGGTGTACTCTTCCATTGCAGCCATGAAGTGGACAAATAAACTAACAGTGTGGGATTTCTCCCTTAATCCTTGTAAAATTTTGTGGAAAGAAATGAGCAGGAAATTTCAGGAGAAGCAAGGACATTCTAAAGGAAGTCAAACACTGAATGGGAGAGCTGGCTTTTAGCCCTTTCTCAGCCACAAAATTCTTCTCTGATGCTAATCAAGTCACTTAATCAACCAGACTAGTCATTATGTTTGATTTTATATGGGTTTCATGCACAGAAATGCTTAACCTTCCCAGATGAAATTGAAGCCTCTGTGTGCTAAGCCTTGAGCAAAAGTTGAAATACAACATGAAATACCAGAAATACTCTGCAATATCAATTTCTACAGCGAGACTCATCTAAAAGTAGTGTATAAATTCTTAGCTCAATGCCTCTATATAATAGAAAAATTCAAATAATCTCATGCATATTTTGCACAAATACAGGGATTGGTTTTTCCTGCAGTTAGATGATGTGGTGATAAACCCTAAAGAATTTCACTTTCATTGCAGTTTGACTAATTTGAAGTAATGGGATATAGAGACATACTGAGAAATTAAGATTACAAAAAAAAAAAAGATAGTTTTGTTATTCTCTGCCCTGGGTGGTTCAGGTCATGAGTAGAAAAAGGAGAATTCAATTAAAAGTTTATCAGCATCCAGTCATGAAAAAGAGTTAAGATACACTTGCACTGTTAACCTTAATTATAACACTTCTTAGGCTCTTATCTTACAAATCCAATAAAATTTCCAGATGTTTTTAGTTTGTGGTGATTACAATATGTGCAACACTTATGTGTACCTTGTATAATTTGCCACATCTGGTCTGCCATTGTTTGGTTTATTTTTCTCGAAAATAGAACTTCTTTAAAAAAATCTGTTATGTTGCTTCCTTAGTTTCTCTTTATCCTTCCTTAGATGGGAAAACAGACCATGCTTAGCTTAATTCAGCATGGCCCCTAAATTCCTGGGCACATATCTGAACATCAGATAAAAGAACAGGGACTTGGCACTCTTCCACCGTATCTTGAAAAAAAGCCCAAAACAAAATGCTGAAAGCTTAAGCATTTGCAAACCTTTCTGCTCAGCTTTGAAATGAGATTTCCAGTTATTTGGTCTGAAGACAGGAATATAAAATAGTTACAGGCCCTGAAACAATAGTTAACCATAAAGTTTCCATAAAACACAAAGGAAAAATGTAAATTTCAGATGCCATATTTAGTATCAAAACATCTCAGGGTGTAGTATTCATGCACTGATCAGGATCTGCTAGACCAGGCTTTTCAAAGCCCCATCCAACTCGGCCCTGAACACTGCCAGGGTTGGGGTATCATATGGAATAGGTAGGAATGATTTCCAAAAATTTAAACTGTTACAGGATGAGTTTCAAGCTCCAGCATTGCAGAAGTGTTTTGGGTATGATCACGAATGTTCCTCATGCCTTTGCAGAGCACAGCTGCTTCAGGCTTTTTGAGCTGGCCCTGACCCTCATGGGAAGCCCCCTCAGATAGTGGCACTCTGCATAAGCACAAAAGGTTATTTGTACAAACTTCTTTACAGGAGTGCAGGCTTAATTTAAGGGCCACAAATATGAAAATGAAGCACCGTTTTTTAATCTTAACATTTAATTATACACAAAGGAGACACTTTAATGCAGAGCAATAGGTAGTAGATCAACATAAACAAAACTTCCACCTCTTTTCTTGTCACAAGTGTGAATTGAGGTTAGATCCTCTTGCTGGATTTTGGAGAAAGGCTGGGGAGTGTTGTGGTGGCTGATGAAATCTCTTTAAGGAAACAAGAATTTGATATCTGAAATAAAATCTCCTATTTCACAGCTTCCATCCAGGGGATCAGGAAGGAGTATCCCATATCTTTAGAAGATATTGTGTGTTTGGTTTCCTCTGTTACAGATTTTTTTCAGCCTCTTCAGCTCTGCCAAATGCAAGATTTTGGAACTGGAGCCCAGAGTCTGTGGGTGCTGCAGACATCAGCTGCAGAGCTCTGCCTGGATGTTTTCTTCCTGCCCTGCAGACAGGGAAGCCAGAGAGCTGCTGGTGCAGCCAGACTTGTCGTGGCTTTCCTGTGGCTGTTCCATGACACAGCTGCCCACTTGGCAGCTTGACCAGCACATGAATTTTAACAGGTTGTGAACTAAACCCCAGGGCAATAGGCTCACTCTACCATGCCAATGCTTTCTAGATTTTTGTTTTCTAATGTATAGCTTTATAAATATTAGATTACTGAATGCTTGCTTTTCAAGCTGCCTGTAGATGCCTTTATTTTTCTTATTTTTTGTTGTTGATTGAGACTGTCTTGCAAACATATGACTATGAAACTGTGCTAATTATGGAATTAATTCCAATTTAATGTCTGGTTTATCATAGACCTATTTATGGATAGGCCAAAAGCTGTTCTGGCAAATTAGCAGGAAATGGGAAAAAGAAATATCAGTATGAGCTTCATAATTGTTGGCACTAACTGTGCCTTACTTATGCTCTACTTTAATGATGTTGTTTTATTTTTCTCAAGGAAAAAGCTGGTATAAGAGGCTTCTAAATTCGTACAGCTATTAAGTTCATGATGAAAATAACATTAAGCTAATGTTCCCTGCTTATTTCAGCAATAGAGTAGTGGTGCTATCGGACCATTAAAGTGTTTTAGTAAGTTTATCAAAGAAATAATGGTGACAAAACATCTTTAGTGCCTGTGGAATCTTCCTTGCCATCTTATAAAAACCCAAAGTACAGCATCATCCCAGCCTGGAAAACCCACAGCTCCCTTCTGCATTGTAGGTGTGTTTTAAGACAGCAATTCAAGCCAGCTGTGTCACTTAAATACTGGGTGAATTAGTATTATACACTGATTTTTCTTTTGTGAAATATTTAGAATACAGATCTTATTTCTTATTTTCTACTGTGTTGGGTAAAAGCAATGAAGAGTCACAAACCTACCAGGGGCCAGATAATTTAGGATTGTGTTGCCAGCTCTGGCCAGAACTTGGTCACATACTTTCTGTTGGCTCCCATCAAGATAAAAAAAAAAAAAAATCCATTTTCTACTGCATTAATAGTAACGTTCACTCTTGCTTAGGACTGGCTATGTTTTGCTGCATTTTCTGTTGTATCCACCATGCAGACTAACTGTGCCCAGCTGCTCTCTCCCTGGTCCCTGCATGCACGGGTTTGCATTGCCTGCACACGAGGCAGCAGAGGCTGGGGAGGGGTGCTGTGGGGTCAGGCTGCAGCCACTGCTGGTACCCAGCTCTGGAGCCTGCAGAGCTCTCCCAGGACCTGCCATCTACATAAAGCCTGCATGGACATTCTGAACAGATCAGAAAGTGAAAAAAAAAAACCCAAAAAATAATCACTGACTCGAAACTTGCAACTTCAAACTAGTAAATAAATAAATTAACTAGACTTCAAAGCAAACATGTGGTTATCTCTGTGCTTGAGGTACTTTGCTCTGTAGATTCAGAAGTGGGAACTGCCTTTGTGCAGAATCTAAATGGCTTCCTTTGCTTTTCAAGTGGAAGCTGGCTGAAATGTATAACGTCTTCAGGGAAGGAAGAGTCATTCCCTGATGGCTGGCCAAGAAATAGTGAAGAAGGCAGCTGCAGAGGCACCTGGAGTTACCACCCTCCCAGATGGAGTGAAAGTGCTGGGCTGTAGCTGAAACAGGAGGAAATGAATGAAAACAGACGGAAGGTAAAAACAGTGAAATAGCAAAACAGATAATGTGTCTTAATAATATCTGAAGGTTTTCTTGTGTAACACAGCCTGGAAGAATTGTAGGCTGTTTAAAAAGGCTGTATGAACCTCACACACTGTAGAAAGTTTAGTTTCTCTGAACAGGACTACAACAGAAAAATCTTTAAATAGCCAAATTAGAAGATGTTGTGGATGCCTTACCCCTGGAAGAGGTAAGCCTTTACTAGGCATTAGGCTGAGTTCTAAAAGCACAACCACTGTTTAGATTAGATTAGATTAGATTAGATTAGATTAGATTAGATTGAGCTCAGTGGCTGTTCTCAGACAGTGCCCAGCAGCAGAAACAGGAAAATATGGATTTATCTAGTCCCAAGCAGAGTTTTCTAGCATTCAGTAACTTAAGGCCCACTGGTATTACATAACTAGTTCCTTTTCCCTGATATTCAGGATCTGACAAGGTCTAAGCAGTATAACAGAGTGGAAATTGGAACCTCTTAATTTTTCTTTATTTTTTTTTTTCCAGTGAAAACTGAAATAGAATTTATTTTAAGAAATCAGTTTTAGCAGAAATTTCAACTAATAATTTGGTGTAGCTTGTTAAGTAGAAATGGCTATTTGCAAAATCTCAAATCTTTTCAACAGAGGGAAATAACCCATTGACTAAACAGGAAGAAAAAGATAGTCTTTTCTATTTTAGACTTTCTTTATACTTTCTTAAAAATTCTGTGAAAAAGCAAATTTCATGCCAAAGAACTTAGGCCTAGCAATACTATGTACACGTGCTTATGTTCTTGTAAGGAAGAATGAGGGAAAAGGAAAAAAGAGAAATGATAATATGCAAACATACACCAAGAGAATGTGGTTTTTGGGGGACAGAAAATAATAAAGAGAACAGCAGAAACACAGTTTCTGCATCTAGGCATAGCTAGGGTTTAAACATTTAGTCAACATTTGACCACAAGTTATTTTCAGGGTTCACTGGTTTCCATGTCAGTCAGGTCCCCCTCAAAAAAAAAGTTTAAAACAAAAATCTAGACATTTCACAAAATTAAATGCATATTCAAGTATGCAATGAAAATTATATTTTCTTTGCAGAAGTGACCTATATTAAAAATTGTGTTTGATCATAAATGTCATGTTTTCATATATAAACAATAATCCATCTTTTAAAATTAAAAGGGCTAGCTTCTTTTCCAGAGGAATCTAAAAGTAATTAGAAAATGGCCATTTTGATGAACAATTCTACATGGGAGTCAAGGGATCACCCAAATGCCAGTGAATCAATTTCACTGAAGGTGAAAATCCATTTCCGAGATCCAGAATCTCACAACTGAGAGTGTTTTGTCTTAGCACAGGACTGGACAGATAATCTGCATCTTCCAAATACCATCTGCAACAAAACTGATACCAGATGCCAAGCACTAAATCTTTATTGGTGGAGTGACCCTTGTAAAGAAAAATGTTACACAGACCTGAACCTGTGAAAAAATATACACTGTGGGAGTATGCTGTCTTAACTTCAAGGATTAATTAGTCACCAGCTGATCCTTCCTAAGTGCTATCATCAATCTCCAGTTTAATTTATTCCTAGAATGGCTGTTGTTCCACAGGGTTGATAATGGATATTCCCATTCTAAGTTCCCACAAGAGAGTGTTTGTCTTGTGTGTTTAGTTCAGGTTAGATTCAAATGTCTGTACATCCATCCCAGTCAGGCCCTTACAAGAAGTCCAACTCTAACTTTAGGCCTTAGTTGTGCATAAAACAGATTGTGGATGAATGTCAGAGCTCACAAGGATATCCTCTTGCTAATGAGTGAAGCAGCAGGTTAACAGATATGTTTGAGCCTTTGGTCCCACATGAAAAATCACATGTTTTAGTGCTTCTCTGTGTGGAGCTCATCCTCAGATCAGTCTCCCAGACAGGAAGCCTGTCAGATTTACATTTTGAGACAGGCAGAAAAGTCTGGCAGCCTGAAGGGAGGTAGCCAAAAACTCCCTACATTCCCAGAGGTACAAACAGGCTTCAAAATCACTCTTGAAGAAATAGATAAACAGGAACTCCAGTGTGTACCATTTTTTTGAAGGAGTAACAAAATCTTGTGTGGTTGTCTTTTCCAGACTTGCTATAATACTAGATTAGATGCTAATTTTAGACTGTATTTACTTTAAGCAAAAAAACAGTCCCTGGCAAATGAGAAAACAGGGATTTCTTTCCCCTGGAATACTAAACTACCAGCCATGACAAAATGCAGTTACAGAGTGACAGTTAGACAGCCAGCAGAATCCGTGGTATTTACAATTTTGCCAAATGAGTCCTGTTCTGCTAATGTTTTGGCCTTTGCATATTTACATTCCTTGTGCTTCATGCATTGATATGCTTCATGGAGCACAGCTTCTGCACTCTGTCACTGCTGCTCTTCCTGGTTTCCAGTCGGCAGCTTTCCACTGCCTCTTTGTTTCCTTTCTGAATGCAATACATGCTAATTTTACAGTAAATGCCAGTTTACATTAGCTCAGCTGTCCTCATGACATAATTTGACTTGAAGTTATGCAAATAACTTCTTTCCAGATACCTCTGATTAGCTGTAAAAAAACCTCCCTAATTAGTCCAGAGATAATCAGGGAGAAATCACAGTTGATTACATATATTGAATTTGCTTTTCCAACTTGAATTGCCATATTTCCTGCCACAGGACCTGTGAACATGATATAGAGTTTGCACCTTCCTGTCCCTCAAAAAACACTTCAACTACTCCCTCACAGTTCCATCAAACCAAACCTTTCTTTTCATACTGACTCTACCCAGTCAGCGAGAGATCCCTGCTGACAGCCAAAGAGAAATGCCAGGCAGGTGCAGTGCAAGTTCTGCCTCTTGCTGGAGGAAGTACACAGGTGTCAGAAAGTTTTGCAACTGGCAGCAAAGAGAGAGAAAACAAAAGCAGATTTTCTGATAAAAATGACATTGTCAACTGATAGCAAAGTGACAATTTTAGAGGTCAGTAATTTATACTGAATTTCCAGTGGAGATTTGCTGCCTTGCCTCATGCTGAACTCTTGTCCCTTAGTGATGGCTCAGTAATTTATCATAATCCATTTTTCAAATAAACAGAGACAAGTGAACTTCAGAAGGCTCAACATTCAGATTCAATTTGAGTAAACATATAAACGTTCAAAGGTTTATTCAGAGTTTGGGTTCAATTACCTCATACGTCTCGAGTCTTTGAGTTACCAGGGCTGGTAACCTTTTCTATGTGGCCCCTAAATTCTTCTGCATATAAAGTGCCCTGACAAGGTAAAGAGTAGGTCATGTACCTCTTACAAACCCCCTTTTTTCCAGAAACAAGACCACAGGCTGATATTTTCTGTAAGAGGAGGAGGAGTGGTAGCTGAGCTTGAGGTCATTTTTTGCTTAACAACTCCTGACACAAACGCAGATGAGAAAGAACCCAGGTTTGGGTTTAACTTGTATAAGTTCCTGATGATGGTAGGAATTCAGACTTGGGTCTGAAGTTTATAAAGCATCTCCCTCTATAAGGGATGTAATTTGAACTTTGGATTTGTATGTGTTTAACATGGAGTCGAAAGTTTCCCCTAAAGTGAAGTACTTTTTTCAAAATTCAAGGAAATTGTAACAGCACAAGGGTGAAAATGGAGATATTAAATGTTAAGTTGAAATGAACTGCAGATCTGATGAGCTAAAGAGATCAAAAAAGGAATTTTCATAATTTAGCATGACCAAGAAGAGGATTTCGCCCCTTAATGAACCTTGCAATGCATGAAAGGAGATCTATGTAAGACAAAAAGGAAAAAAACCCAAAACTTCCAGTTAGCTCAAACTCCCTGAGATCTATGGAATAATAGGACTAAGTTCTTCCTTGATTTATGACAATGTAAGTCTGAAGCTGTGATTCAAGTCTGAATCTTACATAAACCCGACACCAAGTTGTTATCATACCACCAAAAATAGTTGTGATCCTTTTTTTCCTTTTTCAGAAAAAAATGGTGAAGTTTCTTTGGGCTACTAGTAGGAATTCTGTTCTTTCAATGAGAAATTCCTTTGTCTCCTTGCTGCTGAGTGGTGTTCTGGAGAAGCTAAGGCCTACCCTGAAGATTTCTGTGTTATAAAAGGCAATACAAAGTGCCCAGAGTAGCATGATATCCTTCCACATGCTGCCTCTGGGTTCTTGGGGTCACTACTCTGCAGAGAAAAGCAGTGGCAAGGACAAAACATGACCATGAAATGGATTCCATAACAACACAGAACGCAGTTCTGGGATTCCTTTCAACAATGTTGATTATAATCATGAAACCACAGTGGCATAAATTAAGGTATTCTGTAGATGTAGTAATTTCACATGGAAATAAAGAAAAATATGAACAAGAAGAGGAATTATCCAAGCAGTAATTTGGTTAGCATTTGAGTAAGAATCTAAAAAGTTACTCACATTTTTACAACTTTTTTTCACCTAACCATTTGTCAGAAGCCTTTTTACAGTTTTTAAGACAAATCCATCCCACCAGAACAGCCACTACAGCCACAGTGTCATCACTGCTCGTTTTCTCAGAGGCAGCTGGGACATAGGGAATGGAGTGCAGGTAGCACAAATCATACTAGGAGTCCAGATGCCTTTTTTTCTCCATGGCTACCTTCCCTATCAGAGCCAGAAGTAAACTTTCATGGCAAATTTCTTTACCTGGCAGGGCATGTGGAGTCATTGACAGTAATGATAAGTGACAGAGTGTTTCTGTGACTTCATGACAATCTAAATGTGTATAATACCAAATATAAAAATTATGACACTCTTACACCAAGATGTCACCAACACTACAACACTTGCTTTGTGTCCTTTCCTGTCAGAGCCTGCACAATAATTTCTGGTCCATTTGTCTGCTGTACAGCTCTCCTGTGCTTCTGCCAGGGTTGCTATTTCTCACTCCCAGAGTCAGGGCACACTTGGAGAGAAGGCTGTGCTCTCATTTCACTTCTCATACCCTTTTCACCACTCTGGTTTTCCTCCCTCTTCTCCCAGGGATGGCACAGCCTAAGCATGACTAGTGGAGGGGCTGTTCCAAGGAGAGGAGAAAGGACAGGGGAGTTACTCCACATCCATGGGATTAAAGAAGGAGGAAAATGTTTCCAAACCCCTGTGGTGTTTCAGAATCTACCACAAGTTGAAGTTTCTCAGGGACACAGCCCAGTCACACAAGGCAGATAATTGTGAAAGAAAGGTTAATGGGGGACAAAAACAACAACAAAAAAAATCATCTCATTCTCAGAGCCCTTTTCTAAAGTCTCCACATGTAGTGGTGAATTAACACAGATTTGAGTTTAGTGTTAGAAATTATTCAAATACAGTTGTCTCTCACTGTGAGGTGGAACATTGTGGAGACTCTTATAAAGTTGTGGGATGTCAGACCCAGCCACTTGCAGGTACAACATGCACAGTCATCCTCCATGACAATGTTCAGATAGGTTCAAACTTGACAGTGACAATCTGTATTTTCTCAGTAAGTTCCTAGTGATGCTTATATATCTATACCCTGGTAAATAAATAACCTCTACAAGGGATTTTTTACTGTTTTCTTTTCATGAAAGATTGGAGGGAAGTTTGTTTTTGAATAATTAATCTCCATGATGCATTTATTGTTATTACAGGATTTCATAAAGGACTCATTTGCAGGCAGATCAAATATACAAGTTCTGTGGCCTCAGATTTCAACCATACAAAGGAAATCTCACTCTGCCTTTTAAAAAGCCACATTTGACCCTATCAAAAAGGAATTAATTCTAATGATATGGACACTTTCATAGCATAGCAGTCTGCTTTTTCAAAAAAATCCAAGACCAAAGCATTCTTACCTCATAGAAAAAGTGATGAAGTAAAGCCAAAACACTTGATGTCAAGGCAAGAAATATCAATCTATGACAATCTTTTGCAACATGATTACTTTAATGCCATTATACTAAATGTTTTTGATGTAGTCATTCTTTATGACAGATTTTTAGGGGAAGGAGAAGCGTTACATCATTGCAGTCTTGATTATATGGAAGCTGAATTGCTGCTGAAATATATAACTGTATGTTAATTCTCACTGAGGTCAACATGAAAACTCAAATGGATTCTAGTAATGCAGAATCAGGATTTCAGTGTTGAAATGTTCCTTTTTTTTCTCCTGATTGATTGGTAAAGGTACTGCTTTGCATAATATTTGGTTATTGAGTTACCAGGATAGAGATAGGTGCACAAGCACTGAGAAAATTCTCAGCAGCAAAGGCAGCCTCCTTCCTGTGCTTGGTCCTGAAACAGCCATCCATTCAAATGAAAATCTTTTCATTTGTTTTACTTTTGTTCCTTCACTTTGTTGGCTATTTCTGTGCAATGATGGTAGAAGAACATCCACTAATGAGTTCACTACCCATTCTTTACTTTCTTAATTTCTACCTTTACACACACTGTTTGGTTCTAGTCCTTGGGAACAACAATCGAGGTTGTCTTTATCGTTTGCTATATCTTGAGCTTTTCTGTGCAGGAATTTACTAAGTCCTGAAACTGAACAACACAGATGATTTCTTTATTCCTCTGTCTCAAGTTGAAGGCTCACACTCCTCAAAATGAGATCTTTTTACTTTCTGTATATACATTAGACTTTAGTCCTGTATTTTTAGAGCACAGAGAGAATGTACAGTAAAATAAAGCTAAACCTCTAAATCAGTGAAAAGCTGCAGTTATTTCATAAGCTCCATAGCTACTTATAGAAGTAGATCAGCACTACTGAGAAAACTGACTGTAAATTATTTCATTCTGCTTTATTAAAGAAATGCAATGTGTATTTAGAACAATCAGAGGACCAGTTACCCAGAAGACTAGTTTTAGTTGCTATTTTTGTAACTTGGAAGTGCATAAAGGTGAAATACAGTGCAATCTCTTTAGAAAGCACCTTTTTTAAAAAAGGAACACTTCTACTAAAAGTGTTTGCTTTTACCTCTATACTTCCTTTTCAGCTTTTGCTTTTCCATCCCTTATGTTCTTCACTCCCCAAAGTCTCTTCTGATCAGCCTCTCTTAGGTGCTCTCTGCTCTGACAGTGAATTAGTTTCTTTTGATTTTATTTCCTCCCATCTCATAAGCTGATCCCTGGTCTTTCTCAAAGCTGAAGCCATTATTATTTTTTTTTCCAAAGTGAACATGCAATTAGTCTTTGGGCATATGTCCTTAACAGTTACAAAAAAAGTTTAAAATTTTCTTTTTTGGGGTTTCTGCCTTTTCCTTATTCTTTCTCCTTATTGGACATAGAACTTCAAAGCTTGAAACAGCCCAAAACAGCCATTAGAGTTTGTGACTGAGGCACAGAGTTTTGTTCAGAACATGGGGTCCAAAAAAAGTGATGGTGCTTTGCTCCTTCAGCTTGTTTGTTTGCTTATTTTTCCTGATGATAATAACTCTTATAATCCATGCTTTTATTATCTTTCAGTGCTAATATAGACCCTACTAAATGATAAAAACATTACTGGCCACTTACACTAATAGTCTTGGCACTGGCACACTATATCCTTAAATAAAAGGAATTGACCAGACTGGCTTATCATTACAAATTGAGTACATTTTTATGATCACACATCATGATTTTCTGTTTAGGTCAGCATTGCTCCTGTTTTTTTATCAGCAATATTCATATCTACCATCTAGTTATGTTTTAAGTGAGTTTCTATATAAAATTACACCAGTATTTTAATGATTTCATATAATGTGAAAAGAGTCATATAAAATCCAAACTGCTTCCTCTTAAATAAAACTTGCAACTATGCAAAGTGTGAATTGGGGGTATTAACAATCTGCATTTTCTGTTTATTCTTGACTGATGAGTAGGTTGGTTGTAATAAAATGTGATTAAATCTCTGCATGAGACAATGCATCATTTGATCAAAAGAAAGAGTAGAGAAAACTCTGCTGTCACAAATACTTAACAAGACATCACTGGAAGGAAAGAAAAAGCTGGTTTCTTAATTGTGAATTCATCTTCATATGAGTATTATTTGACTGGTGTTTCCCTCAGTAATTTCTGTACAGAAATAAGCAAGGCACAGGCCAGGTTGCTTTTGAACTTGGACAATGTGTTCTGGTGATCACAAATATTGGATTTTTTTCTCTGTACCTCACAGTATCTGCTCATAATTTTTGATTTGTTTTAAGCAGCTGACAGTAGTTCAGCTTAACCTTACACTCAGATGGAAGAACTGACTTGCCCATGAGACTGAATTAAGTCCATGAGAAACACTGAAATAAAATGTGGTCTGTAGTGGCCAACATGTCTGGTCCATCAGGGCAGGTCAGCCCAAACTCACTGGACTCATCAGGTACCTGACTTCATCAAATGCTGAAAGGACATTGAATTAAGTGATCTCCTCAGCTATTAGCTAAGATGCTGAAGGACTAGGAACTCTGAAATTAGAGATGGTAAATTCAAGAAGAAGGTAAGAAAATTCCTCCACTTGTCAGTAGGAAGAGGAATAGTTTCAGATTGGTGAAATAGACAAGATGAAAGACATTTAAGCAAAACTTCCTCTTTTCAGCATGTCATAATACACATTAGAGAGCTGCAAACCCAGAGTAATTTCTTTAACAAGATTCATTATTTTTGATTTACTTCTACCAGGGAAATTAAAGTAACCTATGCTGAAATCATAAATTATTTGAGATTTGGAGGAAGATTATCTGCTCTCAATCTTCATTTTCTACTTGATGAAATGAGAAACAAATAATTATAGGGACATTGAAATACTTAATAATGGTAAGGTATTATTAAATAAAATTCTGAAGAAAACCTCAAAGAATTCTGGATAAAACTTGCAGATGGCAAACCTGATCAAAAGATGCCTATTCAGATCATTTGGTAAATTGACTCCAAATACACAAGCATTTGATATAGGTAAAAGTAGTAATGTTATTGCAGCTGTAGTGGCTTAATTGTTTAAAATGGAGGCAAAGTTTGTAGGAAGAGGCATTGGTTTTATATTGGATCAATGGATTTAACTGGAAAAGTACTCCAACTCCACATATCATGCACAAAGCCCTCTTAGGTTGAAGCACAGCTCTTAGCAAGAGAATGTAAAAAACAACAAGCTGGAAATGAAAGAGAAAAACTGGCACAGAATAGACAATATCCCCCCAGTAGTTAGAGATGTCACCAGGGACATGAGAGATCCATCCTTTCCTGTTTTGAAATGCATGAGAGCCTTAGTGTCTGGGCTTTTCAATATTCAGGCCCATATCTGTCTGATTTTGATCAGTTTCCACACAGAAATGAAAAGAACTCACGTGCCCAGGGCTTCTCTTTTTTTTTTCCTTTTCTGAGTATATTTGCTGATCTCAAAAGAGATATTTCTCCTTACAAAATTTACCTGAAGTTGAGCTAAGTGCATTGTTTGCACAGAACAGAGCTAAAGGATGTGGGACTTTATCCTGAAAAGCAGCAATTCTGGAAAGGTACTGGGAGTTGTGGTGGATAATTTGTTGTTTATGAATTTGTAGTTCAAAGCTGTGGCAAGCAGGACTCTGGTGCTCATTGAATGTGAAACAGGAATGTTATCAGGAAGGAGGGAGTGGGTACAGTCTCCAAACAAGGGCTGAAGAGGCCATCAGGGGTGAGCTGAATGCAGTTCTGACATGTGCTTCAAAGAGAATTGTGTAAATTTCACAGCCTCAGAAATGATTCAAAAAGATTATTGCAGAAATATATCTCAG
Organism: Lanius collurio; assembly: GCA_020086605.1. Taxonomy (NCBI): domain Eukaryota; kingdom Metazoa; phylum Chordata; class Aves; order Passeriformes; family Laniidae; genus Lanius; species Lanius collurio. Next base: position 34,421,816 of record JACBWW010000007.1, read on the forward strand.
AAAGGAACTGTTTCCTATGGAGAAGGAGGATATGTGACTTTGAAACAATCTATATGTAGACATGACAAAAGTAAACCAACATTTACTTTAAAAAAACCAAAACACAGTAAGAGTTCCTGACTGGCAGTTAAGGCTAGAGAAATTCAGACTAAAATGAAGGTATAGTCTTTAAGAGTAGACAGGTTAGCCACTAAAATCATTGACAAAGAACAAAGAAAAGGAGATTCTATTGGTTTTATTGAATGTGTGTTTTTGAAAATATACCCTCTACTTTAGCTGTGAGATATTGGGCTTGACAAAAGAATTTTTAGACAAATTTACTTGGACTGCTTTGTGCAGGAATTGTTCAGGCTTCAGAAACTGTTAATCTAGGAACCCTGCAACCACATGCACTGACAACAGCATCTCATAATAACATTCCTTTTGCAGGTTTTAGCTCTGGAAGGCATTCAGCATTGAGCAGAAAACAAACAAACAAACAAAAAGGGAACAAAAGAGGAAGGTTCTGATGAGTAAGGGAATTGATGAAGGAGGAAGTGGCCACAGCTATCCCTGACCTCAAAGGTGATATCAGTGGCCACAGCAGCAGGAGCATCATGAGCTCAGCTCACTGTCCTTGTCATTAGCAATGGTCAGGAGCTGGTGGTCACTAACAGCATTCTCCTGGCAGTGACAGAGAATGCAGGGGGTGCCACTGCACACCCATGCTTAAAATGGGTATTAGAGAGTTATTAAATATGTGATCTGTCAGACATTCCTGAATCCACCCTTGTGAGAAAGAATTAGTATGAAATGATACAGGGGACAGGGCCTGGACTATGCAGCTCTATGCTTTTGTGCTCCTTATTACAGCTGTGCAGTTTCATTAGCCTTAACCAACTTCATTAGTTTTGCTGCAAGGATAACAGTTGGTATTGCCCATGATTCAGTGAGAGACTCAAGAGGATGAATAATCCAATGTTTAAACCTGAGCACCTGTTGACACCCCTTGCTGAATGAGTGTCATACAAATGAAGTTAGGCAGGAAGCAGCCATGATCAAAAGGATGGATAGGATAACAGCCTCAAGTCCCTTTCAGGTTTTCATTTTTTATATAATTTTACTTAAATTTTAGGGATTGCTGAAGCCCAGAGCTTCCAGTTTCTAGCAGATTTGGCTTAAATGTCCTTTCAGTTTACATGCCAAACTCTCCCTCCCCCTTAGTGTTGTTATAAGAGATGATGATGTACACTCTCTTTCCTATCCTAAGCCATTATTAGCACATGGAATTTCCGCCTCCTCCTCTGCTTGAAATCCAAGAATTTATACTAGAAAAAAAAACCCCCAAACTCATCCTACAACTCTTCTTTGTTATTTAATCTCAACAAAGCTATTTGCCAAGAACTTTTTTCCCTTTTCAAATGTCTTCAGGCCAACCTTAGTCTTCAGCTCACAGAACCTGCTTTGATTTTATGACCAGGAGCTGCTCCAAAGGCGTCATTCATTCCAGTGCCTGTTGCCCCTCATCCTCAGGAGCTTCCAGCTTCCTTCCTTTACAGTCTTCTGAGGGTGCTTTACTCAGTGGAAGACAGTTTCTTACAAAAATCATAAAGATTTTAGACCTTTTGCACTGAAAACTTTATTACTTTTGTTCCTTGCATGGTGACATCTGTCTTTCTCGTATGACCTGATCTTTTTCCTGTTATGTTTGATCACAAAATCCTTGGAGAACATTGAAAGCAATGCACTGTGATAAAACATTTAAACTTGAAAAAAACCTCACCTCATTGAAGGTCATTTTAGCAAAATAAATAACAGGAATAAAAACCTCCCCTATATTTATTTAAGCATAAGGTCTCATATTTGTTCTCAATTTCAATGGCTCTTGAATAAGCCTAAGGACACAATTCAAAGATTTTAGGTATTGGACAGCCCAAAAGTTAAGGATCTGACCCAGTAAGATCATCCAAAGAGTGAGTCAGGCATCTTTGCTCTAAGCACTACTAATGGCTCAAAGTCTGAGCTCTAAAGGCTTCCCAAGCATAATGTACAGGGTCTGGTGGGAGTTTCATGCTTCAAAAGAATAACAGAGTAAGAATGCACAAAGCAAGTTACTCAAAACCTGTAGAAACAGCAGGAGAGGGTGCTGAGCTCTGTCCTTTTGCTGAAGCTCTGAGCCCAGGGTTTATCTCTTCATGAGTCCCTACACCCACTGAGACTTGTGAGGGGGATTCATCAGGGACAAGGGTGAGCTACCTGGATAAATCTATGGCCTGATTCCTTATCTGCCATCAGCAGATCTTCATCTCCCCTGCCTCCTGTCCAAGTTTTTTGTGCAGCAAAGAGGAATGGATTACAGCTGGGCACAGATGCAGCCTTTGAAGTCACCTCGCTATTTTCACATTTTCATCCTCCTTCTACAGGCTGTAGGTAGACTCCTAAATTCTTTATATTTTCAGAAGTGCCTGTTTCTCACCATCACTGTGAAACAATCTTTGGAAACTTTTAAGGTATCCTCTTAGCTGTACAGGAAGCCAATTTGCTTCATTGATGATTTTTGCGTCATCCCAATAGAGACAAACACACATTTTTAGGCACTGAGATGGCACAACTAGGAAGGCCAAATTGATTTGTCTGAATTTTCTATCCCTTGATTATTTGAGAATTTGTGATTTTATTCTTCAGGTCTTATTATTATAATCATGTCAATAATTCTGATTAGATAGTCTATTTTTAAACATGAATGTGGAAAAATTGGGTCATTGAAATGAATTATAAACTAAGTAGGTATTATGGTAATATAAAATATAAGCAGGTAGTCCAAAAACTAAGACAACTCAAAAAGAATTTGCCTCTTCTCCTGGTTTTAAACCACAAGGAACAATCAAACAGATCATTCATAATTCCTTCCACAGTAATAATAAATAATTTATCTTCTTCATACCCAAAGTCCATTTTGATACACCTTCCCCATGAAAACAATGCAAGAATAAAAGCCCCACTGGATTCTGCAGTTCTCCTCCCTGCCTTCTCTAAAGCAACAAAACTCCTTGTAGAGAAGGCTGACAGAAAGACAGGAAAGACATGGATAAAAACAACAACGAAGCCACCCTAATGTCAAGGTAGCTCATTAGTAATTTTAAATGAAGACGGATATATTGCCCTTTTGATAATTTACACAATTTGGGAGACATTATAATTTTTTTTCTTTTTTTTGTGCCTTACAGTACATAAATACTAGGCCTTAAAAGACAGTTCTTTGAGTGCTGACAGTTTTACAAATAGATATTCTTAGCATAAAATAGAACTCACTTAGGAGACCTTGTATGGAGTTACACTTTGGAATGGTAATCTTCATATTAATTGATCTCTCAGTACAACAGGGAACATGACTCATATTCACATTTACTCTTTATTCTGATGTTAACAGCTGAGAAAAAGTCCTTTTGTGGCCCATTTGCATAACTCTGATTTTGGATAGTAACATTATAAAGCGCACTCTCTAAAATTAATTATTTAATATTTGTACTATAACAACAACTGAAGAATTTAGACCCATCAATCTATGTTTGAAAGATAAAGAGGTCGAAACCCTTTTTTCTTCAGCTTCAGTTTTCCATATTCCAAATCATATTCTTTCTTCCTAAGGACTTCCTTATTTCCTATTACATTAGAGTGTTCATGGAGAGCTGATAACATATTGTAGTGTGGTATCTGAATTGAAGTTATGAAGTTTGCTATTTACAAAAACATTGCTAATGTGTTTCCTTCACATTTTAAAACATTTCAAAAGAATGATGATTTCCTAAACTGCAGAAGGCACTGACACTGAAATTTAGTGGGATATGTATCTCCATAAAACATATATGTCTTACAATTATTCTTTGTTATCAACAATAAGGTTGCCATTTATTTTTGGTCTGCATAATCCACAGAAAATCAAAGGTCTCAGATTCCCCTTATCTTTGCAGTGAATTGTGAGCTATGTACACTGTAGTAATCTTTGGTGTGGGTTCCTTTTCCAGTGCCACAGGGCAGAAAGTTCTAGTAGTCAGATGGATTGGAAGAGAGCTGCACAGACCAAAACAGAGGAGCACTGGGGGAGCTAAAGGAGCCTGCAGGGAGAACTAAGATGTTTCATCCTTTCCTTTCAGCTTTCTCAGCAAGACTTGCTCTACCAGCCTTGAGATTCTGCTCATACCACTTTGCAAACCAATGACCTTTAAATCTTTTTCATGCTGACAGATGTTCTTAATGAAAGAGGCAAGTTTTGTTCCACAGAACTTATGCAGAGCCTCACAAAGGAATTGTGGCACTTCAGTTTAATTTTAGGCTTCATTCATGCACTTAACTCTGAGGGGATTCATCAAAAAAAAAAAAAAATAATAAAACCAAGCTCCTTTTCTGCTAGAGTGCTTGAGCATGCACAGGCACCAAAAGATTTCAACACAAAGCTTAAGTACATACTTAAGCTTTTGCTACTGTGCATGCTGAGACAGCCCACCAAGCTGGCTGAGCTGCGTGATTCAGTGCCTAAGGCTGTCAGGAATCCACAGCTTAGGCATCCCTCTACCAAAGTCCCCTGAGGTCTGGTCTGGTAAACTTCACATTACACATAATACATCCTGACAGCATGAAGGTCACACCAAAGCACAGGAGCCACAGTTGCTGCTATTCGAAAGAAGTGATTATTTCAGGTTCCTTTCCTTTCCAGATCTGCTCAGTCTTTTAAAGAGCTTACCAAAGAATGGAGCTGCACTAGTTCAATGATGGTCACTGATACACACTGCAATTTCTGTCCAGTTTCAGGGATTTTGTATACTTTGGAATTAAAGAAATAAACAGATTGATCCAGTCCTATCTGGCAAAAAAGGATAAAGTCAAAATATTTTTTCAGTCCAAATTGTAAGTTCACACAAGGCATTTAATTTTCTGGCATTTCTGTATGACTTAGCTTACCTGTTAGGAAGTTGTGTTAAGGAACTGTCTTGGGGTGACTTCATGATATGTATTCCCTATTGCCATTCTATACCCAGAAATGAATTCCATGCCTTTCTGTGTCTTTAAGACTGGATGCAAGAGAAAGAAACAAAAGCCAGATGAACTTTTCAAAGCAGTTTCTGTTCAAGGACATGGAGATGCCTGATTCTGCAGCAGCAAGCGTTGAGGAAGCACCCTGCTTGCTTTTCAGCCAGCTTTTGGCTCTGTTTTCTCTGGAGAGAGACAGAGTCTTCTTTTTATTCTGGGACTTCAGTTTCTCCCTCTTCTCTTCTGGAACTGTTTGGCAGCTCCAAAGCATACCTGGAGACCTCACATCTCGAGCCCGGAGATGGCTACACTGAAAACCCAGCTCCAAAGAGGAGGAGAGAGACCACACCCACAAAAAGGATTTGAAATCTTCCCAGGTTTCTCTCCACAGCAATAGTTTTATTATTTAGCATTATTATTCTTTTCTTGTGTGTTTGTTAAATTATTTTTCTTCCCTATTCATTTTCCTCTGAGGAATATAAATTTCCCCAACCTGGTGGAGGAAGGTGGCTGTAACCTGCCTCTATCAGAGGACCTTCAAATCCTGGTGTTTTTCTGAATTTTGTCTCAAACATAAAATAGGAACAAATCCTTCCCAGTCTGTGTAGGTATATTCATACCTATATATGTAAATTCCTTAATAAATGACTGGGAACAAGTGTTGATTAAACCCTACCTTTAATTGTGGGCTCTTCAACACTCAACAGAACAATTCCTAACAGGATTTCTGAATCTGAACCTTCATGTCTGTTTCTGCAAAAAATTTGAACAAGATTGTGGTTGATACATAGCCTCAAAGAGTCTTTGCTTGCAATAGGAGTGTGATTTCATGACATTTCTCTCATGAAATATTAGATCTGCAGTACTCAAGTCACAAAACACTGGGTCACTCCTTCCCAGTAAAGACAAAATTACTGTGAAATTAGACTTTGGTGAAATTAGTTTTTGGTGAACTAAATGCAGGTGATGGTGACTGGACTGACCCTACTACATCCAGTTATGTATAATTATTTTCATTGGAAGGAGTCTGAAATCCTGATGTGCACAATGACCTATGAAGTTTATACTTTGCTTCCACTGAATTTCTTGGAACCTGCTTTTGCAGTGATACCTTCTAACCATGCACAGCTCTGTGTTGAATCTACCACAGCAGCCAGACATCATTGAACATTCATACTTGGAGAACACAACATTCAGCTCAGTTTGCAATCTTAGCTGAGCTGAAATGGTTATTACATGAATTTAAACATACAGAATCATACAGTCTCACTCTGTTAGATGTCTTCTGCAATCTATTTCTACCTGCTAACTGTATAATACTCTCTCTAAATTTCTTAAATATTATGCATTTTTAATTTATTTGCTGGTGCAGCTAACTCAATAGGAGTTTTCATTTTTTTCTGAAACTCTTTCTCAGGATATCTTCTATTACCTTTTCCCACTCTTACTCTGTGAAGTAGATGAGAGTCCTGCTTCCTCCTGCATGCTGTCTGCCTTTTAATTTAGCTTCCTCTGGGGCAGCATTAGCAAACAAGCCGAGCCACAAAGACAAACAGCTATTAAAAGTTTGGTTAACAGGCATTGGTACCATAAAGAATAGAAAATAATTTGAAGATATTATTTGCCTACTGTCATTATTTTCCCTAGAAAGGTAGGATTTCTGTGTAAGATTGTGTTACATGTTGTTTACAAGGAGAACAAAGAGTACTGGATATGATTTGCTTTAGAAACTATTGAATGATGAGTATAATCCTCTCCCCTCTTCCCAGGCTGCAAGTAGTGCAGATGTAGGTCAGGCAGTACACAACAACATCTTTCAAACCACTCAGCATTATTACCCACAACTCAGCTGCTTGTTCATCAGCCAGACCTTTGTTGTCTGCAAACAACTTATCTGGGGTCTAGGGGAAAAAAACCATATTTTTTTCTAAGATATAATGAAAGTGTCTCATTCGCTGTTTTATTTTTTTGAGATTTCAATTCCTAGCTGTTTACACTGCTTTATAAGAGGTCAGTGAGAACTGGGACATCACAGAACACATATTCCTAAATCTGCATAATAAACTTGCATGTAAGTAATTGTAAACCCCAGGTATGCAGTGAGACCTGGCTGAAGGATTTAGGGAGGTATAGCTTTTAAAATGTCATCCTTTTACTTATTCCACATATACAGTCTTTCAATTTGGCCTTTTGCTGCCAGTAACTTGATTCTACTTGTCAAATGTTAGTCCGGTGTACATTTCTTTTAATATACCAACCACATTAAAAAGGAAAATATACTTTTAAAACTTCATAATAGTGAAGTTCAATGACTTCAACAGTCATTCCTAACACAATGTCTCTCTATCTTCAAGGAGTGTGAGAGCTGGAGGGACTCCTGAATATTCCCTACATATTCCAAACATAGACTGATAAATCTCACTTATAGAGAAATCACTTGGAGAAAAATATTTAAAAAAACCTCCACAAACATTACCATGATGCAGGTACTGTGAGGTAAGGCTTCATCTTCCTTAGTTTTGACTTAAGAAAGATATCTTGCTGTCTGGAGAGTGGCAGGTCAGTTAGGAAAATGTTATTTTATTGTTTTCTGCCTCCCCCTGTTCAATGAGTATCTTGATGTTCTGGTATTTGATGTAATGTGCAATTATTTTTTATATGGGCCATAAAGACTGTTTCACATATCACCCTTTTATTTTAAAAAAATAAAAGAAAAAATTAAAAGGAGGAGAAAAATAGAATACACTAATTGGAAGATGTGGTTTGCAAAGTGTTTGGGAGATGTCCAGAAACTAAATCTCCAAAAATTGTCCAGCTGGTCCCAGGTCTTTAAACAAAGGGCCGTGCTGGTCTTGTCTCCACTCTCTCTTGGGTAGTAGGTAAGGATTTAGAGTATACCATTCTATTTTTCCTCCTTGAGCTCCTGAAAACAAAATGAATTGAACAGATTTTAAAAAATGGTGTTTCTTCCACTACAATTTCGATGCAGACTTCTCAGGTTTAGCACTGCTTAAATCAGTGATTATGGATTGTTCCTTTTTAAACAGGACTGGTGCTGCCCCACAAAATACTGCTGAATTCAAATCCATGCTGGAAGTCACAGACTTGTTTAAATAGTCTTATTTCCTCTAGCAGTTCTGCACAGTGAAGGCCCCTTGGAAAAAAAAAATATAAAATCAGCTGTCAAACTGCTGCTATTTATCTTGGGTGACCACAAAAATGAGCGGTCTGGAAACAGGACAGAGAGCTTAAGGTCAGGCTGGCCATGCATCTTTTCCCTGTGGGCTCGGTGGAAGGCGCCTTTGGCTATTTTCTGTTCTGCTGAAGCAGGACACAAATGCAAGGGGTGGGGGGGTCTCCCATGACTGTGCCTTTGGAAAAATTCTTATGCAGTCACATGGTGAAATTGCAGGCAGTTAAATCAAGTTTGGGGCATGATTATTATACTGTTGTGCCTTCAGAAGTCAAAGCCAACACCTAGGTCCGGATTCTGCTTCAATTTGTCAATTACCCTTAAAAATGCTTGTATTAAATGTAGTCTGCTTCTCCACTCTCATGTGGATGGAAGGACATTCACCGTCTGATGCAGAGAATTTTTTGCACCAGATTGGATTATTTCCCCACTCCCAAAGACAGCTTTCATCATAACTTTCAGCAGAGGATCTGCCTGGATAAGGAAGAAGAGCATGGTCAGGAAAAATGATGTGGAAGCGATGGGAATCAGTGGGGTTGCAGGGAGGGGCATGTTACAAAACTGAGATGAGGCACAGTTGTAGGGGAAAGTGCAAGGAGGCTCAGAGAAGGTTTCCAGGAGGGAAAAAGAAGTTGTGATAAAAAGCTGCTCACACAGTCTGAATAACAACAGTTATGAAGAAAAAATCATGAGTGTGAGAGTGTGTGTAAATCAACATTCCAAACTGCCTAAAAACATATTTAACCCCACACTAATCCTGTGGGAAAGGAAAACATTCATCAGTCAGATTAAATAATAACCAAGCAATGTGCTGGCCACCAGCTTTTCCTGATGGAAGGGGCTGTGCCGAGGTGTGTGAGCACACGTGTGTGATTGTGACTTTTTGGCATCGGGTCTGGAAGGGTATTTAGAAATGTGCAGGTTTATATCAACGTTTGTATATGTCTAGAATTGTGTTATTGACCTTGATGTTGAATGTAGAGTTCCTTACCTGTCATTAATAAATCAATCAATCACTTTGATCATAATTTGTTCTAAACTGTGTGAACTGGGAGTTTTTCCCTGAGACAGAGAGTAGGACTGGCAGCAGATGTGAGAGACATAGAAGATGAACGGAGTAGAGAACAAGGACAGGTTTGGCAAGAAAACTGAGAAAAGAATCAGGAAAGGCAAGGCATACTGGAGGGAGGAGATGGATAAAAGGTAAAAGGTGTTAGGGAGTGATGTGAAAGATTGTGCAAATTTTTTCCTCAATCTGAAATAACATCTGTGATTCCCAAAACTAGTATCTTCTGTGCATGAAAACATGTATTTCATCCCATTTTAGTATTGGTCCAGGAGGAAAACATCCTGCTGCTACTGCTGTCCTTTACTTAATTAATTCATGGAGAAGAGAAACACTTAAGTTCCTGATTCTGTTTGTGCATGAAGTGGGTGACAAGACCATGCCATTGATTTGGCTTTGTTTCTACTACAGTCACTCACCATTTTCTCTCAGAAGAACATGATCATGACTGTGAAGTTAAGATGCTAAAAATTAGAAATGGACAGAATCCAGGTTAGCAGTATGACCTTAATTTGGCCACCTTTTTCATATGGAATGTAGTTTTAATTACAGGATCAAGCATTCAGCTCTCTCAAGAATACTCCTACTTAGTGCATCAAAAGGACTTAGTTAGCAGCAGTTAAATATTATTCTTAGCTTCATTGTTCAATATGTTGCCCTGGGTCTTATTTAAAAAAAACACTGTTCAAACCCTGCTCTGAAAACAAAATTATTAATTTCCTCAGGGGCTTTTCTGTGATGCTCATCACCCCAGAATCTGAGTACTTTGCAGACAATAATCCATCATTTTAAAAACCATGTGAAATTTGAGAGCATTATCTCCATTTAGGAGATAGAGAGCTGAGATACAGACAATCCACACATATTGGGTGTCCAATGTGAAATACTTCAGACCGTTAAAATGTTAATATTTTAGCATTCCAGAAGAATTTACATATTTATAGATTAGTTGTCATGGACTTTGCCAGCAACTGAACTTGTCAACATTTTGCAGAGCAGACCTAGAGGTCTTCATCAAAGATGAAGAACATATCAGAGTCTCAAATCATTGCATACAGAGTTCTCAGAAGGGACAGGTATAGAGCTAATTTTCTCAGGAAAACTAAGTCATATTTCTGTTCCTACAGTTTGCTGCCTCAGCCACTATCCATCAGCTCTGAAATAAACAAGGAAAAGGGATTTAAATAAAAAAAAATCCCATTCTTTCATTCATTATTGAGGTATCTGTGTCTTAGATGAGGCCAAAGTCCTGTAGAGGAAATATTAATTGATCTTTGGTTAAAAATCTTTTTTGGAATATTCAGAGACAGGGTGACAGAGATGCATAAGGGCTGGGAGGTACAGTGTCAGTGGAGATGTTCTGCCATTTCCAAATTTTAGACATTTTAATTGTATTTCCTTTTGTAAATTAATGCATGAATGAAGATATGGCCACTTACATATGCAATATAAAGTAGAAGCTTTTTGGTTTATCAACATAGAAGAATACGAAATGTAATTAGGAAAAAATCACTACTAACTTTTTACTTTTTAGAGATAGAGAAAAGTTTTTGAGTATTTTGTATTTGATAAGCAATAATATGCAAATCTAAAGATCCATTCTCTATTACTTTCAGGCATAATTAATCTTGAGCAGCCTGGTCTGGCAGCTCTTCTGGATTACAGAACTGTCAGGAAAATATGAAAACTACACAAATTTCTTGCTAAGGCTCTCTGTGCTGTTCCAGCTGTGTACTCACTAAGAACAGCAGCAAACTTTCTAGCCTTGAATTTGATTAAATTATCCCCTACATACATACCAGGTAAATATACAACTGTTTCCAACTAAACAGTATAAACCTACTTGGTTTTACAATATCTTCTCAGTAATTGTTAAAACAGTATTTAAGGACTCTAGAGAAGTAACTCCACTGCTCTAAAGCAGTGTATAGATCCCTTAAGATAATTAAATTGTAACAATTGTTGTTTTCAGTATGTCTTGTATGTTGACAGCCCTCAGTTTATTCACCCTTTGACACAGGAATTTTCTTCTCCAAAGTCTGTAGGAGAGATCTAATGTGCTTTCTTGATCCAACGGCCTAACTCAGCTGATTAATTTGTCAGGAATGAATTTAATATCAGTTCATAGAAACAACCCTTAAAGGGAATTGAGACATCTTCGAAGGAACTCAGTTCTCAAGTCTTTAGAGAAATTTTTAGAATTGAGGGAGCAGAAATCACTAAATATTCAATTCCTGTCTGCCTTCTCTACCACATACATGTTTCCTCATACACTGTCTGCAAAGGTCTTTCACAATGAGGCTCCAGGGAGAGCACAGCCTTGTCCTCTCCAGAAGGGTAAAAAACAGCTCCCTTACTACCCCCAGTACTTCCTCAGAGTGTAAAACTGACCCTGAGTAGGAAGTACTTTGTGTCCAAGTGTGCCAAAGCCAGCAGTGGGAAGGGGATTGCTCCTTCTAACTACAGACATTCCATGGACCTGGCAGTGTCCACACACACTGAACAGCACCAGCTTGAGCAGTAACACTGAGATGGTTGAAATGTTCATTCTCAAACAAAGGAGTGACACCTACACTGAGGCACCACAACAAATAATGTAATTTTCAAAACTGCCAGCTACAGATTGTGTCTAAGCCAAGCCAACGGCCAAGCTCTGGAAAAGCCCCGTTAAAGGCAGCCCTTCAGACAGCCCTCACAGCACTTCAACTTTTAATTACTTCATATAACACCAGCCATAACTCAGATTTCAGAATTTCAGGCTGTTCTGATGCAAGTTACCTCCAGCGAACTGAAAGAGTTATGGCAGAAATTAAGCAAAAAATGTAAGTGAAGGCTTTCAAATTATTGTCCCTTCAAAACTGATGTCCTTGCACAAAAAATCAGAATGTTTTTTCACTTGCTTCCTGAGAATAGTTAATTTAATAATCTATTTATGAGTATCTAAATTAGGATTATTAATAAAACAGCATTATTTTGCTAGTTTTTTTTCCTTATTTAGAACTCTTAAATTCTTTTACTTGAGTTGTTCCTTTGTCTTTTTTCCTTGCTGTCACAACAGTGTAGGTCATGTACTTGTCTTAGGCATTCTATATAACATCATAAAATATCTAGTAGCCATAATTAATTTTTAAGAAAAATTGTGATGCCTTTTTGTCATTTCTTCAATTAATTATTCACCACCATCACTAAATAAAAATGACCCGTGGTGCATCTGCTTGTTTCTCATTCCATTTTGACTCAATGCTGAGGTGTCCCAGTTGATTAAAAGAAGAGCAATCCACTAAGAAAGGCATTAATCTGGTTCATAAGACACTAGAGCATAATTCTGTGCTCTGCCATACACTTTGTGTGTTCTGGGGCTGGTCATTTATCATTCAATCTTATGTCTTCAAGATGAGGATTAAAACCCTCCCTAGTTCTCTCTTCCTGCTGGCAGAACAAACCCTGAATATCCAAACCCTTGGATGTTCAAGGCATGGCATCACAGTGCCCTGATCTCCTGTAGAGAGAGGAAGAGTCCTGCCTTGGCACAGTGCTGTGCACACCTCTGTCTGTGCAGGGAAAGGTTGGCAGTGCTGTGCACACCTCTGTCTCTGCAGGGAAAGGTTGGCAGTGCTGCTGGGATTTTGTCCTGCTGTCCCTCTGCATGTGCAGTCACCAGTGCAGTGTTTATGATTTTGGTTAATGGCTGGTGGTGTGACTCATAAATGCATCAATTAGGCAGAACAGCTCGTGCAGGAGTGTTTGAAAGGGTATGAAGAGTATGAATGACAGGAATCACTGTTTACCAAGAGCAGAAAAACTGCAAAGCCCTTTTTTTTTTTTTTTTCTGAGAAGCTTCCAAGTCAGGTGTACTAGCACATTTCCAGAACTTTTTAGCATCTTTTATTTCTGCTAAAGGTGGCTGCTGACTGCCCCCACACAATATATACTGTTTTATTGAGCATTCCTGATAGCTTGTCCGTTTTTCCACGTGTTGGTAAACCTTTTGGAAACACGGAGACACAAAAAGTTTTCTAGCCCTTTGCTACCACAGTATTGGCTCAAGTATCTAATAAATCAATTCAGTAGAAAATGTCCATAAATACTCAGATTTCCCATGCAGCTTGACACTCTCTGCAATTACCTTTGCAATGGACCCAGATATATTTGCAAACTGTCTGAACATATGTTTTGTGAAGCATATTTCTGAAAGTGTGAAAAGTACCAAGAACCATAAATGTATTTTTGGCTAGTGATTTGGAGAGCTAAAGTTAAATCTCAGTCTCTCAGAAGGACCTAGGAGTTACAATCACATAAGCATAACTTAAAATTTACCCTTATAATTACAAGTTGTTTGCTACTTCTAGGGTAATTAATCTCCTCTTTAGCCAGAAATACCAAGCACTTCATCTAACCAAAGTGCAGCTGCTCTTAGGCACTTTCTTCTCATCAGCAAAACATATGACTAAGCCTTAAAAATATTGCTGGAGATACTGTTACAGAGCTCTTTTATATCTGGATTCCATTTATCCAGGAACTTCTACATGCATCTAAAAACTATGACCAGAGTGGTGACAGCAGGTATGGGGTTGATCACTGAATCATAGAACTTCCATGCATTCAGGAAATAAAAAAAACCAAAACAAAATAAACCAAACCAAACCAAACCAAACCAAACAAAACAAAAAAAAAAAAAAAAAAAAAAAAAAAAAAAAACCCAAAAACAAAAAAAACTGAGGCGGGAGTGTTGTTTCTTGACCATATATGTCCATAAGTGTCGGAAAATGATTCTGGCAGTAACACTGCCTGTGGTGGGCTAGTCTTAGCTAACCAGCATTCACTCATTTGCTCATTGACTCATTTGCTCACTCACTCCACTCTCTGGTGTGATGGGAAGAAAACAAAAGGAAGCTGGGAAGACTTGTGGATGAAGATAATGACAGTTTAACAGGGAAAGCAAAAGCTGCATGCCAAGCAAAGAAGAGGAATTAATTCAGTGTTTCCCATTGGCAGGAAGATGTTTATCCACTTCCTGGAAAGTGGAGCTTCAGCACATCCAATAGGGAAGAAAAACACCCCTTTTCCTCACCGTTTTCACTGAGCTTTACTTGTAGAGCATGACATTATCTGCTGTGGGATATCCCTTTGTCACCCTGGGTCGAGTGTTCCGGCTGTGTCCAAGCCCCTCATCCACCCCCAGCCTACTCACTGAATGTGCAGAAGGAGAGAAGGGCAGAGGGGAAGACAGAGCCCTGATGCTCTGCAATCCAGTGTGGCAACAGCCAAAGCCTTGGTGTGGTATCATCCCTGCTCTGGCCCCTCAGCCAAAGCACGGCACCTCATGGGCTGCAATGAAGAAAGTTCACTCCATCCCAGCCAGACCCAATGCCCTTACAAAAGGTCTAATAAACCCTCTTCTCACCAGACAAGACATTATTTACATTGAAGCCTGAATCATACTCAAAGAGTTGTTTGCTATTCCCCTTTGGTTTCAGGACATTTATAAATGTCAATTTTGTTTGTAGGGACTAACCCTGTGGTGCACTGAGATGTTGCTCTTAGACAAAACTGAGATCTGAAAGTCCCATGCAGAAAGGAACTGCTTGTACTGGAAGGAATAAGTGGGTTGAATATATAACTTTGCTACTGCTTTTGCTCATTAGTATGTCTTATTTTACATTTTTGGCCATAGAAATAAACTGAAACACCAGTCTTTTTTTCCTGGCTTAAATGCTACTCATATTTAATATAAAATATCTTGATTTCTGTAAAATATACAAATTCTAAGAATGCTAAGGATAGGAAAATAATGCATTCTCCAGCTGAATAAAGAGAAACATAGTTTTCAAGATGCAGTGGATGAGTCAGAACAAAAAGTAGTGTGAGAAGTTGATACCTGCATCTCTGTGGGTAGGTACCACAGTGAAAGGGGACTTTCAAATTGCTGCTGGTCTGCAATCGGAAGCCTTGATAACAGGAAGGAGATTCTGATAATGAGAAAATTAAAGCTTGAAAGAAAATTGGGAGAGGATCATTGCCGTTGACATGACAAAGACCCTTCTTTAGATCTTCTTTGCAAGTGTAGGGGAAAGAACTAAGCAATAATTTCTATGCTCTTTATCTGGATTATTTAGATGAGAACAATTTTAATTAGTGTATAGAATTGAGAATTTTATTTTGAATCCTATTTTGTCAAACTAAACACAGGGCAGAGGGTTCTGTGGCTCAGCTCTGTGTCACTGCAATGAAAATCTTACAAAAAAAAATGAATGCTAATTACTTATTTCAGATGCTGACATCAAAAACATTTAAAGAATGCAACATTTTTTTTAAAACTCTGTCAAAAAAAATTTAAGTGCCTTCTTAACCTTTTCTTCCAAACTAAATATGATTTGTTCTTCAGTTGATTGTCATGTAGTAAACAACTAAATGGCAACTACCGAGGGTGTGTACTGACATGCACTAAAGCTATCCTAAGATATCAGTGCTAAAGTTTAGCAGCAACCATCAACCAACCAAAAAAGACACACAGAAGATCCAATAAAACTAAAGGGAAATACAGAAAATTGCATAGACAGAGAAGAACCCAGAACTATTGGAGGAAGCAGCTATCAAAACCTTAAAAAGAAAATCCCATCGGTTACTGAGAAGGAATTTTGGCTGGTTGCTCATTTGGGGACACACTGTCAGAAAGGGGAAGCATTAAATTTCCTACACCAATCTGCTTCCACTTATTTTAATAAGATGCTGATCCCAGTCAATGAACTCATGCTTATATTTCATATTTAGGACTGATTTTGTGCGTAAGAATGATCCCTCATGGGATTCCCCTGATCCTGAGAGTGTTGCACTGGAGTGTCTGAGAGCTGGCTATAACCAGGAGCAGAGCAAGCTGACTTGAGCTGAGTCTCACTCTACTTTCAATATATGAAGCTAAAGAGAAATGATAGAACCATAATCTCTGTGGTCCCAATGTTGCCCTATAGGCCACCCTCTGCCTTTATCTGTATCAGAGCCTGTCCCAGCACCATACCAGGCACTTGAGTACAGCTTAGAAGGACTCAGGCCTAAGACCAGGGCAGAAGACACATATCCCCCTCCAGGAATCCACCTGCAGAGCCATTTCAGAAGCCTGGCCTTTCTTGTTCATGTTGCAATGCAGAGAAAATTCTGTGCTCCCCCAGCCTGGGGCAGGGTGCCAGTCAGTGATGTACCTATATATCATTACATACCACTACAGGAGAGGCCAGGAGAGGCAGAAACCAGCCTGCTATTTCTCTGTAATGTCAGTGGTGGGCGAGGGTGTGAGGCTGAGGATGGAAACTGAACTGACAGAGCCCTGGCTCACAGGCAGGAAAGCTCCAAACTGAGCAGGAAGGATAATAGAGCAGCTTTGTACAGCTGAAAAGAACTGGAAAGGCATCATTTAAGGTTCAGCATATAACCAGCTCTGAAAAAGAGAGCTTAGAGAGGAATATTACAAGTAGGGCAGGGGATCAGGGACACTATTGCTTTCATGTACATACACTCACACAGTTAATAAACTATCGAGAGAAGATGGATACTAGAGTACAGCAGAAAATAAATGCCATAAGAAGAACATTATTTTTAATACACATATCTGCCAATCAAACACTGTACTGGTATTTTCAAAAGGTGACCTGATTGCTTGGCCATTCACACAGCAGACTGCCTTGTGGGAAAATGAATCCTAGTCCAGTTGTGGAAGATAAGAGAAACTTGACAGGGGAGATCTAATAATGACTGTAACTGTACTAGGGAAAACAAGGGAGAAAAGAACAAAGTCCATTTTAGAAGATAAGATGATTTTATGTGCTTAAAAAATGAATGCAGGAATCATGTTTATGAATCAGGACAAAAGATGGTTGGTATTGTTGGGATCTTAGTGTCTTCCAAGTTTGCTGTAGCTCAAAGCATCTAGTATCAGTATGTGCCTTTATTTTTCCCATTTTTATTGAACCCTTTGCACTGATCCTTCATGACTGCAAAACTCCTAAGTACACTAGGCTGAAGTAAATGTGTCACTGACACAATCAAAATTAGAATTAAAATTGCACTGCACAGTCCACATGCAAAAGATTTAGGTTGCTTTCTGATTTTAGCAAAGTTGTGCTATAAAGTCTTTCTTTTTATATGGCAGATTATAACTTTAAGAGTTGATGCAGACAAGTGCCTCATATACCAGAATAATGACCGCACTAATTGCATGAGGAACAAAAATATTAATTTCAAAGTAAAGGCTTCTCATACTGTACTTTTATCTTCAAGAGGTTTGTGGGTGGAACATATTGCTATGCATTGCCTAGGTTAGAAGAACCTTTTTTACGACGATTAGTTTTTCCTAAGGTCTCATTTATGGTTTTAGCTCCTATGTTTTGACTGGAAAAATGACTTCATATTTAATTTGTGATAAGAAAATACCATATACTAGTGTTACTAATGAAAGGTACAGAAAAGACATTAAAAGTTATTTGCTGCTCAGTTTCATGTAGTAAACTCAATTCTACTGTCTACCTTGAATTTAAGGCTAAATAATAAACCCTAATTAAATTAAATACCCTTGCATTCCCAAAGAAATACAAACAGTCAAAAAAATCAACTTTTGTTATATTGACTACACAGGAAAAATGCTGTAGGAAAAATATATTTAAAACATCTCTCCTTTTGTTTTCCCACTTCATGACCCTAGAATTTTTACTACTACGAAATAGATTATGTATCAATGTATATTTTTGGGACATTATATTTTGAAGTTCTTGGCAGGTAGAGAATTATTTTATAGATAAGATCTTAAATTCTTTTGGGACATTGGATTTCTTTGGTACAATAGGACCATACATGAAACTGTCACCTCTATCTCTTGAGCTTTAATCTCAAGTTTATGTATGAACCCACTGAATTTTGTGAAAAAGTTTTGAGGCAGCTCTGCATGAACTGGGATGAAAATCAGTACAGAAACACTACAGGAAACCTAGATTGTGAAATATAAATCTTTTAGGCTATTTCAGTTTCCAAGCTCCAGAAGGAAAAAGAAATTAAAAAAAAGTATATATACATATCTATTAAACTGTTCAATCACCCAGGCATCTGGATTTTAACTTTTAGCATGGCAGTAGAGAACAGAGATTTAAGGAAGGCACAGAGGCAGTTTAACCTTTATGAGCACAAGGTAGTACTTTCCAGATAAAATGGAGCTGACAGATTTGCCAGCACAGTTATGATTTGCTATGCATCACCTACCATTCAAACTGACAGAAAGCTTTTTATTCAAACTTAGTGAGGGGTTTGGGGTGTTTGCTTGTTGTTAGGTTTCTTTTGTGTTTTTTTTTTTTTGCTTGGATGTTTGTTGGGTTGGTTGGTGTTGTTGGGTTTGTTTTGTGGGGTTTTTTGTTTGTTTGTTTTTTGTTTGTTTTGGGGTTTTGTTTTGTTTTGTTTGTTTTGTTTTGTTATCAACATCTAGACTCATCCTGGAGGCTCTTAGGAGCTCTTTAATGCTGCTCCACTTGCTCCACAAAACATCAATCTTTCCTGCTTCAGCAAGTCATCGCTATTCAGCATAGGGTTTATAACAAGGGCTTGATAAATACTCCAAGAGTTTAATAAGAAAGACAAACATTAGAGAACTTATCATATTGAAAATTAAAAAAAAAAATCCCCCTCTTTATTTTGTCCTGTTAGTGTGGTTTAGAAATTAGATCATTGAGGAATCCAAAAAACATGCAAAAGAGATGGAGAGTTGTACAAGTAACAGCACCAGTAATCCCCTGTCAGCGCTGCAGATCTAATTCCAGTGCCAACTTGAGTGGTTACAGCAAACTAGACACATATCAGTCCCTGGCTGTCTGCTGACCCTAAAAATTGGTCACAATTTACTGCCTCTAATCACCATCACCACGACTGCATATTTGTAGCATGCCATATTGTTCTTTTAAAGGATACACTTCCATATGTAGGCACCATGGCTGAAAATCAATGCGGCCTTTTGTAGAGGATGAGGAATAGCAAAAAATGGAAAATGTGAGGCAAACAACTGATAACATACAGAGAAGCTTGAGAAGAGAAAAAAAGATTTCCTGCATCAGACAGCAGCTGAGCAGGGAATCCTTAGAGAGCCAGACTCTTCCTGGGCTGTGTACAAGTGCAGAGAGGAAAGGACTAAAATTAGGAGCCCAAGCCATGGATTTCACTCGTCCTGAAGAACCAAGATCCACAACAGGAGTTGTGAGCAAGGCTCCCTAGGGAGATGCAGAGCATTCAGAAGCTGGAGGATTTCTCAAGTGACAGATAAGATACAAAACACAAATTATAGCCTTAGATGTAGTCTTTCTTCCCATGAGGATGAAGGGAGCTGTTGTAAGAGGAGGAAAGTGTGTGACTTCTCTGGGATAAGGAAGAAAGAAAAACCACAAAGATTAACAGCTGAGAGTTGAAGTAATGAGGCATTGTGCCTGCCTGCCATGTCCACGGGAGAGGAGACAGTGCCACTGGAGCAGGAATACAGTGCCACGTGGAAGGAATGGCAGCATTCACATGTCCTTACTCAGGACACGACTGGCAGGCTCCATAAAAGGGAAATTCTGTGAGATTGCTGCATAACTTTTAATTGTGAGTCAGAGATTCTGGCACAAGGCCTGCCTGCCTTCTTTCTCCTGCTCCCCACTCCACATAATGAGAAAAATATTATTAGTCTATTAGCTAATAGCTCTCATTATTACTCACAAGATTTTTTTCACTGCATCCCACTATTTTAATGGGAATAGTGCACAGATCCTTCTCACTCTGCAGCAGCACTTTTCAGGGCAGAAATATGAACATTGTTTAGAATACTGTCTGAAAATTGCAGACATTAAAATCAGAGATTCATTGATCATGAAGCTTATTTCTCTGCTAAGGGAGACTTAGTCCCAAATGCACATTTTCTGGTGTTTCATACAGAATAATGTTAAAAACACTGGCGGTGAATCATCTTCCAGGTTATCTCAGGAGGCAATTCCTCAGTAGAATACACTTTTGTGTTTTGTTGTGGTCTGTTTTTTGGCTGACTAAATTATAATTTCTTTATTTTATTCTTAGCTATATCTTCCCATAAATCATTAAATACTTCTCTTTGCATGTAGCTAAAAAATCTTCACATTTTCCCACCAATCAAACCTTGAACACTCACAGTAGGACTCATGCTGCTCCCCTCTGTCACATTCTCCCTTGGCTGAGCTCTTACTGTGGGGCCATTTGTGGTGCAGTATCAGAACCATAGGAAGTCCTGAGCAGGTGACAGGGATGTCCCACGGCAGGAGGGACACATCCTCTTTTATATGACCCACATTGCCCCACCTCAGGCATTGAACCTGAGCAAATCCGGATAATTTATCTGAACACAATTGCTTGCTTTCCTTAATCGTCACAGACCTAATTTAGTACCATTAATCCATCTCCTAAATCCTCATACTCCTTTATAAATTAATTTGTTGTTCTTCACTAAATTCTCTCTAATTGATCAATATCTTTCTTGTTAGCATTTTACTGAATGCTGCCCAGTATTTAATGAGAAAAGCATTGTTATTGTTTATTGGACCCTTACTTGTGCCTGGCTATTTTTGTCAGCTACTATTCTCTTAAAAATACTCAGGTCTCTTGGCATTATAGCCTTCCACTGGGGAATCATGAAAGTTAGAAGCCCACTGAATTATGCCCATACCCAAATTTTAACAAAGAGGTGCCTTGTACTACAGACAGGATGAGCAAATGACAGGTGAAGCTTCATGGTTAATACTAAAATCCGCTTATATTGCCATAGTTGTTTTAAGTGTGATGACTGGAAAATCTCTGCCAACTCAGAGAGGGCATTCTCACGTTATTGGCAGGACACAAGAGCACCAAGTGCCTTCTGATCACTCAGTGCTTCTTTGCTCCTTTACCTTTCATTTTAATTTTCTCCCTCCAGTTCCTCTAAGCCCACTGTATGGTGCTTCCACTATCTAGGATTTCACAGACAAAAAATTCAAAAATGCTGTGACACAGCAACACCAGTTAAAAGACAACGGAGCGGTTTTTTTCTTTTATGTGTTTATAAAAGATCACCTTTGTCACAGGTTTGCTCCTTTTTCTACATTCAAAACTACACAATTAATAGAAACCCATAAATACCTGAATCTGGGTGGACATCTGTCAATAATTACTGCTTCTAAACTGAAGTGTGTATTTTACAAATCACAGAAGCTCTTTTCCAGACATTCTTGCTGCTTGCTAAAAATAGTTCCTATCTTGTACCACTCAGATTTATTTACCCAGGGGAGAGTGTGCAAATGCATACACACACATATATTTATCCATCCTTGAATTCATATAAATACACATGTGTATGTGTGTGTTTGCATTGGGGTGCATGAATGTATATTTAAACTTACTGGTGTATTCTACCCAGGTGTGCTCTGCTTCTGCAATTTTTCTGTGCAAATGATTAGACATTTTAATTTTTAGTAATTTTCTTGCAGCTTCAGGTGCTATGATTGTGATCTCACTTGAGAAGCTCATTTTTCAATCTCAAAGATAAAGAAGAGCAGATTTTTAACGCTTGTGGTGAAAATCTTGAAGATGTGAAACAACCCCATACACATGAAGTAAATGAACATCAAAGACGAAAAAAACCTCACACATGAAAATAATATAGCATTTTAAAAAATCAGAGCTTTAAAATTCCTTATGTTTTACCTGCTTTTAATTTTTATTGATGCTTGGTTTTCTGTGGAGGTACCTCTCCCCTGAAATCCCAGAAGGGGGGACCCTGCAGGGTAGAGGTCTGTCCCTGTCCCTGTCCCCATGTCACGTGTGCCCCATACCTGTTCCTGATTAGGTGGTTTTGGGGCTTGGGTCTGGGAAGAGAGCAGGGTCCTATGACTGGGGTCTGCCTGGGAACTCCATCCATGTGGCTGGAGGAATAAAATATCTCTGAACATCTAAAGAAATGTTGCTTCATCTTTCCTTCCAAGTCCATTGCTGTCTTATTCATGTTGTAAGGATTTCCCATTACAACAAATGGTGGAGAATGTGGGCATTCAATCCCTGAAAACAATTTCTAAAGGTCCAGAGTACACCAATGTGAATTGTGAGTAATTGAATTTTCTTATTGCCTTGGTTTTGGTTGTACTTTATGACCAGATAGAGAAATCAGAGGAGTTGTGGCTATCTGAGCCACAGAGAAAAATGTACTTGGAAGTGAAAGAAATACTAGCGTAATAAAATGCAAAACTGGACTCAGGACATTTAGAACACTCCATTAACTGGCTTTTCAAAAATTTCTTTTATGTCACTCAAGACTTCATTTTTGATGTTGGTTTTCCTGTAACTAGAGGGGACAATTTTTGGAAAGAAATCGATGAGTTGATAATGATTCAGTCAAGACGTGGAATGGTAGTAGAATTGACATTAGCATCTCGCAATTGAAGATGCTCTCATAAAGCACATACTCAGTCCCAGTAACACAGAGGTGCCTGTGGCTGAGGTGCCTTCAGTGGAGGCTCCCAGCCCCCCTAAAAGCACAAGCCATAGAGCAGACCCCATCCCTGTATGGGAGTGCACTCCCGAGAGACAGCGGGTGAGAGAGCGACAACGAAGACGCTGGATGTGAGAGTGCATCCCTAGGGGTCTCCAAGGTGTTCTTACAGTGAATAAAGAAGGACAGCGAGTAGAAACAGCTGCTGAAAAATGCAAAAAGCAAGCCATGAGAGCAGAGGCGCGAGCAGCGAGGGCAGCGGTGAGGGCAGCAGGGAGGGCAGCAGTGGCAGAGGTGCAACCTGGCGATGACCGCCCTGTGCCACGTGGCGAGTGACGTTCTGAGCCTGAGCCCTGCTCTGAGAAAGGCAGTGGTGATTGTGTCAGTCCCTATGGCGACCGCAGTGAGCCACGCTGAGCCGAGCCAGAGCGGTGTGGGGGCGAGAAGGGAACCGCGCTAGCGTCCGGCAGCGACACGCCTGTAGTCGACGGCAGCAGCAGTGGCGGCAGCAGCGGCGGCGATACAAACTGCACACCCACGAACGCCTCACAGGGCACGGCCGTGCAGCCGCGCAAACACCTGGAAAGCGTGGAGCAGTCACACAGAGCTCCAGAGGGGAAGCAAGCACAGCGCCAAACGGCGGTGCAGAGGTGGCCAAAGGCGGAGCAGCCGGCAGGGTCAGTGTGCAGCAGCACGGCCTGCCTGGACCCGCACGGCCCCACACACGATCCCAAGGAGTCCAGACCCCGCAACAGGAACGCGCTGGCGGCCCCGGCGGTCCCGGCTGTGTCAGCTCCAGTGAGGGAGCGAGAAAAACCAAAAGTGAAAGCAAGAACAAAGGAACTCGGAAAAATGAAAAGGTTATCACAGCTAGGGTTTTTGCAACTGTAAAATGGTATAATGTAAAGGGAAATTACAGTTTCTTATTGAAAAATTATACAGGAGAAAATATTTTTGTCTATAAATCTGCTATTATGAAAAATAACCCCAAAAGTGATGTTCCAAGCTTAGGAGAAGGGGAAAGAGTAGAAGTTAAAATTGTGCAAGGAAGAAAGCGCCCACAGGCAGCATGTGTTACAGGCCCTGGGGGTGCTCCTGTCAAAGGTAGTAGATATGCTAGCCAATATCCCCATAATCCCTATCCTTTCCTCTATCCCACCTTCCCCTTTTATCCCATTCCCCTTTATTTCCCAAATTTCCCTTTCTGGTTCCCCTCACAAAACCAGTCTTTTCCATTTGCCATGAATCCTTTTGCAATGCCGATGGGGGGATGAAAAGGAGGGAGGGAAGAAATTAACTGTCGTTTGCTAAGCTTCCAACAGGTACAGAAAGAAAAAAAACATCTCCTGACTCAGTTTCCATCTGAAGCATGCTCAAGTCCTGTCTCCCTTCTGATACTCCAAAGAAAATCTGTTACGACATTTGGGGACTCAAGATAGTGGCTTCTCTTATTTTGAAATTATTTTGTTGTGTTTATCCAACAGTTTCCAATGTTCTTTATTTAAAAAGAAAGGGTGAATTGTGGAGGTACCTCCCCTCTGAAGTCCCAGGGGAGGGACCCTGCAGGGTACGGGTCTGTCCCTGTCCCTGCTCCCATGTCACGTGTGCCCCATACCTGTTCCTGGTTGGGTGGTTTGGGGTGCCCAGGCCCGAGAAGAGAGCAGGGTCCCATGGCTGAGGGTCTGCCGGGGAACTCCAGCCATGCAGCTGGAGGAATAAAACATCTCTGAACATCTAAAAAAAATATCACTTCATCTTTCCTTCCAAGTTCATCTCTGTCTTACACTTGTTGTTAGGATTCCCCATTACAAGTTTTTCTTATAGTCTAAGTATCCATGATGTCCTCCTGAAGCAGAAAGATAGTCTCACATGGGGAGCTTCCTTTGTTTCCACAACATGCAAAAACAACCATTGTCATCAAATATAGTGTAATCCACCTTGGCCTTTCTCATAACAGGCATGGGGTTGATGTCTTCTGTGAATGATATACATGTAAATCAGTGTAAATTTGCCTTGGTGAAATTTATATCTATGTGAGGTGCCAAAAAGATAATTCTTTGTTTCTTGGATTAATTAATACTTCACTTTCCAATAATTTGGTATTTCTGCTATTTGATGAATAACACACCTAAAAGTATATATGGAAAGGTATTCACCAAGTTTTTAAACATGATAAATTAATTTCCTATGAACAAGGAATTTCATCAGCTGATGACCTTTAGGTAAACGAAATCATCACCTAAATCCTACTTTCTAATCAGTGTCATCAAAATGGGACCTAGATATCAGGCAAGTGAATTGAAAAATTATCTAATCAATGTTTATGGAATTTTTTTCTCAGTCTACAAAGTCCTGTCCTTCTACAAACCTCCTCACCTCCAATATTTTTTTATTTAGTTAGAATATCATACATTTATACCCTTGCATATAGTAAACTAGAGAGAAAATGTAGAGAAGGAAGGGAACAAATTGCCCGCAATCAAAAAACATCACTGAAAATTGCAAGTAGCACCATAGGGAATTTGAACTTGCTGCTTCAGAGGTTTGGGGAACATGACAGTGAGATAAATCTTTGCATAGTTTCAAGGGAAATATTGCACAGTTGGACCAAGGTGTGCTGATCCCAATGTTCTGACCTTCCCATACATCCCTGGGCCAAAGTCCATGCTTCAAGCTCAGCTAAAGCTCCGTGGTTCTCCAGAGACAGCACATGGCTGATGTGTCACCTTCCTGTCAAGTGGCACAGCTTTCTCTTACTCTTGTAGAAGTATCATCAACACCTTGTTGTGTCAATG
>JACBWW010000007.1:34457368-34567960 GCA_020086605.1 Lanius collurio
TCTGTTGGCAATAAGAGGAAAGTCGATAAAACCAAATTATTCTTCTTATTTTCCACTAGCCATCTCCATTATTACTGCAGAGACATCTTCAATGTGTCATTAGTGTGAGTCACACTGAAAAACTAAATGCACTTATTTAAATTTTCTCAATTAAGTTTATTAAGCAGAAAAAATAGTTTCAAGATTGTGTTAAGAGGTAAGAGGTAAAAATAGTCACATAGACACTTTACAAAAATTCCCTAAGTGAATCCAGGATAATACAAAAATAATTCTCTAGTTAAAATGAATTTTCATTAGACACAGAAATCAGAAAACAATCACCTGTCAATGGTAGAAGACAATTATAATCAGAAGCAGCATGACAATTCAGTTTAGCAAATATGTGAAATTCTCAGTGTGAAATAATTAGAATCTCTGCTTCTGGCTTCAACACCTTCCTGCATTCATTTCTAGCCATTTCCTCTTGATAGATTGAGACACAACATATCTGACACAAGAGTAATATAATGTATTCTGTTCCAGGCTGCTGATTATGTGCACATGTGCACAGTGACAAACAATTAGTGTAATGATGCAGTGATTGCAAAGCTTATCACAACATTGTATAAGATCTCATGCACCAGAAATTACCCTGACCACCTTCTCATGCTTTCCATTCTACATTACTGTGAAACAGAAATTTGTACATCAAACCTGAAAGGCTGCAAAGGGATTGATCTGCACAAAGCCTGTGCTGAGGAAACACTGCCTTCCAGCAAATCTGGAAAATAAATTAAAAGTGATTAGGGTGAAGGGATGGAAACACAGGGCCAGGGTTAAGAGCTGGCTCTCTGCTCAGTATTGATTGCTGCAAGATGTTTCCAATGTGACCCCACTGCAGGAAGGCCAATGGTACAGAGTTTGTATAGCCCACATCCCTGGGCACTGCTGCCTGCCCAGAAACCCCCTTCTCATCCAGAGCCAGGCTCCATCCATGCCCAGAGAGCCAGCCTGCTGCTGGCACAGCCACCTTCAGTCAGGGGCAGCCACGAGCTGCACTTCACCCATTGGCATGGGCTGTTCATGGTACTACAACACCTCTGAATGTGCCACTCCAACATCCTCCAGAGAAGGTAAGAGAGGAACAGCGCTCTCGGTGTGCTCATTTCTGTCTGACAGGAAGAGGCACGTGAAGCAAGAGCTGTGGGGAATGCAAGCTGATTTCTCCCCTCCCCTCTCCTTTTCTCTCAGGACTGTGAGCTGACAACACCAAAAAAGGTGGGGAGAAGCCTTAGCTCCTCATGCCCTGCCTGAGATGGGCAGACAGGGCATGGGGCACACAGGAGGGCAGCAGAGGTGTGGGCCCATACAGGCTGCAGACATCCCTGTAGGGGAGGAAGTACAACTAGGAGCAAAAGGAAAATCACAGTCATAGGATGGCCTGGGTTGGAAGGAACATTAAATATCATCCAGTTCCAACGCCCCTGCCATGGACAGGGACACCTTGCACTGGACCAGGTTGCTCTGAGATCCACACATCTGCTTGATGTGCCCAAAATGGGAAAGGACGCATGCAAATGAGGGCATAGCAGCTCCCCATATATTCCAAACACGGATTTTTCTTTTTTTCTTCTATAAATTTTCCTGTTTAGCACTCCTCCCATTTCTTCCTGAGCCTTTTTTTTAACTTTTGCTGAACTTTCTTTCTCATGCAGAGCCCAGCAGTGAAAGATGAGCCCCTGTGTAAGGGGCACAGGTCTCAGAGTTGATGCAGCTGACACCATCGGTGGTGCCCTGGGCAGGAGGTCAGCTGCTCTGACATGGTTGCAGCTGGTTGTAGCCAGCCCAGAGGCTGAGGCAAACCACCCCCAAACTGGGGGAGAAAATCTGAGGAGCATATGCTGCTCCTACGCAAGCATATTTAGCTGGGAAAGACACTGTCATCTGAAGGGAAGAGGTTGGAAGGAGACACACTGAGCTAAAAGGGATAGGGAGTCACCTAAGGGACCCCATCTGGGGGCAACAGTGCTGATTCTAAGCAGGATTGAGTTAATTTTTTTCCACAGTAGATTGTATAGGGCTGTGTTTTGGATTTGTGCTGAGAATGGTGCTGATAACACAGGGATGAGCTGAGCAGCACTTCCACAGAGCCAAACCTCAAGGAATTCAGCTAGGTATGCACAAAGAACTGGGAGAGGACCCAGCCAGGAGAGCTGACCCCAACTGATCACAGGGATATACCAGAGCATATGGCATCGTGCTCAGCACACAGAGCTGGGGCGAGGAGGAGGAGGAAAGGGTGTGTTTTTGGAATCATGACATTTTCCTTCCCATCACCATTGTGTGTGATGGAGCCCTGCTGTCCTGGAGGTGGCTGAACACCTGTCCATGGGAAGTGGTGCATGAATTCCTTGGTTTGCTTTGCTTGTGAGCAGGGTTATTTCTTTACTTGTTAAACTGTCTCTATCTCAGCCCATGAGTTTTTTCACTTTTACCCTTCCTATTCTCTCTTGCATTCCAACCTGGAGAGAGTGATTGAGCAGCCATGTGGGGTGAGCTGCCAGCTGGGGTTAAACCAGGGCAGGGATGCTAAGGAACAGTGTGGGAGGAAGATAAGTGAGAAGAAAAGAGTGGAAAAATCAAATGTCAAACAACCTCAGCCTCTTCATTGTCTGTTGTCTCACTGGGAATGAGCAAGTGGTTTTGAGGATTGGTGTAGAGTCAATTGATGTGTAATTGTGTACTTCTTTACTCAGTGTCCAAACTAGTGATCAGAAGTTTTATTTGGACTGACTACAAACTGGGCTTCTTGGACTTGAAACTTTTTTGTCCAAAGTAAATTTTATTTTTTTTATTATAAAGTGTATTATTGTGTTTCCTGGGTATACTTAATGGTGCACTTCATTCTCCCTTTTGTTCTTCTTTCCACAAGTCCTCTGGAAATTAATAATAAACCACCTCAGTTGCTTCTGGATCCAAAGTTTTTTTTTTTTGCAGTGGAAAGACTGTTAGCAGTGACTCCTGGCCTGTAATTGTATGAAAATATGACATGTTGCTTTTGTAGGGGGTTATTATTGAGAAATATCAGTTGCACTTTCCTTTCCTTACTGAGTAAGCAAACAAGAAGAGACAAAAACGTAATCTTTGCCTTCAAATATAAAGGTTCTGTGCCATCCCTGTCCTGTTCCGAGCTCCCACTACTTTGTGGAGCATAATTGACACAGATAGGATCAGAATATGCACCAAATATATGCACAACCAAACCAACAACTGTGTGCCTCTATTTGTGAGTCAGAGATCTCAGTTCCTGAACCACCTCACTGCAGAACATAGCTCTGTTCTGTTGGAGGAAGGCTGTCTCCACAGCTGATGTGTCAGTCTGTGCAGTAGAAAGACAGGTCTAGTTCAGGAAATCTGCTCTTGATGTTTTCTTGCTAAAAGCATTTCTCAGTATATACAGCTCTCCTTTATCCCTGCATGGAAAAGCAGAGAACACTGGTCACAAGGAGGTTACAAGTTTAGATTCTCAACCATCACTCACAGTTCAGGTATTACTTTTTTAAAAATATTGCATCTTACTCCTTCTATCATTGGGATAAAAAGTCCTTTTCTCACTGTCTAATGGGTAGGACAATTGGCAGTGATGGGTAAACAGTTAAAATAAGTTCTTCAGCATTCTGCCAAAGCAGAGATGGGACAACAGATGCTTTCAGACAGGCAGGGGAGGACAAGGTAAGAACAAGACATGCTTGGGCAGTATGACAGGACAGCTGTCTTTGTCAAACATTTTGCATGTGTACTTGGAAACGTGAATTTTAAAAGAATGTATTGCACCCAGAACCTTGAGGATATTTACTACAAAATTCTTCTGAGTATGAGAAATTGAACAGGGGAAAAATGGAACCAGCATTGATATTCAGGTATTAGTTGACATGAAGTGTTGGCTTGGAGGAGCAAAGGAGAGGGGACAAATAAATGACTGCCAAAGCAAAAGGGCTCCAGGCTGAGCATGTCAGGGCTGTGCATATTCCAGGTACAGTAACAGAAAAACACCAAAAGCACAAATGGCAAATAGGTGATGCACCTTTGAACGGGACATCAAATAGGAGATTGACATGAAATTAACATTTATTGCTATCTGGGGATGGTAATACCAGTGTGTTCTGCAGAAGGACAAGAACAGAACAATAGGTCTTGCTTCATCTCACTCTGTTTTTAGGTTACTTTTCTGTCAGTATTGTGATTTATACAGATGGTGCTCTTTGAGGAGTATTTGTGTGGTTGGGTACTTTGCAGCACATTGTTATATTAAAGCACTCGCTGAATTTTCTTTCTGAAAGCTCAGTCAAAACTTCATTATTGCTGAAGTGACAACGGGAGTTATAGGTCTGAAAAGAACTCCACTCTGCACCTCACTGATGTTATCTTCCATCTAGCTCCTACCTGCTCAGTAAGTTCAACAGAAAAAAACCCTAATCATTTGAAGGGCATATCATGTGGTAATGCCTAAATTGTACATAGTGCTATTTATAAATAATTCAAAAGAAAATGAAAGTCACAACAAACACAGCTGTAGCTTATTTGCCATCACCCACCTGCTGGTGGATCTAGCATTGAGCTGTAGCAGTTGCTTCTTAGCTTCAAACATAAAAAAAAAAAAAAAGTCTATTATAGTCATTATTGTCACTACTGAACTCTCACCTGGACAGCTGCAAATTGCAAAGATTGGTTCTTTACATATTTTTGTTCAGTGTCACACCCGAATTTTCTTCACTGCCAGTCAGGACATTCATCTACACTGTGATCCAAACCTGCCTGGCACTGCACATCCTTCAGAGGCAGCCTAAGGTAGAGCTGTGCTGTGGAATGTGCACACAGTTACTGTAGTAGAAAACATTAGGGATGAAAATTCTTTAAATTCAACATGAATAGAGTATTATTATGTTTATGTGTTCTTGTATTTGCCACTCTCTGAGAAACAAGCTTGTGATGATAATATATCTGCACTTACTCTCTGCCTGTCCCAATCAATACAAATGGCTTGCCCCACTAATTAAACACAATACTCCCACCAGTACCCCACCCATTTGTTCTTGAAATACTCTTGATAATATGCATTTTTTCCTCTCATTTCTGACCTGTATGGGTTTTTAGCTAAATATTCAGGTGGTTTTGTTCCCTGCCTCACCAAACTCCTTTTCTAACTGTATCCTGACTATCTGTATGATATTTTAGTCAATCCTGCTGAGGATGTATGATGACTTCCTTGGCTCTGGATCTAGTCACTATAAAGAGAGAACATTCTTTGGTCCTATGGAACTTCCTAACTATATGTGCAGAATACAAAAAGAAATCCACTTACCAACACAAAAGAAAATGTTGCAAAATAGTATCTTGTAATTAGTAAGAGATAAATGAACTATCAATGCAACTTTGACACCTGTTGTAAGGGCATAGGAAATTTTAACAGCCAGGTCTGCTGTGTTGGTTGACAAAGATGTCACTTGTCTGTGCATCAATTCTCACTCCACTACCAGAAGCCCAAACCACATCTAATCTACAAGCCTTTTCTGCTGGCCTCTCTAGTTCTTCCTCCTGCAACTTCCTTTTCCTCAAACACAAGTGTTAGGTTAATTATTTGCATTGGCTACTTGATTTTAATTGGCTGCATACACAGAGTTTCAAAGCAAAGCTTAAATGAAACTGTTCTTTTCCCAAGTTCAACTCTCAGAGAAGGAAAGGAAGCAGGAAGGCTCTGCCATGCTGTAGGGAGAGCTGTTCTGGAAACAGTCATGGAATGGGTATAAAGATGAACAAAGATTAGTGTTAAAAATAAAATGTTACAGGAAGAGCTTTAAAGAGCTGTGGAAGGAATTTGTTTTCCACTTGGTTTTGTCCAAGAAATTAAGAGACAAGGGGGAGGTGAGATGCAATAAATCACACAAAGTGGTTTCCTATCTGAATGGGAGTGAAGTCTGCCAACTGGTGGCAAAAGTTCACTTTTTACTCTGCTTATGGAACATATCTTGTTAATAGAGGAAACAGAATAAACAGACTCTTTATACAAATGAGAAGTGTTTGGAAGGGCTGGGAAGGAGGGGTGCCAGGCAAGAGGAGAGAAGTGAATTGAAGCCTTGCATGTTTTTGAAATCTTCTCTATTTATAATCACATCCAATTTAACTAAAATACTTAGCAAAAATGCACATAATTTTTAAAGAAAAACTGCGTCTTTGTGAGAAATGTTTTCCCTGAGAAATCCTAGGAATATTACTCATATATCACTTAAAAGACAAAAATTTGCATTTCTGTGCTAGCAGACTTTGCCAGCACTCTGAACTCAAAGCTCACTTTGAACAGTAAAATATAGGTTACAGAATGCACAGTAGGGCTCCCTGGTTTAGATCTATAGCTCCAAACTATGGAGTAAGTCTCAATTATTAGACAACTCTCTAGAAGACATCTTCTTCCCTCAGCATCAGAGAAGGGGGAGTGTTTGCTTAACGTGACAGAGAAGGGGAAGTGTTTGCTTAATGTGCCAGGGCCCTGACTCTAGATTTTTTATTTCTCTCTCTCCTACAAGCAATAATTGTCTCAACAATCCCTGATTTCCCCTTACACCTCACATTAATATACTCAAAGCCAGTAAAAGTCACTTCCAACTGTGCATGATTAAAAGAAGAAAAAGCAGGATGTTTGAAGGGAGAGAACTAAATTGGTTATATCCCTTATATTGCTAAAAGAGTAGCCAAGATTTTGTATTTTTTTTACACCAACATTAGATGCCTTTTCAGATTTCAGGATAATTTTTTTAATATGAAGTGATAACATTTTACTACAACCATTCCGAATTATTACGTGAGTGCATCGGAAATATGATAAATGACTAAGTTTTGAACCATTTCCACACAACTTACTGCTTGGAATTGGAAATGCATGTTTTATTTCAAAGGAAATTTCAAAGAGAATATTTCCTTCCAAAGGAATTGGAAAGGAGAGGACTTTGGAGGGCTCCCTAGAGATGGAGAGTGGGGGGAAACCCTGTACAACAGGATTTTCCTAGTGATCATTGATGGGACCAGGACTGCTGCATCATGTTTATCATGCTGGCTGCTTGGGGAATAGGAAGGTGGAGGGGGAGCTACAGGGGTTCCAAGCAGTGCAAAACATGCATGTGAATTCTTCCAGAAGTAGTCAAATGGCTGTTTTACTACAACTCTTTGTGCAGCATCATGATACTGAGACACAGTGAGAGGAATGAAGAGAGAGCAAAAAGAAGCAGTTTCAGTTCCCATGAATTGCCAGGTGGTAACTTCATCAGAGAATATGGTGATCTTAACATTCTGTTTTAAAAACAGAACTCAGTGTTGCTGTGTTTGGGTTTTTTGGGAAATGTTCCTCACTTTGCAGACTTTCTACAAATCACAGAGCATTCCTGTAGCAAAAAAAGCCATGCTGTTTGTGCACTGTGTTCATCCTTGTGGTTGTAAAGTGAAAGATTCATGCAGTGCTACCATTTCTTGTGCCCAAACTTTATTAGTGCCCTCATCATTAATATAAGATATCAGAATGCTCATGGCACACACATCACAGAGCAGCACCAGTAAAGCAGCACCACAAGCCCTTTGCACTGTGTGATTCACTCTGGGATTCCTGATGATCTGAACTGTCAGGTGTGAAGCACTCCTACATTGTTAACAGTGGAAGATTGCATAATTGAAGAGTAATTATTCCCTAATATGCAATAAGGCTGTGAGTCAAATATTTTAAAGTTTTTCTTTGCCTTTGAAACTGAAGTGCTGTTTCAAATCAAGGAATTTGTAATCCTAAATCATTTTGAATCTTGGGAAAATCTATGCATGGAAATAATATACTATTTTAGCCATGAAACATTTTAACATACACTCTTCCTGAAAAAAATAAAAGCAAAAAAAATTTATTTTTTAACTTATGTTTCTGTTATTGCCATTCATAATCATATCAGCAATGTTCCTTCTAGAGTTCTGAAAATGATCTGCAGTATTCAGTTCCTGCTTCTACTTTTCTCACTCTCTTCTGATGGAAATGAACATCCTGATGCTTCATTTTCATGACAAAGGCCATAGCAGAAAATAATACAGACCAGGTCTGCTCCTGACATTGACTGAGGTAAGTAAGTAGATTAGGATGAAAATAACACATTCCTCGCTCACATTTTAGCACCATTATCAACAGGAATCCACAGATACCAGTTACAGAGGTGATATTGCAATGCATCATGTTCAGCATTGTGAGTGTTCAGGAGTTACATTTTAAGGGTGTTTTTCATACCCTGCAGAACTGGATGACATGTATTTCAGGCATCATCAAGAGTTCTTCTGCAGAGAACAATGAATTATGATTACATTTGTCATAACTGCAATATACCTTACCACCAAATGACAAATTAAAAGAAAAGGTACCTCATTCCTTTTCCTTCTTTAGAATTATGTGAAACTGCCATTTTTACAGCAAAAATTACTGTAGCAACCCCATTTTCAAACCAGTTGTAACAGGTTCAAGTTCAGCAAATTCATTTTCAAGGTTGTGCTGCCGCTTTTACAAGCACAATTACTTCTATGAGGGCAGAGAGAAAGCATAGAATCTTTTCTCCATTTCATTAATTATTTTTATTCAACACTTTTAGGAAAGAAGCAAAATTTTCAGTACCAAGTTGAGCTTATTTGTTGATTATTTTTCTCCTCACCATTCTTATTTGTTTATGATCACAGTCAGATATGTGCTGCATAGATTGTGAAGTTTTCATCATTCTACAAACTAAGAATGATTTTGAGCCTATGATTGCATTTAGTTTTTGTCACTAAATTGTTATGCACATGTAGAAACTGAAATGCAATTCCAAATAGGAAAATAACTATATACTGATAAGGTATAGAGTATATTAATGTTCATTAGAGATCATTTAAGGAATGCCTCAGAAGTAATAGAATTCTTTCAGTTCAGATTCTTTATTTTTATCTTTTCTCATAACTTCTCCAGGACCCACATTTGGAATTTGTCAGCAAGAAAAGGAAGAATTTCCAAGGAGGACACTAATCAGTGACAGCCATTTTGAAATAATATGTAAAGAAACCAAGTTTCTCTTTAAGCAGAGAAGACTGAGCAAGGGAGGCAGAAGTGTTGTTGCCAAAATGGATATCAGCAGCTGTCAGGCAGGAAAGAAAATCCTTGTAGCTGAGGCAACAGAGTAAATGAATGATTGCCCAGAAACAACAGAAGGACCTGGCAGTGGAGCAAAAGCTGCAAACATCTGCCCAGTATCTGTGATACATCAAGGCTCTGCAGTGTTTTCATCAGTTTCTTCAGTCTCCTGAGCACTGATCTTATGCTCTGTCACTCTGTGTCCACAAGGATCCCTTGTCCCTCCTAAGCTTTCGTGTTTTGTGTGCGGCAGCCTAATTGTCTTCACTTCGCTTTGCTCAGAAGGCACCACAAAGGCTTCTTCCTATGCTCCTTGTTGCTTATGACTGGAAAATATTTGGGAAAAAGGAGTCCTTC
This sequence comes from Lanius collurio, assembly GCA_020086605.1. Classification (NCBI taxonomy): domain Eukaryota; kingdom Metazoa; phylum Chordata; class Aves; order Passeriformes; family Laniidae; genus Lanius; species Lanius collurio. The sequence goes on from JACBWW010000007.1 coordinate 34,466,883, forward strand.
TCTATGAGGCAAGAGGCCAATTAATGTCCCAAGTGGAACTGTGTGTTCTTGTGCACTTGCTGCAGCCCATTAGTGTTGGTACTGCTCATCCCTTTCAAGGCTCCAGACTATCCAGTGAGTCTGAAAGTCAAATAGCATTTGACCTCCAGAGGAGCCAGTGATGCTGAGAAAAAACTGCATCAGTAACTTGAAAAAGAAGGCAAAATTCACGTTCATCATAATGCCTGCCTTTCAGTAGAAATCAAGGTGCTATTCTCAACCTCCCCTGTGTGAATGATCTTCTCTCATTACGCTAGAAATCTGCTACAGCAATGCTCCAGACGTCTGTTCAGTGTCCTTTACAGGGCTGAACCTAAGTCTTTTGATCTTTCTAAACGTGAACACACAAGGTCAATCCACCTTCTCCAGCTGGCATTAGGATATAGCCATTTCCAGAAGCACTGCAATGAACTGGCAGGTATTAGCAGTGCTCCAATTTGCTTTTTGCTTCACTTTTGTCTTCTGAAAGAAGTGTCAAGCAGTGGTCCTTGTTGATGGAGCAAATATGTCTTCAGAGTCTATGTAGTATGAGAAATTCTTTCAGAGGGCTTTTCCATTCATACAAATTATCACTAATTTCTAAGTTTCAGAGAAATAAGCATTCAGTGTGTTCTGTTAAATCTGGATTTCTATTACCCTCATGTTGCAATTCGTCATTCAGTGACTCATACACACTCACATACGAAACTCAGTTAAGAGTTCACAACCTACTAAACTTTAAGACCCAATATTAGCACTACAGAAATAAACAAAAAAAATAATTTATTGACCTAAACTAGGTGTAGGCTTTTTTTCTGATGTGTACAGCAGTGTCCTTTCTGTTAAGCAGCCAAGTTCCTTATAATCATCCAGATCAGTACCTGTTTGTGCACATAATGGCATTCTTCTTGAGTACTGCTTTTATGTACAAAATAAGATTTGTGGAAGGGAAGATGCTGCAAATCTGCTCCTTGTCCTCACAACAAGGATATGGCCAGAGCATGCTTTCAGATTCAGGATCTGGGAATCACTTCTTGGACCTATAAAGCAAAAGTAGCATCAGTATTGCACCCATAATTCACATCAAAAGACCAATATGTAACATCTGTTGCCCAAAATGGATCCATAATTCTTTAGCATCTTGTGTAGAATATAAATAGTCAGGCTGAGTGAGCCAAGATCAAAAGGGTGGAGTACACTGCAGACTAATAGTAGAACAATATTCTCTGTAAAATTCTCTTTCAAAGTTAAAAAGTAAGCACTTGTACTTGAAGTCTTGGGAGCCTGAGGAGGAAGGGATGAAATTTTTTTGTATGAGAGTGGTCATAGGAACTGCAGAATTTCTAGTGGGAGGAAATACTTAATGTTATGTTCCACAAAAGAAAAATACAATAAATATTTTGCAGTAAAAGAAGTGGAAGGAAATTAATTATTTCTAGAGAATAATTGTGCTGATACTGAAGTTAGCATGTTTTGGAATGTAGATACCAGAATGCAGAATATGGAGGTTTGAACAAGAACATATGGTCCTGTGCCACCAATCTGTTACACATATATCCCGAAGCAATGTGTGTGAAGTTCTTATTATTATAGCCTGTGCTCTTTAACACTACACATTCAATTAATGTGCTATTGGATGGAACCAGGCTTGTACTAAAATAACTGTGTTCTTCTTCTTTGGACAAATACATTGTCACTCATGTCAGACTTGGGCATCAAAGTGGATCTTTTTGTTTCATCTCTCCAGCAGCCTTTGAGTTCCATCAAGTTGGCTGGTCTGTATTTTTTTTAGATCTAACAAAAACCAAGTTAGCAAACCTTAGAAAAGGTCAGTGTTTGCAGTGGCCTTGCTGGCCAGGACCAAGAAACAAGATTCAGCTCTCACATAAGGTGTGTGTTCAATGAAACATGAAACTTTTATTTTACTTCCAGAAAATGGATCAAGCTTTTTTTTTTTTTTTTTTTTAAATCTCAGACTGTTTTTGCATAAGTGGGGAGGTCTGTGAATTGAATAACCTTGGTGTAAGTACTCTTCAATACTAGAGATTTTTCATAATCACTCTTAGAGAAAAAAAAACTTCACACAGAGTCTTGACAAATCCTGGAACATGCAAGGACACTTTACTGGGTATTTTTTGCTTCCTTCCACTCATAGTCTTGAACTTCTAAAAATACATGGAAGAATATAATTAAGAGACTTAATTCCCTAGTCAGGCACTTATGTGTTTGAGCACTCAATGATGTCACTGAGGAAGCCTCATTTGCTCAAGTTCCTTATTCTCATTTTAATTTGCAGGCTGAACGAGGTATAATTTCTACATGTAAACATGCATTTTTTCATCTTTCTTGGTCTTTTTCTCATTTGGGACCACTGAGATTATCCAATTCTGAAGAATCCACCAGACTAGCAAAAAGATTGATTCTGATTTACAGTTTGTATTTACTGCTGTGTTTTTAAATATTGAATAAGCAAAGTTTTGGGGTTATGTAAGTTGATTGTTGTTGTCAAATAAATCATAACAATTTATTGAAACACTTCTTTTCTGGTCAGCTTCATGGTGTCCCATACTTGTAAGTCTGACAGAAGACAAACAGCAGGCTTCCCTGTGTAGGGCAGTGTGGCAAATGTGGTAATTAGGCAGGGAAGCCCTGCTGGTTGGAAGGGGCATGTTCACAGTAGATCCTACTCCTGGAGCTTTATTTCTGCCATTTTCCTGCCTTGAACCATATCAAACTAAGGGAGAAGGATAAGAAGGAAATAAATTATCATCCTGACCACTCTTTCCCCAGACCTTCCACTAGACCATGGTACTCAAAAGCCTAGACAAGGTTGCTTCTCCATACAGATGGGCAATTTTATCCCATTCAAATTTTATTTCCCCCCTTATATCCTTTTCCCCTCACAAGCAGCAGGATCTTAACATAAATCAGTGAAATTCTGGTTCCACAGCACCATGAGGTGGCCCCTAGAACTGAGGGGTCACAGTGACTGCAAAGCCTGTTTTCCATTACAGAGCAGAGGGAACAGAGGTGGATTTCTAGAGAAGATATAAAATAAATATAACATGGTTGTGGCAATCCTTTTTCTATCAGACTCCTTATTTTCAGCAATCTGCCCATCAGTGGGCAGCCTGGACTTCTCACTGGACTAAGATGGAATTGTTCCTTCAAAAATCAGTGCAAGTTTGTGCTCACACATACACTATGCCCCACACCAGTCACTGTTTCAATACAATATCCATTTATACTCATCAGTATGCCCAATTGCCATAAATTATACAAAAAGCTTCGTAGGTGGAATCACTGTAGAAACTCATATGCCAAATTGCAATGTAGTTTCCAGCTGCAGAAACCCTCCTGTGGTGAGGGGAAAGACCTAGTCTGGTAACACATATCTGACCAGGGTGAACAGCAAATAGGGGAATAAAGCAAATCATTTTCCTGAAAAATGAACAGAAATATGCCCTTTTGATTTATTCTCTTCTTATCACAATAATCTGATGACAGAAGTAGATATCTGACACAATTCATTACAGGACAGTAACACACCTAAATATAGGTGCAGGAAGTGTAGATCTGAATCTTCTCTGCTTGGCCTGCACTGAGACTTTGTGATTGACTTGTATTTGGCAAAACCACTCAGTTACATTCTGACTGCCCTTTAAGAAGCACTCAAATTAGGGACAGGACATAAGGGAAAGTCCTGCCCTGCATGTCCAGAAAAAGAGCACTCTGCTGTCTGACAAATCCAGTGGCTGACATGCGGGGGGGAATTTGTGCCTCTGCTGCTCTGAGAGACTGGAATGCAGAAAGGGAGAAGTCTGGGCCATGGCTGAGCTCCTGCTGCCACTACCAAAGAGTGACAGCTTCAACCTCATAAAGATCAAAACCACAGCACACGTACCATTGGACTTACAGTGCTCCTTTTGGATACAGGAAAACCTTTTCATTATCATTAAAATAAGAAGACCCTGGAATGCTCATGTTAGTCTAATTCATATCATAACCACTTGAGCATAAACACTTTGAAATCACTGCATTTTGGTATTAAATTCACATGAGCTGTACTATTAGTTGGGGTTTTTTCTCTTTGTTTAACAGAATGAAGAACAAATAACCTGAAATATTTCTGGGGAGAATTCTGTAAATAAGTATTGTATTTATCCTTTGTTAAATTTTAAGAAAATATCTTGATTTCAACTGCTAAGAGATTCAAAACTTTTATTTCTCAGTTGGCCCAAACAACCAAAATCAAACACATCTAATTTGTAAGATGCATTATGAAGTCATTAGGCTTCTCTCTAAGTAAGCAAAGTTTATGGGGAAAATTCACATTTTCCACCTTCTTAAGGCTTTCACAGGATGCCATAAACCGCTTGAGGGAGGTGATCCTCCCCATCTACTCTGCCCTTGTGAGACCCCACCTGGAGTGCTGCACCCACCTCTGAGACCCCCCAATACAAGAAAGATGTGGATCTTTTGGAATGAGTCCATAGGAGGCCACGGAGATGATCAGAGCACTGGAATGACTTCCATGCTAGGACAAGCTGAAAGGGTTGGGGGTGTTCTCAGAAGAGGAGACTCTGGGGACATCTTAAAGCAGCATTCCAGTACTGAAAGGGGCCTTGCAAGAAAGTTGGAGTGGGACTTTTTACAAGGACATGTAGTGGTTAATAAGAGGGAATTGCTTTAAGCTGAAAGGGAGTTGGTTTAGGTCAGATTTAAGGAAGAAATTCTTAACTTGTGAGGGTGTGGAGGGACTGGAACAGGTTGTCCAGAGAAGCTGTGGCTGCATCATCCCAGGAAGTGTTCAAGGCTGGGATGGGTGGGCCTTTGAGCAACCTGGCTGAGTGGGAGGTGTCCACAACCTGTCCATGACAGGGGCTGTTGGATCTTTAAGGTCCCTTCCAAAAAACCCCGCATTTAATAATTTTATGAGTTATTAATTAATCAGGCAGAAAGTGTCCATGAGTTTGCTGTGCTTTAGATGTTTCTCATAATTATTCCTTTCTGTGTCTTAAATTTCAATAAGTAATAGTCATTTAAAAAGGTTTGGAAGGATGTAGTGGGATTTTCGTTTTATTCAGTCACTGAAGTTTTGGGTTTTTCCTTTTTCTTTTACCCCTGAGAGTGCCTTATGTTTGAGCTCTGTTCCCTGTGGTAGTTCTGTAACTACCTCCTGTCTAGACAGAAATATCAATATATTCTGGCCATAAAGGCCAGGAAAGAACAGAAGAAAGCAGAAGACAAAGAGTTCCGGGATTTGAAGAGGTCTCTCAGCAAATGTTCATACCAATATTTATTGTGTTTATAGACATAAAAAAAATCCACCCATATAAGTTTTAGAAAGGAGATAGTGCTTACATAAATTTCTACTTTCACTGGCTTCCATGATATTGTCTCTGCATTTTAGATGGTTTTTTTTTTTCCTTGAAGAAACTGTTCAACTTTAAACTCAGGGTTTGTGCAATTCAAGGGAGGATGAAAATACAAACAACTAAAGAAAAATTAACACTAGTATGTACAAAACACTTATATATACAAAGTAATAGAAGAATCAAAGCTTAATGCAAAAAATATCACTAGACTACTTCCTCCAGTAGAACAGTTTGTAGACTGAAAGTAGAGCTCAAGTGTAACTGTTTGGTGCAGATGTTCTTCATTGATGAAGACATCATCAATGAATGTTTTTATTATACTTTCTTTTCATTCAATGCTGGACCACGTTAATGAAACAGGTATTTTTTAAAAAAAATCCATATCATTACTACAAAATGTTAATCTCAGGAAATTTATTGAATCTCAAAAATATTCTATTTCTGTTTGTTCTATTTTTACTCTTATTATATTGTATCTCTTGAATTTGAAACAATTTTATTTTGGAAACTTTATTCATGAGGATACAATAAAAAAATAATTAGGATGAAAATGTGGTGACAATTCCTGAAGCAATTTAATTGTCTCTGATGTTCACACAATATATGAAAAAGCTCTTCACAACAATAGTAATTTCTGACATAAATATGTATTGGCAGTCATGTTTATCTGTGTTTATATGTGCATTCTTTTGGTTTGTAGTTCTTGTGTGAACAAATGCATATGAACATTAGTTCTATTAAGTACTTTTAAATAGAAATATTTCCAGTGAAAAATTTAGAGGAAATAGAAATTTTGGAAATGCAGAAAGCCCACAGATGACAAGGTTTTTTTGGTTTTTTTTGCTATTAATCTTTTCCCTTCTGAGAAAGTCAATCAAATATTTGAAGAATTTACATGCTTAGAATTACAATTTTCTTTACTGGTTAAATAGAGTTCTGATACTTTTAAATTCTGCCAAACAATTGACCTAGTACTGAAAGATGGGTGTTAAAAGGTCACTAGTGAATAGATATCTGTGTGTTCCAGCATACTGAAATTATTTTTTTGCATCCCAATAATACTATACTCTTTCATACAGAAAGAGGAAACAACTATCTGCTCCCTTTGTTTTCCTGTTGAAGAACTCACTTAAAGTCTTTGAGGAAGGCATTTGAAAACAAAAATAAAAATGTGTAAGGAATTTAGGTTTGGTTCTGAGTAGAAGAATGGGTCATAATTGACTCTCCTCATATATTTCCAATGGTTTGGTCCAATCCACTCTAATGAAAAGAACATCTTTCCTGCCCCTTCAGGTTAACTGTTACTTTTAAAACTGCAGTCTTGGATTTTTCTTGAAATATTTTCTTTTATTCCTCCCTCACAATCCCTGCTTTTGGTAGCTAGTTTTCAGTGCTGTGACATCATCTTGCACCACCTGAAAGTTCACAGCAGCCTCTTAAGACAGCTTAGCTTTGTGGGAATATTTATAGAGCTGTCTGTGCATTGAAATCCTGCCATGAACAAAACAAGGTCTAATCTTTTGGGGATCTACAGGGCCAAGTCAAATGCCAGCAGTGACACTGGGTGTGATTAAACAGGCTGCTGTGTCTTTATAAACTGATTATACAGCCGTTCAGGCTGCTCTGATGGAGAGGGGTGGCATTAATGCTAACACTGAGCCTCAGAACCGTCTCTTTTGTCCTCTAAGGTTATGTTTGCTCTGCCACTGATGTCAAAGGGAGAGCTGACACCACCACAGATCCTCAAACTACATGAACATATCACTGCTAATTTAAACCCCCATAGTGTTGATGCCTGTTGATACCTGACATTCTGTGATACATCACAGAAAGAACCATTCTCAACCAGACTCTTTCTGCAGCAGGAAAAATTGCAGTCATGGCAAGCCTATTCAGGAAAATGAAGTGAATGAATATTTTGAACCTGATAATGTTGACATCTATATTGATGTTTGATGGCAGATGGAAAAAGGCTTCCCAAAAATAAAAATAGTGAAGTATGTCAAGGATTAGTCTAGGTTTTTATTAGGATTAAATGGTTTCAGATACTAGTTCCATAAAATTTCTGTTCATTACATTTTCTCAAGAAGAAAAAAATCATCTATTAGAGGAAAACATTTGAGGGGAAAAACTAGAAGTGAGAATTATTTCATGTTCAGGTCACAGGAGCAGGGTCTCGTTTGTCTCATTTTTCTGACTTTGTACAGCCTGTAAGCCCCTGGATACATCATTTCATTTTGCCTGTTCTCCATAAAATGTGTCCCTTTCCTACAGGGTTTTCTGTGCCCCTTTATTTTTCATCTCTGCCTGGCTGACCTTTTCCTGGAGTCCAACAGCCACCTCTTCCAGCTTGGATTCAGCAGGTGGTTTGAGAAACCCAGAGACTTCACTTGCAGACTCTCCACAACAAATTGGTGACTTTTATTCAGTCAGTAACAGCGGGGGGAATCAATAGCAGAGAAATCACTGGGCCATATACAGTGGTGCCATGAATCCTATTTACTCTGTAGGTTGCTGGGTCTGGCCTAGCACATTTAAATGTAATCCTTTTGTTTATTAAAACTCTCCTGCTCCAAAATCCCCATGGTATCAGTGATATTTAGTATGACTTGTCATATCATGTTTACACATAGTATAAATATATATCAACTTATCAAATGTGCAGAGAACACATATATATACATGTAAAAACATCAAATGTGTTCTCTGCACATTTGATAAGTTAGTATATACAAGTTCATGTAAGAACATATAAATATAAGTTAATTTGATTAGTTAATACATTTGATAAGTTAATATATATAAGTCCATATAAGAACTTATATATATATATATATATATGAACTTATATATTTATTAACTTATCAAATGTGCAGAGAATGTGCAGCTACTCTGATCAAAGTGTCTCATTTTATGAAAGTTTTGGCAGATGTTAAGACTGCTCTTGAAATAGAAGATGGTAAGCTTGAAATGGAATTTTAGGTCATTCTGCTACTTCTGATGCAAAATTATGAAAATTAATTTTTGGGTTTTTACTGTTAAATTTTAATTACAGTCTCACTGTAACAGGTCTTTTAGCTACTTTTGAATTACTGCTCTTGAAAGTTATAAAATAATTTATACAGTTTCAAAACTGCTTATATTAGCAGAGAGATTTCCAATTTAAAAAGTGAAGGAGTACAGAAAATGAATTAGTTCTTGAGGGTTTTAAATTTCAGGCAACTTTTGTAACCAGGAATGAAAAGTTTTGTAAAATGTTTATGATCTGTACTTTCCCTCAAGTGAAAAAAAATAGTATACATCTTCCTCCCTGCTTATCTTCAGCTATTTGGTAACCATAACTACATCCCAGCACTGGTTAATTAACAGAAACAAATACTTCTATGGGACATTTATTTTTTTATCTTTGATTTTTATTTTTTTTTTTATCTTTGAATAAATCTGCAGGAATTCCTTTATTTCTTACTGAAAAGAGCTTACTTAAAATTAACAAAAAGGAAGCAATACCCCAGCTTACAATTTTTTGGCCTCATCATGGATATTTGTTCAGCTCAGGCCAAGGACCATTTCTGAGAACTCTTTATTATCTCATGCGGACAAGTAATGAATTCAGGCATCTTCCTGGGATGTCTGTAACAACAGGGCCTAAACACTGACCCAAACAGAGAATGGATACCTCTCCCTGCCATCAGGGATTACATCCTTTCAAATGTATCTCTGAATCACAAAGGGTTGAGGTTAGGTCTTGAGGGGTCACCAGGTCCAACCCACACATTTAAGGGCTACCTAGATATCCCCAGTCACCAAGACATCACAAAATCAGGTACAGCATGAGCTCTTACATAAAGGCTTTCTCTGTTCTGTCTGAGCAGCCAATCCACTTTTCAAGTCAATACTGACATGAAATATTGGTGCCATTTTTCAGATGAGCAGATAAGGTCTTAAAGGGATTTAAGTTTTAAAAAATCCAACAAATCTGAGTCCTTAGTCCTAGCAGTCTCATTTAGAGCAGGTGCCCAAGGAGAAGTAAAAGTGTCTATGCTAGAAACTTGTGGCATTTGATCTAAGGCATCAAGGTTTTAATTTTTACGTGCTCATAACTCTCATGAAAACTGAGCTCACACATGCTCTTGAAAATTGAGTCCCCTATTTTACATTTCTTTTTTAACACACCCTTCATTTTAAACCAACATAAACTGGGGGTTGATATTCTCCAGTTTCAAGGCAGCAAGAAACCCTCAAAATGGTCTCCGATTTCTAATTCTTGTTCAGCACCCTGACCACACAAATTTCAGTCTTGGTAAAGGGGTTTTTGATGCAGGTCCAACTGTTCTGAAGAACATCTAAATGAACTTTATGTGAGGAATATAATTCTGAAGTTTGTATTTAGACAAATGAAGGAAGCCACCTGTTAATTTAGTTGCATGCTGCTCTGACTGGCATCAACAGGAAACCAAGTCAGGCTGCCCTCTTCCATCTCTCCGATGACAGCACCACTTCTCATTCTGCTCAGCTTCTCCTTGTCTTTACTTCAACTCCCTACTCCACAAGACTCTTCTGTCTGTAAAATGTCTCCCTTTCTACTTCTTCCTCCTGTGCTGCTCAAACTCATGTGTCCCTTTCACACTCCAGACTCAGCTCCTTTTTGATGCACCTGTCAGCCAAGAAAAGTAATCACAACCCATGGGGATAGGGTATATGAGAAAACATGCTATCAATTAAGATAAGGATCTGTGTCAGGAAGGAAAAGTTGATAAGAAGTCTTGTCTAAACAGCTGAGGGTGAGAATGACAGAAGATGTCTGAAATGGTTGAGAAATATATTGGATTTTCCTAAAATAGGAAAATCAAGTCTAGGAAAAATAAGAGGAAGGAGATGTGCATTGGGGGGTGTTTGGGGTGCTCACAAAACATGTAACTATTAGAGCCAGCACAGCTACTGTGACAGCATTGAATTAGGAGGTTTGGAGGTTTAAAAATTTATATTTGTATTATACAACATTTAATCTCTAAGAAGGAAAACGGAGAAGAGGCAAAGGTTAATATTTGTTTGCTCTAGCCACACGTTCAAATTCCATCAACCAGCCAATATATCATCCCAAACATAACCCAAACTTACATCAACAATAGATAACAGCAATGGACAATTTCTTTGCTGTTTTTTAAAAGCTTTGTTACATTTTTGAGTAAGTCAGATTCTTAACTTACACTACTATCATTAAATGCCTATTGATTAATCAGAATGATTGCTGCACAGCAGCTACTATTTTATGCTTTTATAGTAATTTTATCAAGAATGAGTGTGTCTTGGTTTATTTTTCAGTTCCTGGTTGTTAGTACAACAACATGATGATTAGCAAAACATTTATGTTAGTTTATTTATTTGAGATAATTTAACAACCTTGTCTTTATTCAGATCCTCAAGTCCATCAGTAAGCACTGAATATTAGTAACATATTCTCTTCAGAAATTATTCTCACTATGTCGGTAACATTCGTAGGAGCTCAGAAAGCCTTCAGATTGACCTCCTCTACTCTAGATTAAAATCTAAGTTAGGAACATAACCTTAAGCACAAAAAAAATCAAATAAATTCTAAATATATGAGCTAAGAAATTTAAATTTCTCCTGTTAAAGTGATACCTTTTATTCACAGAGAGAGAGAAAACAATAGAAGTTAAATTTTCAAGCAGCTGTATGTTTAGTAAACCATGAACACTACAAAGAACATTATGCTAAGGAATAGAGTTTGTTAATTAATTCAGTCTTCAGTATTTTGGTTTAGAATACGCTCATTCTTTCTCTGCAATCTAGAGAACCTCTAACATTTTTATTTTTATTTAATTATGGTTTTATTTCACTTCTCCTTAGTAGTACTAGCAATATTTTCATCCCTGCCAGACAAAGCAATCACCTCTATTTGAGCTCATACCCCCAATTGTACTTCTCCAGTATACACTTGGAAATAGAGTTTTCCTGTTTTGACTGCTTTTTTTTGTCAGGCAGTTAGCTTGATGGCATCCTGAAAAGATCTTAGGATTGGAAAATAATGGAAGGGTTTCTCCAGGACTTCTTAACATGAACGTTGCTTTCTTTTGCTGTGTCTGACAGGGCATAGCAAAGTCTCTCTGTACAATACCAGAGCACTTTGGATGAAGCAAGATTCAAAACTTTCAGAAACAAAATATGTTTTTAAAAAAAACATATTTTAAAAAAACCCCACATACTCAGAAGTGTGCAGTGGGAAGCATATCTATCACTGTTCCCAGCTGTCATTACCCTCATGAATTGACAATTTCTCCAGAATTTTCATTATGAAATCTCTTGATCGACACTTCAAAAACTAAAATAATGTCAAATTGACAAAATTCATTCAGAAAATCAATAGAGATGTTTTACATACTCCTTGGTTAATACCAGCTGTCATTCGAAGCCTTTGTTTCCACCTCCCCTAAGTGTTGGTACTTCTCTATGTCCTCAGAGAAATTCCAGCTATGAACAATTTTTTCTCTTTGCTATTCTGCCACTCAAGTTAAAAGCTGATCTGTGGTTTCTAAAAATAACTGGTAAGTGGTAATAAAACTGTGTCTAATATAGCTGCCATTCCACCACAAGTTTGTGAGCTTAGTGTTATTTTTACATGAAAGCCTGGCTGAGTCAGAAAGACACCAGTAATGAGGGGAACATTCTTTTTTTTGCTACAAGATCAGTGAGAAAGCTTTCTGTTGAACACATAATGATGTTCCTCATTAAACTCCTTCTATTACTGCATCACATTTTGGAAAATGGGTTTTAAATAAATCTGTAGTAATTTTTTTAGCTGTTGGAATCCTTCCAGAAATAGGGAGTTGTGGGAGAATAAGGAACTGAAGTGAATAAAGATTACTGGATTATTGTAAATAGAGAGCAGACATTTTCAGATGGCTTTGAATCAAAAATCTATGGCTTGATATGACCAAGATTCTTCACTAGCTGTATTAGCAGCTATTTTTCCAAGATTAGCAGTGATTTTGGATGTAGATTAAGGCATGATGAAACATGTCTGGTATTGCAAATCTTTGCCTGAAACCCTGAAGCCCTCTTTTTATGCAGCACAATCATAATTGAGTGCAACCTCCTCAGAAATCTGTTGATTGAGTGTTTTCCTTTGCATCCACTTGGCATCATTGCCACCTTTCCACAATTTCATAGCATAAAACAGGGCACCTGTTGCTTGATTTCCCAGTGCAACTCTTCAATAATTCTTAGAGTACCATTAGGGATCACTGTGGTGTTTTTTACTTTCAGTGCCTTCCTTAGCCCAAACTGCACCTGAGCACTGCTGACACAAATAGGTGTCCATGACTAAATCCAGTGGGAGGGAAGGGCACAGTTAATGGTCTGACTCAGAGAGAAGCAGGGATATACAGACTGCTTCAGAGAACTGAAACACAAACACGTCTGTTGTGATTAGGGGAAATGGAAATTTCAGGAAGGAATGATACAGCAATGAAAAATAATGGAAGCATCAATGAGAACTAATAATGTTCACCTATAAAAAGTACCTTTAAAAAGTAAACACAGCACTATCCTCTCATTTTCACTTACACTGTGACCTTCTGATAATTCCCAAATCTGGATTGAGGTTTACTGCTTGCTAACATTATGATGTTTTTCATACTTTTCTCCTATATAGTATTTTCTGTACTTATTGGTTATGGTCAGCATCCATTTTCTCTAGAAATACATTATACAGCTCATAAAAGAATTAAAATAAACCATGTACTGAAGGTTTTCTTTGAAGAATATAATTCTTAATCTTTGTGGCCATTAGCAATTACTCAAGTTTTAATTGGGCATAATTTATATTTGTTAGTATTTTCAAAATGCAATAACTGCAAAATAAATTAAGAATAACCTTTCTCTTATATTAATGTTAAAGTAATGAAGGGACATGTTTGTTAATGTATAGTATGATATTATGATCAGTTTTGCTTGGAAAGTTGCAATTTTTTGCTCTGCCAGTATTAAAATTGCCTGTTAAGATGGAAAATAGGCTTATAAAATACATCCAAAACTTAATTTTTTCACCCTGATTGTACCAGAGTGTGTGTTAATATAACATTACTTGCATCACACAGAACTTCTCAGCCACAGCTCTAAACATAAGGAGAGTGACTGCAAGGTCATTTCCATAAAGGCATTTAACACGCCTCTGGCAGCACTTACAGTAGAACTCAAGTGTGCTGAAACACATCCCATACCACCCTGGCTGACTAGGAATCTTGCTTTTGTGTAGAGAAATTAAAATTAAGGGACATTTATACACTAAAAACAAATTGCAATATCCTTACATGATGAAAGTGATTTTTCTTTGTCAAAGAAGAAAATGGGTTTTCTTAGTCTGCATAAAAAAATTCTTCAGTGGAAGCTAGACAATGTATTTTAAAGTTATGAGAATCATCCTAAAAGACTACAGACTGCTAAGATATGCTCCATATGTGCACCTCACCATAACATCCTCTGTTCATGTGTTTAAAGGGAAGGAGTGTATTAATGAAATTCCCTCTTGCCTTTACCTTAAAATCCCTTTTAGAATTAAGGAGTCTCTGACTCAGAGCTTACATCTGAGCATTTAAGTCAAGTCATAGGTCTCACTGGTGTATTAAAACCCCAGCTTTGCCATTTTACTTGCTGTTTCTTGCATATGTTTTCATTTCACTAATTCTTGACACAAGTCCTCTCTCTCCTGCCTCTGATTTTTAATACAGAAGGATTTTTTACCATAACTGTCAAGATCATTGATTCAAATCACAAATAAATTTGCAGTTTTGTACAAAGGCAGTGTTGTCACTTTCCCTGGTCCTAAAGGGCTTAATAAAACAAAAGTAAGACAATTAAAATAAACCCCACTACAGCCTGAAGACCACATGTAAGGGCAATATGCTTTAGCTAGCTGGCTATGTTCTACTTGTATGCAGGATTCCACACCACTGTGGGAATATCTGAGCTTCATTTTGAGAACTTCAAGAGTTTCTCTTGACCAAAGTTGCTGGGACCTGCTCTTTGAAACAAGAGGCAGAATTTCCCACATTCAAATTTACTTTGAAAATAGCTCTTTGTAAGTGATAGGGACATAGCAAACCATTTGATCTCCTTCAAGGGTAAGAAAGACAGCAAAAACCAAGTGTTATTTTAATAATGCCTGTAAGACCTAACATAGATGAAAGCCTTACACTGCTAAGCTCTGATCTGTTACTGAAATGTGTGACAAGTTTTCATATCACCATTCTCTTGAGGAAGAAATAAAACATCAAGTCCACAAGCAGTGCCCAACCTCCAAATTCCTGCTTCTAGGACCCAATATTTAGCCACAAAAATTTCCCCTAATCACACTCTTTTAAAGGACGGAGTATTATTTTCCTGATGAATATGTATCTGCAAAAAATTACTTTTTTTTTAATATCACAAAGAGGATCTGTTTGGGATAGCTGTGCCTTCTCTGAGTGAATTAAGTCACATGGGGTTTCTCTGGACTTCCCAACCCAATCCATGCTAAAGCACAAATCCCTTCCACACAAGCAGTATGATTACCTGCAATTCTCAGTTCACCAAGTATAAGCTCTTATAACCCCATGTAGTCCCCAAATTTTACCTGTCTAATAAAAGGGTCTGACAAATAGCAAGAATTAGTTACCTTAACTACTGATTTGGTATTGATAGAAAATTTTAATTTTTCATGAGTCTCAGCACAGGTAATATAAGATTTTTCAAAATATTCATCACCTCAAAAACTCCATGTGCTTTAGTCCTGTGATTACAAATAAACAAAATCTCTCACAGGGGAAAGAAATTATCATTTTTTTCCAGATGCTTTGAAAATTCATAACAGCCCAAAAGTCCATCAAGTGCAGTAAAGCAGACATCAACAGAAGGACCAACAGTACCCACAACTACAAAATATGTTTCTCTAAGCAACTTCAATATTTTTGAAAATACTTCTGGAAATTTACATAGTTGAAATTTCTTTTTTCTAAATGTATATATTTTATTTCAGCAACTTTGAACTGTGAAATTGTTAAGTAGCATCCTGTATGGAAAGAATCAATCATAATATAATTTTATACGCTTTATACTGTATTCTGTGTTCTAGCTTGCAGTGAGATATAGACAAATCTTGTCTGTAAGTTATTTTCAGAAACAAATACACTTTTACTTCTAAAAGTGAATTCTACAGTAAGTGTTATCTCTGGACCTCCATTTTCTGCCTAGCTCATATGCCATTTAGTAGTCTTAATAAAAAACACCAACTGTTCTCTCTCAAATGTGTTTTCATTGTCTCAGATAATATTCTAACACAGAGATGTACATCAGTACTCATTCGGTAACTTATTTGGCAGATTTAGATCTACTGCTGAAAAGTGAGATTAGTCAATTAGAGCAAAGAAGACTAACTAGCATTTGTAAAAAAAAAATATTAAATGGTTTTAAGGTCTCAGCTTGCCAACAATTAACACTCCTTACTTTTCCAAAGCAACCACTTTGTGCATTCATATTCCCTGCCACCACGCTCCTTCCCATGGAAGCAAAGGTCACAACCTGAAAATGTCTACAGATGGAATTCCTATTTGAAATCATACTGGTGCAGCCCACATTTAGACCTTTGTTTCAGGACTGAGCACAGAATTCAGAAGAGGATCTGGACAAACTGAATTTTCATGTGAGTTCATCCTTTCCATAGGAAAAATAATGTTTTTAAACATTTTATTGTCACTGAGAGCTATACTGAGCAGGTAACAAAAAAAACCCTCAAAACAAAAACAAAACAAACAAAAAAAAAAAACCCAAACAAAACCCACAACCCTTTAACTTCCAACAATTGAAAACTAAAGAATTATTTAATAAAAATATTTAATAAGAAATAGACACAAAAAGATTGACATCACAATGAGAATCGGGAGTAGAAGCTGGGAATGGAACTTCAATTGTTTTCACTGACTGTGACTTTATAGATGGTTCTCCCTTCCTTCTAAAATGTCAACATATTAATTATTGAAAAGATATATCTTGGGAGTATTTATTCAGATTACTGCACATAAACTCTATTTCATGAGACTGGTGTTCATAACTGTATTTACACGAAATAAAAAGATCTTTTGAAAATTAATTTACTACTCAAGTAAAATCTCTGAAGGAGATGTGTTACTGAGAAGTTGCTCCAGAACATGACTGATTCATATGTAGAGAAATGAGGGAAACAACAAAAGAGCAAAAGAAACCAAGAAATTCTGCTACTCTTAAAAAGGAGTAAAAAAAAAAGCACATCTACAGCAACACAGTTTTAAAAGAAAAACTGAAAAGCTAATCTGAAAAGCTAACAAAAGGGCAGTTTCTTTAATTAATGTTCTGAAAGCAGCAAATGGTACATACATTGCCTAACAAACTCTCACTGTTCCTGTTGAGAAAAATTCTTTCAGCACAGAACCATGGTGTGGAAAAGCTTTGTGCTGTGTTTTCAGCTTCCCCAATGGTTACTCATTTTGTTGTCTGTCATACTAATCCACAAAACTGTACCAAGGACTCTTCACTTCCCCCTCACGAGAGACATTTCAGTGCCAGCGAGTTCTTTGGCTCTAGCAGTGTTTCCATTCCACAGAAGTTGCCAGTGTTGCTAATTGAACTGTCACTGCTCCTGCTGTTCAGATTATTTTATCCTGACCCTAAAAGCAGTGTGACATGTTCTCCTTGTGCAATTTAACTACAAAGAACTGTTCTGCAAGCCAACAGAAAGAAATTTACTAATAATGGATAAAACTTGTTGAAATAGAACACCCAAAAGCATTCAATGTTTTAACTGAAGAGTTCAGACTCTATTCACTTTAGTGTAGTTGTGTTTGGCCTGTTTTATACAAAGAATGGAAGAAAATTTGCAGGATTTTCCTGAAGTATTTGAAATAGTTTGTTCCTAAGTGAATAGCAAGTGCTGCAGCTTCCCCTTAAAGAACAACACAAGTTGTTCTGCCAACCCAGCCTTGCTCCCTTTTTCTGTGCTGTCAAACATTGCATTCATGCATCCCATGAAAAAGATGGAACCTCTCCTTTAAAACTGTTCTCTTCTAAATTCCAGCTTCAAACCAAGCAGCTCTCTGGCAGAATGGCATTTTAAAGTTGTCACTTCTTCACCACCTTCCTGTCCAGTAATTTCACTTAATTATCCAGCCAGGACCTGGTGATTTGAACTAAGATTGCATCCCCAGTCAAGAGGGGACAGACTTTGTAGCATGGGACATAATGTCACATCAGGGTTCAAGGCTGGACTTTATAACAGATTTTAGGAGCTGTTGGATGGGGTATCAAGCCTTTCCCATTGCAACTAGAACAGACATCCCAAAATAGGTTAAACACATAAATATTTTTATGTTTATGTGTCCTGACTACCACTGTGTGGAATCACCTTAATATTGTCAGAGGAAAGAGCTTTTCTAGCAGTGTGCTTACTGTAATTTTTTGGCTTTTATTTGCATAAGAGATCTAGGAAGATGGCTCCTGGCTGAAATATTTTCTTGGAATATCAGACATGACATGATGATATATTTAATTATCTCTTATTTCCCTTAAGTATTTATAGAACTGTACAAGCCAAGCTGGTGCATATCTATTAATATCTATATCTATCTATCTATCTTTTTATCTATTCACACCCACCTATTTTATCCTAAAGTAACTAAATAGCTCACTTACCTAAGGATATCCTATTAGACTACCTAAGAGACTGAGTTGTGAATCAAGGACAAATGCTGAACTCAACTGAACTGAATAATAACAGAAAGAAATGCTGAACAGAATGCTGAAAAAGCAGCTGAAACTGAATACTCATGAGGCTGGGGTGGTGCCTGGGAAAGAGGCCCCTGTTTGGGGAGCTGTCAGCATGCAGAGGGAGTTACTGAAAGAGAATCTCTGCCTTCTGCTCTTAGTGTGGAAAAGTTTAGACAGAGCCATTCAGGCAGAACACCATACTTATAAACTTAGGTCCAGTTTAGAGGAGTGAATCATTTGCTACTGGCAGAGTAAAAGGTCCCCTTATAAGAGCAGGGCTAATCTGACAGTGTTTCTTTTCCCTAGGGAATAGAGGCAAGACAAAATCTTATCAAACCTGGCCTTTCTTAGCCCAATTACAGCAAAGGGCATGATTGCAAAAACATTGCCTTCTGGGTTTCTTGCCAGCCTTTATTCAGTGTTTAGCCCTACCTATCTACAAAGTTCTTTTGCCTTCCCTTTACAAAGCATAATTAACAAAAATAAGTAACTGACAGGATTTGAAATGTGAGTTTTCTGGACCTTTATCTTAGGAGTGGCTGGCACTTTGCCAGCAGTGACCACCATGCCCGAATTTCTGACGGGTGAAATGAAAAAAAGAAATGGTTCTCACTGAAGCAAAACCTCCCAACAGTGGATGTCTATGGGAAGGTGACCAGAAGGAGCCTGTGTGATCATCCAGTGTGACCTCTTGAATATTACAGAATATTAAAGAACTGAATGTAATCCAGAATATGACATTCCCCCAATTCCTCCATGTTTTCCACTGCTGTTTCTCTAGCAAGTGGCAGTGTTAAAGAATGATTCACCCTCATTCTTGTAAATTAAAACTGCAGGAAAAATGCAGCATTGATGAAAACTGCTAAAGAAATCTAACTGCTTGAGCTGAAGCATGAAAAAATGTGTGTAAAATGAGCATCTTAAGTTAAATGTGAGAGAGCAAAAATATTCCTAATTAATTTGACAGCAATAAAATCAACATATTAATACAACATCACCAGTTCCTTCATCCACCCATCACTGGAAAAATATTAGAAGTATCAATTTAGGGTCTTTAGTACAATGGTAATCTTTATTCTAACAAAAAAAGAAGTCTCTGAGAACCCTTCACTTCTTCAGATTTACTAGAGATAATTTTCACTTGTGGTTCCTAAATGCACCTTCTCTACCTGGAGGAATCCTTATGCTTGAGTATTTAGTGTGAGTGCTAGCTAGATACCTGTGGAAAGTCAATCAAAGCTTCAAAAGGAACATTTCCAGAATAACATTTGAAAATAATTTCTTCCCTTTGAGAGGATTATTTAGGACAGCATGAGAACAGGAATTTAAGAAATATGGCCAGCAGGATGACATGATACAGTGCTGGTCTTTGGCTAAGAAAAGTAGGAAAAGGCAGAACGTAAAAAATGTTCTTTGTAATGTGAGCATTTTGGACTGATGTGATAAATGGGTTTGTGGAGTTCCTCATGTTTCCTAAAGGCACCACACTCTACAAGAACAGCATGTCTGTCAAACAAAGTTGCTATGAATCAGACCTCAACAAATAGAAAGACATTAATCTGCAGTTGCAGTTTTTCTATCATTTTTGTAATTTCTTTTTTGTCTGTGATAAATTAAGAAGTATACAGGAAAAAATATATATGTAATAAAACCAAACAAATATATTTTGCTGTTTTAAGAGATTTTTAAATCCATTTAAAACTATTCCATCTGCTAAATAAATTACCAAGGTTTATTTGTTGTAGTAGATCAGCATTTCCAAGAGAACTTTGTACCAATTTGACACAAAACCATCTTAGCCTGCTTTTTTCATAGTTCTTTAAAGTGTTGCCTTAAAAAGATTTGCCTGAAAAATAGTGTCCAGCTGTTGCAGAATCCCTGTTGTCACATAAATTAAGTGCAACTACTTCGAAACATCTTTTGCAATTCTTCACTGCCTGGACACGGACTACATTTCTTTGGAACTTAAAGATATATCTCCTCTGCTTTTCTGAGTATTGTGACAAAAGAACCAAAATTTTGTTTTCTCTTTCCAAAACCTTAAGCTTATGGCTCTGCATATTTTTTCCACTAACTGTGGCATAATTGCTTCTGCTAAGGATTGATCAAGATATTTCTCAACATCACATTTCTCTAACATGTTCTTTGTCCTGAGATCACAGCAGGTTGATAACAATACTGAAAAAGGAGATAAGAACTCCTTTTCAAATAAATTTGGTTGATTGATGTACAAAATGAAAAGAAAGAAAAGAACATTGACAGCTGAGCAGAGCAGTTCATACTTCAAAGCATAAAATTTCATTATTTTTGTAATATTTATAATTTCTTTCATGTTATATGATAAGCTTAAATCCTACAAGTTCAAATATCCAGAAATCACACTGAATACCTTCTCAGAAAAGAAAGCTTACTGAACTGGCATACAAATATTGGAAATCATCTATCTTTTCAGATTTTTATTTACTTTTCTAATGGAATGTCTATTAGTTTCACCATATTTTTATGGACTATCAGAAAAAGAAACAAGTAAATTATCCAACACAGTATTTTTCAAAAAATAAACCTTGAGAGACAGATAAATATTCTGCTACAGCACAAAAATTTTCTGCCTGTTAAACTCCACTCACCACAAGCAATAGGTTTACACTTCAAGGTCACCTCCCTCCTCCCCTCAGGAGTCTCAAGTTTCTTCCAGTTAGTAGCTTGGCAACCCTGTCCATCTTCCTTTCCTTACTTACTGGCAATAAAAGCAGTGCTGGACAGTTTAAAAAATAAACAAAAAAAACCCAAAACCAAAGCAAAGCAAAACACACAGCTCCCCCCAAAATACAGAAAATAATATTTAAAAGATAACTGTTATTTCCATAAGTCATGGAGGTTTTAAATGCCAGCTTCAGTGAGGATGAAATGCCTTTTGTTTGTTCTTCATCTTCTAAGTAAAAACATTTAAAATTACTAGAAGCATGGGGAAAATCCCAAGTGTGGTGTGTGGAGCAAGCCCCTCCAGCTAGCTTTTTTTTGCCTACTATGTTGATCTTAATTTTTGAGTGGATCTCAAAATTAATCATGTTGCTGGATTTGCACACAATCTATAATAAGGAGGCTTTCTGATTTTTGGGAGGAGTTCACCCCATTGCATTAGAATCTGGAGAGGGACTAATTGACAGATAACATAAGGAAAAGAAAGCCTGAGAGAGGGTGCTAAAGCCGACACAGCCAATTAATGTGAGACAAACTGGCAATAGACCAGGGGATGGTACATACTCTGGGAGGCTTAATTTAAATTAATGAACAGTGTCCTATAAGAAGGGTCAGAAAAGGAAACTTGCTGTACTGTTTCTTCACTTGAGGCTCTTAAAAAGGTAGCTGACCCGCAGATCTCCTGAATCTCTATTGCTGAGAGAATTGCAACCTTCTTTATTTTCAGTTTTTCTCTCTCCTTCTTCCTCCTTTCTCCTTCTCTCCTTCTCTCCTCTCATTGGCTTAGTTGTTGGCATGCTTTATGGTTATTTTTTCCACTTTTTCCTGTTTGCTTCTTAAAAAACACCCTACTTAATTTTTACCCTTTCCTCTCCGAACTTTACAATCCTTATTCCAAGTTTTCTGTTTCCTGGCTGTGGATCACATATGTTTCTTTTCTGCCATGCAAACAACCATGGGAATAGGTAGCTTGGACTGGTTATATCCTATCTGAATGTCCAAAATAAGCTACTCCAGCAAATGCCTGCACGAAGTGGTACTGTGGATTCAGGATTATGGTAGGTGACTTTCAGGGAGCAAACGATAGCTCTGCCAGCAGCTGCTGGAGCACATTACAGGGCTGTAGCTGGAATGTGTCCAGGGTCATGCAGATTTATCCACTCCCACGGCATTTCTCCACTGCTCTGCACATTACTCTCATCTTTCAACCCTCCCTGGGAATGCTGAACCAGCTTGGGGAGGAAAGATATTAAACATATATGTAGTGCTGCTGGAAGTGAAAATTACAAATGGGATTTTCATTTCTTTGCAAGTGCATTTTGTTCAAAGTTTGCTAAAATTTTACAGAAAAAAACAAACAAACAAACAAAAACAAACAGTTAAAACCTTCCCATACCTTTATGTAAAGTCTTACATTCATTTTGTATGCATTCTGTACTTGTACACTATGGATTTGTACATGCACATACTCATATACACATACATGTATGGATCACTTAGTCACTGAAACACAGGCACTTGTGTAATAGAGAACAACAGCTCTTTACAGTACTGAAACACTTTGAAGTTATATTTTAGAATAGAAAACTAAGGCAGAAGGGAAACTGCTAAGAGAATTACAGGCAGAACGCCTCCATTTTGTTATCTAACCTGAAATCAGTTCAGGGTGTGAAGAGAAGCATCTCTGCTTTTAGGAACAGTGGCCTGCTCAAAGAGAAACACTAAAGAAAAATATGAAACCAAACTAATTTTCAAAAAAAACCACTGCAGTTTTCCCTTTTTATTCTATTTATTTAGCTTCAATTTCTAATTGAAACTAATGTGAGCCAGAATTTGAGCAAAGTAAGAGTGAAAAAGGGTAATCCGTGGGATTGGAAGGCAGAGGGAGAAGGCAGGAAGCTTTTTGCACAGATATATGGACAGGGAAAATAAAAGTGATTAACATTCTAAACCCATAGCCTACTTTGTAATCAGTTTTTCTGTTCAGCTATCTACAGTGACTGCAAGGTGAAATGCAAATTAACACCACTTGTATATCCTACCTCCTCACTACTGATGTGTTGGAAAGAGACAGGACAATAACTCCACCTGTCCTGGGGCAGGAATCCTGTCCTATCCCCCACAGATGCTCCCTGCATCTTTGGTCTTAATCAGCCACACACACTGATGCAGGTATCAACATCTGCAATGCACCGACTGCACTTCTGCTCCTCAGGTAGGTTTCTGGATATTAAGGTGTTTCATCTATGTCCTCCTTTTCCCCTCAGCAATTTCCATGCTCACTTTTGTGATTTCTTGATTTTACCTACAACATTTTACCCCATCTTCCATTTATATTTTAAATGAAATAGGCAGTAAGTTCAACTGATTTCCTTAACTGTCATTAAATAAATGGGGTTTCAAATGTGCTTTAGTTAAGGGAGAGGGGTAGAACAGTTTAAAAAATGCAGTCACTCTGCAAAGGCCATACAGAACAGAGGATGGTGCCAGTGTCAAGGTACAAGCGAGTTGGAGGACGATAGGTTTGAAAAAAAGTAGGGTGGAAATAATTTAAAACAGCTGTGGTGATGTTGAAAATGTTCATCAGATGGCATTCAGGAAGGGAAGAAGGGAAGGGTGATATAATTAGCAGTGGGAACTGGGAGGCTGTCCTAAGGTCCTGGGATTATTTTTGTGTAGGGACTCAAAGTATTAAAATGTTGTTGGGATTGGGTCATTTTTTTCAGAAAATGGAATAAGTTTTTAAATTGACAAAATTTCACATATCTTTTTCTGCCTTGAGCAGTATAAATGAAAAGAAGTTCAATGAATAAACTATGCTGTCAATGATTTGGGCAGCAAATGAGACAGAAATTACATCCATTGTTGCTTGAAACAGGAAAGTGAAGTCAATATGGTACACCAGGTGAAAAGAAAATTAAAATTATAGTAAATAGAGAAATAAAGAGACACTTCTTAATACCACTCACTTTGCAGCACATATAAAAATAGTGCACAATCCCATTACATCTCAGGAAGATTTATCAGGGGCACATTAACTATTGTAAGAGTCTTATTATCCTGTATGAAGATACTGGAATGGATGGGTTTGAAAATTGTAATTTCCAATTTTATAAGGAAATTAAGGTTTTGGACAGAATTCCATCAAGAAAGAATGATAACATGGGATGCAGAGGAGGATGATATGACTGTTATTACTAGAGAAATTAAAGTAACTACTGAGTAAGGGTTGAGGAAACATTATTGAATGTGCTTGGTTGCAGAGTCTTCCTACATAGGAAATCTAGTAATCAGTTATATTTCTATATTTATGAGTTTTTAAATCCTTCAAACTATTTTTTGAACTATATTTAGTAATAATATTAGTAGTACCAATATAAAAAATAATTAATATATATGTTACATGCATATGTTAGAATGTAGGTTATTGAAAAAGCATGCATGGTATCAAATATGTGGAATTGCATGTTAAGATGATACACTCTATTCCTATTCTCAAATTATTGAAATAAAAATTAATAATTTTACTTTTCTCCAAAGATTAGTATTTCATAGCATTTTTATAGGAGAGGGAATGACTACATAGCAAGAAAAATATTTCTAATGTCACAGGGAGTAGATTTTCATGACTTGTAGCTCCACTGGCATTTCCCCCTCAATCTTCTTGCTTCTCCAGATGATTATAGATCAATGTTTGGATTTATGAATAGTTTCCATGCATCAAACTTTATTCATTATTGGATTTTGGCCACAAGTGATGCATCACCTAATTCCACCTGTACTATACAAACAATAGTGTACAAACTCTGAAAGCTGTATATCTAGAACAAAAAAAAAAAAAAAAGCAACCCAAAAAGTCTATAAATAGAGTTTTGATTTTCAGCCATTATCCCCAGTTGTGTGATCATTTATATTGACTATAATTTCCCTCATTTCACACAAATCAAATAAAGACACATATATTCCTCTACTTTGACTGAAAAAAAAAAAATGGAATAAGGCTGATGGCTTTTATCAACTTGTTTCTGAAAAATTCAGCAAAACAGCAAATAAAGGCTGGCAAACTGGTAAATCTCCCTTAACTTTTTACAAGCTCTTTCATTATTTCTTGTTCCTGGGCTGAACAAAGAAATGGAACACATATTCCACAATCTTCATTCCACGTCTCTGCTCTAATAAGCCTCGGTCTAAGTCTCCTGCTTCCTTGTATTACCATGATTTGTTTATAATTTCCTCAACAGGTAAGCTGAATTTAGCAATTTGGTGCGAATGTGTGGATCAATAGACCGAAGCAGTTTGTGCAGAGGACTCTCTCCCACTCCTGGGGCACTGGGAGTTTATTTCCAACTGGATTTCTTCTTCCAAGGGAAACAGTTCAACTACTCATGATGGAAAACATTCTGGAGGAAAGAAGCAGTGGCCCACACCAGAGACCTGAGAGCAAAACCCCGCCATGGTTTGGATCTAAAGTTCCTCACTAAGCATTGGAGCATTTTTTGGAAAGAGCTTCTGTTGATTGTCCTCCAAACTGAACTGAGTTCTGGCAACAAAACCACGATGGAAACCAAGGCTGCTCTCAGAAAAGTGGGTTAATTTCTAAGCAGCACCACTGGTCTGAACCAGCTCACGAATGGAAACACAGCTAAAGTCTGCACAAACACCCTTTGAAAGAATTTCTGCCAAGGCCATAAAACAGACCCAAACTTGAGTGGAATATAGCTTTCCTTATCAATATCTCATTCTACTTTTCCCTTTCATACGATTCTAAGATTCTTTGATAGGGCAACACTCACCCTCAGTAGCTCTTTGAACAACACAAAATTGGGCAGAGTGTCCAATATGAGCATATGAGTGTCCTGCTGTTGAAAGACCCTCTCATAGACCAGAAAAATGGGTCAACACGAATCTCACAAAGTTGAGCAAAAGGAATTCCCAAGTCATGTATCAGCTTTTCTTTGTAGTTACAGTCAGAAATCAAGTGCTCCATGTAAAATTTAAAAGTAAACAAGTAAATAGAATTAGGTTTTAATTTACACAGATTTAAGAACTGTAGTAGAAAAAAGAAAGTAATAGAGTTTGATTTTTTAAATTTTATGTGTTTTAAGCAAAATAAAACATGGGAGAATAAAAGCATCTGTTATAATATACTGTGATGAAAATATAGTTAGGTAATGCAAATTGCCTTGGACAGAGGTAGTCCAACAAGCTCAGTGTCAGCAGAACGGAGATGGTGAAGGGAAGATCACACTCTAAAGTAGTGTAGTGATTTCCTGTGGTAACTGTAAAGTTTTAATCAAGAATTTTGAAACGTTTTCCTGTTATGAAAAATGTTTAGGTATCTTTTGACACCAGATCGAGGCCACCCTACTGATTTTTCACAAAATAAAAACACAGTGATATTTCTCCTGTTATTTTCAGATGCAGACCACATACAAAAAAGTCAAGTTTGGCATGTATCATGAGTGATTACAGCAAGTTTAACAGATACCCTTATGATAAAATGTACTAATGAAACACTATTTTTGAAAGGGACTGTAAATTATCCATTACTGAAGGAATGGAGAAAGGAAAAAGCCAAGGATGGCTTTTAATGAACTGGAATAAACTGTTCTGACATGGCTTTCAGCTGCAGGTGTCTCAGAGCAGACAAGGTTAGCAGTGATAATATCAGGAACAACTGAATCAAATGAAAGTCAGAAGGAAATAACTGACAAGTCAGAGATCAGACTTGGTAAAGCCATCTCAAAATCTGGAGAAAGACATTAAAAGGAGGGAGTAATTTAGAATAATTTTAAAGGAACGTGAAGTCTTTAAGTCAGAAACAATCATTTCCCTACACAGCATGACCTTCTTCATGGCACAGACTTTCAGTGCCTTGCACTTCTTATGAAGTCTACGCATGAAAGAATGGTAGAAAATTTAGAGATTTTTTTCCATCAAAGCAGTCAAATATGTTTGATGAGTAAGACTGATTTCAAAATACACTTCTATAAAGCAGTGAAAATGTACAGATGTAGATACACTTCAAAGTACCCTGACCCCATACTCCCTTTTGTGTTGTTTTGCTGTATTCTCTCTGAAAGCAGCACTGCAAAAAAGCTTTTCACTAGATCTATCAAGTAATAGAGTTTGATTTTTTTTAATTTTATGTGTTTCAAGCAAAATATCAGCGTGATAACAAGTCCCCAGATTTTGTACTCTTGTCCATCAAAACCAGCACATGGTTGTACTGGGCCCTCGTAGAACGTATGCCCCTGTTCCCTTAACATTGAAACAGGAGTGAAACAGAGTGCAGAAGAGCCAGCATCTGTCAAGTCTTGCCTGATATGAAGGTATGAGGGGGCCAAGGACAGCAGTAAGAGCACCACTAAGCACTCTTTGGCTGTGTTTTATGAACACAGACTGATGGACAAGACTTGTTTGTTCTCTCTTTTCGGACTTTCACTAACAGATTTTGTCCCATTCTGTCCTATTCTAAAAAGTCCTTGAAAGTTCATATTCAAAATAGGATATCATGAAAAAATACCCATGCAAGAACCAGCTGTCTTGGATGTGTCACTGATACCCCAAACTACCTGTGTGCTGTATGTCACCTTGATACGTTCATGAAGCAGTGCTTCCCCAGCTTCTCATGGACTCACACCAGCCCTTCCCATAAAGTAGTTCACTAAACAATAGGAGATCTGATTGGTGAGGCTCTCACTATTGCTCTTATCTGGTGGGGTTTTTCTAATGCTCTTTGATGCTCTGAATTAATGTTTCCTTTGCAGCATCCTTAAGAGTCAGAACCTAATAGACTGTAACTCTCGTCACCACAGTACTAAAAGCCTACCTAGTTTCTGCACTTGCATGTGTAATTAGGACTATCAGTCTCTTTAATTGCCCTCCACTAAATAACCCCTTCTCACTTGATCTAGTGTTTTTCTTCTGGGACTTTCTGCCTGCTGGTATTGACAATGTGCAGCCATCTCATCAGGCTGACGTACCAGGGCTGCAGGAAGAGCAGTGGTGACTGCCATTTCATGCTTCATTACAGCTGTGCATCTGAAATCATAACACTAATTAGCAAACAAGTCTCTTCTACACCTGCCTGAAAGATGCAAAATAAGATCACTGGCAGGCTGAGCACAGTCAAATTAAAGCACTTCACCACAGAGTCAGGTGGTCAGTACAGTGGCCTTATTCTGTCTATCACAACTGTACCATTTTGCTCTTCTAAACTCCTCATTCAAGACAGATGTTAGAATAAGATTTATCCTGCTCCTGTTTTCCCCTAATAACATCTTTGCAACAGATAATTTTGCATGTGACTTGGTTATTAGTTAGTATAACATGATCAGTACAACATATTTTCAATAGTTTTTAGTCAGAAGCATTTAAAGTCCACAAGTATCTCCGCTGTGTCTATTCACACACCAGAGAAGGAATAAGGAACTTTGCCCACATTTGTATATATTAAAGATGATACCCCTGTTAATTCTATTTACCCATCTATTAATAAAAGAATCTGAAATGTATTCTATAATCTCATATAATTTAACCTCAGCATGGCTGCAGAAAATTGCACAAGTCATCACTGCCATTTTTCAGGTTAGCATTGGGGTACAGAGAGTCTGTGACTTGCCTTAGGTATCAAAGTCAGGCTCTGAAACAGAGCTGGGAATAGACCTTAGATTTACAGTCTCATAGCCCAGTGCTCTGACTGAATAAATCTCTACTTCTACTTTATCCCCTGTAGAGAGGACTACAGTGCCCTAGCCTGCAAAAGGAACTTTCAGGAAAAGATGTATCTGTTAATTATTATCAGTTAGGTGTTGTTTTGTTGGTTTTGGGTTTTTTTTCACAACATCTGTGGTTAAAAGTCATTTCCATTATGAGAACTTTCATGAAAGACTACTGCTAGAAATCTCTTGGTCCCACAGTGCTTATGAAAAGGGTACTAAAAAGGAAACAGATGAATCTAAAATGTCGAATCCTTCCAAAATCCAAAGTCTAAATTTTTGTATTTCAGAAGAAATACCTTCATGTTGGAGCACAGAAAATACATGAGCAGTTATTATGTAGTCCTGCGAAAAATAAATCATTCCAAGTGAAATCACTGTTGGAATTCCTTTAATATTTAAAAAAAAAAAAAGCCCTCATCACCAACCAAAACAAAGAAACAAACAAAACTAAATTAAACTAAAGAAATTAAAATTTCTGCAGAACTTGAAGACTGAGACATTTGTTCATCCTTCTCAATATTTTACATTTGGGATTCCTCACTGCTAGGCACAAAATGTTAAAACAAATGGACCTCCAAAGACATGTGCTTTTCTACAATACACAAAGAGAGCAAAAGGTGTGGAGGCTACTACCTCCTCATGTTGTACAATCTAAAGAAACAGGCCAGCTACAAAAAAAGGAGGGCACCTTATGCCTCCAACACATTAATGAAGTCCTTTCCAGTAGCCTTTGAAAGGCACACTTCTTTCTCTGTGACTCCATTGAGTTTTCCTGCCATACAGAGAGGAAGCCATAGCTTTGTCCTTCTGTACCCCCTTGAGCTGCTGCTCTCAGCTGTGGCAGGACTCAGCCACACCAATATATCTGCCCTGCCTCAGTGCACAAGACAACAGAGGGAAGCAAAGTCTTTGGAATGACCTCATTAGGACCCCACAGAGCAAAACCCAAGCACTCTGTCACAGCGCTGAGGTGGTAGCAATGGACATTGTCAGGATATTGCCCTGCTGTAACTTCTGGCTGCCATGAGATTAGGACATGTGGTTTCATCATTTCATCACCCCGAGAATGCTGACATTCTTAAAACTAAGCAAAAAGTCCCACATTTTAGAAAAAGCAGACGTCTCATCTATGAAGTAATTTTCAAACCAGAGAAATCCATGCACTTCACCAAGGGATATATCAAGAAAGTAATGGGTTATGGCAGCATTTGTTGTCTTTTTATACTTTCAAAGGGAAGGATATCTATATTTGTACACCATGGATGTATTTAAATTTGGATTCACATCAGCCAGAAAAAAATAAATAAAAAAAAATAAAGGAGCCAGGAGTGAATATTTATGAAGGAAGTCAATCCATAAATCAAGTTATTTAAGACAGACTGTACAATCCCTCCCTTAACCGGCTTTTCTCCTTGAAAGACACTTGATTGCACAGTCTTCTTTTATTCCAGAAATAGATAAGAAAAGTTGTCCAAAATCCAAACCTCTCATTTCACAAGAGCCCTACCACATCATGGTAAGGGAGGATGGGGGTTTGCCTGCTAATGGGGCACTTTGAATTAGTGGAAGCCACAAGGGAACTGTTGCTCTCCTGGAGGTCTCTGCTTGGCAGACCGGCCCTGGCTCAGGGGGTTTTGCCTCCCAGGGAAATCAGTGAAAGTCTCTGGGATGTGGTGAAGGCCATTCCTGTCACCACACCAGTGAATCAAACAATGCAAGGATGTCTCACAACCCTGACCCTGCGTGTGTCCTCACTCCCCCTGCTCGGGGTCAGGTCAGTGACAGTCTGAACAGCCAGGGCAGCACAGCTGTGTGTCCAGAACCCTGCAATGTGACCACAGCATGACTGCAGGGGACAATATTGGGAAAAGAGGGAAGTTACACCTCTTTGGCAGTTTTTATAAGTACTTATCTTCACTTTTCCCCCCAGCACAGCAGCTGGATCCAGCCAAACAATATTTAAGATGAGCAGCCCCACAGTCCCAGGGCACCAAAGTGACATTGGGTGCTGTTAGCTGTCTTCATAACTTCATAACTCTCCAGGAATAGGTGGATGTGTTGTCAGAATATGACAGCAATAACAACTTCACCTTAAGGTTCTCAATATGAGAACACCTCCACTAATGTGATACAGGAAGCAATTCATTATGTTCAGTGTGCTGTTCAAGGGGCCAGAGAGCCTGGTGCTGGAGGCTCTCTCTGCTCATGCTGTGTGCAAAGAGGAGCAACAGCACTTTACACTTGCAATGCCTCATTCTGCCTGGGGAAATGGATCCATGGCAGGCTGGTGAATCAATCCCCGTAATTATGTCTTTCAGAAGAGCTACATTTGGGGATTTTATGCTGAAAAAGCTTGATGTTCCTATGCTATACAAAGTTTAATCCTTCATTCAAAAGTCTTGCTCTACTCACCTGTAACACAAAAAATACCAGCTAATGCAGTGCCACCTGATAAATGATGACAGCGATTAGATTGCTTACAGATTTGTTCTCCTGAGGAGGCTCCAATGCTGTAATCGACTCTCTCCTTGAGAGCTCTTTGTAGAAAGCCAACTTGCCAGTCTTAAAAAAAAATCTATTGATTATCTGCAGCAATATAATAAATGAAATTAAAAATAACTTGACTCTAAGGGAAACAAGTCAAGAAAAAAAAGGCTAAGTAAAAGATTTCTGTTGCAAATGTTTCTGGATTTCCTGGGGATGCAAAAGAAGTTGGTATAAACTTTAGATTTTGATCTAAACATTTTTGTTTCTAAATGACTTTATACTACTTCTATTATTTTAGAATTGTCTCACTATCATTGAAACTGAAATAAGTTATGCAACTTTTTGGTTGTATACATTCCTTACAGTTTCTGGGATGTCTTTAATGAGCCAAATATATTACAAAGATTTCAGGGAAGCAAAACAGCCCTTTCTATCCACAGATCATTTACCAGAGTTATTCAGTGTATTCTATACTTTGAAAATAAAAGGTCATCTGCTGGATAAAGAAATGGATTTAGCTGATTCTGAGACATGACCAAAAATATCATCAGTTAGATTGTTAAATGGTTCCTAAGGCATTTTAAATCTGTGAATGTAGAAGAAATTTTTATACCAGAAATGTGTAATTGACCCAATATTCATTCAAATCTGATGGTTATATGTAAAGGACACAGCTCAAAACTACTGAAAAAGTGAAAGCTTGTTTTATTTTAAAGGAAGTACACATACTAAAAAAATCTATGCTTATAGATGCTATAAGCATATCATATGCTATATATATTATATGCTATTCCCATATGATATGATATACAATGTGAGAAATTTTATATATGCAGAAAAAGTAAAAGTTGCTTTTGTAACCTGTGAAAAGGAATTAAGTTATTTCCTAAAGTAGAATTCATTAATATTAGTGGTGCAATTTACACAGACAGGCAACTTTGAGACTTTGGAAGCAGAAAATTTTCAGACTTGTTTCTTTCATAGTTTTTCATTTTTCTTTCCATTTACCCCACCTCACATTTATTTAAGGCTTTGAAGCAGTTTTTCCATGAAAAACTGATTAAAATTTCTTTAAAACTATCAGTAGGTCCCTTCCAGTAAATTTCAGATTTGCTTATTTGTTGATCTGTAAGATGAAGGTGCTGCCAGAAGCTGTTGATTCACCCTGTGCGATGCGAGGCTGCTGACACAAACTCCCTGGATGCCGGAGGAACACAAGCCTTGCCCCATTCTACAGAAGCTCCACCTCCCCTCGTCCCAACAGGGTGAGTTAAGGATATTGTTATTTAATAATTCACTGCTTTAATTGCACTGAGCATGTTATGCAGCATGGATTTTAACTCAGGCTTTGTCTGCACGCTCACGCCACCAGCACAGCACATCAAAATCTATACAAAAGCTGAGCAGGAAACGTCAGATGCTGCCTATCAGCTATTTGGTAATACCTTGCCAGTGCTTCTCCTCCATTTACCTGCTCTCCTACAGAGCTTTATTCACTGAAGCAGAAGCAAATAAGACCTATTAGGGCACTCATAAATAAAATCATCACTCCAGTGACTGGACAAGCTGCTGGCATTCCTATGGATTTTTTTTTTTTTTCTCTGCAATATGTATGAAATTTTTTATCAAGGGAAAATGTTTCAGAACACGATTTTATTTTTCCTTATGTCAGTAGCACCGGGTCCTCCCCCATCTTCCCAGCCTAGCATTTAATAGCTTCAGTGGATCTGGGACAGGTCCCCAGTGCACAAGTGCTGTATCCTGATGTAGAGCTGCTTCAGCTGTACGTTTGTCTCTGAATTGTGCCTGTCAACTTGTCACTCTTTACTCTAATTACATCCTTTATGGTTATTCTATACACATCTTCAGTCCCAAAGACCCTATTTTGTTCTTCAAAACTTGCACAGACGTAATTGGAAGTTAAAATACTCAGAATGGAATAGTAAAAGTGCATCTCCTAGGAAAATCTCTTTACTGTTTTCAGTAAAGAGCTACCTCTCCTTCATGACTCAGTGACTTACTGTAAGACAATATTTCTGAATGAAGATCATATTTGTACTCTCACCTATATGGATCTTTTTATATTTTTGGTTTTCTTCTCTCCTTATTCCCTCCCTCCCACAACAATAACAATATTCTCTGAAAGGGAAGGAAAGTGAGTCTAGATTCCTGATATTTTTATCTAGACAAGTTCTTCACATGGTGCAGGGTAATACTTTGAAAAAGTGGTGCAAGCAAGTGTTTTATTGAAGTGATTTTGTATAAGCTAGGAAAAGATAAAGTGGCCAGTTTTATGAAGGAAAATTAAATACCAGATGAAATCCATTTTGTGCTTCTTAACAGATACCATGAACTTCATATGTGCAAATCAGTCTTAGCTTTTTCCCATAGAGTATTTCAGTTTGCATACTTGTTTTTGTTCTTTTGTTTTGGTCATCCCTTTTCTCCTTCAATAATTTTTGCATTATTTCATAAAATACTCATTTGGATGCCCAAAATGTCTTACTTTGCTAACTCATCAACTCTCACTTCACAAATAATGGCTTTCAGCTCCATCAGTCATGCTGAATTGCTGTAAGCCTACAATGTTCATGGCTGTGGCATCAAAATATATTTGCTCATTTGTTATATATTTCATGAAATAAATTAGACTGCTGCATAATGCAATGTATCAGTTTTATGCATCATTGTGTCCTTTATACAGACTGAACTTGTCTGAATGCGGAGAGATTTGGTAAGTTAACAGCCTCAGCATCTGAAAGCTTGCAAACTCATTTTTATACACTGAAGTAATGTGAAATGGCAACAAGCAGAAAAAGAACAACTGGGCACAGTTCTAAGAGAAAGAAATTACTTTCTGAGAGCTTCTTGAATCGTTAAATGCAGACTTTAGGGTTTGATTTTTTTCCTTCTTCTCTGCTTTATGAAAATGGCAATATAGGGTTTCTTGAATCTGTGGAAACTTAAATTGTTGCAGATCTGCTTTAACATTTGTGAGGTGACAGCTCTACCCACCACATGACAGTCTCAAAGGTTCATTTAACAACACTATAGCAACCAGTAAATAATTAAATACAGTGCTCTGTCTCCAACACCAAAGCTAAAGAGAGAGGGATAATGAGAGGCTCCTTGGGCAAAGGACACAGGTTACATTAAATCATTCTTATATTGTTTTCCAAGTGGGTATTTCTTACTTTCTTTCATTTCAGCTGTTTTCTTTTAACTAAAGCACAAAGACACACATGTGGAAGGTAAACCCTAATGCCAGTGAAATAAGAAAGGCTAAATCCTGCATGCAGAGAGATATTGAGCATTGACACCAGCTGAGGGAAGTTTGAGGGCAGCCATAGCAAGGCTGGCTCAATTGACAGGTGGAAAATGCTTTAGTTGAAGTGTCTAAATTGATTCTGTGCAAAATTAACCCTGTAGATGATCCCCTGTAAATATGATCCTGGACTGCTGTGAAAAGACAAGGGCTGTACCTGGAGTAACTCCTTGGATCTGAATCAGCTTCTGTTACACTGGTGACACCAGCCACAATAATTTACCTTGTCTAAAGAATGAATGGCAGGGAATCAGAAGGAAAACCTATTTTGGTAGGGCCTTTGGCCCCACTCTTTGTGAACACAGAGTGCAATCACATAGCAGTTGGTTTACCCCAAGAGGGAAGTCAGCAGCTCGTGAATGCAGAGCTTTCTCCTCGAGGCCATCCAGTGAAGGGCCATTGGGAACATCACTAAAGCTTGCATCTGTCCTGAAGGGAGGGTGCCTTCTGTGCACCTACCTGGCAGGAGGGGAGTATGGATAGCACCAACACATAGAATGATGGTTTAGAAGGAAATTTTAAAAGAACAGGGCAATTATTAAATAATTAAATAGTTTTCTCCACGTTTTTTATCCTACATAGATTTGCTATTACAATGTTATCAAAGAAGAGGTGAGGGGATTGAATTCCTAAATACACAGGGTGTAAGGCAGTGAAGATTATGCTTCTGACAGCAAGAGAGATGAGTCACAAAGATCCAGCTCAGAAGATTATTAGAAAGGAGGCATGAAGATTCGTAAGGTGCATTTGAATTTTACATCTAACAGGCTGAATTAGACAAGAGTAATAATTTCAAAAAGTGATCCAATTCTTATTTTTCTCACAACTCTCTGCTAAAAAAAAAGGTATGTTTTTCTCTAAAACTTGGCCAGCAGGACCAAATTTTTCATCCAGAAAACAAAAAAAAGTAAACCAAAACAAGAGACATGATAAAGCATTTAAAAAATGCTATATAAGGACAGCCTATTAAGGTTTACTGCAGGCTCACACTATTTTTTTCATAGATTTCTGTTTTCCTTCAGTGGATAGAATTTGTCAAACATTTGCAATGGTATGATGTGCTCTGACTGTGTCAGGAATCTAGAAAGAGTGTAAGGCAGAATTCGACTTCTTTTTCACAGGGTAATTGGAAAGGGATGATGGACTCTGCCTTCAGAGGCACATGCTATTTGCCATAAACAACAGAGCATCCTGCCTGTGTGCTCTGAGTTTGACATGATGAAGGGGGTGCAATGCTGCTGCTCAAGGAACAAAACAACTATCCTTGTTTATGGGTGACGACCAGCAGCTTATCCACAAAGTTAGAATCTTGCACCTCTGGAAAAACATGTTATAGCAGCTGCTGACTTCTGATTTCCTGTAATTTACTTCACTAAAATCTGACAGATTGATTTTTTAGCACTGGCTATTAACTTTTAAAATTCCAGCTGTCATGGACAATCACGTAATTCAGAAATTTTGAATACTTCACGGTTCTTTTGGTCTTTGAAGGAAGAAAAAGCAAATATAACTTGTCCCGTGTAAGTTAATGACATGTTAACAGTGTGACACCTCATCACAGAGTGCAGGGTATAATGGATGGGACTGGGATTGCTAAACAACATGGTCATTGTCAGAGCACTGATGTCTCTGAAAAGAAGTCCATCTAACCACACATAAATGGAAGCCACTTTGAGAATTACCTGTCCATTCTGGTAATTTATATGTCAAGCTTTCTACTGATGGCAAAAATTGCATTGTCTCCTCTGTTTACAAATGCTACAGTAACCTGAGCCTTGGGGTTTAACTAAACCTGATTTAGTAGACTTCAAATTCAAAAGCAAGACATTAGACATCTGTTTCTGCAATTCAGAAGGTCTTTATAATGCTCAAATGCTGTTGATTCTTTTGTTTTTTCAGACTTTACAAGAATCCTAACGAGATGAAGGGATGCAGGGGAACATCGCTGAAATGCAGAGATTCACACAAGGAGCTTCCTGAACAACTACCAACTGCTAGATATTAACAGCCAAGCTAGAAAGGAGAGTATTTCCTCTCAGATTTCACACCTTGGTCTCACCTTGTTTTTAAATTCCACTTCTACTACATAAAAAATATTTTTTTTAAATTTGTTTTCCTTTCAGCAGATTCACATGCAGTTTGTCTTCGCTCTGGAGATAGAATGGAGCAATATGCTGTACACAATTAAATAAGTAACACATCAGGAAAAGGGTAGACTAAACATGGATGAAAAACCTGAGGGAAAACTTGTCTACTGTGAAGTATTCCCACCTGATATCATTAAACTGTACAATACAGATCTCTTTTACGAGCCTTGCAATGTGGAATATGCTTAAAAAAGAAGAGCTAACATTTTCTTAGATTAAGATCTTATCTAAATCTTAAAGTCTGTGCTCAGGGTATGGAGCTGTCTAGTCATTCAGGTGCCTGCAAAGGAAGTCTTGATCACAATGGGGAATAGTGAAACAAAATGAGAGGAGGAATGAAACATTTAAGATCATCCTCACTAAAAAATGGAATTAATTCTTCATTACATTATTAATTCACTACTGAGCATAATTAATTTATTGGCCATTAATGCTGCTATTTGCATTACCACTGGGCTCTCTGGATAAAAGCACAGTGTGACTCTCCTAACACATTTCAAATGCTGTAATCAGACAGTGAACTGCTCTTCAACAGTGCTATCCAGATTTAAGCCATGGATTATCTGGTCTCTCTAAACTGCTTTCTGAGGCTGGTAGTAACTTAAAAGACTACATTAATTACTTTGAACAGTTCTGACACAGGACAGCAGCAAAAAAGAGCACTTGCTTATAGCACACCTGTGGCTGTTTCTAAGTTATTTGCCCTCTTTCCATTGCTCCACTGCCTAAGAGACCCCACATTAAAATACCTCTCAAGCTCTATTTTTGCTATTCAAGATGTGGACAGATTTGTGAGAGACCTATGCACACAGACAAATTCCTCACTTAGAGAAGACAAACACAAATTTTAGATAATGCAGAGAAGTTTGAGAACTTGTTTGACAATATCTTTTCTGAAAGCTGATGTTCCATTTTTCATTATCAGCTTATTTATGGGATTTCACATGTTCCCTAATGTTACAAGGATTTCCATATATGCAGTGGGAGGTGGAAGGAGAGAACTTTCAACCAGAAGTTCCCAAGAGTTTGGGTCTCAAGTATTTACTTGTGCTGCTTCTTTCCCCAGAGAGTAAAAAAGCATTCTCAAGTCTGAAATATAGTCACTATTGTTCTCTTGATATTGGAGTATGCCAGTGTTACACCTCTACAGTCTTATCTAAATGAGCTCCCTGAATTGCATAAATAATACTGGCAATTATATGTAAGAAAAGAAATCGAGTTCTGTTTCTCTAACCAGCCCTAGCTTGGCAAGTCCAATGAGTCAAACAAACAGTCAATGAAAAAGGCTGATTTATGTCACTGCAGTCAGGGAAAAACTGCATCTGAATCAGAAAGCTTAATTTTAACATTGTTTCTTTTGAAGCAATTATCTTCATAGGTAATTTGCAAATGACATCACTGAAGAAATCCAGACAGAGCAGAATTCCATGATGATAAAGTTTTACAACATAATTTCCTTGAATTATATTTTTAAAAAAGCTAAAACATTGACTTTTCCAAGAAACTGCTAAGTTCTTTTGAAGGAAGAAATCTAATTAATTATATTTCATTCAGTTAACCATTTTGGAAGAGAGAAAAGGTATTTTTGCCACAGTCTAGATGTTTAATAATGCATACTGGTATTTTAAAAACCTTAAAATGAGGTGCATACAGTTTCAAAGGAGAAGGGCATCAGGCCACAGTAGGATGAAAAATGTGGGGGAGAAATAACTTTAACTAATAAATAGGTATATTTTTCTTTAAAACTTTGTTGTTGGTGAAAGCCATTTTATAATTGCAGCATCCATCTTTTTACTATGTTGCATTAGATGCCAAAAGACAGAGTTAGAGGCCAGATGATAGTTGTCAGGTGAGTTTAATCTGTCTTTCAGTGCCTGGCTCTACTCTGTTTCTTTAGGATAAAAAGGCATTTGAGAAATGTGATTGTAAACATTTGACATAAGATCTAAAATGACAGACTAAAATTGTTTATGCTTGTTTTCCAGCTTCTGTTTGAATGCACAAATCTTCAAGAAATAAGAGTAGACTGCTTCCCCCAAGGATTCTCTTTGAGTGTTGCTGTTATGCTATGACAGAATGCAAGAAAAAATGAAAGATTCCTCCCAGGACCAAGACCATTAACGAGTCAGGAAACCATTCAACTCTAAGTCATTTTTTGAAACAGGATCAGGGCTCAAGTTTTTCTACAAACTGATGCTCACACCCTGACTTTTGTGAATTGAGGTGTGCTGGCTCAGCTCAGCAAGCTGCTTTGATGTGCATCACCTAACTTTTGACTCAGTCTGATCCTATTGCTCACTTGCCCGCTTTTAGGGGTGCCCTCATCCCCCTTCCAGACTAGAGGCCTGCTGCTCACTGTGATCACAAGTGACATGCTTTGTCTGTAGTCTTTTGAAGGAAATTGTTCATCCAAACCTGAAGCAAATGTAAGTTATTCTTGAAAGAATTGCAAGGGTAGTGCACAGCTACAACTCCACGAGCACAGAGACATCTGATGTTAGCACTGCCATCGTAGGGGGGTTTGCCCATTTGGCCCATCCTTTCCTACACAGTAAATCCATTCCTGGATTAGACTAATTGTCACTCTCTGGAGACCAAGCCAGACTGATGGAAGATGTTTGTTCTGCAGATGAACACCAGTTTGGATATTCTAGACTATTGCTAGAATAATTTCTTTAGTACTGAATCTAAAGTTTGGTCTAGAAGAATGATATTTTTATAGGCAGATCAGTCAACCCAGTGTCCTGTTTTCAGCTTCTTGCAAAGTACCAGCTGACACAGAAGCCTTTTTATGTAGAGGCAGATCATATTGCAGTCCTAGAAAGGGCCACAAAAACACATTTTGCCCATGAATGGACAAAGAGGAGGAAAACAGGCTTTACACATATTCCCCATATGAAACAAATGGAAATGTAAAGGGTAAAAGAGCATAAGTGATAAAGGGAGCAGGAAAGATCACGGAGGGAATGGGAATTGATAAGACAATGTAGCAATGATATAATGAGTGAGAGAAAGACAAAACAAAGAGCAAAAGGTAGCTGAAATAATGAGAGCTTAGTAACCCAGAGCTAAAAAGATGGACAAGAGAAGAAAAGCAGCAACAAGATGTAAGACAGGATGCCACCAGCAACACAGAAATGTGTAAACACTGGATGACTTTAAATTAGAGCTACAGAGTTCCAGCCTTTTCTCTTCCCAAGTTTAGCAAGCATGGAGTCCCAAGGCTGACTGTGCACATCTCCAGAGATGATGATAAGTCCAGAAAACTCACTTTGATTATATTGAAAATTACCAACTTTGTATCATTAAACTAATAATCATACTGGAGAGGTGGAGAGAACTTACAGAATTTGAAGGATTTCTTATGTGAGGTGAAATAATGGATAAGTTTAGGTAATCATATTAAAGCACAAGCTGAAAAATAATCTTAAGGCTGCTAAGTCAAGCATTCAGATGATACCACATATATCCAGCTTGTAAATTATTAAATAGTGTTTATTTATATGATCACATAATGTTTTTATCTTCCACTTTATCCATACTTTCTCCAGAAGCCAAGTGTGCTTTCTCAACATAATGATAGAATGCACAAACACAAAAAGCTCTCCAGGGTCAGATGAGCAACCTGTCATGCCAAGCCCTGGTCACACTGAGTGCCAGTGAGATAAACAGCATAAGGAAATCTGTGAGCCTGCTCACCCTCCAGTCCCCTTCACTTCATCCTCCCCCCTTGCTTGGTGCACTAGGGATAGCTGGGGACACATCCCTGCCTTTCCTATTTAATATTCAGGTATGGACTCGCTGTCCTCAGAGTGGAATAGACATCTGGAAGTCATCTGTCTCTGAGGGCAGGATCAGCTATCCTTGGCAGATACATATCCAATGTATTCAAAAAATCCCTGGTGAGGAGGTCTCCTGAGTCTTTTCTTATATGATCTACTTGCTCAGCTTACCTTCAGAAATATTTTACTGGTATTTAACCTAACCATTCTTTCTTGTATTTTAAGTCATTATTTCTTAACTTTCACACCATCAACGTTGCAGTGAGATTTTCTACCTTTCCCAGCACTCCTATGGAAGTAATTTGCAGCAAGTTAATAAACTCTCTTAAGGTAACAGCTGAGGTGAATATCAGCAACAACAACAGAAAACACTGTGCCTTAAGCTGTCTGCAGCATGGGCACTGTGTCTGTATTCATGAGTGTACCACAGAATGCTCTCTGGCACTGAGGCCAACAGGGATGGAATGGCTGTGTGTGCTAAACACACACTCTAAAACATCCTGGCCAGCAGCAAAAGCAATACTGGTTACTGCTGTAATACCTGGTCAGCACAGGGAGTCATATTCCTTGCCCTGGTAGGGTTTAATTTACTGCAATTTATTCTAACCTATACAAATCAAAATAGGATAAGGAGGCCAGCAGTGGTACAGCCAACTGAAGTGTCACTTTTTTTGTTTGTTTGTTTTACTTTCTTGATTACAGAATGTTACTTGTTCATATTCTGGGCCTTTTAGTACCTCATAGAAAACAGTAGCATTCATATGCACAAATATAAAACTTGACTTGAGTGCTTTCTTTTCTCCCAGTTCATTACTCACAACACAGCTTTTACCTCTGCCTCCAGTCTTCCTTTGATTTTGAACTTTTTTCCATCACTTTGCAGTCCCAACCCCTTATAATTTTTATTTCTTATTTTCTAGAATTTCTAAGAATTGATCTTTTATCTGACCTTTCCACT
This sequence comes from Lanius collurio, assembly GCA_020086605.1. Lineage (NCBI taxonomy): Eukaryota > Metazoa > Chordata > Aves > Passeriformes > Laniidae > Lanius > Lanius collurio. The sequence goes on from JACBWW010000007.1 coordinate 34,508,194, forward strand.
GCATCCATGCAACATGCCTATGCAACTTCCACAATGGGCTTTTAACCCTTTGTTGTCTTCTGAAATGCAGCAGCATGTATGTTCTAAATGCTGTTTTCAACAGTATTGCACAGTTTTCTGGCCAAACACAGGCCCAGTTTTTCCCAGCACTCTCATTTAGTGTGCCCTGCTCTGGTGGCACAGGAGTCTGTAAATCTTTTCTGTTTCCTTTGTTGAGTATTTCCTCCTCCATGTTCACAGCAAAACCTCTTTGCCACTTCATCATTGGTAGTCCTCTACCCTTTTCCATTCACTTGCTCTACCAAAAGCAATTTCCTTTCCCAATCATCAGATGATATTTATGCATTCAAATCTGTGAACAATAATAGAAATATCCCATTTCAAAAGCAGAGAGGCCAAATGGCAAAATTTAAGCTGTTTCGCTTGATGGGAACTTCTTTCTGTGCTGTTTTGTCCTTCAAATACCATTTCAGCCCTAGTTTAGCTTTTATCACTGAGCAAAGAGTTTGTTTATCAACTGATAACATGAAAGTTTGAAATTTTTTTATATCCAGCCTAGATAGTACCTTATAAGCAGCCTCTTGGCTTAAAAAAAGAATATATCAACAGAAATAAAATTTATCTTCTGCTCATCACCCAGAGGCATTCTCAAGCACTCTGGAGCACATGTGCAGGTTACACATGGGCAGAGCACCAGCACACAGCCCCAGCACCAGGCAGTGCCCAGTTAAGGGGTGTGTCTGTAGGAAGAGGCATTTTTCACACAGGTGCTTATGTAGCTCTGTACAGCTACACACGATCCTCTTCTCCAGCACAAATCTAAATCTTACACTCCCACAGAACATTTTCATCAGGGCAAAAGTCAAGGGAATGTGTTATTCCCTCCCTCTTGCCCTTACCTGGACTGTTGTGTTTGCAAGCAAAGATCTCTGAAAAGTCTTATTTGCTGGACTCTCCTAATCCATGGCCCCCTCTCCCCATTCTCTGCTCAAACCCACTGAGCTCAGGAGCCCAGCTTATCTCTCCATTTCCTTATCAGGCTTCAAGTAGCATGGACATCTCTTTTCATCACTTACACAGATTTAAGAAGCAAACTAGATTATATTCCACTTTCATGTTTCCTCCCTAATGGAAGTTATTTCATTAACACTCTAGTGTCCACTTCAGAAGATTTCACAGGCCAAAATACTCTCACACATCAAAGAAATCTCTTCAGGCTGCTCATAAATAACTCCACAAGCATAGACAACCACATTATGACACTATGAAAACACTTTTTCTGTACAAAATCTTCAAAAGATTAACATCCTTTCATATTTGTTTTATCTTCTGTATCTCACAGAAGATGATCTAGCAGCACAGGCATGTTATGACGCAGAAATGCAGGAAAAACTTTTCTTGGCTGATCAGGTTACCAAGGCACTATTAGGTACGAAGAGGGATTGATTCAGAGGAATCAATTTTGCTGGAAAAGGTTATGTATGTATTGAGAAATAAAATAAAAGGAAGAGGTAGGGAAATCACAACACAGGGAAAAATAGATTTCGATAAGCTGCCCATGGTTGCCATGGTTCCTTGCTTGCCTTGTCAATAATAATTATGAATAATAATACCTATATAAAAGTCAGACATAATCACATATCTATGGCTGCCCTCACAAACACAGAAGTTGTTACTCCTACACTATATTGATTCTGTCTCCTCAAGCAGAGCATTATGCCACACTGCAACCACTTCAAACAGGTCCTGATGCTCCCAAACCCTTTTTTCACCTCAATATACAGTGCTATGGGACCCCTTTCCCCCTGCACTCAGCGATGTTCTTGCTCTGCCGCCGTCAGAGGCCACATGGCTCCACCTGGCACATGTCCCCACTCAGGGCTGCACCCCCAGTTCTCCCACAAGGGCTCTCCAGAGACATGTCCTGCAAGGATGCAGGTCTGTGGTCCCTCCTGTGCTCCTGGTGCAACACAGGCACAGAAAGAACAGGGAAGAAAAATGGTTGAAAATTATCCCCATCAGGACAAAATTTTCTGTGGCAGAAGCCAGTGACAGAAAATGCTCCTTTTCTGGGGCAAGCACCTGAGGCTGCCACACCTGGTCAGACACTGATCTCTACCCACGTCGCAGGGAATCCACACCCCAGCATTCTCATGAGAAGGTTATCAGCTGCTAGATTTCAGTTGCTTCAGAAACTAACAGACACGAAAAAAAGGACTTTCTTGTTTGTGGGAAACTGTGTCTATGCTAATCTAGGGCTCAACTCCCTTCCCTCACACACACCTGTACACACTCACCCCCCTCAGTTCCCCTCAGCTTTCCAAACACAGGTTTAGCACGTGTGACCTCAGAGGCAGGTGTCCTGATCAGCATGCATTGCCTTTGGCATAAATTCACATTTTCCACTGAGTTCTGAGCTACAAAAGGATCCAGAAGTCATTCCATGGGAAGCAAGAGGTACTAACTGGAAGCTTTGAGAAAGCAGGTCCTTATCTGCCAAATGTACTACTTTTTGAATGTCAAATTATCCTTGTTTCTTTTTAATGGAAATTTATTAATAAAGTAGGTAATCACTTATGGACTCTGTTCAGTTTATGAAAAGATTTAATTTGGAATTGTATTGTAACTTTCAAATAATAAAATATTTTTTTACATATTCCCCCATAATACCAAAGAATCCCAGACTTCTCTGCAAAATGTTAAAAAGCTTTGTAAGGCAAAATACTAAGGGAATATGTAGAGACTTGACTACCATGCTCAAACTAGTAAGTGTTTTCTTTGGTAATTTTGGATTGGATGAGTTTGGGATTTTCCAGAGAAACTTGTGGTATTTGGTTACCTATTTCTGCAATTTTTTTTTTTTTTTTTTTTTTTTTTGCAAATAGCTATTGACTAAAAGCAGTGTGATTTAAGATAACTATAGTTTTGACATTTGTACAATTAAAATATGCCCCTTTCCTGTTATGTTCTGAAAGAGAAAGCTCTTATCTTACACCACACAGAGCAAGGAATTATTTTAGTAGCACAGGAAAGCAAAAACTGAGACAAACCCCAAACATTATGGATGCAGCAATTCAAATCCTTTGATCCTGAACACATTTTAGACATTGTCAGTTGCACATTTATGAGAGAAGATGGGAGCGGTAGAGTTTAGAAGAGCAAGATATTGGGATAGAAGAAACATGATGTGCTCTGCTTGTGTTTTAAAAACATAACCACTCTCATTCTGGTTTGTATACTTCCTTAATTTGCGAGATGCATTGAAAGTGGCAGCCAGTCACTCACCAAAAAGAAGGTTTTTTTCAGAAAACACATTTTCAGACAGCTTAGGGACATTATCTCTATAAGAACTTGGATCTATAGTCATTCCCATTTTTTTGATACTCATTTCACTCTCCATGATATTTAGTTCCATTGTGACTGCTCTAATTGCAATACTAATAATTAATAGTTGACTTTATATCTTGCTTGCAAAGCACTCAGGGGAATGTAACACAATAAGCACAAATACAACATAGAAGCATATGCTTTCAAATTCATAATCAGAGGAAAACGATACATAATTTAGTATTTGAAGTACATTATTAGAAGGATGAGATCACCATCTTGTTTTCAGATGACAGAGCTCTTACATCAGGAACAAAAGTGCTAGATATTCATTCAACTAGATGTGAATTTTTTAAGCAACACTGAAGATGTTTATTCCCCTCAGCTGATAAGGAAACAAGCACATGATGTGCACTCTGAGGCAAAAAGAGCTGCTCCTCTCATGCAGAATTTGATTTCACCTATCTGTTTTCTAATGATCAGAAAATGCTGAAAAATACATTTATTTACAATGAGTCTGTTGTAAAAACTCAGCTTCTAAGTTATTCTATATAACTCACTTTTTCAGCACAAGGTTTTTTGTATTTCATGTTTTTTTCTGATTCCAGAAACTTCTCTTATCATATATCTGAAAAAAAAAATCATGTCAGGACCACTTGAAAAAGAAAGCAGAACAAAAGTGGATGCCAGATAACCTGCCAATGTCTATGTTTCTGCCCTTTGACTTTTTCTATTCCAATATAGCATTTTACTTTTCGTGTATGACAGGGAGCTTTTTTACACTGGGAAACAGTATTCTTCACTGTCATCTTAAATTGGTACTATATAGGTATTATTTTTAAGATTTTTAGGGCCTTATTCCACCTAATATTTTCTGCTCCACTTACAGCAAAAGAGCCTGCTGGAGAGCAAGTAGTTGCATACTACACATCACATACTGCATTCCACCTTATCAGAAATTTTTAAAGCCATAGCTATCTATACCATAGGCTCCTTGTTGGTATTTTGTTTCTGACCTTGCACTGGCAGAAATCTTACAAATAAAAATATGCCAAATATGTTGTTATTATGGCCAGGTTGTTGCCACCACTCCACACCTCTGATGGCATTGTGTGTGCTCTTTTTGCAATGCAACTCTCAGATGGAAAACTATGCAGACATTAAGTGTTCTTCTTTGCAGTCAATCTTCAGAAAAAAACCTTATATTTCTGCTATAACTGAAAATATAGCGAGCCTCAGCAACCAAAAGTAGTGACAGAACTTCACAATACACCAGCAATGCTCATTGGGAAACGGGAGTTTGATGATTATGTTATTTTACTCCTGCAGCAGACATTTCATGTTATTCACAATGAGGAATGAGAACTTTCAAGGGAAGAAGGGTAGCACAAGATTATCCCCAGCAAGTTTACAGAAAGCAAATACACATTACTGTAGTAACTTTTAATAATAAATCACATTTCTGTGGTATTCTAGGAAACTTGCACTGTTTGCTAGAAACAACCCTTTCTATTATACAGTGTTGACCTTACTGTGTCACCAATGATAGCAATTTTTTCCATTCTGCTTGCATGCAACAAATTCAGCTCCTAAATAATTTCTTTCTACTAAACTTAGTATTGCAGCAAAAAGTTGGGACAAAAGTGCACTGAAACTTACCTTTTTTATTTATATAAACTTTAAATTTTATATACAGGCATCAGACCAAGACAGTAAAGCAGCAGCTCACAGATAGCAGAATGAAAGGTAGGAAAAAAATCAGGTTTCTTCTGAAGGGATTGGCACATTTCCTTCATGTAACACTTCAATTTTGTACAATACACTAAAGTACTAAATAGTTAAACTGCACAAAATTTAAATCAGAGACAGACTTCAGAAAAAATGTGAATAACTCTCCAGTCGTGGAATCAAGATTATGGCCTTCACATAGCAAAGGGGGAATATTAATTTCTGTCCCTTTGGTAATTAATGTTTTTCTACTTCTTGGAACTAAAATGGCATTAACAGCAAGTCTTGTGCATTCTCTTCCTCATGACTTTCAGGGCATAGTGCACAGAATACAAGCTACCATCTTCTGGTAAATGTACAGATACAGGAAGGAACAAGCACGAAGAAATTGAAACACAAGAGACTATGTTTTGGATGTTCAGAAAAATATCCTAAATTCACATTTATGTACAGCCTTGGGCATATGGCCTCAATAAAATCAGCTGAAATGAGTTTTGAGCAGGAGAGTCGTATCTGGCAAGACATCTCCAGTTTTGCAGCATGCAGGTTAAACAGGAGCAGCACACCTTTTCAGTAAGGTGCTGCCAAATCAGCCCCACCATGAAATGCAGCTGGCTGTGCTGCACCTCTGCAGCAATGAGAGGCATTTGCATGAGCAATTAATCCCAAAGAATAGAATAATAAAATACACTTATGGCAGAAGACTGGCTTTTTGTCACACCTCAAAACATGGGGCTTTAGATTCTCGAGGGATCACATTGAGTCAGGAATTATAAGAAATGTGCAGCAGAAATGGTGTGGGAATCTTATTAGGTACCACTCTAGTGTCTTATGTCCTGATAGAAGAGGATTAATATCCTTTTTAAAAACGCTATTATCATACCCTTGATACCTATATACCTTTACTGATTGCTTCAGGAGAGGCTGTGGCCTTAATTTCCTGTGGTAATGGTTCCCCACTCTAGTTGCATACTGTATGGAGATGAGTTTGCTTTATCATGCTGAAATTTCCTGCTTCTCATCTAACAGTCTTTCACCTTTTTTTTGCATAGCAAAAGCAGAAGAAACGAAGCTCCTACTTTCCTTTCACCATGTCATTTGTCATTTTATATGTATTTTTTCAGGCTTGTTATTGGGTTTTTTTCCAAGTAATCAATCCTAATCTAAAACTCCTCTCTGGCTGTTTTCATTGACTCATTTTTCATTTTCTTTGACATGCACAAATGTACTCCAATTCTGCTATATTATTTTCCAGGTGGAAAAGCAGCAGAGAATGCATGAACAAAGACTGCACCACTGATTTATCTAACATTTCTGAGCTTATCTAATGTGCTCCTTTTTCTTGTTCTTAAAGATTTTTTTCTTCTCTGTGCACTGGGAGATGTTCATTGTACCAATGCTCATATAAAGCCCAAGGTCTCCAGCTGAACCCTGACACTCACACAGGAAGAGCAAAAGCTCTTCTTCCATCCCTTTGTGCAAAAGCTGGGAAGGGGATAATAAGGCAAAGAGCAATCAATTGATTTATTAACATTGCCAATTTAGGTTACAATGCACTGTCCATTAGATGTCAATAATGCCAATATGTTCCATACACCTGCACAACTGCTAACACAGCTGCAGATTTCTGAGACACAGTTTGTGGAACTGCACAACCCTGAGGGCATTCCTAATGACACCAGAGATTAAACAAGGTATTACACCAGATATATAGCAGTATATTTATATTGTGTTGTACAGTTAAAGCTGTGCCATATTTAATGTCCTATTACACAACATCATTAGATATTGATTTTATAGATATAGTAACTTGCAAGCTTTATTAGAGAGCAGATTGATGAAAATAATATTTCAGAGCTGAGTTTGGGCTGTTTGTATTCAAGGTCATAACAAAATAGGTATATAAAAGACATCTTGATGAATTCTCTGAGATGTGAATACATCACAATGAAAATAGATTGTCTCTGAATCTGGGCCACTTTATATTCACCATGTTTTCTATGGGAAAAATTTAATGTGAAACAAGAGGAATGTAGGCAATGTGCAACTACTTAAGGGATTAAGTTCTAGTGATTTAGGCCCTGATTGTGTTTGAGAATCCGGGATTAACTCCTCTTTTAATTGATATTTCAATAAAATGCATCTAAGATGGTGAGAGCACAAAACAGCAGGGAGAACTGGAAGCAGATGTAGAGCCAGAGGAAAGGACTGCATAAAGCCAGCAGTGCCTGTCATCAAAGCCAGAGCAGACAACTTCCATATCACTTGCTTCAGAAAACTTCACACTTCAATTTTGATTTACATTATCTTATATTTCAATGTAAAGAGAATATGAAGAAATTATCAAACTTATGAAATGGTATTATCTACATCAGAAGCTTTCCATTTATTTAATCTGTGTATTTCGAAGTTATTGCAATGGGGATGTACAAGCTCCTTTAAGAAATTTAGATCTGTTGATTTTACAGAACACACGAGCTCTCCCTTTCTGAATCTCTACATTAGTGGGGTAAGACATGCCAAAGGCCCACAGACCTTTCTTCTCAGAGAACAGCACTGCAAGAGACTACTTTGTACAAAGAACTAGGTCAAGATGCAAACTGAGATGCCATATTCATTCATTATCTGTAATTACTTTCAGTGACTTGCTGAGCATTGTAATGTATTTAGTACAAGGCTTGGTTTGGGATTTTTTGAACAAAAGAGCGAGACAATGGCAAATGCCATGAACATACCCATTAGAAACTAGTATTTCGTTACTTCCTCTCTGTTTCATATAATTTGCTTTGTCAGTGAAGTTTCTCACTTCAGGTATCTGATGCCTTAGGTTTTAACTTTTATATTTTTCAAATCCTGTACTGCCTAGTGGCTAACTCTGAAGTTTCATGTGGGCTGTTAACCACTACTGTTCTCTCATGCTGGTTAGACACAACAAACCCTCTCTAGGTTTGCTCTTCAAGGACACCTTGATTGTCCCAGACCCAAAAATGTGTAAACTAAAGCCTTGAGAGGAGGGGCAAACCTGGGGTAATTACATCATTCACTGAAATTATAACTGGAGAATTAACCCTGATATGCAAATGAACCAAACTTATGAAAGTGTGAAGAACTCGTGACCCAGGGTCCATCTTGAGGGGAGTCCCTCAGAGGCTTTACACTCCCAAGTGTACTTTGAAGGTCCTTCAAATAAATATCTACTTTTATTCTCTTATTCTTGTCCAGCCTTTGTTTTGAGGTAGACACATCAAGGCATCATATCTACTCTCTCTTTTCAAGTTGGCTTTTTTCTTTATTTTTTAACAAAAATTGCAGAAACCCAGTAAAGACTTATGAAAGAAAAGTTTGTAGCAAACTTCAAGTCTTATCAGAGCTATGCTTATATTAGGAAATCATCAACCTAATACTTATGGATTAGCAGACAGATGATAGTGATGCTGAGAACCCTACTGCATCATCACTATACACAGTCTTCCAGATTTTCCTTCAGACTAGGTTTAGTCTGGCCATCAGGACTGAATGTTCTCTCTCCAAGCAGCCAAAAGTAGCAGTGGTTGAAACTTTTATATCTAAAGGAGGACTAGAAGTGCAGTGGGATGCCCACCAGGATTTGTTTAGTTTCCTCTGGAGAGGCTCATTCCCAGACACCAGGTGAGCAAAGTAGGAAGTGGGGACAGCCAAGGAACTTGCTTTGAAACTGCACTGCCACTGTGAACAAAAAATGTGGATTCAATCAGGTATTCTTCTGCCTAGCATGACATATACTTGAATATGTTCCAGCTTTAAGAATTGAGTAATCCCACATGTTTCCAGTTCTGCACTAGTGCTGGTAACAAGGCTAACTGATGTGTGCTCCAGGTCGTGCAGATTCATGCCATAATATGTTCCTGCATTCAGTAGGGTCATAGATGGTGTTTATCCACTCTATCATAGGAAGTTTCCATTGACAGCACTGGATATTTGATCTAGACATGCCAAAGTCATGTTTATTGTATCACATCAATATCTGAAATACATTTAAAGAAGCATTTTTGTAAAGATCAGGTTACGAATGGAGAATTATCAAGAAATAATGTTTATGTGGAATAGTCTTCAAGATTTTTAACCTGAAAGTGGAGGTAACTAATCCAGGGAACTAGCAGAACAAAGACACAATACTACTCAGAACTGTTTTCCATTTATATGAGCAATAGGCAGAGCTGCTTCTGTAGCTTCTACCATAAAAACAAAACACTGTCATATTTTAAAGTAATGGCCCAAGATTATATAGCTGCATAAGTACAGAGTAGCTTTCTGCAGTGTTTCAAGCTATTTCTGCAATATTTTCATAAACGATTAAGAGTTGTCTCCTACCCTTCTTCAGTCAATAAGAAATTTGCATGCAACAAGGATTAGGAACAGAGGCTCCATATCAAAGCTCTTAAGAATTTCTAAGTCTCATTGAGGTCAATGTAAAGCAAGCATGCACTTGAGTGCTTTGCTGGGACGAGGGAAAATGCTCTTTGTTTTCATGTTTTGCCTGTTTGTCTAAGTAAACAAAAAAGGCAGTGGAAGCTGATTTTTAATTTCTGCCATCACAGCTCTGACACTGAATGGCTCAGCTGGAAGACGTGGAAATTAGCCTGCGGCAGGAAGTTATAGAGGCACAACAGCAAGTGAGAAAGCAGCACAGTATTTATCTTCCTTATAAGTTAATATTCTACTTCTGGCAGCAAGTAGATGTGAACAAACTCTAAGTTTCTGGGTTGTCTGATACGTATATCCAGGGTATTTAAATATACTGGCAGCATAAAGATTTTTACGCACCAATACTTTTTAAATGCAAAGTTGTCTTCCCTCAGAGCTTGACAAATGATGACACATGTCAGTCTAACAAATGTAACAGTGGAAAAATGGTAAAATGTCATGAATGAGAAAAATTTCTATTAGAGAATAGACAGAAACTGTTGAATTCATACTGGCATATGAAGATAAAAAAAAAACTTCTGACCCAGAGTAAAGACACCAGTCCCTGATTCTTGTAAGAGAAAGGTCAACATCATTATAAATCTCCATCCATTATTGGATGTGGAGGTAAACATAGTGACAAAAGGTGAGGTACTTAATGTTGTCTTTGCCTCACTATTCAATAGTGAAACCAGTTGCTCTCTGGGTGCCCAGCCACCCTGACCTGAAAGAAAGGTATGGGGAGTAAAATGAAGCCTCCATAATCGCAGGGGAAGTGGTCAGTACCTTGCTGTTACCTTTTAGTAACTACTTAGACACACACAAGTCTGAAGGGCCAGATGGGATCTACCCAAGTGTAGTGAGGGATCTGGCAGAAGAGCTCACTGAGGTACTTTCTATCATTTACCAGCAGTCCTAGTTAATCAGGGAGGCCCCAGGTGACAGGAATTCAACAAACATCTACAAGGGTCAGGAGGAGGATCTAGGGAATTAAGCCCCAGCTGTCCAGTGAAGGTCATGGAGCAGATTGTTTTGCGTATCATCACACAGGACAAGTATGGAAAAACCAGGAGATCAGGCCCAGCCAGCAGGGATTTGGAAAGGGCTGGTCCTGCTTGACCAGCCTCATATTATTCTGAGACAAGATGAGCCAGTTACTGGATGAGGAAAAGGCTGTGGATGTTATATACAGAGATTTTAGTAAAGCCTCTGACACCATTTTCCACAGCATTTTCCTGGAGAATCCAACTGCTCATGGCTTGGATAAGGCTGGGTGAAAAGCTGACTGGATGTCCAGGCCCAGAAAGTGGGGGGGATGGAGCCATTTCCAGCTGGGGCTGGATGTCAGGGGTGTTCCCCAGGGCTCAGCACTGGGGCCAGTCCTGTTTTCTGAGCAGTGACTGAGGGAGCTGGGGGTATTTTTTCCTGACAGAAGGAGACTCGGGAGACTTTACTGCTCTCTACAACTCCATGAAAGGAGGGTGCAGCTGAGTGGTGACTGGCCTATTTTCCCAATCAACGCTTGACAAAACAAGAGGAAATGACCACAAGTTGCACCAAGGGAAGTTTAGATGGATGTTACAAAAAGTTCCTTCATTTAAAAGGGTTGTCAGTCATTAGCACAGGTTTCCCAGGGAAGTTGTTGAATCACCATCTCCCTCCCTGAAGGTATTTAGAAGATGTTTACTTGGGCTGCTTAGGGACATGAGTTAGTGGTGTATGAGTTAGTGGCAGTATTAAGCAAATAGTTGTACCTGATTAAAGTTGTTAAGCTGGCGGGGGGTTTCTCCCGGCCCGGGCTGGATGGGGTCAGAGGCTCAGACCCAAGAAGCCGTAGCGAACCCAGAGAGGTGATCCCGTGAGGAACCGTCTGCAGAGGCGATCCCGTGAGGCACCGTCTGCAGAGGTGATCCCGTGAGGAACCGTCTGCAGAGGTGATCCCGTGAGGAACCGTCTGCAGAGGTGATCCCGTGAGGAACCCTCTGCAGAGGTGATCCCGTCAGGAACCGTCTCCCAGGGGGTCATGGCTTCTCTCAGCCCTCGGCCGGGGGTGCCTGCAGAGGTGCCTGGCTCAGCAGCCATCAGCTCTCAGTGATTCAGGGAGTGATTTCAGCTCTGCTCTGCAAGGCAAACCCCCCTGGCCAGGCCCGGATAGAGAGAGGAGAGGTCCTGCTGGTGGTGCCGCAGAAGCAGCTTTATTCTTCCATCTTCCGCAAAGGGGTGACCAGAGACGGATCCTCCCCCGACTCGGGGCAGAGGGGTCTCTTTTATGGGGGTACAGAGGTGGGTGTGAAAGGGTGAGAAACCAATGGGTATTAGGGTATTTTACATACAGTTTCCTAGAGGATCTTGGGTCTGTCTTTTCTAACTAAAAAGGCTCTTTGTTTCCCCAAGAGGGGCCTGGAGGGAGATAGTGCTACCTCCTTATCTCCAGGCCTCCCTGCCAGGGCAGGGGCCTGTCAGACCCCACGTCTGGAGATGTTGCAGTTCCCTCTATCTAAACAAGGGCTTCCTGCCAAGACAGGGGCTTGTCAGACCCTACACCTGATGGTCTTAAATGTCTTTTCTACACTAAATTATAAAACTAAAACTGAAGTTTCTATACTACAATTTACAAACATTTTATGTGATAATGACCTAAAATGTGTTAACTTAGAATATCTGTCTTGGGCTCTACATTGATGTTTACATTTATCATAAATCCATTCCATATCTTTCCCTGATAAGGGTGTTTCCTCACTACTCTGCTTAGACTCAGAATAAGAATTCTTACATTTGTTCTGCTTACAATGGGACCACAAGAGAGGCTATACCAAATTTACGATATTTTCATTTAAAAACATAATATTGTGGAATATCATTGGAATGATATTGGCAGATCACTTCATTTTGAGTCAGTTTACACTTACAGTCTTGTACATTTGATCTTTGGAGAGTGAAAGTCTGATCAGGAGAATAAATCAAAACCCGATCCTCAGTCCACATTTCAAGCTGAAGATAACACACCCCTGAGAAGCCACAGTGTGTCATTTCTCAAGCTTTGATAGGAATGGAACAAGTGAGATTGTACAGAATTAATTACTGTACCTCAAAGCAATCTGCTATTTCTGGACTCATTGACTGACTTTGATTTTACTGATTGCAAACCTTAAAACTCTTAGCACTACTTAAACTTTTACCTGCTGTTAATGCCTGTGTGCATAGCCTGAGGAATTGACCAAGGCTCATGGTAGAACACAGCAGTAGCAAGTCAATTCCATTAGGAAATGAAAAAAATTCAAAATATAAAATTCAGATCTTAAGGAGATAAATAGACTTTTAAATACAAAATAAAGGCAATGTAAGAAAAAAAAAAAGAAAAAAAAAAGGAAAATTTTAACCAAATGAAAGACCTAAGTGGAGGTTTTTTTCTGTTTTGCAATTAAGTAGTTTATCAAATGCAAATACAATGCTTTCTAACTAAAAATAACTCCTACTTGCTAGGAAAAAGCTGGTTGGAATTTCTCTGAAAATGTATATTCCATGTGAAAGTGAATTTCCTGATCAGTACATACACATCAGCAAGGCATCTTGATCATATGGATACTGAAATAGCTATCTCTGACAAAAGAACTGATGTGCAATTTATTTATCATTCTTCTGAAAGATTTTTCAGAGATACAAACATTTTAACACTATTTACATAGCTGCTGCCCAAGTTATCTTAGGGGACAGGAAAATGGAACTGTTGAGGCAATCTGGCCTATAGACAGGAGATCAGATTTCTAGCTAAAATTTCACCATAATAAATAGTGATGGATAGCTTGTTGACTTTTGACAAACAGTAGACTGGACTACAGGATTGCACAAATGTGAATGACTAGATTGCACAGAGACAAAGCAAAGACTAGCAGCAAAATACAGCACTTCATTTCTCCATTGTCTACATGAGAGCCTTTCATTCATTTTGTCTATTTAAGCATAATGAACTCTTTTCAATCTCAATTCCACCCCATTCCAGTAAAAAAAATAAATATATTCCACCAATCTGCTGCAAAATCAGAGCATTGTCTCATTACAGAACTCAAAAATCTCATTCTTCTCTCCATTAACCAACCCATTTCCTAGGGTGGTGATGAAAGCAGTTCCCCATACAAATTTGTCATCATACTTCTGCTTCCCAAACACCAATCAATTTTACACATCAAGAAGAGGTGGCACATCAAGAAAACTTGACAAGTCCCTCAAACACACAAGAAAAATTGCTGGGTTTTGTTGTAAACTCTTCAGGAACTGATTCTCTCAAGCAAAGGCAGAGAACCAAGGAAAGAGGGGATGCAGTGGACACAGGATGAGGGAACTGATTCTCTCAAGCAAAGGCAGAGAACCAAGACTGACTCTTGCTGCCTAAATCCACTCCATCTCAACAATCTTCTGCCAAAGTTTTCAATTTCTATGTGGCCTTTGTTTCTATAAGTTTAAAATCATCCAGGTGGTATCAAAGCTGGTTTTGGCAGGATCTTGGCCACCCACTGTGGGTGCAGGATCTACATAGCCTTCTCAATGCCTTCCTTCTTTTCCTTCAGGTTGTCCAGCCTCAGGCTCCCATCCTGCCTCTCCCAAAGCAAAAGATGGTTTTGCATTCCTTGCTTCTGGGCAGAAACACCCATACTTAAGACTACTTTTCCTCTTTGGCACTCTTATGAGGGACCCAACTGCCTGCTGGCTCAAAAAAACAAACACCAAAATCCCCATTGCTTAGAGCAATAGCCTACAGCAGCCATCCTGACTGCAACTGCAAATCCACATGGTGAAATGCTATCTACCTCTTTAAGTTTAGAGAACCTCTCATTCTTACAGAATAAGGGCAAAAGTGGACTCAGGTGTAGTAGTAGCCACAGAAATGTGTGGGGCTTGTGTCCAAGGAATTTAGAATCATCCATATCTCCTTTTAATTGTCAACATAGTTCAAGTGAACAAGTCGACTGACAGTAGGTGCTGAATTACTTAAGAGGATGAATATTTTAACTTGAAAGCAAATAAAACCATCCACCAGCAATTTTTCAGAAAGATAATTCTATATTCACCACAAAGCCAAACAGCTGGATTCTGCCTCCACATATTCAAGTCAAATGAGCTTACAAAGGAAACTGAAGGGACCACAATGTAAAAAAAAACCCCACACCAGAGCTTTAAGCCATAAATGCAATATATATCCCTAGACATGCTGGACTGAAGGGAACTCCTGTCTTTTGCCAGTCATACTGTAAATGCTCAAGAGGCAGAAGCTAGCTTAATATTCTTGTGTTCAAATCACCCCTTGGGCCAAGTCCAAAGCACAAAAAAGGCCACTAGGTATGAATCAGATCCAGTGCAATCCTCTCTTCTTCCAGACAATTACACAGTCCAGGAAATTATTGCATACATAACTTAAAATCATTTCTACCTCCTATTCCCTTCCTCCATTATCTCATATCTTCTCACTTTTCTTACCTCCTGCTATTTTTGCAGGAGTCAATAAATTGCTTCACAGCAATTTTACTATTTCTTCTACTATTCCCTTGTTTCTTTAGCAAGCTGTAAATAACTCTGCTTATTCTGAAAGCGTCCTAGAGAGGCCAATCACACTGGCTCAGGTTAGAGTTTCACAGCTGTCTTAAAATTTGGAAGTCTATGGCCACATTATGCCCATTCTGGAGAAAAGTGCTGTGATGTTCCTTTCTCCCATGATTTAGAGAAGCAATATAGGGCAGGATTGTTCAATAATGAAACTCAGTGGAAAGACAAAACATTCATCTTAATTCTATCAACAAATAGCAAATAAAAAAGGGTGCTACTCACAAGTAACACTCTCTGATTTCAAAGTCATTGCCCCAAAGTTGCATCTGTATAGAAGAGGTTCATTTCTCAATCTTGTGATTTTCTTTATGGTGCTTATACTTACTACTCATGCAATGACTGCTGGTTGAAATATGTAGATATTTAAGTAGGAGAAATATTTTAATTTCCCCGATTATGCAAACCAGACATCAGAGCTGTATATAGAAGTATAGTTTTAAATAAACAAAATTTGATTGAAAAATTTTACTAAGTATTGAACAGCTTTTAAAAATGAGTATTTCATTCACCAGAGCTGTTACATGTAACTGTCTCATCAATCTAGTGGTGCTGAAATAACTTAAGTAACTTTAAAATATAGCAACTAATGTAGGTTTCCATGTAACATAAAGCTCTGCACAGAAAGTGTTGGAGGACTTTGAACATATTTATTTTGAGCTATTCCCCCTAGTTCCATGCAGCTATATATTTTACTACAATTCTTGAACTAAAAGTAGTGGAGATTTCTTAGTTCTGTTTTTATAACATTGCCTATTAGCACTCTGTGGAGGCCAGAAAAGGCAACTTTCTGAAGTCTCCTTCGAGCAGATTGAAACGACTTCATGATGAGCAGAGGAAAAAAAAAGTGTATGTAAAAGAAACACAGAATAAAGTCCTATTTTTAAGCCCCCTACCTTGTTTAGAGGACTTACAAAAATGGCCATGTGCAGCCCACATCTACTGGTGTCTTTATGCTGTTGTTTTTTTTTTTTTTCCTGTGCTACATAATGAAGTTATTTATTTGTGAGAAATACTGGTTTATGTCATCCCCAGCCTAAGAGACCAACAAGTTACACAGTCCTTGGCAACACGACAGGACCTGTCACTATATCACCCTGAACTGTTCCTGAATGTCCCCAGCATATTACGTGCAAATGTGCTTTCCTTTGGTGCTGGGCCTGTAACCTTTCTTGGCTGCTCTTTTTTCATCCCTGAAACACACACTATTCTTGTACCAAATAGACAGTAACAAGATTGCTTTCATAGAAAACGGGATGATTACTTCAGCAGCTGACGAAGTTCTGGACCATGTTCTCTCTTGGTAATAACTGCAAACACTTTATTTTCTCCTGGTTTCCTGAAAAAAACAATTTACAGTGGCAGGAGGGATAAGGATACACAGTTAACCAAATCCAGCTTTAACCAACTTTTTTAATTGCTAAGACTTTGAGCGCACACAGCTCACACATTCATCTCTAAATACAGTTTGTGTTTCTGGGAATGGTAGAGCTGACCATGGGTAGGTCCCAGCAATGTCTCAGTAGTACTGCATTTGCAGACATATTAGAGCACAATCAGATTTGAGACATTTCCTGCCCTCCTCTCTCTGATACATCCTGGACCTTTAACCTGCACAGCCACAAAGACATTGGGAAATCTTCCAGCATCAGGTGGAAGGGACTCTGTAAAGATGAGGAAAACTCCAGGAAAGGAAACCGGAAAGAAAATTGGTGAACTTGGGAGGGCTTCCTGGCTGACTCGCCGCGGTGCCCTCTGGCTAGCATGCTGTCCCAGGCACTGGCCAATCTCTGCCTGCTCTGAAGGGGCAGATGGAAGCCAAATCATAGCACAGGATTTGGAAGAGGGCAGGTGAAGCACCAGCTTTGGTTTGCCTTGGCCACCAATGGCGAGGGCGTGTGAAGGACGTAGGGGGGCAACGGAAGGACTCCTTGGTGGGACACCACGCTTACTGCAGAGACAGAAATCCACAGAGAAAGCCAGCACCGCGTGCCTTGCAGGGGGTTTTTATACCCCTACAGACCGGGCATGGAAAATGCACAGTATCCAATGGAACATCAGCCAGGGGGTGTTACCAAGACGGGGAGAAGGAATTGTGGCAAATGGGAGAAGGGGTAGGCAGGGAGGAGTAACAAGGCCCAATCAACTACCAAGGAACACAGAACTCTCTGGAAATAAAACCTCATATGAGAAATAAGTGGGGGTGGGGCAGGGCTATGGCCAACGATAAGGTACAGAGTTACCTATTTTTCACAGCCTTTTCAATGCTCAAGGCTTTTGGGCTGTGGAAGCATCAAACCGATGGATCTCTTGTTCCACTTGATGCAGCTGCTCATGGCTCACCGCAACACTTCCTGGTTTGTGTGTACCTCTAGTCACTCCAAGGTGTGGGTGGGAGGTCTACACCAGGCCTCCTTACATTTCTATCTTTTCCTACTCACACTTTTTTTTCTATTAAATTGCAATATGGAGAGACATGCAGCAAACTTCTGCCATGTCCTGCGGGCAGAGGAGAAGACATGCAGTAAAACCTGGAGCATCCAACTGTAAAGTGCAAAGACAGTTGTATTTCTATTTCTGGTACCCACCTGCTTGGCTCTCGCAGGCAGATGAGCTCACCTCTGTGTTCCCCCTTCTGCAGTTTGCTTGTCTGTGCCAGTCAAAGAACTGAGACAACTGTACATACATATATATATGTGTGTGTCTAAATGTACAGACATTCATGTAGAACGTCCACAATGGCCACCAACTCTGCTGAGACTGCTGGTTACCACTTCAGTGCAAAATCTCATGATTTGGAGAGGGGAAGAGTGTTCAGGTTTTTAAATTTTTCCATGTTGTTTTCTAGAAAGCAGTGTCTGCTTTTCAGGATAACCTATGATTGCATGCAGGGGTGTTTCTAACTTTTTTAACTGGTGAGACGTAGTGAGTGTTATTGCATGGACACTGCATGGTACACTCTTTCGGTGTAAAATTTTGGGTCCATTTGTGCTTCTGAGCTTGATGTGAGCATAGGTACCACCCATGCTCAGTGCAAAAGAAAAATAATATCCTGAAAGTGTTTTCAGATATTTTTTTAAAGTTCTGCCTGATCTAGACCAACACTATCCTAAGGTGGGTGTGGAAAGAGGAATAAACAATAGAGTCAACCACTTGTAACAGTCAGCAAGCTCAGGGGAGTTTTTCCTAAGTGTCTGCATTCTTCTAGCATTCTTCTCTGCAGTTTTTAAAGAACAATTGAAGGAAAATTCTTTGGAGCAAGGACACTGTTAAAATGAGTACTTGTTTAGGTTCTTGGATCTGCAGTGCCGAAAGGGAATCTGAAGTGTTATGATGTATTTAAATAAATGCTGCTGCAAGAGCTGAAGTTTCCCATTTAACAGCCTGTGTTGTATCCTTTGCAGTATCCTTTCAGGATGAAACTCTTTCATATGGGGCTTTTTGTCTAAATATATATGTGTGTGTGTATATACATAGGGCTTGTGCATGGGGAACATGTTTTTTAAATACATTGTTTCTTCTCAAAACCATTATTTCTGAAAAATTCTCCAGTAACTGTATTTACCAATAGAAATTTTTCAGAAGATAAAACCCATGCAGAAAGATACTTGATCTTTCCAGTGAAAAATGGGCACAGCTGAAACAGGGAGAAGGCTTAAAATTAGGTTTTGAGTGATTAAAATAGGAAGGGATGGTTGATATTTTAACAACATTCATTTAAAAAGACGGCATTACTGAGGCTGACAACCAAAGAGCTTCACTGCAGAGTAAGAGTGTGAGCATCTCACTGTGAGAACAGAGACATGACTCATTCAGTAGTGCCTCTTTCTCTTCTAATGGAGTGAGTCTGACCCCTGTGCATTGAATAGGATGCACAATAAAAGACAAAAGAGTGTCTGTCATGACAATTTCTCCTCTGTTTTGAAGTGACAATGCAGCGACCATCTCGTTTTGTTCTCCCTCATCATTATAAAACACTAGATTTTTCTTTTTTGTTCTTTCATAAATGCATTTAAAATTAATATGAAGGATTAAGAAAAAAATCTTTAATTACTGAACTAATTTCACTGTGACTATTGGAAATGGCTTGAAAAAGAGGCAGGATTTCAGCCCACAGGTGAAATGGTTAGATAAGAACTATATTTAATATCTGCTTAGTATGATGAACTTCACCCTTGGTTTGCTTCCAGATCTGGCTGGTGGGAACCTCAGAAGTCATCAGCAATTATCGTGTTGAATTTACAAAAGATGGGTGAATGCCAGACCCTTAAAGAGGAAAATGCAGTGCCCATACTTCTGAAAGGAGGGGAAAAGACCCAGAGAGTTGCAAAGGTGTCAGCTGAGTTTCAATTCCAGAAAAATTGTAGGGAATGTAATCATCAATCCAACTATTTTTAGGCAGCCAGAATTAGGGGGGGTAGGGGGTGGGAAGCAAAAGGAAACATGGATTAGTCTGACAAGTCTTTCTTTTCCAGTCCTAATTGCCTCATGTGACATGAAAACACTGTGATTAAAGGGAAGCAAAAGATGTCATATCTTGGCTTCTAGCAGTGTTTTGAATGACATGTTCATCTTCCAACTGGGAACCACAAGAGGCTGAGAGCAAAGATAGCTGGAAGACTGTAATCAAACTACAGTTATTCATGAGCCAGTGCCAAAATGAAAGGGTATCTTGAGCGGACTCTTTGGAGTCTGGAAATACTTAATATTTTCTTTACTGTTCTAGATGTCTTGACAGGGTATTCAACATAAATTTGCAGACTCTACAAAAAGAAAAAAAATATTATTGGGACTAAATGGGGACCAGCCACTCTGCTGAATGCAAGATATGGAGATTAAAATGTTCTTGAGACATTTATATGAAAAAGTATGATTCAGGGTCTTACATTTAGAGAAAATAGCTATATAAATACACATAAAGGAACTGCAAAATGGTAGGATTTGGTGATTTTTAACTCAAATTCTGTCTGATCAGCAACCTCAGGTTGCTGCAATAGCTGACTGGGGTGCAGAGAACAATGTCAAGCCAGCATGTCAGGTGAAAGCACTCTCCTGGTGCTGGTACAGCCACAGCTCAGGTATTTCAGGTTTTCAGCTTCACATTTCTGAGCAGTTGCCCAAATATTGGAGGAGAGATTAACCAGAGAGTTGAAGAAGGTTTTCTCTGAGGAAAGAAAAAAAAAAAATCACATGAGGGACAGAAGTCTTTGTAGGTGTAAAAGGCAGCTTCAGAGGAGTGGGGAATCACCTCCACATTCAGATGGGGAGGGTAAAGTAACGAGCTTAAAAGGCAAGAGGACCCATTCCTATGTGAAAGAAAATGTCTTCCCTAGCAACACCAAGGAAGGTTTCTCAGGGTGAAAATTAGAACCAGTTGCTTGAGAAGGTTGTGGAAATTCCTTTAAAAGAATTGTTGAGACAATACCCTGCCAGGAGTAATGGAGGCATTGCTGATTTTCCTTGGGCAAAAGGAGGGTTTATTATTTTAGGCAAGCCCAGTGGGATTGTTAACAACCAATGATCCCCACCTGGCCCTTCCTGGGGGATATAACTGCTCTGGGCTCCATACCTGAAACCCCAGCTCTGCCCAGGGATCAGCCAATCTCTGATGGTGCTCTCAGAAGGGACAGGAGATACCAACATTGCAACTTGCCATTGCTTTTATTCAGGATGTCTCTCCAAACAGGGTTTTACCTGGTAAAACTTTACATGTGCTCTTCATCTGACTTCTCCCTTTTCCTTTCTCATGTTTATTCAACTGCTTAAATCAATTTCTTTGGATTCTTCCATTCCTAAGATAAATAACACTTATTGCTTTCTGACTTCAATAGCCAAGCTAGTAAAAATCCAGTTGGTAGACTTAATTCTTTTTAAGCTTTTATGAACTGAAGCAGGAGAGCAGACAGTTTTATGCTGATGCATAGTAATTGGTGGTATATGAACATAACCTGTATCACATCCTGCCAGACGATGCTTTATTGTTGTTATTGTCATTTGTTGTTTAGACTAACAGTAAGTGCTGCTGGTTTTTGTTTAAAATCAAATTTAATAATTCTGCATTGATCTGGAAGAAACCTATTTAGAAGAAAAACATGACATTTACAGCAACAGTAAAGAACTTTAAAGCTATGCTAACAACATAGCCTAGACTATGCCACTTTCAATAAATTTTCTGTTATTTAGTTACATTATGTTATTGTAATACACATGCAGAAACTATTTTGGAGCTTAGAAGAAAGCTCTAAAGTATCGTTAAAAACACTGCTCTGAGGTATCATTGCATATATCTACTTGTATCTAAAGGAATAAAAAATGTAGATTCTTACCAGTAGCTTAAATCTAGCAGCTATATAACTTCTTAGATAAACAGAAGTCAGCAGCATATGGCTCAGAGTGAGGCTTCTCAGGAACCAGCACCTCTCTGCATCACTAATACCAACTGAAGCTCAGAAGCAGCACTTCTGGTATGAGAATCCCCCATTCAGCTTATTAATTATTGCTCTTTCTACATCATGGCAACAACACAGAGGCCATCCCCCCTTTTTTTGCATTCCTCAAATTAATTTTCTTGGCAGCCCTAAAGCTACACCAAAACTTTGCCCAAACCAAGAACAGTTTAGTGGGGCTGGGGCAGCTTCATCCATTTGAATGTGGGATTTAGGGAGTGTGAATGGGTATAGAGGGAAAGAGGAAAAAAGTCTGTCCTGCTATAGCCATTCCCCCCAATACCCTTCCCAGCAAGAAAAGCATTAGTACCTTTGCAGCCTCAAATGCTGGAGGGTTGCAGAGTCACACAGTGGACTGAAGAATGTTTAATAATATGTGAAAATTTCCAGCATTACCATGCACTTTCAACAAATGAGTCCTTTAGCCTGTAGCCAATGTTCTTTGGGTTTTATTTAGACCTTGTGAGACTGCAAGGTCTTTGGGGCAGAAATTTTATCTCCTTGGTAAAATATCCTGCACACTTTAACATATGATTTAAAAATAATGATATGGCCGAAGGACTTCAGTGTCTTCTCAGCTGCACACGTTTTGGACAGCCAGTTTTAACTGGCATTGTTCAAAGCCCAATTTAATCCACATTTCACATTCTTGTTCTAGGAAAGTCTGTTTAAGGGCTATTGCAGAAAAGTAGGGTTAGGTAATTATCAGTCTAGTTGTCACATAGGAAAAAAGGGGCACTACAGACCTTCTGGCTGTTGACAACAAGACTGCAAGGGAGACCAACAAACTTGTAATAAAGGGGAGGGCAATGGGTGCAAGGTTAGGTCTCTAGCAGCCTCTGGTGGCTGTTCAAATAGAGATTTATTATTTTTTTTATGTTCTTGGCTATGCAAACATTTTTATTTGATTTTTTTTTTCAATTTTGATTTCATACATTAATATGAATAATTTATGTGTTTTGGAAAAAGTGTCTTTGCTTATAAAATCTTTGTTTATCTCTGAAAATCTAATGTTTTGTTGGAAGCTTTGTAATAGAAGAGGTCATCTAAATACATTGGTTAAGCCAGCAGTATCTAGGTTAGAGGTAGTCATGGTAGGTAACTAATTACAAAGGTTAATTGAAATGGTTTTGAAAGCAGATTTTTGGGTTGGCTATTACTGGTGTAAGCTATATCAGTACACTGCCTTGTAAATTAATAGCCCTGCCTTTTAATTTTATTGAATAATATTGTTTCATAATAGCAGTAAAACACTAGAAGCAGTAGATTCCTACAGGATAATTTATCAGCTTTATGTCTCATGTCACCCCTGGAAAATGCTGTAATTTTTGTTGGGCTGTATTTCTTAACCATTACCACTGTCACCCACTGCACTTGCTGTAGTAAAGACTGAAAACCACTAAACATTGCAGCTCCTGTTTTCACAGACTTCTAATTTTCTAGCACAGTTCTGTTTTAGTAGTCAAATTTTCCATGTTTGGTCTATCCATAGAGGAATGATGTCTGGAACAGAACACCCCATTAAGCTACTTTTTCCCGAGGAGAAAAGGTAGGGATGGTTATAACACTCTTTTGTGCATGTAAACTGATCCAAGTGTTTAGACACGTAACTGCTTGCACAGAACTCTGCCTGTGAGTCCTGTGTGCTGCCCCAAGGCATTCACACTCCTCATTGCAAGGGAAATTAGAAAGGTGAAAATCTGTTCACCACTAAAACTGTGTCTTTTAGTATCTTGAAAAGTCATTAAAATCCTGCCTTGAGCAGGATATATGCAGGGCTGGGTCAAGACAGCATGGCAAGGGTCATCTTAGCCCTAAAACCTAAACCTAAGGCGTGGTCTAATTCCTCTCTCCTCTAAAGAGGCATCTGTCACTCCTCCATACACACTGAATTTTTTCTGCTCCTTTTTCTTACACAGACATAAAGAGTGGCTTATGTTTTGTTCACCAAGTCTACCTAACCTCAAAGTTAGATTTTTATAATCAAGATATTTCAATGAACATTTCTCCCTAAAAGTGTATATCAGATGATTAATAAAAGAAGGCTTTAAGGACTTCCTAACATAATTTTCTGATCTGGTTTTATTTTTTCTTTGCCTCCAAAGATAGGGTATTTTTAAAAGTGGGCAAATATTTCAAATAAATCTTTTCTTTACATTCATGGGTCACTGAACAGTAGCCCTTCAGACAATCATAAAAATGCTTGTTTGTAAAGCAGTAAAACTGTTTAACTTAGAAAACATGCATTGCATATGCATAGAAGAAAACCATGTATGATTTTCCATAGGAATGATAAATACGAATATATCTGCTGATACTTATTCTTCTAGCATAGATTATATGGGCAAAAATCATCATGAGAACAATGACAGGAGAATTGGAGCTCTGCAACATGGAGCTAGAGAGACTCAAACCTCCCTTTCTGTAACATGGCTCAGAGGAATTCCACTTTACAGAGCAGTGTGCCACTTGTCAGCTCTTTTACAAGATTGCAACAGCAGGTATATAACCACAATGAGACAGAAACAACCTTCAGCGTCCCAGATTAGAAGAAAATTACCTGCCTGGCTTTAGGTTGGAAATGTTAAACCTATGGGTATGCCTACATCATTGCTGCAATGGCACATGGAAGGGAAAGTTTGGAATATTATCCTGTGGCTGACATATCATTTATTAAAGGAACTTTCATTTTTAGACACGGGTGGAGGATGAGATTTCCAATGAGAGTTTGTAATGAGTTTTAAATACACGAGGTCACCTTGTGTGCTGTGCAGTTCTGGGTGAATTAAGGGCAGTGGTGTTGGCACAGAGGGGAAGCAAAGTGAAATTGTAGCAAAGGGAAGATCTTTGGGCAGGAAAAAGGCCAGAGTTAGCACCAACTCTGCACCTGAAAGAAACCATTATTTCAAGAGCTACTGAAGTATTTTATTCTTCCTTACTAATCTAGGTGATCTAATGGGGATATATGGTGATCTAGCAGTCACAGACATACAAGAAAACCACTAATCCTACATTTTCTAGTCACACAACTTGGGTGGTGTTCAACATCCAAAAGCTATTTTTATTGTTGTCTATGCAAAATCATATTCTGTTTTCTTTTGTTTCTTTAAAGAAGAAAAGGTAGAGACCAGACTTCTTAGTCCTATTAATGGTTTTTCTGATGGAGGAAATGAAGCTATTCTTTAAAATATGTATCTGCATAGCAGCATTTTGTTTTGAAACAGCTTGATTTTAAGTGTGACCTGAGAAAAGAGCCTTAGCAATTAAATATCGTGGAGCACAACTGTGGGAACAACTAAATTACATTTTCTTGACAAGAAAAATTTTCATCAAAAGCATGTTTACCTACTCAAAATTTAAGCTTGAAGTGTGAAAACCACTTGCAGGCAGCTGTGGGTGTTACAAAGATCTATGCACAAAGGACCTGCTCTCGTTGCAGCATTGTCCTGCCAGCCAGTAAAATCGCTGTTCCCGGGAAGCAGCCCCTCCAGAAGACTGTCACAAAAGGCCTCGCTGTGCAAGCAAACATGAGCGAGCTTGTCTAGTCTGCCATCTGTTACTGAGACCCCTTGTGACTGCTGAATCATCTGCTTCCCTCGGCTGAGTTAAGGTTCTTAGCTGGCGTCCTCCGAAATGAGGCAGTGCTCGTCTCTCTGTCTTGGCTGGGGTGCGAGTGAGGATTACAAACTGGCATTTTCTGTCGCACTCAGACTGGAAGGGAGATACAAAAAGACAAATGTGTCAAGCCTTGGTTGTTGAAAGTTTGGGATGGAGAAAGAAGAGGCTGAATTTAATACGAGTATTAGTCTAGAAGAAGAGGGGGAACAGGAGCAAGAGTTGAAAGCCTCCAGCCTGCTGTTTTGCAGGCACAGAGAAAGGAAAATCTAAGCAGCAGCTGATTTAGACAGCTGAGCAAAGAAGCTACAAGGTATAAATAGCAGCAAGCTGTCAATTAATCTGCTAGTGTTGGGCATGAGTGAGAAAACAGCATGAGGCTTTGGGAGAAGCCGAGTCAGGGATGCTGTGTGGGGAAGGGGAGGCAGCTGCTGGAGTTGTTTCACTGTGAGCCATGAGCAGGAGCTCACGGAAGAGGAGCGGGCTGGGGCTGGATTTCTACACTCAGATACAGTTCTGGAGAGACAACTCAAGTCTCAATCACAACTTCAAACTGAATATTTGTGTGACTGGGACCCTTTTATCACTGAGATATTCACAGTTATTTTATGTACTTCCTTAGAAGGGACACTTGCAGATTCCTGAAGTACCCTCTGGAGCACAGTCTGTCTACCCCAAGGAACAGGGATGTCACCCACCACTGCCCAGCCACTGAAACACATCACTCCTAAATGAGATGTGCATCACAGGAGGTGCTAAACCCTCTGGAGTACTGTCAGTGCTGGGTGTCATGGATTTTTCTGTAAATGATTTTGCTCATTGAGTAATGACTGCAGTTCACAGGCATATCTGATGGATGGCCTGCTCAGCATGCTGATGGGCCAAGGACTGAGCTCTGTGTTTTGTTTGTTCTTTCATGAATGTCAATGCTAGTGAAGGGTTTTGCAGCAAGAGTCTCAAGCTGTTTATTTACGCAGTAAGAATAACATAAATATTTTGAAGTGTGGCTCAAACCGGCCTTCAGCAGAGGCAGAAGATAAGCTCAGCAGAAAAAGTATAGTATGAGCAACTAGGGTGTCATCTGTGATTGACTCCAATTGCAGCTGCTGTGAACTGGGTGTTTGAACCCGTGATCCTAATTGTGCTGCATGCATTCTTGGATAAAAAGTGCTATAAAAATGCCAGGAGTAGCTATTCTGTATTTTTAGTAGTATTTTTTCAGTATCTTTTCACTTTCATTGTTCCTGAACTGCCTGAGGTGAAAAAGTCAGCCTGTTCCCATTCTGAGAGAAAGGTACAGCTGTGGTTGTTGTTGAGCTCAAGTTTATCATTTAAGAGCAGGATGCAGGGATGGAGTGGGCAGGACGCTTCTTTAGCCTGCAGCTCTGCATGTGCACTGCCATTGTGGCTCAGTGCTTGCTAATTCCCTGTGCAGCAGTTTGGCTCCCACTGGCTCCACACCAGCTCCTCTAAACCCCCAGCCCATCCCCACTGGAGCACCGCCAGCCTGGCACCATCTCTGGCTTCTGGCACCGAGGGTTCATAGGGAATGTGGGTAACCACCCACATCACAACATCCACAAAGCAGAGCTGGGGATTGCAATCCCCTGTTCTGCAGGACACAGAAATGGCTCTCAGAAGATGCCCTGAGCCCACAGGCAGGGTGGTTCTGACAATATGTTTGGGCACAGCCCAGGAAAGGAGCTGTCCCAGTGCTACCAGACATCCTGCACGAGTGCTGAGGATTGGCCACAGAAGCTCAGAAACAAAGCAGCTGCATCACACCTCAGCCTGCAGGCAGGACATGTTGAGCTCCATAAATAAAACTCTGATCCTGGCTTGGGACAGCTCTCCTGGTACCACCAGCTCTGCTCTGCCCATGACTTCTGTCAGCCAAGAGGTGGGGAGTGGCTTAGCAGGGCTCCCTCCCTTCCATGCAGAGCCACCTATCCTACTCCTTTGGGAGATGGATTAATTTCTGCTGTTTAAAAGGCAGAAGCAAAGGCTGGTGCTGCTGGGCTGTGAAGATGGAGAGCTTTTCTGAGATATCTGTAATAACAAAATCCATCTCACCCACAACAGCTGAGACACTGTGGCCAAGCAAGAGGCTAGCAAGACTGCATGGTCTCCCCTTCAGAAACCTTGCAGCACAGAACAGGGGAGCACATTTCTCTAATCAGGAGATCAAAACATCTTTCATTTCTCCTTGTGATTTTGTTCTATGGCTACTTAAGAGCTGGGCCAAGTGGCCATCATTTGGATGCACGTGCCTTTGCTATTTAGGGATCCAGCTCAGAGGTGTGGAGAACTTTCCTTAGGTTGGCTGTCAGAGTGAGGTACCAAAATCTCTCCCTTCTTGGCCTATGCTCATCTGCCTTCATAGGACAGCTGAGCTACTGATGGCGTGTCTCCTGAACTTGGTAGAAAACAGCCTGCTGCAGACAGCAGTCAGTGGCCAAGTTATCCCAAAACATCAAGCTCTGATATCCAAAATCCTTGCAGCACTGCAGGGAGTGCTCACTACTTTTGCATACTCTGGTTGTCTCATGGTCTGTGTACAAAAACTAGAGATATTTAAGAGTTGAGTATTTCAGTGATTAAATATAAATCACAATTTTATTCACGGCTTGTTGCTATAATGTCAAAAAAGAGTTCTTCCTGTCTCTTACTTGTCCTTATGGAAGACCTATAAGGTAAAATTTGAGCTATTTCTGTTTCTTATTAACTAGGAGAAGTAACAAATGCAGAGAAAAGATGCCTTGCTCAGAATTTAGAGATGATTCCCTGTGGCTTCCCTGGGAAATGAATGGTCCCAGGCACTCAATTATGTTGATGACACACATAGCCTGTTAGAAAACTCTCATCACCAATGCATTAGGATCAGTGGCCCTAGCAAACACTCAGCTATATCACTCCCTTTACATCAGTGTGATGTATGGAGTGGCTACTCTGCTTATAAATTGGTGTGGCCACCATGGCTTAAAATCTAGGAGTTTTGGGTGCAGTTCAGAGCACATCTTTGTCTTGAAAGCCACAGCACCCATAATCCTTGTTCAACACTTAAGACTCATGCAAAGACCTGCCAGAAAGATGAGGGCCTCAGCTGCTGTTAAATTGCCAGTGCAGAGTGCCCCATCTGCCACTGAGCTACAGCTGCATGGTGCAAAGCGACAAGCACTTGGTGGCTGCTTCCTCTCACAAATGTCCCCAGGATTTCAATCACAAAAATATATATTTGTTCTGTCCATATGGCTACAATTCATTGGCCATTAATCTCCCAGTGTTTACATGCTGATTCCTCCAAAGCCTAATCTCAGCCTGTTGCTGTTGAGCCCCTGCTTGGAGTGAAAACAAGACCAACCCTGCACTCCCAAGGACTCTCTCAGTCTGTAGGCAATAAACAAGTGTGAGGCCATAAGTCAGACATGCTGTCAAGTCATTGGAACTGTGTCATTTTTACCAGCTTCCCACATGTCAGTCTGGACACCCAAAGGGATCCTCACAGCAGTTCTTCCTCTGCTTCACTTGTAGTTGCCACTTAACAGGGACTGAAGAGGAAGAGCTTTCAGTTCTGCCCCATTTATCTCCTTCATAATCAGGCAGTTAACTGAAACACAGGGGCTTCCAATTTTTTTTCTGATAAGGAGAAATTGATGATGAAAAGGGGCATCTGTGACATGAAATCCAATTATCCTGAGGACAGCAGGAGAGGGGATATCAGGTCATCATTCCCTGTTTCAGCTAGGACTCCCATCCCCAAGGACTCACTCCACAATGCCTAGCCAACCAAACTCTTATATCAGCGTTTGCCATGTCACGCTTTTCACTTTTTGATTTGTGCCAAGAATAGCTTAGATTAGGTATTTGGGAAAATTTCTTCATGAAAAGGGTTGTCAAGCATTGGAACAGGATGCCCTGGGAAGCTGGGTGACCATCCCTGGAGGTATTTCAAAGATATGTGGATGTGGCACTGAGGGACATGGTTTAGTGGTGGACTTGGCAGTGCTGGGTTAATGATTCTAACCTAAATGCTTCTGTGATTCTTCATGGTTTATATGGGCAGTTCTCAGCCAGGTGTGTCCTTAGTGTGGGCAAATCCTTTACACAGAATGAGGGTTACACAGCATAAAATAAAGTTTTTTAAGAGCTACTCCATAAATGAAGGATAACAGTTCTTCCTCGTCCCCTGAATTCCAGTTTTAACAGGTCCAAAAGGAATCCATTTTCCATTTGCAGTCAGGTGTTGGTCAGTCATTTGAGCTCAACAGCTGCAGTCCAGCTTGTACATGTGGCAAATTACCCCACAGAAGCCTGGATTGCCCTGCTGGGATTTTGTAGGAGGCAGCCACATGTGCACAACGCTTTTCCACCTCCTTGTTCTCAGAACTCTTCCACCTTGTTCCTCAACATCTTCAGAAGCCTAGTTTGGTTTTGATTTTTAATTTTAAATTATAGTCCTTTCAAAATGGAAAGTGGCCAGGGATTGCCACCACAGTTCAACTCCAGGAGGGGGGAAAGTGGGCAGAGACTTGTTAAGTCTCCCTACTCAGACTTCTATTTTTTATGTTGGGTTCCATTTGCTGGTTAGTTTGCTAGCTGAACAATTGTATTTTAGATGCTTGGAAACATACCTAGTTTGCCAGCAGAGCTGATCAGCATGGCCCTATGCATGACCTACTGCTGTTTCCAGCAGCAAAAATCATTTGCTTGTGTAGCTCAGGCCAGTTCTTAAAACTTAATAGGCTGTGTCACCAAAGGTGTTTTACCAACAAGCAAAATGTAATTATCACTTTTCCAAAGTTGAAACACTTCTTTGGCATCTTGTTTGACCTTCTAATGGGAAAAAAATGTTAGTAAATCTTGCATTTGTTGGAGGTAACAGTCAAAAGTATTAAGCAATTGTTGTTGAGAGTAAATGTAAGCATTTGCAAAGGGGCCCTCTCTACTCTTAGTGTCAGTAGTTTTCTACCTGATATTCAGGACAATTTATTTTATATTTACATTATAAGAGGATATGGTGTTATTTTTTCTTACGCGACACTGAAAAGTGAATCACTCATCAACTCCTACAAAAAACTGGGTAGTGAATTCTGACAAAGTTTCATTTCTTTCTTCTTGAGTGAAAACATACCTATGATCTGCACCCCTCATGCAGAAACTCCTACAAGATGACTCTAGGCGTGCTGACCTCTCTGGCACCCACAGCTGATGATCATCTCCACCAGGCACACTAATTAGTTGCTAGAGTAATTAACTAGAAGCCACATAATCAATGCCAGATGTTTTAGAGTTGTTTAGAGTTGTTTCACTTTGAATTGCAACTGCTACTGGGTTCCAAATTTATAATCCTGAATGTTTTTCCCAGGGGAGGCCAAGCTCTTCATCTTCCAGCCACAGCCCTTCATCAGCCATTGTTTGTATTCTTCCAGCCC
Organism: Lanius collurio; assembly: GCA_020086605.1. Classification (NCBI taxonomy): domain Eukaryota; kingdom Metazoa; phylum Chordata; class Aves; order Passeriformes; family Laniidae; genus Lanius; species Lanius collurio. The sequence goes on from JACBWW010000007.1 coordinate 34,538,780, forward strand.
AAAGCTGGGGCTGTATGACCTCACCACCCACACCACCACTTCTGGTTGGACATGCCTGAGTTTGGGTGAGATTGAAAACTATTGGCTGACTTTCTATTTCCCTGTGCATCTTCCTCAAAGAGGTGTTTCTGCCTTGGGAAGAAGCAAAGCAATATGTTTGAGTTGGTGTATTTACAGCTAATATTTAGACCCATGTGATATATATATATATATATATAGGAGAACAGTGAGGGATGGAAGGTGGTGTTTTTGTCAGTACTGTGGTTGCCATCTGGGGAGAAAGCTCTGTGGCTTCTTCAGTTTCATTGGACATTGCAGAGAAGAGATTTCTCCTTTTCCACTTATTTAATTGATGATCATTATCTGCTCACAAGTTTAATACCAATTATTTTTTATGCTCTCTCCCCACTATGTTAAAAATGGTACTTTTTTCCCTGGTCTTGAACTACTTTTCATAGGCACAGTTACATAGTGTATGCCAAGATATGGCCTTGCTAAATTTATCTGATATGGGCTTTAATTACCTTGTATGTTTACTGGAAATTAACCAAAAGCAGTGGTATTTTGTTGGGGAACTGATTTTTTTTTTTAACACCCTGACTATCTATAGTCCATCAGAGACATTGACAAAATTTTATCAAATACAGGTGTGTTTGATTTAAGGGGGAGTATTTGTTCTTTTAATTGCATCTCTTCCGATATGGTGAATGCAGTGTGGTTTCTTGTGAGCCACATCTGGTGGTGTTACACAGTTAATGTGCTTTCCCAATTGGGAGCTGTGGGTTCTTGCACCCTCATCCTTCCTGGCCTCTTCCCCTCCAAACACTCTCTCAATCTATTTTTATGGAAGTTCCATGGCATTGCACTGTAGTTAAGGGATATTCTTTCAGTCTTTTCTACTTTACAGCCAGAACTACAGTCCTCTCAAGGTACTATTCCTTGATGATACGGTTTTTAGGTTTTTTTCTTTCTATCAGTTCTACTTGAACTGTTTGGTATTTATTTCTTTTTATTGTTGGACAATTTATTTGGCTGAATTTCCTTGATGGACTACTGGGATCTGCACTGTTCCTTCCCCTGGTTTCACCATAATTTTTCATACTTCTTACATTGTGACAGAGAAACTGTCATAGGGTTGACAGTCCTGGCAGATGTCTATGACTGGCTCAAGTGTTCCTCAACACCTGCTGATTTTTTTCCTCCTGTTTCTAGTTTGAATAATCCCCCATAACCTTGTCAGTTTTCTGTGCCAGCTCACTTGTCCTACTTTCTTTAAGGTGGAACTATTCCTCACTTACAAACTTTCTCTTCCCAAATAATTCCAGTGAGGCCATTACATTCATATTTCCCTCTTCATGCTGCTTTTATTTCATTAATTCAGACACTGATAATCTTCCTAGCTGATTCGGTTGTTGATCCTCTCTGTTAATAATCAAGTAATTTATTTTTTTTTTTTTTCTTTTTACATTTTGAAAAGTGATAGGAGGTGCAGCCAACCATCATTCTCTATGCACTAGATGATAGGAAAAATCTCCCAAGAGCAACATCATAATTCAATATCAGCTATCATGAGCAAGCTAAGTGAGCTAAATGCAAATTTCCTCTTTGTAATTTATTCCTTTTAATGCAAACCTGGGGCAAGGTGCAGAGATAATTTGCAGCCTACTCTGAAAGTTAAGATAAAGATTATATTGGACCATGAATTGATTATATTTAAAGCCATGGGACCCCCACTGGCAATATCCCCCAGCTGTTGCCTCTTATTTACAGCAGCACGGTTCTGGCTTAAACACTGCAGCTGATCTTGGCAGCTGAAGCACCACAGCACAAGGGGAGAGAGGGGGAGGGAACTCCAGGCAGCTCCAGTGCAGCCCTTTGTCCTCCATGGTCTGAGGCAGGAGCATGGAGGGCTTTTGTAATTCCAGCCCCCTCCTGCCACTGAACTCGGGCACTTCGACTCCCATGACCTGCAGATGACCAAAGTCTTGCAGAAGTTGCACCTCTAATTAATAATATTTTTTAATGAGCTAATCTAATGTTTCTGCAGATGATTTGTGTTTCAGTACAGCACACCTCATCTAGCAATTAAACTGATATGGCAGTGATCACAGCCACTGTGTGTAGATACTCTTCTCTGAGGGATAGGAAATTTCCTTAGAAAACATTTCTATATAATAAGATTTCTTTACCATGCAGGTTTAATTTTGTAGCTGTGAGCTTGCTTGTCTCTGTATCCCCTTCACACTATCTCCTCTATGTAATTTAGATTCAGGTTCAATATGAACTGCTCCTAAATGAGTAACTGGTAGCTGAGCACAGGAAGACTCAGAACTAGGCTGGGTAACCTTGTTTTCATTTGGAGTTGTTGGCTTTTTTTTAATTTAACTACTGCTTGTTTATTTATTTTTTTAAATAGCAAATATTAGGACAGAAATAAGACAATGATAAATGGAATGGAAGTACCAATTAATGTTTGCCACATGGCTGCATGGCTCAGAAAAGCATTTTAAAGTCAAAAGTTTTACATTTGAATGCAACAGTTTATGCCAGGAGCAATGCAAGGCTGCTGAGTCAGTGCTGCTCACATATTTACCATGTATTGAACCCAATACTCACATGTATGCTCTGAATTCAGAAGCACACATCCAACTGCCTGCACATTCAGCTTGACTTTCCAGCTGCAGAGGTAATGCAAATATACATTTATTTTGCATTTCAAGGAATAAAAATAATCACTATTTTATTCTTACTTTAGTTACTTACATTTGTTAACTCTCCAATATACCCCATATCACAGAGAGCTATTCCTAAATTGAATTAATATGATTGCAGTACAAATTGTTGACATAGTGATTTTGAGTTTGTTTTCTCCATTGATATTAAACAATCAGAGACATTTCAGATGGTTGACAGGAGTCCCCAGTACATAAAATGCTGTATCCCAAGTATAAGTCGTGATATTTATGGGGGAATTGGTTGATTTTCCAGCTCTGGAATTCTCAGGAAAGACAAAGACCTGTTGGTGTGAGTCTGGAGGAGGGCCACAAAAAAGATCAGAGGAATGGAATGTTTCTCATGTGCAGACAGGCTGAGGAGCTGGGTTGTTCCACATGGAAAAGGCTCCAGGGGAGACCTTATTGAAGGTTTCTCACTACAGAGAATGGCAGTTGCAGGTTTCATTGATTTGCAATGTACATTTGCACTCCAGTGTTTTATGAAAACACCGAGGATTGAAGGAGCTGTGGAGTCAGGACACAGCCACCCTTCCCACCTCACACTGACAATATCAGGTCTGCAGGCTGCAGAAAAGGCACCCTGCAGACCTCTTACAGTGAATGGGAAATCTGGGCCTTTGATTTTCCTACAGTGGTTAATTGGATCTCATGGGATGAACACCAACACTATCCATTTAGTAAGTGGCAGGATTTTTCTTTATTGCCTTACCCTTCCTTATACATCTGATTTTATTTTGTCACTTAAGACTTGTGCCAGATAGGTTTGTTGGCATCTGCTGCATACTTGTATGGTGGGATGAGCAGTGAGTTGTCAGGTTTTCCACTGACAGGTTTCTTTAATTTTTTTGCCAGGAGAAACTGGGTATTTGCAGAAAGGAGGTTAATCCTGGAATAATGAGCGAAATAAAAGGTCAAAGATTGTCCTTGCCCCATGTCAATATTTCCCTATCCACCAAGCAGTGATGTTAAGACATTTCTGTGTAGTGACCTTGGCATCAATGTCCTCCCATGACTTCTCCCCATTGTCGTCATGCCATGGTTTCAAAATGTAAAATATCCTACTGCAGGAAATCTGACACTACCAATATTGCAAAAACTGTAGTAAAGTAAACTGCAGAAAAAATATGTTTTATGACAGTGGAAGCAGAAAAGCTGGTAGATGAATTGGATTCCTTTTTAGATGAATCTTCCATGGATCAGTAGGTTTATTCAGAGTTACTTAAAAAGCAGTTAACATTCCATTAGCAACAAACTGTGATCTGTGTCAGCAGTAAAGCACCGTTCAGTCATTTATTTTAGAATGAGCAGTCACTGCAGGGAGAAATAAAATTATGAAATGCCTCACAAGCAAATAAATAGTAAGGCAAAGCCAGGGATTTTCTCTCTTATTCTAAATATTAAGCCTTCCTCCTAGGAATATCTATTAATATACAGCAATTTTTTCCCCAATGTTTGCTGTGTGCAGGGTAAGTCAGAACTTTCTATTTCTTCTGGTAGTTTGGGCTTTAGATCAAAGAGGAAAAAAGTGCCTGCTCAGATTTGGCTGCTGCTGGGGTATTTCACCAAATAAGAGCATTGTTGGTTCAGCATTTTGTCTCCTGCTAACCTGGCTTCAGCCCCAAAGAGCTGCACTGAAAGAATCCCTTTCCTTGCAGCAGGACTGGATTGGGCACCGTGCCCCAGTGGGCTCCTTACCTGGTCATGATCACCTTCTGTGCTCAAAGCAGCCTTTATCTCCCCATCCTCCTGACTCACACAAAACCTGCACTGGCACAGGGGGTAATGTCAGGCTCCTGTTATTTCTGATGGGCACTTTTGGTACTTGAAAACCTTTTTATATCTTGTGGGATAGATCAGGTATAAAACAGCCTTCGAGTGTCATTTGATACCATGTTGAGCCATCAAACAATGAGAAAGTCAATTGCTTTGTACTGCTTTGAAGGCATTGCTCTGCCTGTGTAATCCTGCAGGCCCCTAGGGCAGATGGCCCCCACTACTGGACATGTCACTTAAAACCAGGAGCTCAACAGCTGCAAAAGCTGCATTGTATTTTAACAACAAATTTAAATGTAGACCTCATTCCTAAACTAACAAGTTCCATGTTACACAATAATGTTGCTTCATAAGTTTTTAATCCTTATTTTAATTACTCTGATAGATGAATCATTATAGGGAGGCATAGAGAGAGAAGGGAGGAAGAAATATAAATAAACACATGGTGACTACACTGGTTAGCCCATGTTTCTGCTAAGCCATCAGCAAGCAATGCACAGCTGACTCGTGTGTGGCACATAACACTCTGATTAACACATTTGGCCATAAGTGTAATATTGACATTGAAAAACTTCTTGTGTTTTATGAATTAGGTATTTCTATAAATCAAAATATAGAAGTTGGTCAGTGGAAATAATTTTAGATCACTGATATTTCCAATGAGAAATTAAGAGCTATTTTTTACAGTAATAACCAACATCTCCCAATTTCCCTGAGATTCTGCTGGGCCTACATAGATTAATATGAAGGGGAAAGCTTCTTGTTTCACCCTTTTCAGAAGAAAAGGATCCTGACAGGTACTCTAATGTAGAGAAACAACATGTTGTTTTGGGTTTTTTTAACCAGTTTCTGATAGTGCTTGTCCTGATGTGGCATTGGGGCACAGAAATCATTGTGAGGGCATCTTCAAAAGCTGTAACTTGAGGCTTTGTTCATTCTCTCCCATTGTGTTTTAAGAAGATTATGATAATGAATAGTAATTTAGAATTAATTCAAAGCTAAATCATTTGGGCTGCTTTTTTCCAGACTTGAGCCTTGACTGCAACAATTGTGTTTAGCTCTATCTCCAACAGCTAAATTCTTCTGCAAATTACATGTTTAGGGCGCAGGGTGATGGTGAGCAGCTTGCCCAGCTGTTCTGCAGCTCAGATTTAATGGTGTGTCCAAAAGCTTTGAAGTGAAATCTTTAAGTAAAAAACCCAGAAGTTTATAATCTTTTCCCATGTCAGACCTTTCCTTCCAGGAGTTGAAACACTAATATTTTCAAAATGGCTCGGTAATTCTAGTAAAAAGGAGGAAGCAAGTAATGAATAAGTTATCATTCTGGAAGTCTTCCAGTGCTGCTGCTTAGAAACTGTTTTTTAAGAGATACACTTGGAATTAGCCCTTGCATTATAAATAATACAGTCACCTCAGTGATGGAAGTGGAAATTATCATGCTAGGAAGCAAAAAAAGAATTTTATTTTTAATAGTTTACATAGTCACTGTAATCCATAAATGCATGCAGATATTATGTAAAACACTGTGGATGTTACAACCACACAGCTCAAATGATCTTTCTTTAAATCACCTTTGCAAGTGTATTCTTAATATCAGAAGAAATTTGCTTAGCTCTGTTTAAACTGTAAGAAATTAGAAAAATACATTTTTATATTAGGTCCAAGTTCAACTGACAATGGCATATCTTGCATAGCTCAGAAGTGACCTTGTACACGTTGAAATAAACCACATAGTTTTGTCCAGAAAGCAGAGATTATGCATTAATCCCTTTTAAAACAGATAATTAAATTGTTCCTTTGAAAACATCCCTCTGGCACTATTTTATTGCACATTTTCCTATGGATTTTTAAAAGGTTTAGATGTATGACAGAATTTGAAAATCTACTACATGTAGCAGCAAGTGCAGGCAAGTAAATTGGGCATGAAATTTCTGGAGTGAGCACCATGTAATTTTTAAGTGATTCACCTCTATGCCACCTGCTAATCCATTTCTGGTAGAATTACAAAATTTTGTGCATCTTGCAAAAAAGTGACATTTTAAATAGGAAAGCATAACTTTAAAATAGTGGGAAACAAGGTTAACAAAGCTTTTACAAAAAAGTGTCACTGAAATATTTCCTGAACCCCGATCATTAGCTGTGAAACCATTGCTGATCTATAAATTCTGATTTCTTATGGTCAGAGAAACACTTGCTTCATTTATATATGCAGATAGAGCCTTCCTATGAAATCCAGCTGCATTTGTGGTCTGAGCAGCATTTAAGATAAATATTGTAATAGCTTCTTTCTCAATGTCTTCCTGAGATATCAGTATGGACAGTATCTTTCCAGTGTTGTGCACTGAATTTATAAAGCTGATTTTATTCTCACTTCAGGTTACCTGGTTTCTGACCAAAATGGGGCACCCTGCATTTAGAAGGAGATATTAAACAGCACCATTGCTGGTTTATGTGTTCCCAGCATTTTCTGTAATAGCTTCTCTAAAAATGTGTGGCATAAACAAAATCCTCAAGCACATTGCAGTAAAAGGGTTTTATTGGTGCTCATTTGCACTGACCTACATAGGTTGTTCTCAGGCTCCCCATTCCTGAGCAGTGATGCTCGTTCTGTACTGGAGCCAAGAAGGCCTTAATCTGTGCCAAGCCATTTTTTTGTCAAAGTACATTTTGCCATCAAAATAAAGGCACACATACAATTTATGTTCTGTTAGTAAAATCAGGAAAAACAACCTGAATGGGGAAAGGAGGCAGGAGTTATCCATCCAGTGATCTTACAAAGCATGTCTGCATAGATCTGATTTCCCACATTATATCAAAAGCAGAGAAAGCTTGAATTCCCATCTAAAGAATGGAAGTGGAAACACATTAAGAATAGCATCTCTGATCTGTTTATTCAAGGAAAAAAAATGAAAATCTGTCTCCATTCCTCACTGACTTCTCACAGCCTTCTACACTTCAATATTCTAAAGCACTCTGTAAAATATACCTAACACAAAGTTACTGCAGCAGGACATTTTATTTCACTTCAATGCTTTGTAAAATTATCTAAGATTTGAAGTTTTATGGGATGAATGAAACAGAATTGTTATTTTATACACAGCAAAGATGTCCTAATTAATTAAATTTGCCAAAACAAGAGAATCTGAAAGGCATTTGAGCTCTGCACATATGACACACAACCATGTTTCACCCTAGAAAAATACTGCAATTTCTGGGTAAGGATTTTCTTGTGGAAGAGATCAGGGATTGCTGCTTGGTTGTCATGGGTGTAATGTGCTGAATGTCACACTGAACGTTCATTGAAATTTCCTATTACAGTCTTATTAAACCAGTATCCCTTAGAAAGCAAAGTATTAGTTTGAATCACTCAGTCTTCAGATATATTTTTTTTAACTCAAACTTTTTTCTCTCAACTTGCTGAGATCTATATGACATAAATTGTTAGGCATCCAAAGTCCCTTATAGAAAAATAGGAATATTACTAGGGCTCAGGCAATCTGAATCTTCCATATAAAACATACACTCCATGCACACCATAGCTACTTTAAAAAAAAATTTACAGACCATATTTTTTTTTTTAAAATCTGCAGAATTTATTTGTTCTCTCACCAAAAAATTAAGAGCTCATAACTCTCTCTGTTTCTTCCGAAGGACCAAAGGTGCCCCTTTGATTGGTGAGGATGCTCCAGTGGTTGTGAGTTTCAGATTTTCACGTACAAAATTGCGCTGTCGGACTGTGGCTGATCCTGTGTAGCTGCTGGTACAAACTACTTTTGCTGCCATTGGTGGTGGTACACTCTGTGGAGGAAGTCCATTGATTACATATGTCCACTGCATTGATTGTGTCTGAAAACAATGAACAGAGAAAGGAAAAAAAAACCCTCAATCATCAAATACCTTGAAAATTTGTCAGTGATTCAAAATGCAACATTGATTTCAACAGATATTTATCCTTCCCCATGTAATGTACTGGAATAACACACAATGAGAACTGTGCTCCTGGAACAGAGGACTGAAATCACATTTTACTTTACTCAGGACCAGGCGCAATACAGATGAGAAATTTACCTTCCCTCGCTGATCTAAAATTCCTTTTTTATTTAGTAAATCCTAGAAGTCTGTATGTTTTTCAAAGTGTTCTGAATGTTTTTCAAAGGTAACTATTCCATACTACAACATCAACTCAGGTTTATACCATAGGATTCATTTGCAGCTCTGCTACCTGTAATAATGCTATTATCAAATGGTGACATTTCCACATTAAAAACAAAACTAAGAGAAAAGGATTCAGAGTATGCCCAAGACAACTGAATCTTCATGTTGGAATCTCTAGTTGGAGGCATAGTTATGGGGATTGAAAATGACACTCTTCATTTGCTCTCTGTTTATATCTGGTGTCTAGGAATGGAACAGATGTTTCTATGTCATGTCTTATAATGCTTAAATACTCAATTCTTCCTGAGTCCATGGCCCTTATTTACTACATAACCCATCTTTCCATGCTTAAGGACTTTTATTTCTATGAATATTAAGGGAATACTGATGTCTACCTCCCAAGCTTTGTTTGTGTCCCAAAACAGAATTTTGGTTGTTAAAATCTCATGTGTAACTTTTGCAGATCTTCTGATCATTTTCCTCTCATAATGTATCACTTTAATGTGTGAAAGCAGGTCTTTAGTCCAAGTCTTTAGCACTTTCCTGTCATTACATATGGAAAAAGGTGTATTCCTGGGTTTCAGTTTTCTCTTCTGCTTTTCTTAAAAAAACCCACAAAACTGCAAAATAACAACAGAAATATTACAAACCCAAAAAATACTGCAAACTCTCCAATGATTGTGTCATTATGTCCAGCTTTGCATTATGCAAAAGGACACAGCATTGCATGCCCACTTTAGGCATAGGCTGTCCTCAATTCCCTCACACTTAGGACTGGAAATCCCAGGTTTTATGTTGGGGGCTTTTCTTTCTGCTTCTGAGATAAAACTAGTAGGGGAAGACTGAGTAAAAATATGGCATGAGTAGGTCTATCAAAATATATTCATACAAGTGAATATTGGCTTTTATACAGAACCCAGAGCATGAACCCAGGACACAGAACATACCAGACTCCAGAGCATGAACATGGAACACAACATACCAGACTCTGACCTCACAGCCTCAGAGCAGAGGAGTCACATGAAAGAAGTATTTCCGAATTCCCCAGGTCTGCCTTTCCACAGGACACAGCAGTGCAGTCACACAGCTGCGCTGGCTGTGGTTCCAGAGCAGGTTTTTGGTGCTCTCCTGCTGTGTTAACTACAGGGCCACAGCTCACAGGGTCACCTTTCTCTGCTGCTTGCAGTCACACCGTTTTATCATTACAGCAGGAGCTGTACTTCATGTAATTCACCTCCCATTTAAAACTAACTTAATCCTTAGAACAATCAACTGTAGATAGAAGCATTATACCTAACCCCAGTGTCATTTTTCATCTGAGAAAACAAAAGGTCAGAAAGGCTGATATGCTCTCAAATTGATCTGGAAAACAGTGCAACAGTGAATGCTCAAAGCTCATGTGTTTCTCCCTCAGCTGACAGCCCAACTTCCAGCGTGGCTGGATTTGTGGCACATTTGCTCATTACAGGGTGACCCCTCTGCTCCTGCTTTGCTGCTGGGCATGCCAGCACCCCACTGAGATCTGGCCTAGAGAGAGGTGCCACAACACCCACACAAATGGGGACAAATTTTCACACACCGTAAATGCTCTCAACCATTTCCAAAGCACAAAGTATGTTTGTCTTGTTATTTATTGCATTCTCTCAATTAATAATGGTCTAGGTAAAACACCACAAAAGCCACAGAGATGAGCAGTCAACCTTCACCTCCAACTTTCTGTAGTCATCCCATATTTGTAGCAACACACTGAAGAGGGGGAAAAAACATGATAAAATGTTTCTTTGACTTAATAAAGTTTTTTACATCAGTTTTATATTTGCCACCAAAAAATTTGACTCTGTTACGTTTATCTTTTCTTATCTTTCATCTGCTTCTTCCTATCATTCTAATTGTTACCCTGCTCAGTGATAAAGAATATTTAAGGAGTATCATTGCAAGCAGGTATGAATTTATGTTGCAGATATTCAACAAAAAGAAGTTTCAGAACACTAAACCATAGACTCTTTGGCTCAGGCTTTTGCTGTGCAGTTATGGAGCATTTACATTATTTCACAGATATACTGCATACACTTACAGCTCCTAAATGCCATCATCATATGAATCTCTAACTGTAGTTTATACTTTATTAATTGAAAATATATAATATTTTTAATTTATATACATATTTTAAAAGTATAATTAATGATTTTACCTTTCTGCACCAGTGTTGAAGGAATACATGTGGGTTTTTTGCTGTGTATTTTTAAAGAAACCTCTACTTGAAAATTGGCAGGACTGATTTTACATCATGTCTGCTGAATGACTCTCCTTATTCTGACAAGATTAGTAAATGAGAACTCAATAGATATTTCACCATGCATGCAAAATTTTTCAAAACTTTTATTAGTATTCAACTAAAATAAAAATCTAATTTAAATTGAATATTATTCTCTGTAAAACAGGCAGAATAACTCATCTTCATTCTCAGCCTTATTTAATGCTGTGAAATGAATTAGTAACTCTGCTGTCTGTAAAGGTAGCATCCACCAAAAGCAGGTGTGACATGAACCAGCATCAGTGTCTTAAGTCCAAAGATAAAGCTGTTATTTAACAAAAGTGGCTCTCCAAAGTTAGATCATTATTTTATTAACTTCAGTACAAAATGAAATGGTTTATCTTTCTTTAATAGAGCAGATGAATAATTTGCTTTAAAGATAATTTAACCTCTGGGTCATATTTGCTGTGTGCAAGTCTCATTGATTATTTCAAGGTCAGAGAAAAGATCTGAAAGGTGTTTCAGCTATAGATTTAAACTGAGTAGCAAGTTACTAAAAAAGATAATATCTGTTCATGAAATTCATACATATTGTGACTTGACTGTCTATAATATTAGTAACACTGAGATTTAAACTAAAATAGTGGGCTATGCTATCCCTTAACTTCATTTATCATCAGCTTTGAACAACAGATATAGACTTCTGGGTAGTAATAACCTTTTGTTAATTTCCTGTTTGCTATAGAAATAGCCTGGACTGTATGTTCAGTGAAAAAAGAGGGTTAGGGCTTGACTTGCCAAAAAAAAAAAGCTGCCTAATTCTGTTAATGTGTCAGGTGTTCTGTAGCACAAGACATTGATATTTCCCTGATGGAAACTCCTTGAGTTCAATGGGGAAAATATGGGTGTTATTTAGATAGAATTCATCACATTAAAAGTAAGAAAAAAAATGAGAAATAAAACAAAAATCTCCACCCTAATATCTCATCTTGAACTATGGTAGCTTGTCTATTGTACACCATGTGCCATCATCCAAGACAATTGGAGACAGTCCCTGTGAAAAATTGGGCATTTATGTACTCATTAACTGAAAAAAAATACTGTTGTGTCAGCTCAGCATTTTGGGCTAAAGAGGAAATGAGTGTCACACACATGGAAAGGTGTCAATAATTGTCACCAAAACTTCTTGCACATTAGAACAAAGAAATCAGTAATTTTCAAGGCAACTGAGATTTAAGTGATTTTCAGTAAACCTTAGACACACACAAATGTCCATTTTACTAGAATACTTAATTTCCAAGGGCACAATATTGGGGGTTTTAAGAGCTGCTGAAGCCATAAGTATTTTTTTGGGGGGGAGAGAAGTCTGTACAGCTTAACTGCAGTAACTATTGTAACCAATACAAAAGCTGCAGCAAGAGCAAGTCTACCAACTTCAAAATCCATGCAACTGCATCAAAGCTGCTGCTTTGGGTTTCCAAGTCAGACAAGTAATACCAAAGGAAAACACAGATCATCACAGTTTCAGGAGAGGAATCCTGAAGAGGAGAGAGAGACTTCCAAAGGTCAGCAATATATGACCATAGAATTTTGATAGGATATTTTGTTTACAAGCTGTATTTACTTGCCTCAAAAGTGGGCCGAAAATTCCCAAATCTTCTTCCTATTTTTAAGGCAGTGCAGTTTATTGGATCAAATTTAGAATAATTCTAATACTAGCTCTGATAGTAATAAAGTCTAAAGATGAAGGTATCAAATCTGCTGCAATCTGTACTATGACTAGAACAGAATTCTAAAAGAGAAGCTCTGTTAAGAAGATATATCTGATATAAACACAGGTAGTTAAGAATCCAGGCTCCCTGTGATGCATATCTATGCCTATTTCACACACAATTTAAGAAGACCAGATCATATTCTGAATGTCCTTGACAATCTGAGGGAGGATTTCTTGTTGAAATCAATGACTTTCTTTTCAAAACCTAAACATTCCTGAATCAAAATGTTAAGAGAAAAACAATTTGGCTCACTGGAGTAATAGCCATCAACTCAGCTAAATCTCTCTGAAAAGTGTTTTTAACAATTAAAAATGAAACATACTGCCACTTCTTACTAAATAACATAAGTTATTCAAGTAAGTCATTTAATCATCTTGATGGCTGACTGAGTAATGTTCATGAAGAAATTTATTCAGCCAATACTTGTAAAAGTCACTAAATAATTTATATAAAAGACAATTTTTTTGTATCTACCCATTTTTACTGATGGCTCATGATTCATAGGATTAATTTGCAAAACACAGATTATCCATGGGTGTTCACTGTAGGCTGGAAGTGCTACTGAAGTACATGGTAAATAACTGCCAAAGAAATCTGTGTTAGGAAACTGGATTGGGAGCAAGGATCAGGAATTTCAAGGAACATTATATTCCAATTAGCTTCCAAATAGTGTTAACCTAAAAAAATCAAAATAAAATTTGGAATACTTCTTAAAAAGTTAAAACACAGTAAATTACAGGTTGTGCATCAAATATTTCCTGGCCATTAATTTATACTTCAGTGGTGGCAAACAAAAAAATGACAGATTAAAATTGGTTTATATAGAATGAAATTAAAGCAAACCTTTATCTGAACTGTGTAAGGGAAGAGCAAAAGCAAGAAAACTCATGGATCAAGATAACAGTAGTTTAATAAGTGAAGGAACGAGGGAGAAAAAACCAAAGCAGTAAAAAACACCTCCCACAAGCAGACAAATGCCTACCCAGGCTCTGACCAATTTCTAATGAAAAAGATGGATAAGAATAATTTTCTTAGCTTAGAGAACATTTCCAGATATAATTAAAATTTACTTACTTGACTTCTTCAGTTCAAATATTAGGTGTCTCACAACATTGCTTAGACATTATACAATCAAAATCCTCCAGGACTGACAATGGTCTGAATACCCTCATAGAGCAATGATTCCCACATTATTATCACCTTTTGCCATTATCAGAACTGTAAGTCTCAATAAGCAAAGTAAATTTTCCTCATGCTTGTGAATCAAAAATGTTGAATACTGATTCAGCACTCTGCTTCTCACCATAAAACTGAAGCCAACATCAACACGTATCTTATTTAATGGGAAACTATTTCCATTATTCTAGTAAATTACTTACATTTTTCCTCGCTCATTCTTTTCAAAAGATACAATTTAAAATAACATTAAACTATGGTAATTTAGAAATCTACCAGGAACTAGGCAGAGCATATTTTCAGCAAGCTGCTGAATATGTAACAGTACAGTTTGCTGTTAAGATATGCAAGTTTGCACAGACAAGTTTAGAAAAGCCACACCTGGGTACTGTGGCTGGCACACTGCATCCTTTATTTGCAGAAGAGCATGACAAATGGTTTTGATATGCTATCTTCCATAGGCTAAGTCAGTGATTATTCAGTAATAAAGGTACACAAGCCTGACTTCTGGAGGGCTTGATAATGTTACCTGTAATCTGGTTTATTCTGACACCTATTTTATCATTAAGACTTATTATGTGTGCCTTCTGCTTTAGAATATCTCAGAAGTCTCACACATGAATTACAAAGCAATTGCTCTGGTCTCCAGCTGAATTTAGCACAGTAAAAGCAAATTAACTGCAAGCCAACAGGAATACACCCTTTTCCAAGGATTCCCAGCCTCCTGGATGCTCCACCTCGTGCCTGGCTGTGATTCCTGCCCAGCTGCCTCTTGCCTCAGCTCTGTTTTCTGTTCTGCCTGACTGGCACATCACAGCTCTGCCATGTCACTGTGGCTCAGGAAGTCCCTTCTTTCCTCACAGCACTTTACAGCTTATCTAAAAGTGTGCTCTCTTCACTTACTTACTATTAGGGGTAATGCTTTTTATTTTTCAGTCTGAACTTCTGACTGTTTTTTATGAAGCCAATTCTAAATTCAAAAGTGATTATGGAAAAAAACCTATTTAAAAATGCTGTTCAGGCACCATTGCACTGTTTCTTACCTGTAGCTCAATTAGGTTGTGATGTCCTCATTCAAAGCTACAAGCTTTTTCAAAGAAACAAGCATGATTATTTTCCTTACTGCCTTTTAATAGTATTTGTAGATAATTCTTTGATCTACATAAATTTCTAACATAATTTTCTAAGTCACTTCTGCAAAATTAAGATTCCTAGCAGCTATTTAAATAATTATCTAACTTCAATTGTTTTGATATGCAGTTGACTGAGAACAGAAGTTTTAATGATGGCTAAAGAACTTTAACTGCTTCTTCAAAGTAATTGAACTTTCCTGCCATTAATAAAATCTACTGTAATTATTCATTACTATTAAAGCCTCAATGAATCCACATCATATCCCACGAAGTACCTGATTTGTGTGCATAAACTAGACAATATTATTTCAATTATATTTATACATTCAGATAATAAAATGTACACATTAAGTTCTGGTAGAGACTGACTGTAACATATGTTGATGCTAATTAGCTTCTCAGCACTGGGTTCTCAGCAGGGTAACAAAACAAAAAAAAAATTACACACAATATTTGGGTTTAATGTTTAAAACAAATCATAAAAAGATAATTGTAGGATCTTTCTTCATAATCTTAAACTTCCATTTTCCTTTACAACACAATTGTAATGATGAATACAAACTGAAGAATTTACACTACCATCTCTGCTACTTTACAGCTTAATTATCACTGTTCACTGAAACACACCAAAATTACAAATCTGCTACTCACTGCTCAAAGAATTTAATATTAAAAATATGTTAGTGTTAGGAGTATGACTTTACCCTCAGAATTGCAAAAGACATTTTAAAGCAAGAGTACTGTAGTCCTTTATTGCAGCAGCAGCAGAAGAGAGGCACTGCAGAAGAAAAGAAGCTTCTTTACTTCTAAAAATAGCCCAAAGCCTCAGCCAATGTATTGGCTAGAGAGGATACATGCAAGAAAGGTTCTTCAGTGTTAGGTCCAACACTAATTGCATTTCACCACCTCCATTGTTATTCCCCAAATAAGAGTGATTTAATACTGCTTTTATTTAATATATCTAACTAAGTCTGTCTCCCTCAGGTCACTAATGAAAATGATTTCAAGAAACACAAAAGGCAAAAATGAGTATCAGGTATTCTCAACATGTCACCAAACCTTATTTCAGAGCAGTGCTGAGAGCACAGCAGCCAAATCACACACAGCCACAGATGCTCTGACTGCCATTAGAACTGCAGGAATCAGAGCCTGTGTGAGGCAGAAAGGGGCAAGTCTGGAGTACAAAAAAGGGCTACCAAAAAGAGCAAAGAGAATACAAGCCTCATCAAAACATTACTGAAACCCCTTAATCTGCAATTTGAATAAGAATGTCAGAAGTATCTCTAACAGACTGTGATGGAGTTGGTCCAATATGTGTTTACAAGCATCCAGAGTCCTTGATGCATTTTTAAATGTCCAGGAATAGATACAACAAGATGTGATCTGTTAAATTTATATATATATATATATGTATAAATGACTGACTTCCTGCAGCCACACAGAGTACCAGAGGTGCAGATGTAAAGAGCTGTCTGCCTAGATCATAACCAGAGACTGAGGTGTGAGTGGATGTATCTTAAAATCCAATTAGACCAAGGCCATCTGTACTGACAAATTTCTAGAAGGAAATTCTGGATTATTGCCTGAGTTCTTCAAAAGCTATTAATAAACTTTGATAGTTGTGTTTGTCCCATTCCAGAGAGATTTATGTTTAAACCTCTTTGTTAGTGATGAAAGCTAAGCCAAGGACAAGGAGAGCTAGTGCCTTTATATGTGCCATGCCAAAAACAGGAGCTCAGTTGCAGAACTTCATTGGAAGTTTCTGAGCTCCGTAGCTGTGTCAGACAGCATTTTGTAAATACAAAAAAGCACAGCATATATTCAGTCAGCTACCATCTTTTTCAAATGAAAGAGTGATAAGCATCACTGCTATTTATGTAAAGAGATTAAATTAATCAAACATCTAATACAGTAGAAGAAAATGAGTAGGAGGGGTTGAAGAACCTTGTTTTTCCCAGATTTGAATTTCTTATTGACTGTTGTACAAGTTGTCACTTACAGAGATAAAACACTATGGCAATTTTCCATGCATTTTTTTATCAACTTTGTTTTGACCATCTTATTTCTTAAATCAATATTGCTGTTTCACTTCTAATATAGTAGCCTGAAAACACCAGAATGCAGTGAATAGACCTGAAGTACAAACCATGATTTAGAGAGAATGTGGGGTATTTCCCCCTGCTGTGTGTTTTCAAATAATTCCTTCTAAAGAATAACTTAAAATTTGAAAATTAGTTTCTAAGAGATTTTTACTGCTGAAGAAATACATGCCTTCAAGTGTTTCCTGACCTTCAGATGTACACAGACTACTTGGTTGCAAATAATTTTTTGTTTATTTTGCATGTTGCTTCAAAAGAGATATTCCTGGCTTTGTGATCTGAAATTCTATCTTCTAAAGTTTGGCACCTGCCTTCTAGAGCCTTTGATCCTGTAAGATGTATAATACAATTAAAATCAATAACCCAGGCTTCACATCTTCAATTAATTTTATATTCTCCACAAGTTCTTAACAGGTTTATTTTGATTCTCTGTGAAAGCCATGTTGTCTATGGAGTTGGGGCAAATGTATCAAGGTAAATATCTGCCTCTGGTGCTGACGTCAGAAGGATAATGTAGAATTTAAAATACAGTACAATACAGTGTAAAATACAGTGTAAAACACATTATGTTTTTCCAGCTTGTCCCAAGCCAATTCTCAAAATTTAGTTTTACTCTTGTCCATTGTGAGGAGTAGCAAAACAATCATGGCACATGCACTGCTGTGTTCCAGTGCTGCAATTTGGTGCAGGAATTCTCTTCCTGCTGGCACTTCTCCTGGAGGTGTATGTGTGGATTGCTCTGG
This sequence comes from Lanius collurio, assembly GCA_020086605.1. Classification (NCBI taxonomy): domain Eukaryota; kingdom Metazoa; phylum Chordata; class Aves; order Passeriformes; family Laniidae; genus Lanius; species Lanius collurio. The sequence goes on from JACBWW010000007.1 coordinate 34,556,623, forward strand.
GGAAGGCTTACCTCGATGACCAGTGTTGCTGTGTGCTTCTTGCCATACCTCCTTGGCCTGTATCCCACTGTTATATGGGTTCCCACAGTGCCCTCTGGGAGAAGTTCTCCAGCTCGTGGCATCACAAGGAAATCGGGGTCGCTGCCCGCCAGGAAGTGGGCAGTGAACGGCTCTGGGTCCCTGTGGAAAAGCACAGGAGACTCTTGTGCCTTTTACAGAATCTTACACAATTTATCTGCAGTCTAACATTGAGGCCACCATGTGGCATGACTCAGGAAACATGGCATGGAACGAATATGGAATATTTACAGCATTCTTACTTACAGAATAATTATTCTGTAGTAATTGTTTATTCATACACGGGGACCTGCATACTGCCATTCAATTTCAAACACATTTACATGCTATTATAAATATTATATTAACTATGGAGTAATGAAAGCATTTGACACTAAAAAAAAATGAATTATTTGACTTGTAAAGATATAATAATAGTGATAGACGTAAATTCCATTTCAGAGTGAAAATCCACTTTTCCTATTAAAGCACTCCCCTTTCCAATAATCAAATAAAACTGACAAGCGACCCATTTTATTAAGGTTTATGATTAGAACTGAATTTGCATTCTGGCAGTGTTACTAGACTAGAATGGAGTTTTGAAAGCCTTGAAATGAAGATATGAAAAATAATAATTTTTTAATATTGTTTTCACATTTTTCATATCCCATAAACTGAACATTTTAAGATTTTGCAATAACATAATTAGGTTCCCCTATTGATATTATTGTATACCTCTTATCTCAAAGAATTTCTGTCACAGGTACTGAAGATTTTGTCTAATGCCTTGTTTCCCAGCAGTGCTGTTGGACCCAAAGAAAATCCCTCGTCCTGGTAAAGACAGCAGCTGAGCACTCTAAAACAATCTTAGACCAATCCTAAACTAAAGCCTGTCCATCACAGTTCCTCAGGGACTACTTGCCATAAACATTCTCAGCATGAAAAGAGTGTAACATTTCTGTATTTTCTGGTGAGGCATTCTCCTTTTAGCCTTTATATGTATTGCTGAGGACAACTCTATCACTCTCTGGACACAAGGAGAACATGGGAAACTGAAAGTAGAAATACAGTGGGGTGGTCAAAAATTAATCCACAACACCCTGGCACCGTACAGCAGGGCAAGAATCATGCATGCTTAGAGGAAACACATTTTCAGTTGATAAAACCTGAAGAATGAAAAGCTAGCAGCCTCTCAAAGAAAAGCTCTTCAAATCTGTTTATTTATGGACTGTCACACCAGAAATAACACTTTTCAAAGAAAATACCCACAAAGAAATGAAATTTAATATTTTATGGCAAGTTATATATCACTGCAGAAATGTTCCACATTTCCTGGGCAAGCGCTATCCTGTGGGTGGCATGCTGGGCCTGTGTCATCTTGTTTAAAAATAGCCCTCCTTTGGAATATGTTCTTAGGAAAGGCTGTACTATATTCAAAATGCTCTCATAAAAAAAAGGTCACACCACCAGTTTATAGAAACAAACAGTGCGAGTGCAGAAAACAGAAACTGAAAAGCTTCTGTTGCCTCAAAAGAAATTAACTGATATTTAGCAGTGCTGTTGGACTTGGGTGCATCAGAAGATTTAGCCTGGCTTTTCCTTCAGGTGACAGCAAGGTGAGCAAAACTACTGAATGTCTGAAACTACATTTGCAGTCTTGTGACATCAAACTTACGCTAACAACCTCCTTCTGTGGTGCCTAAAGCTGTGCCCCTGAGTTTATAGCCCTGGGCCATCAGCACTAATACTGCTGGGCCTGAGTTCCCATCCATGTGCCAGATGAGCCTGGAATTTTCACATCTTTATTTGCCACATGGACTGCTCAGCTGTGGGTGCCTGGAGCACCCCTACTACACATAGACACAGACAGCAGGCACAGGATCAAAAATAAGTGATGCTTCTGGACCAAGCAGCAGAGTAGAGCACTCATCAAAAATACCTGAGATAAACATTCAAACTCTCATTCTGAAAACAGAGACCTGGACATCATTTCCAACATCACTACTCTACAGGCTGCTCAGGAGCATTTTAAGGCAGCACTTTCTTTATCTCCCATGTTCAGCCTGTTTTCCAGTAAATAGTTAGGGATGACAACTCCTAATAAGGGCTTGGTGTCTTCATAAGACATCCAAGAGCATGACTTGGACAGCAGATGTGATGATGGAATGCTAAGGGGGATGAGGCAGGGGACAGGCTGCACACACAGGAGACACAGGAAAATATGGATTTCATCCCTGCAGAAATTGCCTCCTAGCAGGGTGTTTGCAAGAGTAGTTTGTTACAGGGTTTTTTCAGACATCAAAACAGTCAGAGTCACAGAGAAGAAAAAGCTACAGTTTTTGCCCTGACAGTTGAAAGTGGACCTGTCAAAAAACTCATCTATAATTATGCATACAAGATATTTACCAAGTCAGAGAAAAATGATCTTATTGAATCAAGCTTTCCAGATTTTAATTTTTCTAAAGAAAAATTGAAAGAAAAAAATAATAAGAAAAATTTAAATAAAATCTGCATGCTTCTTGACAGCATTATCACAAGGTACTAGAGGCAGTTATAATTTTTTTCATGTTGAATAAAGTACATAAATGCATACAAACCTGCATGAACACATATAATCACAGCTAAAACCTCCTTCTTCCCAAAGCCTGTCAGTTTTAAACAAAAGAGTCAGGGCATTTCCTGGATGCAAAATGTTTCTCAGAGTATCAACTATATCCAAATAGGGAAAATAGAAATTCTGACAAATTAAATGTATAACCATAATATGATAGGCCAGCAGGGATTCTGATGATGACGGAACAAAAATGAGCAATTAAAAAATTACACATAATCAGAAGCAGGAACCTTTCACTGATAAATCATGCATTGTTTTAAAAATAAATCTAAAGATGGCCTCTCAAGACAAATAAGCAGTGTTTCCACTGCTGTTCACATTAGGGAGATGAACTGGCATGCTGGGTACCTCACAAGAATAGGTAAATTGCTTTCTCTTTCTCATCTTTTATAATAAACAGAAATCTGGAGATGAAATTCCCAAAATAGCACCTGAATTTCAGACATTATCATTTACTATGTCTGTATATTTAGTGTATAATTAAAAATTAATAATTATGTTTTTTTATAAAATGATTAAAATTCAATTCCTCCTTTTTGATTACTCCTTCAGGTAAAACAGCTCTGGAGTCAATGTTTGTTTTGTCATTTCTCAGCCATGAAGGTCGGCTGAGAGGCAGTCTGTACTTTTCCAAGAAGGGTGGCAGACACTAACATACTTTATAAAGCTTAATGATGTGTAGAGTTTTGAAAACACAGATGAACCAAGCACAAATGAATTAGAAAATATAAGGACAGAGGCCTTGTAAACCAAAGAAAGGAAATGTGTTTTCCCATCTGTCTTTCCTTAGCTCCTGTTATAATGGTTCGAAACTGCCATCAGACAACATGAACTCTGTCCTTACTCAAATAATGAACAAGAGTAAATACTAATTTGAATTTAAATAATAATTAGACAAACAAATCATGGTAACCTGGAAAAGAGAAAACTGAGCTGGTCTTTAATGGGTATATTTATAATTCCTGCTTTAATCTTGTCCTTAAATAGAAGTCTATGCTTATCAGTGTTCTCACACTAGAGAATTTTCAAATTATTAAACTAAAAAATAATAACACCTTACATCTTCAACTGAAGAAAAACTTAAAATTTATATTCCTGTAGAGATCACACACCAAAACTTATAAAATACTCATCAAAACTGAAAATATAAGCCTTTATTAAATGAAGGCTCAAATAGGTTTAATGTTTCTCTTCCCAAAACTACTGAAGCAGTAAATTATTCCTGTAGAAATGCAGTCCTTTACAAAACCGAGCATTTGGAAAATCCATGAGCAGAAAAAAACAGCCCATAGTCCTTTTGATCAAATGCTTGGGTATTTTTTGCTAATGGAAGAAGAATAACAAAATGCCTTAATCTCTAAGTATGTGACTGCTTCAGGAAATAAGGGATATGAAAATGTTGCAATGTGGTTCAACCAATAGTTAATCATAACTAAACTTATTTTTTGTAACTTGTAGTTAACATCTCTTGGATGTCACAAGATATTTCAGTTATTACTCAGTCAAGTCCTTCAAACTTGTTAACTGTATGCATTTGTCAAATTCTATACAATTATTAGTGATGCTTGGTATGATTTAGATAATTTCTTATCAACCAAAAGAAGTTACAATGGAAAAATAAATTAGGAACCCATCGTGATTTATCAGAATTGGTTATCTTTTATACCCAAACCAACTCTGGTTTAATTGACCACTGAATTCTGGACATCAGAAAAGATATAAACTCCAAGTATCACTTCTGTGGCTGTGGAAAGGCTGCTTTGGAATTAAAGGACTTAAAAAAATATATGAGCAAATACTACATGACAAATTCCTGTCAGGGAATGCTTTACCAACCCTAAGATGATTTTTTTGTGTACATGTGGTAAAACCAAAGCAGGAGTTAGAGGTTCTGACTTCACAAGATGATTTCTGTCTCACTCCTGTCCTACCCAGGGCTGCTGTATTTGCAGAGATGACTGGATGCAGCTCCTGGCTAAACGTGGGACATGTCAACTATTCTATTATTAGGAAGGATGATCATAACTTTTTGAAAGGTCTGCTGAATGTTTACATTATCAATATTTTCCACTCAAACTCCAAAAAATTGAGCCCAGTCAACATTTGTGCTTTGCAGCTGCCACTATGTGGGAAGAGCTAAGATAAAGTATTTTAATTATATCTTTAGATTAGTGGTAGAATTTTGCAGAACTGATAACAAAGAGATTGGCAGAGGAATCCAGGCCTGTAACATGCACAGCTACATGTGAGAGAGTGTAAGAGAGGGTTCATGAGCTGAGAACTTACCAAATGCATTTTCTTGCACTGTACTTAATTCTGGCTCATGGCAGTTTTAATGAAATACAGCAGTAATTAGAGTAAAACAGCAGTGGTTCTTAAAATTGTAATTGTAAACATTTTTGTTGTTTTTTCCCTTCAAAATTAGGGAGGGTACAGAGACAAAATGGGTTGCCCACTAATACTTCAGAATTAAAATTAATTTTGTGTGACCATGGAATGTTTTTAATTGAACATTTATTCTACGTACTAGGAAATGTGCATAGAAGAAATAAAGAAAATCTCTGATGAAAAGTAGGTTAAGACAACTAAATCTGTGTATGCAGTCATTTTAAAGCCTAATTTCATCTTTATTCTCATTTCTGCAGCCCACCAATTTGGGGTTTTTTCCCTTTTTATTCTAGCTCTGTTTCCATAATCAGGTGGAGCCTTGGATTTTGCAGATGCCCCTCTGTGGAGATCACATCAACACCAGGCTGTTTGTTTTTGTGACAGCAGGAGCTGTTTCTCTGAGTGGCAGTTTGAGTTTATCCAAGAAGTTTCCTTAATGTAACAAATATCCTGCTTGTGATAAACACAGGACTGGAGTTACAGGGCAGGATGGCAGCATGGAAAAAATTCTGCTGTCTGTGGGAAGCCATTCATGATTGAAACAAGTTTTCTTAAGCAAAGTATCACTCTGAGAATTTTTATTTTATGTTTCAATTACAGATTTAAACATAAAATAACAGACCAGTAATTTAAGATGGATATCAAATAAAATTCTGTAAGTTTTATTTCCAAGGATAATACTCTATCCTTTTTGGTTAATGCTGCTGTTATGCTGTAAACCATTTGCATTCAATAATGCATTTGGTATTAAAACAAGCACTGACATTATCTCAAACATTAGAGGTCTGCAGTAAAACAAATTACCCTGGTGGAAATGCTGCCAATGATTTCAGCTGGTGTTGAATTAAACCTACATTTATGTTAAAACCCAAAAAAGGTCATCCATGAATGTTAAGAAGTGGTAGATTTTTCTTATTTAGGAAGTGAAATCTACTGATTTGATTCTAATCAAGCTTAATGCCAATACAGGAAACCTTTCAACAGCATGTCCCTTTGGAATTTTTAAAGCTGAAAGTAAAATAGTGGTCTATTCCTACATCCTAACTGATGAACATGCACATAGTTTTAAAACATACATTTGTTTTCTTCATGGAATGAAACTGTTCAGCTGCATTCTCAGTATCTTTAATTATTTGCTGGAGCAGATATTGGGCTATTTCTCATTGGGTCATGTGTGTGTCAACTTTAAATGTATTAGAAGGGTGCTTTACATATTATCATGAACTGCTGGAGCTTTCATTATTGCAGATCATTGTGAAGAGTGAAGCAATGACCTCCCATTTGTAACTGGTCATCCTTCATGAAGCAACTACACCAAATTCATTAATTCAGTCTGGGCTATTCTACATATACTGAGGATTTAGGGGAGGAGGGGATCTGGAAATATAGGAAGGCCACATTTGAGTTGCACTAGCTGTAAAAAAAGTGAAAGCAAAACCCATTGATCTCATAGGTTTACTGTCCATCACTGAAGACCCTCATTCAATGTGGTGTATATAAATACATATGTATAATACATATACAAGAATCCTAACCTGTTCTTTATATGATCCTGAGCCTTTTTGAGGGCCTGTGATTCTCTACTATTTGTTGCATCACTATGTGCCCTGCTAGTGCAAAAAGATGCACAGGTGTTCTCAGTGATGATGTGCAACCCCTCTGTCCTGGCAGCTGCAGGAGAAAAATACACATCTGCAGTGTCCCTCCCTGGCAGGTTACTCAGAAATGCACCCATTTCCCTCACAGTTACTCTCAAAGCAGCAGTGCCATGAGCTACTGCCCAGCATAAGTAAAGACAAAGTATCTACATGCAGGGAGAAAAAATAATCATCTCTCTTAAAGTCGCAGAACTGATTCTCTATGGATTGTGCTGCTGATTGCTTACTTAAGAAAACTCCAAATGGTTGATCATTTTTTTTCAGGGAGGATCTATAGGATGATTCTTTATATCCTATTTGAAATTTTTAAACTATGATTTAAAATTTAATTGTCTTATTTTTATTTAAATAATTTGAGTTATTCAAGCATTAAATTATACCTGTAATATATGTTTTTCTTATGTAAATGCTTTTAATCTTCAGGTCCACTATTCAATGTGTTGGCTGGCTGAGTGTACTGTTTCTATACAAAACCTCCAACACTAAAATCACCCATCAAATCACAGGTAAGATAAAGCAATATTTAACTTACAGAGCAGTTCTCAGAACCACTGAATGGGTCAGGCTGGAAGGGATCACCACGGGTCATCAGGTCCAGCCTCCCTGCTCAAGCAGGGCCATCCCAGAGCACATGGCACAGGATTGTGTCCAGATGGTTCTTGGATATCTCCATTGAGGGAGACTCCACACCCTCTCTGGACAATCTGTTCCAGTGTTTGGTCATCAAACAGGAAAGAAATTCTTCCTTATCTTCAGATGGAATTTCCTGGCCATCAGTTTCTCTTATGTTCAGATGGAATTTCCTGGCCATCAGTTTCTCTCTGTTCCTCCTGTCCCATTGCTGAGCACCACGGAGCAGAGCCTGGTCCAACCTCTGCCCCCTCCCTGCAGACACCGACAGGGATGAGGTGCCCTCTCAGCTGCCTCTTCTCGAGGCTGAACAGCCCCAGCTCCCTCAGCCTTTCCTCAGAGAGATGCTCCAGTTCTTTCATCACCTTTGCCACCCTGCCCTGGACCTGCTCCAGGAGTTCCATGTCTCTCCTGTACTGAGGAGCCCAGAACTGGACCCAGCACTGCAGGTGATCCTCACCAGGGCCGAGCAGAGGGGCTGGATCCCCTCCCTGCCCTGCTGGCAGTGCCCTTCCTAAGGCATCCCAATGAGTGGAGTTCCTGGCACTGTTTGTAACACAGAGCTTTTTTGGAACATGCAAACGTTACACTTGGCATTTGAAATGTATGAGGGGAACACTTGCTATATAAAATAACACTGGAATTTGTTTAAGGGCAAAAGGGAATCTGTCTTCCATCATGGCTCTTCCTTTTTATAACTATAATGACTCAGGTTTTATAATGCCTTTCTGGAACACATCAGGTATCTTCACTACTATCAAACACCTGCCAGGAGATTACAGTATTGCCAGAGCAATTGCTTCACTTTTGTTTCTGAAACAGCCATTCTGTTGAAGCTGTTAACTTGAACACTGTGATAGAAGCCTTTGTCAGAGTCCTCAATAATTATCATCACTGACAGACATCTAAAACCTGGAACGACTGTCCATCTTAGAGACACAGCTTTTGGAAATAAGCTTTAAAAAAAAAATCAGTTGGAACCAAATATAACTCCTGATGGGGATGAAACAAAAGGATGTATCTACAAGGAAAGTGTCAATCTGTGTATCTGGCATGCTTTCTAGACATATAGTAAAAATAGCTAATTTAAAATAAAATAAAAGAAACTTTAAAACTTCCATAAGCTAAATATATTTTAAGCATAATGATTCTTTCAGATTCACTGTTTATTATTTTAAAACTTGTCTATCATCACCACACAATTTATTCCTTGACTTACTGCTGTATATAAATGACACTCTGAGTATGCTACAACATTGTAAAACTCTGAGAAAATAATTGAAATGTGTAAAAAATATATAAATTGAGATTTCTGCAGGACTTTTACAAAAGGAGAGTAACAAAATACAGAAGAATTACACCATTATTTTAACTAGTGGAAGTAGAGATGAATTCATAGCATGCTTACATAATACAACAGGAGTACTTTAGAAAGAATGGCACATTTAAAATTTTTTAAAGCACAATGTGAGGGAATGTTTTTAACTTGGTGTAAGCATAAAGTACCTTGAAAAAAATCTATTGGTAAGCACTAAAGCTTGACTAGTGAGCCTTTAATATCACAAAACACCTTCCTTAACATTGAATTTTAACATACTCACAAGCCAAAAAAAAAAAAAAATCAAATATAAACATCTGTATCTATTCCACAGGTTTTCTCTTAAGCCAAAGCCTAAATGTAGAATGCTTCTGTTTTCTACAACAAAGCCTCAAAATCACATTTGTTACTTAAACAATGCAGCTCTTGAAAATAATGATGATATAGCTGCATCCCAGTTATGTTTCTGCTGCCCAAATTTACTTTAACCAATGTGTCTGAGTAGGAGTTGTACCCTCACAAAACTGCATAAATTCTTGAATGTAAGTGGTTTTACCTTGTCTGGCTTGTGAGCTTAAAGCCAACTATGGATTCCTTATTCAGGCCAACAGCTACAATGTTGATCACATCATCCACTTCTGGCTCCGTGGCAATGAACAGCATTGGGAACTTCCAGAGGCCTCCTGCAGTACACTGAACTACGAGAGTTGCCTTATTCCTTAAAATATCAGATAAAAACACTCAATACACAGAAAAACATTGTAAAACATAAACTGATTAATGTATAAAATAATTGACGGTGTGTGGGAGTAAACTTCAGTAAAATGAAAATACAAATGGGTCTAAATTAGAATACATTCTTAATTTTGCATGGCATAGTACATATCAAGTAAAATTAACTGGAATGTAGATTAAATAGCAAAGTACAAGAAAGAAAATAATATGAAAGCAACATTCCTGGCACAGGCATGAGGTTTTATTCTTCTTCTGCTTACTCTCTTCTGAGTGAAGGAAAAAGAAAAAAACTATATTTATTTTACTCATTATTCTGTATTTACTGTGATGTTAGAGAAGAATTTTGTCCAGAACATATTAGCAGTTCATATTAGGATCAAATAGATCTGACAAAAGTTTATGTACTTAAGAAAAATGTCAGATTCTGATGCCTTCGGACTGTCTAAGAGAGTTGGTGCTGTAGATCCTGAAGACAACAAAACAAATTAATTGTAGTCATTGAGTCCTATGCACAAAGCCTGATAAGTCTCAAGTACAGAAAGATAAAAAAAAAAAAATCCAAAACAACAAAAAAATAATAAAATTAACAGGAGACCGTAGAAATTAAAAGGCTTCCTAAATTCACCTCCCTCTGACACAATTCAACTCCATTGAGAGGGTGGATTATTCTTCCTACAGGTTTGCTCTTTATTTATTCCATTAACCTCCTAGACTATTTCAAGTAAAGAGTAATCTCCTGCCTCCTAAAGATAACTTTTTCCATGCAATCCATGATGCTCAGCAGTAACTGCTCCCTAACACTCCTGGTAACGTTGGGACTCTGGATTTGCTTTGAGCCTGCAGGTCACTAAAGCTTCTTTCCAGCCTCCTCTTGACACACACCTGACTGTACCCAGAGGAAGGTGCAACTTCCTTCTCTCCAGAAGGACCTCCCTTCCATGGTTTCCTTTCAAAGAAGGGAGATGTTCTTACACAAATCAAAGCACACACATCTGTTCTCATATCACAGCTATAAAAAAGGAGAAGAATGTCCTGTGGATCACTGTTACTGGGGCACTAGAAACTAATTCCCAATTTAACTATTCCATCCAGTCAAAGAAAAGGCACACATGCTTGTCTAGAAAAAGTTTTTCAAGACTGATAGACCATCTTGTTTGAGTGTTCTTTATGAATTATGAGAACAACTCATTTTCATAGGAAGTCTTTCAATACTCCAGTGTTTGTAAGTAAAACAATCCACACACAGCCTATGGAAGTAACTCAACAGAACCATCTCACAGGCACTCAAAGAGAAACACTGTCAGTTTTAACACTGAAGATGTACTGAGAAGCAGAAAGTGAGAAAATCTAAAACAATAGGCCTCAGAGGTGCAAACAAAATGAGGAAAAGAATGCAGAGAAATTATTACAGAGGTAAGAGTGACCAGATAGGATATTTTGATAGTAAGGAACAGGATCTTACCTCATTGGTTTGCTAGGTGCAAACACTACGTTAAAGATCAGAGTTACAATTCTGGATTCTGTATCCCATTCTTTTTGAAGCAGCTGCATACCAACCAAAGAGTCAAGTTGAGATCTAATTTCATCTGATTGATATTGCAATTCATACAGAAACTCCAGTGTTGCAGAGGAACCTAAATGATACCAGAGAAAAATATCAGCCTGTGTGTGTTATAATTTCACACAGTTGGTTGGCTCAGTGTTACAATTCTTCCATTTGTTACTAAAAATGACAAGTAAGTAAAACTAGCAATTATCTAAAATTTAAGTGATTTCCTTCTGACTGCATAATTCAATCTTCCCATTTCATATAACAAGCTATATACTTTCCAGCAAAATGGAACCTGGAAAACTTACTTGGGATATATGAATGGTAATAGCAATATTGCTCTGGCTACCATGCCTGCATTATGGAGAGATATTTCTAATTCATCAGCC
>JACBWW010000007.1:34568353-34614615 GCA_020086605.1 Lanius collurio
AAAACTCAGAAGAAAAAAGAAGTTATGAAACAGCTAGGAAAGTGTACAATTTGTCAAATATTCAGAGACCTCTTGGCTCTTAGAATTTCCAGTTTCAATTAAAATGGCAGAAGATATAAAATATGAAGACAGCACTAACACTTTCCGGAAAGCAAAGTCAAATTCAATATATTAAATAGGCCTTGACCCTTTAGGCCCGGCTCTTTGTATTCTTTCATTCAGTTTTCTCTTCATTTCAGTTCATTTCTCTTTTTAAAAATCACCATTTTTAATACATATAAAATTCTTTTTTTTACCTAATGCAAGATGTAGAATACTCATGCAAATATAAAAGTATAACCCGATTAATCCACTCATGTTCTGTAAATAGAGAGCAGCAGGGAGAGCTTTAGCCACATCTGACTCAACATGGAGATATTTATCAATCCAAATACTGTGAAGATACTACCATGCTATTTATATACATCTAGTTAAATATAGGGAATAGAAATTCTGATTATAAAAAATATCACTCCTTAATATTTTATGAATAATAGTGTGTCTTATTTAAGTAAGAAGAGAAAATATATTCTGAGGTAATTATTCCATTATTAAACATTATTATTAAACATTTCTTCTTTTCAAAGGCAATTAATCTCAGTCTTTAAGTCTTTTCATTTGTAAATAAAGATTATCAAAAAGGTAGTATGCATTTCAGCAACACTTGTGTATGCAGAACCACTGAAGCACCTATGTTTAAAAACTAACAAGGCTTTTCAGCTATCCACTTCTGTGACTTGGCTGTCATTTATTTTCTAGTGCTAGTAAGGACACTTCTTCAAAAACCCTGGAATAAAAGTGTTGGGGTTTGTTTAAATAGCCTCTAAGAAGATTAAAGGATATAGACCACTTTTAAAAAAAATATTATCATGACTCATAAGACTTATGGCATGAAAACTCCAAGGATTTTACACTCTGGGCATATTAATCAGGGAAACGTGAATTTTTATGACTGCTAGATTTACTGTAAAGCTAATTAGTAGATGCATGCATCTAAAACTTAAAGGACTATTCCAACAGGTTAACAAAATAGGAATCTCAGAAATTTAAATGACATTTTAGTGGAAAAGAACCTGTATTCAACATTTAAAGGAGTTAAAAACAAATACATTTGTAGATGGGCCTATTGCCTATAGAAGGCACTGTGAGAGGTGCACTGGACATTTCTGACCTCAGAGTGACAGTGTCAGCCTTTGTACCTCCCTCCTGCTTCTGGAGGGAGTGTTTGATTTCACTGAGGAGCAGCTCCTTACACACCACGTTTTCTGATGATAAAAATCTCCTGGACACTGGCCTGGGAGGCTGCAGTCTCTTGTGGATACCCAGGGGACATCTGGCTGTCTGGGCTCTCCACAAATAGTGCTTAACCCGTGGCAGCACTGGGTGACAGGAACATGGCAGAGGGGAGCATCTCCCTAAAGGGACCCTCTTCACTTTCACACTGTCTCCCATTTCCAGTGAGACAAATGGAAATTAAAAGTGGGACGGAAATATGCTCAGACTGCCAAAGTACTTGTCCTCATTGCAGAGGCTCTTCCTTGGATGGATGCAGTAAAACAGAGATGGGTGCAAGTGAATTCACTTAACTGGTCTTATTTGCAGTCATTTCATAAAGAAGGGCAGCACAATCATCAAATACAAACAGGTAATCAAAGCCCAGGCATTCATAAGTTTGCAGTTTCCTGCTTTGCATAAACCAGATTAATCATTTCCATTTGGTGCAGAATGTAACATACTGCACTCTCTCACTGATTTTTTTTAATGATTCTGATAATTTTCCAAGGCTGTGTCCACTGCAGCCTTGACACCTAAAAAAGATTTCTTCCCCTCTTGATCTAATAGTCCCCAAACTGCTAACACAGAAACTACAAAACCAGATGGTAACTAAACATTTCTACCAGACATCTGGCATCTAATCTTCATCTTCCAGATCTTCTGAAAGATCTTCTTCCATAGCCCCTTTTCCTGCTTCTCCCTTGTCTTCCAGGAGTTTTCACACAGATACTGCTGGGACTCAGCAAGCAGTGGGAAATGAACATTAAATATGCACTTGTGCCTCTCCAGCAAAAGCAGAGGCTGACAGAACACACTATTGTACAGCAGATCAAATAATTTTAATACAGTATTTAAGTAAATATTCCAGTGAACAGCAAAAAGTGAATTACAAGAGTAATGAAGGAAAAAAAAAGAAAAGAAGTCTGGTGGTCAAGAACATCCTAACATTTAAGGAGACATCATCTGGGAAGTAAGACATGAATCTCATCTGAGAATTAAATATCTATTTCTCATTGTAAAATGTCAAAATTATGGGACAATAGCAGCAGAATCAACAAATTCCACAAAACCCCCCAAAGACCTGTCTGTACTTAAATATGCCTTTACCAGATTTCTTCATATGGCTAGAGAAGAGCTGTATGTGGAGCATTAAAAATACCAAAGATAACATCATAATTTTACTAAATGCCAGACACCAAATTACTTTAAATACATAGGAATAAATTGATAAAAAAGCTGATCACCTTTCTGTTTATAATAAAATTATTGAACCTCATTGGAATTCAAGTGAATCCTCAATGTAGTTCTGCATATGTATCTTTATATCTCTTCTCTGGAAATTTATTTCTCTTTCCATATCTAGTCAAAAACTTTCATCCATATATTCAAGGCTCTGTAAAATTCTGCTCTTATCCATAACTTTTTTTTTTACCCTGCATCCCACTGCCTATTTCCTTAGCAACAAACTGGAATGCTTCTTTCTCTTACATTCAATTTTTGTTTCCTATTTTTTTTTTCTCTTTCAAAACACTTCTTTAAAAGAGGTATCTACTTTTAAACCAAGTTTCTACCATAAAGGAAGCAGCAAAAAAACCCCTTCCCTCCCTTTTCCTTTTTTAAGAATGTGTTTCTTCAAAACACTGCATGGTTTAGTGAATGAAATGGAAGCCTGTGAATCCATGTATATGAAACACATGGTGTGCATCTAGTATCTGCTGTTCCAGATACATTTCTGCTTTGCTCCATGCAGCTTGTTTCCATATATTCTCTCTCTGAATCTCTTTTGCACTAATTCTCTTTTTACTATGCCTGTCCATACATCCCTCTTAATGCTTTCTTTATTTTGATATTACTTGCACAGTAAATTAAAACAAAAACCTCAGGAAAATCAAAAGGATTTTCTTCAGCCCAAAGGATCTCACATTATTCTCCTTTGATCTGCCATTCTACTCAGATTTGTACACTACCCTATAAATCCATGCTATAAAGGAAACAATTATGATTTATTTCTTTATAACCATTATAATCCCTTTTCAACAAGCTCCCTTTTTATTTAGCTGTGTCTTCATTTATCCAGAAACCTTGGCAGACAGAGATCACATCTGTACCTTGGCACAGAAACATCAAAGCAGCTTCTTCAGGAATGTATCTCATGATTTAGTCTTAATTCACACAGACATTATTTTTGCCATGGCATCCAGAGTAATTTGCCTCACTTTCAGTGTTGCCCACAGAAATCACTAACAACTCAAGCTGACTTTTAACTTAATCCAATTTGAATTGGCCCACATGGAGGCTAAACTGAAAACCCAAGTCACCATTTTTTCCAACAGTTCTTGACAGTTTTATACTATACTACGGTTTTTTAGAAATTAATGCATTTTTTATGTTCTGGCTTTTTTTTTTAATATACAAAACTGAGCCACAGAGAGTGGAACACAGCACTTGATCACTAGGGGGTCACATTCATTTGCTTCCTTTTCCTTACCCAACAGATTGCATTCAGTTACACATAAGACAGAACATCTATCACACAGGATAGTGTAGATTCCTCTACTATAAGACATTTCATCTCATGGGAGGCACCCACTTGTGTTATTATTTGAACAGAAATCAAGTTTCAGAATTAATAAAACTTTTGTGTAGTAAATTTCTGAGGTTTCACTCTTGTCTTCCTCAACTGGCTTGAAGAAAGAGTAATGGTTCAAGGTTACAATTTCATTCAAAGTTCTGTGGTGATTCTATGAAACTTCTATTTACTTGTCTTGTACTTTTAAAACCTACCTGTACCTCCAAAGCTTCAGATCAAATTGTTGTTAGACTGTCAGATCTACAGACCGGATGCAGTAATTTATAAAAACCTAAAACTTTATACATTCTGCAAAACAACAGGGGCAGTTTGTTGGGGTTTTTTGTGTCACGTTCTGTTGGAAATGTGCTGTGTGGGAGAGATGAAGGAGATCTAGAGATAACAGCTTCATTTTCTGTAAGAACAAAACTTGAACAGGGCAACTTCACTGACAAAAGACAAGGACAAAGAATTTTATCACAGAAATGATAATAGGATGTAATAACCTGTAAATGGAAGAGCATTTGAGATAGGCCTGTCACAGGCATGTGGTTTTTTTACTATAGTGACTCTCAGATACATTTTCTGGGGCAAATTCAGGTGCATAAATCCTCTGCTTTACTATGACAAAAAACATTCAAACACACGTGAGAGACAGGGAGACCACTCTTCCATTGTTCTTCAGAAAAACCTAAGAAGTTTCCATCTTAAGAGGTTTGAGCAGCAATGGTTTGTTAGTGTCCCATAAATGAGAAAATAATTCAGAAAACAATAGAAATTAATGCAGATAGATCATTAGGATGTTGCAGAAAGACATTTAAGGTCTTGGAGAGCTGTGTTTGCCATAGTTTTGACTTATGGAAGCTCTCCCAAAATATCTCTACAAAACAAGAGTGTAGTGGTTCTGTTTCTATTGGAAGTAATACTTCCTTAACACCCAACCAAAGAAATTCTGTGAGCAAGAAAGGGGAAAAATGGCAATCACAATCATATAACAATTAAAGTAATTAATAGACTCTTCTCCAAATTATATTGCCTAGGTGTTTCTTATTCACTAGCTCAAATCATTTTAAGGGACATCTATTCATGTGTTCTTGTTTCAGACATACATTATTTGGGTTACTCTATCAGTCCTTTTGGACTTCTGTTTCCTGGATTTAAATGATACTGACGAGTAGCACCTGGAAGAGTTTAATTATTTCTAGGTTTGTATTATTCATTGTTTTTGCAATTCTATGAAGCTGAATAAGTAACTTCAGATTAGTTTCTAATTGATCTGGGTCCCTTTAAGTGTTGAACAGTTAAACTGATTATGATTTTGCCTAAGTATCAGAAAGTAATTTTAATTAACATTATGATGGTTCTCATTCCTAAGGCTTACAGATTTTAAAATTTTATAAAATGGCAAGGAAACAGAAACGAGTGACTACTGTAAATAAAAGCAGTTCCCAACTGGCTGCTCACAATTCATGAGTTCTTTTTTTTTTTTTTGCCACTATTTGTTGTTATTGTTATAGTTATATTAAGAAATGGCAGTAGGAGGGTTTACTTATGAGATAAAAAATTGTGCTATATTTTTCTCTTTTTTAATGATAGCCTTGTATATCAAGAAGAACTATTTGACCTTCTACATTAAAATGCCTGGCATTATTTCAGTTCAATAACAAAAATAAACAATACATCAACTCTCTCACATTTCACTCATAAATAAAGAAAAAAACAGCCAGATGTAAAAAAAAAAATTATGTAGCTGAAAACATAATCCATCTAAGACTTTCAGTTCTGCTCTGATGCTCTATTCTTTGAGTTCTACTTGTTCCTTGTTTTCCATCAGTTGTTACCCCTAACAACAAAGTTATAATCCATAATAAAGTGTCTCAATCGTGGGATCACCCCCTTGTCAACAGTTTCATTTTGCCATTGATCACTGCTTTCATCAGCTCTTAATCCAAAATAAACACAGTGTTATCCTTTCTCTTATTTCTTGCATAGGAAGAAAATCTAATTTATATAGCTATAATTTTCTCATCCTCAAGGATAATTTCAAAAATAATGCCACAATTATTCTGACAATACAGAGATGGTTTAAGTAGGCTATAGGGCCATCTTCATTATTATTATCCTCTTCATATTGCTTTCAATATCAACCTGCTACATTTTATCAGCAAATACATTAACATCTCTGGATGAGAGATCAGGTCTACAAAAATATCTTGTCTCCCAAGATTTCTTTGGTCATATGCAATTGTATTGACCTTATATCTTAAAGGTGAGCCTCCTGATCCTGATCCATCATGTTAAATGGGAATTTATTGCAATCCAAACCACTGGCTAACAAAATCCTGCTGGGGATGGACAACAGCTTTGTTATGTGTGTTGGGATGTGTTTTAAATCTTTGCCTGTTTCAAAGAGCTGCTTTAATGAAATAAAAGAAAATAGAGCCTTTTGTATATTCTCATGAGTTTCAGGAATATTAGATAATTGCTGTAAAGGTTTTATAAACAGTGAAACAAAGGGTACAGATACACTTCATATAATGTATGCCAATGTACATTACAGATTAGCACATCTGGAAAATGCTATTTCACTCTCAGGTGCAGTTGAACTGTCCATCTGTTTAGTCTGAGTTCAGAATTGCTATAAAACTTGCTCATAACATAAACCAACCTGGTACCTGTGCCACCCTACAGAGCCTGGGCTGCACTATTCCCCTCAAAGGTAACTGCCATGAAACCTTCCCAGAAATAAGAACTCAGGAGCAAGGAGCTAAGACCAGCCTTTGTGCTGTGAGGAGAACTATGAATTAATAAAGATGAGGGAAGTTAATGAGAAATATTCAGCCCTCATGGCTGGCTTATGAAATAAACTGAAGCAATTGAAAAGGCAAGGTTACAAAGGACCACTACAAACACAGAGTTGTGAATGTCAGTCAAACTTCCATAACTGATTTGTGAATTTTTTTTACAAGATTGTGGAAAGTTAAATATGTTTGTACTCCACACTGAATACTTCAACTAAAAAATAGCAAACTTCATGCTTGTTTGGATGAATCTCAGCTCTTAAATTTCCTTTAGTGAAAAAGATATCTTTAGAGCCATATGTAAGAAAACAGATGAAAAATACATTTAGGGTGAAAATATGCATTGGAAATATGCAATTGAAAATTACTTTTAAAAAGGGTCATACTCTATTTGCTATGTATAAAATATTAGGCTTTCATTATTTGATCCCTGGAACTTAGCTATTTTCTGAACAAGAAACTATGTCACTGGAGATGGACAGCTTTTAGATTGTGCTCTCTTTCTTAAGAAACTGGTAGTTTCCCGTGTCAAATGCATGCCTCTGTACTGGATGAAATTGAATATTTTATGTAAAGGGTATACTTGAAGATTTTTCACATTATAAGACTTTATACTTGTCCAAATAATTTAAACACTGAAGCATAGTATTAGCTATTTAAATCTGATCAGACAGTAATTATCATCATTTATCCTTGGATGTAAAAACTGCTTACTACACATCACACACTCTGATGAATCACTCTTTCAGAAGGGAAAAAAAATGAAGAACAGCATGCCAGACTGTTATCTTAAAGGTTTAGGCTTTTATTTATGTTATTACTGGTAGACTGCAGAAAGCTCAGACAGTGCCATTAAATTTGCTTCCTAACAGGCCTCAAATTCATCTATCAATAATAACATTAAAATGTCATTGAAAACTATGAGAAGCACAGTGTTATAAATGATCTTACTACCTATGGTGTAAAGCATTTCATTACCAGACTTCTTGCTTTAAAAGATGCAATTCCCCAAATCAATGTCTTGTAGCATGTGCAGAAGTCAGTGTTAATAAATTATTCCTATGAATAAAACAAGCCCCAGACATCATGAATCTGCAAGACTTTGAAAATGCTGCCTCAGCTTGCTCAGAGCACGTTTTTCTTGTCAATTCAGATGCCACCATTTTGGAGGGAAATAGCCCAGGTGTGTTTAGGCAGCCCATTCATATATAAGCAGCCAATAATGAGCTAAATCTGTTACTCTATGAGGAAAAAAAGTCTTTTTGTATCTTGATGGTCATCTGTTCTCAAAAGGCTGAACAAAGTTTTATAATAGTATTTACAGCTCTCCAGAGAAGAAAGAATGTACACTGACAACTTCACATCTTTTTGCTTTACGGGATTTGCCATTATCACTTTGTAATTTGGGAGTGTAAAATGATAATAGGCCCAGAAAATAAGTTATCTTTGGCACCACATTGTGAATAAATATAAAAGTTTAAATAAGTAATTATAAATATTAGTTAATCAGTGAGTATATGTTGTGCAACCTCTTGTTAACAGTTCAACTTCAGATCTCCTATTTTAAAAGCTTTCAAAAAAATCTGTTTAAAGATCTGGGCAGTAATTGCTGATATGAGATTACAGTGATCAGTGTGCACAGCACGACTACATTTGCATGAGAATTGGCCTTCTAGGAAGGATGTAATGCATCTTGATTTACCTTGTACAGCTATTCACTTTTTCCCATTTTTTTGGCAGGACATTTTCTGTAACATGGTATTCCTGCAAACATCTGTAAACTCATCTTTTACCACCTTGAACAAAGTCAGAGTACAGGTAAAATCCCTTCCCTCATTTACAGCTAAATTAAACACATGTTAGTCTGGCTCATGTGAAGTGTCATAATTTTTAAATAACATTTTTCTTAAAAAAGAAGATGACTTTGAATCCAAAATGAAATGTTGATTTTCTGAGGTGCACAATTTTCAAATTTACTGTAGTGACTATGACTGATAACAGAAATAGTGGTGATACAGCAGTAACAAGCATTCTTTCTTTACTATCATGTTGTACCATTCTGTTTCAAGGAGAGGTGCATTTTGAAAAGCTGCTGTATCTGAATAAATTGATTTCCACTGTGTTCTCAGCAGATTAACAGTAAGTGAAATCTATCCTTTTACAAAGCTTTATCAAAAGTCCTCCTTCTTCAATCCATTCTGATACCAATATTGGCCTTCTGATGGGAATGCATCTTACAAACCTGCACATAAATGTTTCCTGGCAATGTTTACACAGACATATTTTTTTCTAACTGAAAGATTTGTACAGGCTTTCTTTTAAAGGAGAGATTGTGCGTATGCAAGCCTCACATCCAGGATAAATTTTAGAAAAGGAAGGTTCATAGGTGCATATGGCTCTAGACAAACAAGTACCCTTTACTTGCAAGATGGTAGAAATATGTAATGGGACAATGCCCAAACCTCACCTCTTGCAGAGCTGCCCATTCAGTGAAGTACTTAACTTATTAGAAATGTTCCTAAAATAGTATGGTATCAAAACTACTCTTACCATCAGTGACTTCTGGGGTGTTGGATGCCTCATCCATGTGGACCATGGCAGAATTCCCTGCAGCAGGCAGAGCATTTTCACCAGGCATTACACCAAGGAGCAGCACCTCTACTCTCTGCTCGAGTCTCTGCCTGGCCTGACAGCGTAGCACAACTACAAATAAGCAAACACATCTTATTTGCAAAGCCCCAGCATCTTGATTTTAACAAAACAATTAACCATAGGAGTCAAATGTGCTTAGAGAAAGACAGAATTCCAGTAAGGAGCAAGATAAATAAAAGCTTTTCCCATCCATAACTTTCTATTGTTCTGTTGTGATGCAGTAGTAGAAAACATTGCTAAGCTGTTCAGTTGGTTCCCAACAGCACATGCAAATTCCTCTCTTTCTTTAATCATGAAATGTATTTTTATTTATGCTCAACTGCTAATAGGAATTATGGCATAGTTTGAAATATGCCAGTAAGAAAAGAAGACTCAAACAGAACCAAAAAAATAAAATTATTTAAGACTAAATGAAAGAGCTGTTACTCTTTGATTTCTTAGTTTAAGAATACTGTTGTTCAAACTACAGCTTTAATAGAAATATGCCAGAATAAAAAGCATTCTTCTGTTTGAAGCATCATAGAACTTCTTTCAATTCACTAAGTGATTTTAATTTATTGCTTCCAAAATATGTCTTTTTCATTACAAAGTTGTTAAGTTTTAGCTTATACACTACTTTTCATAAAGCTTATTTCAATATTTATTCTTTCTGGTTCTTTCAGTATTTATTGGCACAGAAAAAGGAGAAAATTATACAAAAGCACTGAAAAAAATAAATTTTCCCAAAGAAAAGACCTAGAACTTCCTAGAGTTCTAGGAACCAATATGAAAAAGAATAGCTGATCACATACTTTTCAGTTTCAAGGTCAAAAAGTAATTTTCATCAATTGCATTCAATTTAAAAATTCACTCTGAACTTAACATCAGGAATTAATGATCAATAATTTGGAACCATATCATAAAGAACCATAAATTATCCTATTATATAAAGTTTATATTTAAAAAAAGACCAATTAAATCCTTTTTCACTATCATGTTAATTTAGCTTCAGCTTTCAGTTCTGGAACTTGATTCACTACCATTACTCCGGAAAACAGCTAATTCAGGTAATTTCCTTTCTCCCTTGGTGTTTCCCTGTTTAACAGGGTGTAAGCAATTTCTAGAGCTCTCTTAAAAGAATTTCCACAAGGGAGAGTTACTGAAATAGTTAAAAACACGTGGGGTTTTTTTTTTCTGAAGGTATGTTATTATATTTAAGAACATATTAAATTCTCTGCATTCCACTAGCTCATCAAATGTTTCAGATTACTGTGTGCACATTCTGTCATTTTCTATTCCACAGCTCATCTTACTACCAGAACTGATTTCACATTTCCTTTTTCCTAAATGGTTAAGTAATATTTACAAATAAAAGTCAGATATATCAAGGATTTGACTGGAAAAGTCTCTGAGCAAGCTGCCCTTGAGCAGGTGCTTGGGCTGGATGACCCCCAGTGGTCCCCTCTAATTTAAATTGCTCTATGCTTCCTTGACTCTACACTCTACAAGAATTAAAAGAATATCCCGGATGATTCTCCATTTGTAATCACTTTTATAAGATAGCCAAGTTATCATCTACTTAACATGTACTACATGGGTTATGACCACTGATCATTTTAATTGGTCTCATGAGACAGAAAGCCAAGTGACTACTAGAAGTTTAAGTATATTAACATGCAAATAAGAATGACACAAAGTGAACTCCCTAATATACCAGCAAAGCAGCTTTGGGTTTTGACACAGTAGCTTGTTGCCTCTAGGCAATTTTAATAAATGTCTGCGTTAAAAGAGACAACAATAATCTTTTGATCTTTATTTAAAATATTTTTTTTAAGTAGATTTCCTGGTATTGCCTGGTTTGGATTCATACCTTACTACACAGATTTTTAAAATTCCCATTTATAACTGAAAATCATAGGCTTTCAGAATCAAGGTTAGGATGGAAAATTCCTTAAACACACTTACAAAAACATATTTCTGTTCAGTGGGACATTTTTGAAAGACCTAGAATTTCCTTGGAAAAAAAAAAATAGCCCAACATAACATGCTGATGCCCAAAGAAGAATATGCATTCAAAATTAGTGCAGTGCTTTTTTATGTATTACAAACATTTATGGACCATAAACTAATGGATAACATAGTTATAAACATGCTATAATTTAGTTTTGCTGTATTAAAAAGCACTTAGGAATTTAAAATTACTAAAGAGTTGATAGTATGTAAGTTTCTGATCATATACAGAAATGATGTCACTTAAGCAATTCATGAATGGTAAACATTTTAATTCATAACTTATATAGGAAGCATTGGGCCCTGCACTTGGGTCACAACAACCCCAGGCAATGCTCCAGGCTTGGGTAAGAACAGCTGAAAAGCTGCCCGGTGGAAAAGAACTTGGGATGTTGCTGAAAAATAGCCTGAAAATGAGCTCAGGTGTGCCCAGGTGACCAAGGAGGCCAATGGCAGCTGGCCCATATCAGCAGTGGTGTGGCCAGCAGGACCAGGGCAGTGACTGTCCCCCTGTACAGGACACTGGTGAGGCCACACCTCGAGTGCTGTGTCCAGTTCTGGGCCCCTCAGTTCAGGAAGGACTTTGAGGGACTGGAGAAGTCCAGAGAAGGGCAACAGAGCTGGTGAAGGGTCTTAAGTTTAAGTCCTGTGAAGACTGATTGAGGGAGCTGGGGGTGTTTATCCTGGAGAAAAGGCTCAGGAGAGACCATCTCCATCTCTAGAACCACCTGCAAGGAGGGTGAATCCAGGTGTGGGTCAATCTCTTCTCCCAAGTAACAAGAATCAGGACAAGAGAAAATGGCTTCAAGTTGTGCCAAGGGAGGTTTACAGTGGATATAGAGAAAAATTTCTTCTTGGAAAGGGTGACCAGGTGATGGAACAAGGTGCCCAGAGAAGTGAGGGAATCATCACACCTAAAAATGTTCAGAAACCACACAGATGTGGTGCTTAGGGACACGGTTTAGTGGTAGCAGGGAGGTGCTGGGTTAATGGTTGGACTCAATGAGCATAGAGGTCTTTTCCAACCTCAATGATTCTGTGATTTCAATGAAAGAAAAAGCCCAATAAAAGGGAGATTTATCTTGAAGAGTGCAAGTGAATTACACAACAGCTTTAAATAACACAATAAACATCCACACTAATATGCATAGTTTTAATGCTAATGAGACTCATTAAAGCCATCATTTTGGGCAACAGTTGATTACATGGTAATATTCTGTTTCATTCCTTAAGGTATTAAAGTGCAAATTAAAGAGATGAAAGCTGTAATTAATATCACATCATTGGCATTTGTCTACAAGTAGAGTCCTTAAGCAATATAAATTAACGACAGTACAAATATCTATTTCCATGTTTTTCCAGAAATTGTTCATGTATCCTTATACATTTAATGTAGAAAGGTATTATAGTCACTTATTCAGTCAACCAAAGGTAAGCTGGAAGGACATGCTGGTATAAAATTGGTCCCACATCTACACATTGAGCTGTAGTTTCAGGGTTATACATTCAAAAAGCTGTTCACAACTTCCTGTTTCATAGCTCTGGAATTATAGCACATCTTGAAAATACAGGTGGTCAAATATATAAGCCTTTACTATCCCCAAAATAAGCAAGAAATCTCCCAGAATGTCACTTTTAATGCAAGTTTACTTCTTAGGAGCAAGGCAAAAACTTACAGCTATTCACACCACTTTATATTCTGGTTTTGAGTAAGACATGAAATTCAAGGCTGAGAGAAGCAGCAAACATCTACTCCAGTATTTTGCACCCTGCAGACTCTCCAGAAGGGTGTTCTGGGTATGCAAGAAGCAGTTTGCTCTCGAGTCAGTCCTTTGTTCAGCTTACCTTCAGTTCTCAAACTCAGGATTACTTGGCACACTGAAGGGCACATGACTTAATATTTCCAAGTGCCCCCAACTCCTTTTATCCACAGTAAGAACAAAGTTATGATCTAGATTTACTTTGGAAGTGGGAAAAGATTTCATTTTTAATATATGATTTTATCTTTTTTTTTTAAGATATAGCCAAGAATTGCTGCAAATTCTTGCAATCAAGCAGGTGAGAATATAAATGACTATTTAATTTTCTTAAATATATTGCTCAAGCTTTTTTCAATCATTACCTACCTGATTTCTTCTGTGATAATTCAGCCATTCCATGAATGGGATAGATCCAGAGTATTCCCTGAGCTTCCCCATTCTCTGCTACAGTAATATTTCTAGAAAAATAAGAGTATAATTAAGATATATCGCTGAAAATTCTGTTTCCAAAGTAATCTAGACTTAAGAGCTGTTGGAAACGTTAGACTCTATTCTGTTGTATGCTGTAATGCTAACCATATCGGAGAAAAAGATGAAATAAAATCCAACTAAATATATCAGCTATAAATTCTATCAGCTATAACTTAGATCCACTTAGTGTATTCAAGTATTACAGATCTGAAAACATTTGGGCTGATCTGCATTCCATCAGGTTATGCTTACACTGAGATAACATTTCTGCAGTTTATGAATTACATAAAAGTATCAAGGATGAGAATCATTATTATCCCAAATATACTGAAAACACAGAAGTACCTAAGAGCTATCATTTGCTCAATATCCTTACCTGCACCAGTAGTCAGTACTTTACATTTTCTTAATTTAAACTGAGAAGTGGTAGGTATCAAAACAAAAAGAAATCTTACCCTGAACCTGCATACGTCACAGGGTGCATTAACAGCTTTTGATGGATATCCACTACCCTCAAAATCAGACACTGGACTGCCCTTGGGAGCACGAACAGCCAGTGGGATAAATGAGGATAGAATCGAGTATCCTCAACTACTTTTTCCTTTCCTATTAGAATAAATTACCTGGTTAAGTCTGTATTTGCTTCAGCAGTAACCTCATAAGGCCAGTTTTCACCATTTTCTCTCATTACATGAATTACCACCTGAGTTTCATAAATTTTCATTTCAGTTGGCATGAATAACATGGGAATTTCCAGTTTTTCTTTTGGAGCTAATCGGATTCCTGCAAGATGAAACAGATTGTTGTGGTATTTTGAAAGTTTTCAAATTTATTTCTACCCTTTTACTCACATATTTCCCTTTGTCCTTTTTAATCATTGTTCAACTTTTTATCATAATGTAAGGTTTACCCTGTAAAAAATTCCATTTTACCCTGCCTGTGCTGAAAAAAAAACAAAAACAAAAAAAAAAAAACAACAAAAAAGCACAATTAAATGAATGTCCACATTTATTATTCAGAGATCATGTGTAACATATGTATATGAATCCCATGATTTTCTAGAGCCTAAGTCATGTTTCTTCAGCTGTGGATCACATCTGTGAGTAACATAACACTGCATAAAAAAGATCAATTCAAAAACAATTGCTCACATTCAAGATAATGATACTGTATTTATTACAAAATCTTCATTATTATTATACAAACCATGTCTTTTCTGTATGATTTTTCATCTGATTGATTTTGTTGTTTAAAAAAACATCAAACTAAACTTATGCTGTCTGTAATGAAGGTAGTCTGATATTTTGAATATTTAATGTCCTTTTTCCAGTGGCTTGCCAGTCTCCCAAGTGTCAGAACATCTACCTTAGCCATTTCAGAAATTATCAGATCAGACTGAGTATAACAAGTAAATCAGTCTTTTCACTGTAAAGCTCTTTGTTTGAAAAGAATTCTTGAAATTTGCAGGAAATTACAACCTCAAGGTTAGGGCTTCAGCTTTAATTCTATCTGCAGAAAATCCTCTTACTTACGAGTAACTACTTCTACATTAGGCTTTGAATCAATTTTTGTGATAATATTTCACATTTTCTACAAAGAATACAGGCAGACACAGGGCTATGGGTGCCCCTCCCTGAGAATGACTGGATCTGCTGTGTCCCCCTGCCTGGGACATGCAGCACCCTCCTGGGGATTGCTGCTGATGACCTCAGGTGGCTTCGTGCTCAAAAAACACCAGCAGGGGAACTGTAGTTGGTGCTCCAAATGGTCACCTTCTTACAGCCCAACTTCCTTGAGGGTGAAGATCTCAGTGCTGAAAGCTGTAGCAGAGTGGATGGTAGGAAAATTAGAATGCTGTCTTGGGAAGGACAAAATGGAAAAAAAGGTGGATGCACAGAAGTTTGGGAATGAAGGTGGAAGTGTAGGGAGACGGAGTAAAATGATGTCAGGAATACAGGAAAGGCCAAAGAGAAAAAAAGTTCAAGTTACAGCAGGGAAGGACAGAAGGGCTTGAAAAACAGCTCTCAAAAACACAGAAGAGTCAGGACTCCTCATCTACACCAATTGTCTACTAGCATATAAACATAGAGACTACAGGTGTTAAGTTTTTCACTAGAAACACTCTAAAATTAAAACTAACTAACCAAATTCAGGTTGGACAATCAATCTCAAATGAGGAAACTTGGGAGTATTTAAAACCACACAACTCAGCAGGATTTCCACCTCTACCAGTTAAAAAGGCCTCAGGACATCAAATACAGACCTCTGCCTCACTTTATTATGAATGTGAAAAACAGTAGAAAATCCTTACCTAAATATACCTGAATTTCTGCATGTAAGAAATTATATACTAAAATATACTCATTATGAAATTTAATCAACTACTTTGCACTTGTAATTGCTTAATTCTTGTGTATTTGAAGTTCACCATAGCAAGAGCAATTTGCCTTTGAAATAATTACTTGAAAAGCTTTTTATCATATAACAGCTTGAAAATATCCTCATTAAAAATCCATTTAAATTTTAATATCATCTGAATGAAAAAATAAACTTTATTTCTTTTTTTTTTTCCATTCTGATAAAGATTTAAGATTTTTCTTTAGCTCTTTGAGGCATTATCTATCAAACCAATACTCAAATTTAAAATACATACTATATATACACGTATTGCTGGCAATCAGGTGGTCGAAGTGAAAATCTTTTAACATTAGCAACTCATTTTTAATGCAGTATCTGCAATAAGATGATGGCAGACATAGCTGTGATGCTCCTGAAGACATCTGAAGTGGGATCCATCCCTCTGGTTCCCAAGCCCACTACAGCACTTCTCCACTACTCCCCCAATGAGAGAAGAGTCAGGTCCCTGCTGGGATTTTTGCCCACTTTGGGCTTGCTCTGGTGTAGTTATGACAAAGGCCTGTAATACCTTTAAAACAGAAGTGTATATTTCAGGATATATTTGCAATTAGATTGCCTTGAATCCACACATAGAGGCATACCAAAATAATGTAAACACTTTGTAAAACCATCACAGCACACCCTTAAGTTTCATTTGCAAAGCTTTTAACAGATGGCAAATAGACCAGACTGTAAACTTATGTAAGTGTATAAACTTATAAGTAGTTATATTCATTACATACATATTTTACACTGTAGCTTAATTATGCCTGTTACAGGACAGAATCCCTTGATTTTTTAAATATGAATTTTAATACAGAATCCATATGATAGCATTCTGGGTCATTCTGGCAGAAAATTGGTTATTAAAGATCATGAAAAGACAAATTTTATAATATTGCCATTGAAACAGATTGTATTCACATTTCTAATAAAAAATATTAATTGATGTCCATAATTATGGTAATTTTATATCATCAGGCTTGCCTGCAGCTCTCAACTAACCAACTGATCATTAACTTCTAATACAGATTTATTTCACTATGATTTTGCCTAGTTAATATGATAGATAAAATAGGCCTAACTGCAAAAATAATTTGCTTTTATTATTTTCTTTCCCATTTAGACAATTTAGGCTAGCACACAGAAAATAGCTCTGTGTACAACTTTAATAAAAATCAGTGTTGCCAAGCAAGTTGCTATTATTTACCTGGGGGACTCAAATACTCTGCCAGAGACACCAAAAACTGCTATCAATGGCTGATCCCTTGTCTTTGTATAGCAGCATTTATACTGCAATGAGTATCCATAAATTCTTTTTAAGAAATCCACAGCAAGTCCCTTTTCTAAACAGGAGTACATCACATTTGGCAAAAAGCTTTGGGCCAGATTTTGATAACACCCTGCTTATTTTCCACTGTCCTACAGCACATTAGGAAACAGTAAAAGTTAGCAGAGTAAGCTCAGCTGACCCTTTAAAGACCGAAGGCATCTGATTTAAACCAAGGGCTGCAATTTGAGTCAGCTGCCCTACAAAGAAGTGTGTGGAGCTCTGCATCCTTCCTCATTTCATTTTTAGGTAACCTTTTGTTAAGCCTTGCCTCCAGCCTCCCCAGGGGCTGCTGGAGAACACTGCTAGAAAACACAGATACTATTAAAGATTCTGCAGACACTGAGCACAGAACCCAGAACTGCATTAGATAATAAATCAAAATGAGTGTATTTCAAATCCCTGGCCTCAATTCTTTGGGACACTACACTGTGGTTGAGTTATGTGTAATTTCTGTGTCAGCCCTAGAAAGCTCAGCACTGTGACAGCTAAAATTAAAGAAGCAGTGGATGCCCATAGATGGGAAGTTATTTGGAATAAACACAGATAGGCAAAGATGCACTTTTTGCCTCTACAGTAGATTAGAAAAATGTTAAGAGCAAGCATACCAGGCAGTGCCATGGTGATAAAATTGTGATGGCAAGGAACAAAATATTCTGCAATATGTCATCCTCCCAATGAAATTTCACCATAAAGCCATGTATTTTTCATATTAGTAAGGTGCTTTGAGAATAGATTTTCTAGACATTGAAGAGCATCTCCTTGTGCCCTGCTCTTAATTCAGTAGCATCTGAGTGCCTCCCATTGATTTTACCCAGAAGAAGAGCACTCAGTTCAGTCTCCTTTAATTGAAAAAGAGATGAGACAGAGCCCAGAATATCTTGTTAAAGTCTCATGGAGAATCATTTGGGGGGGGGGCACTTTTATTTGTTTGTTTGTTTTCTTGATAGTTTCTCCATCAAAATTACTATAGCATCATTTCGATTAAACCCACACACAGCTCTGCTAAAATTAGCACTGGCCATGTAAATGTCAACCCAGTATAATTAGGTCTGTTTTCTCCTATTACCCTCAGAATCTGGAAAGGGCAACCTCCAAAATATTCATACACAGCAGCTGCTGCTGGGGAATTATTGCTAATTCCTCCTCAAGGAACTCATCCAGAAAAGGAGAATTATATCAGATAGTAAGGAGTGAGATATTGCCAGCACACCAATATCTGAAATACATAAAAAAAGTCAGGCCTAGGTATTCTCAATTTATTTTCATCTGCTATAAGAGATAAAATCCTGGGTCACATGTGAAAACTAAGATCTTTTATAGCAGCTCTACCAGAAGTGTTTCACTGCTAAATCCCAAGAGTTTAATAAAGAAAAGACAACATTTCTGCCTTAAGTCTTAGTAAGGGTGGGTTTTTATTTGCATCTTTTATTTTTTAATGCTTCCAATGAGGCTGCTTGAATTTTTTATTCCCTTTCATTAAAACACAATCACAATCCCTTGTTATGGATTCTAATTAAAAAACTGTGTTGGTTTTGCTACATCAGTATTATAATTATTCAGTCTCAATGAGTACATGTAAATAAAATTTTCTGAACTGGCAGTCACCACACAAGAGCCAACAGCATCCATGTGTGGAGCTATTCAAAACTTCATTGGACATAGTCCTGGACAACCTGCTGGAGATGACCCTGCTTGACCCATGGAAGGTTGGATAAAGATGATCTCAATTGGTTCCTTACTGTGTAAACAGTTCTGTGATTCTGTACTTCTGAGGTCATTACAGATCACTAGGCTTTGTCTTGCTTGTGTTTTTAAGAATTCATATAAAATAAATCCTTGTTTGCACAACCAGACACAGGTATTCCCTCAGTGAATTGCAGGTGACATCAAAAACAGTGCACTCTTCAAAGGCAAAGCACGAAGGCAGAACAAGAGATCACCCTGATGTAACAATTAGATTTTGGGTACAGTTAAAGGCAAAGGAGCAGGATACTCCTGTTTGCATCTTACCTGGGATGAATAAAACATAATGCACTGCAAGTTATTTCAAGCTCTATACAAAAAGTAACTAAAAGAACTAATAAAAATAACCATGTAAAATACCAAAAATTAAATTAGTCTCATCCTATGTTTTAATATTTACATCACCATTTTCCTTCCTTCAGTAAAGTTCATTTAGGTGGGTGGGATGCAAGAGAGGTTCCTTTCTCAAATGGTCCACAATGATTTCATTTCTAGGGGACTCTGCTTCATGAATTATGGATATTTACACCAAGAGGTAGAGTTGTGTTTTCCCTTTCCTCTGGCAGCTTCACAAAATTCCAGAAGACTTGAAGTTGGAAGGGACCTCTGACAGACAAATGGCCCAACACCCCTCTCCAAACAGTCACATACTTGGAACCATGTCCAAAAAGGCTTTGGATATCTCCAAGGATGGAGACTCTGGAATTTTTTCTGGGCAATCTGTTCCAGTAAACAGGTTCCAGATCCCCCTCACAGTAAAAAAAAGCACTCCCTTGGCTCAGATGAGAATTTCCATGTTGCCTATCATTGGGCACCACTGAAAAGAGCCTCCTTCCATCCTTTTTGCATCCTCCTTTCTGGTGCTTATACAGAAAAATAAAATCCCTCTGAGTTGATGAATTACTTAGTTGTAAAAGTTAAGTCATGAATATGCAGCCCAGATGGCAATAAACAATTTCACAAATGACTGGTTAAAACTTTATAAGTTGCTTTAAGAAAAAAATGGCACAAATAAAGGCTTCACAACATCACTACCATACACACACAACAAAATGTATTAGAGCATGTTTATAAGATTTGTTCACATTTTATGGATCTTGTGTTAATACAATTTTGCCTACTTCTGGCAGAGACTTTCTGGATTATTTAATTAAGAGATTTCATTTAGAATAATTTCTTTCTGGTATAAAATAATGGATACAAGTTAAACGTTTGCTATTTAGATTAAAATAAATGGATTGAGAACAGGGCTCAGTAATTAAATATGTTGTTTCATTTAATGCAATTTATTTTGTTTTTAAATGAAGCATGTCTAAAAGGTCAAGTATAGGGTTTTTTCCATTTATAAAATTATCCTTCTCTAACTAATAGCTTACAATGCAGTTTCAGTAAAAAATAAAACAATTATTTTGACAGAAACACCTATTTTATTTATTTATTTCTTCTTGGAGTGCAGTAACAACTGTGCTTACAAAGGCTAAGCATAGTGAGGAAAAAATGTTCCCAAGTACAGTAATTCACTTCTCTGGTGATAACCAAAACAAGCAAAATTATATTTAAGATCTTTAACTCTGAGAAAACTTAAAAAAATACATCTAACAGATCAAGAAAATCACATTGTCTTATAGAGAATAAACAGAAAAGTTTTTTAACTCCAAATATCCCTTCCTTATCATATCTGATTATAAATTTTGATGTAATAATCTTCTGCAGTAATATACAAATTATGTAAAATCCTAAACTGATTTATCACAAATCATCCTTCTTATCTCTGAAACCCTGGTACCTGCAGCTTTGACTTTGGGTAGGTAATAAAGACCTGTCTAAAAAACAAACAAAAAAATGGACCAACATTCATACAGGTGCCCCGTTCAATTATATTTTACAGCTCTGCTGTTACCTTATGCATTTGCCTTGACACCCTGGGAGATCTTTGCAATTTCCCTTCAGAGGTGCTGGGGTGATGGGCTTGGGGTTTATTTTGCAGAAATCCAGTCAGGCAGCACATCAGGAAAGACACATCCATAGGAAGGATATGAGAAGAGCCAAGAAGCAAGGCTGAACTGAGCAAACTGAGGCAAATGTCAGAGAAAGGAAATCACTGCAAAGACAGGGAACAGTTCAGCAGTAGGCATGGAAAAATGAACAAACACAGGCATGGAAAAATGAACAAACACAGCACCTGAGGAACCAGCAAAAGGGTAACAGGCACAGACAGTAACTTGCAAAATGAAGCCATGGCAGAGAGAGAGAGCAGATGGTGTGGAGGAGGCCAGACTATTATATTAAAGTCATTTGGAAGAGGCAATGACAAATAGATAAGAGTAAAGAGTGAAGAAGAAGAATCAGAAATTAAAGTAGTAAGTTTTCTATTTATCCTATGGTCCAAATGTTATTCTAAAACTTTCTGGCCGTTTCTCTTGCTTTTTTTACTTCCAAACATACTTTTTTCCCCCAATAATCTGACAGATGGTAGGCCTACCTCATCCTTCTTTGACCAGTTCATAGATTTAAAAACTGTTTATCATCTTTATTTTCCTGATGACAACTTCATGCTGATAAAATTATGTAGATCATTCTGGCATCCAAAATCTAAAGGTCTGTGACACAATAATGTCCTACATCCAGAGGCACTGAAAGCAGGACACAAAATTCAAAGCCAAAGATGCAAAACCCCTTCATAATCAGCACTGTAAAAGATGCAGTACTACACCTCTCCTCTCAGTGATTCTATTTGTGACAGATTAAACAACAGAAAAGCAAAAACTCAGTTACACAATTAGGTCAATTTTCCCTTCCTTAGATAAATATTCATTTTGGTTATGCACATTTTTAAGTACACTTGAAATTCTCAAGAGAGATTAATTGATAAGTAGTTATATAGCAGAAAGACCAGAAACTCAGTATGGATGCAGGGTGCTGATCTGAGTGGAGGGATGGATGGCCATATTTTTTATAAACAGGATCTTACATTCTCTGCTTTGGAAGAGAAAAACTACATCCACTCAACCTCTTTGCCCTTCTACTATAGTGAGTTAGTTTTGCAATGTGTGTATAACAAAACACTCTACCAGTACAACCTGCCTAAAATCTCAACAAAGTAGAACATAATCACCCAAATACTTTGAAAATGCAAGAGCCACACAAGAAATGGCATACACTTCTTAAACAAGTGTGACTTTCAATTCAGTGCCCAGACCCAAAAAACCCCACTAAACATTGTCCTTTCTCTCTTAAGAAAAGTTCATGTTACCCTAAGATAAAGTACTAGCAAGTAAATTAAGACTATGACAGCTTCCCTATTTCTTAATCTTTTTCTAGATTGAAACATACACAAAAGTGTCTTGAGTTCATGGATGAAAGGAAACTGTAATTGCTTCAGTTCAGATGTAATTGAATTTCTGACATATGTCAAATATCTGATTACTTTTGACAGATGTGTTTTTACTTTCATTTTAAACTTCATGGTTATATGTATCTCTTAGTCTGATCTCTGAAAACAGAGTCAAGTTCTGAAGCTATGGCAGACTCTAGGCAAAATCTGCAAAGTGGTGTGAAATCACTAATGACACCAGTGCTGTTACATCCTTCTACTTGTTACAGGCACCCAAAAACTGTGCTGCTTGCTACAAGCATCCAGAAGACATATCACACCTCATATACAGATAGTAACTGGAGCTGGAGTGTAACTGTGAGTCATATACATACATATATCTATATCTCTATATATCTATCTATATATATATCGAGTTATGCATTTTTATAACCCTTGTAAGTACACTCGTCATCATGTGAGGTTTACAGGTTTCTGTAGTAAAGCAGAATTAACTTCTGCACTTTTGTCTTTTTAGGTTTTTTAGTACTCAAGAAAATAGATAAAGATGGTAAGAGGAATCCCTCTTTAAAAGTAGTCTTTTCCCACTTATTTGACTTGTGTCATAAAACAGTGGTTTTGTGAATGACAGAACCCACAATATGCTAGATGTATTTCATAGCTATGAACAATAGTATGATTGTAAGTGGGCTAACAGTAACTTTTTCTTAACCTATCAAATTAGGCAAATATTTCTTCTTGCTCCATTTATGTATCTTTTGACCCACTCTGTTTAGTGCACATCATGCTAAAACCTACACGAAGCAATGCCAGCCTCAATGCTAAACCATGACACTTGTCAGCAGGTAATCTCCAGATTCCAGAGTTCTGAAAAATTAGTTACACTTTTTATTCCACCTGAAAATAAAAGAAATCAGACTTAAATGGGAATAGATGGTCAAGCTCCTACCTACAAAGCAGAAGAGCAAATAAAATACAAAAGAAAATTTTATATTGCACTAAAAAACCTTAGGCAGAGCATCAGTTTATAGAGCTGCAAGTTCAGTCTTTAACTATTATAAAAGTTGGCCCCTAAAATGAAACGTTTCTCCTGTTCATAGCTTTTCAGATAGAGTTCCTTGTCTTTGTCCTTATAGGTAAAATCTCCAAAGGTCAGCCAGGATATTGCTGCCACATAACTGAAGCATTTGGGGCTTAGCTGGAGCTGATACCTTCAGGGATGTGGACTTCACACAGAAATAGCCTAAGACATAACAACAACAGCAACAGACAACTTGGTACTTAAATCAAACATTCTTCTCCTCCTAATGCCAGCTATGAGTTCAAGATGTTTCTTGTGTTCTATGGAAGTGAAAAAGAAAAGATAAAAATCACGTGCTCTGAGAACAAGGCTGCAGGACTCATCAATTCATAAAACTTTATGTAGGAAATGAAAATCCCTGAGAGCAGAAAAAGACCCTTCATTTTTTTTGTATTTATTAGGGTGTCATTTTGATTACTTCCTTGGTCAGGAGAAAATGCAGTCAAACAATAGCCTGGATGTCACTGCTGTTGGATTTTATCTTATTTTTTAGGAATGAGTTCTGACTTGACTGCAGTGGCCTCATACAGAGCCCAGCAATCATATCTCTAGCATGACAATTTATAGAATACTTCTTATGTTCTGACTGTTCTCATTGACATGCAAAACCTGCTCCAGAGTTTATCAAGACTATCACAGAACAATAATTTGTCCCTAGAGGAACTACAGAAAAAAAACATCAGCAATATTCCCTTGCAAGAAACTCTGTTGAGCTGTCAAGTGCCTTTCTTCTTCAGAGATATTTTTGATTTTTATGGACAAACTGGTAACTCACATTGACTTGTTCTTTTTTTAACAAGTAATGATTTCTGACAGAATCCATTTTTTCAAATTCTGAAATCCACATGTCTACACAATATCATCCTTTATTGTCAGTGTGATCTCACATGCTGGTTATGTACATCCCTGCTACTCAATCATTACACCATGTTAGGAAACAGCAGTTTATAGATATCCAGAAATATTTTAACCCCACTACAAAGATCTGGGAGTTGCTGGATCAGTGAATGTGACACATAGCTACTCACCCACCAGACTCAGGTAATAGCTACAGATCATATTTAAATTTCATTAAGACTTCATTCAAGTATCATAATGTTTTATCCCTTGAATTTCTGTGGTTAATATGATAATTATTAAAATTCTTCTGGTTCCCTGAGGGGTAGTTGAAATGAGCATGAGTTTTCAGCCACAAGGACAATTAGCAGTTCATGGCTGAGGACTGTGTGTTAACTCCTGTTGTTTGAACAAGGGTAAAATCACCCCTGTAGCTGTAATTGAGAGAAAACTGCAATCATTATTCCAAAAATCCAATAAATATATGAGCTGGTGACCTTTGGAATTCAGAGATTAATATAGGACCTCGAGAAAAAGAAGAATAAAATCCTTAGAAGTAAACAGAAAGGAAATGAACTAGATTAAAAAACAAACAAAATGAAGCTAAAAGTGGGAACTAATACTAAGATATTCTGGAGGGGATCAAGGACCCAAATAACTTGACAGTGTCAGGATGACTCTGAATCATACTGACACAGAAGACAGGCTTTGGATGACTCAGTGGTAATTGGGAGCTGCAGTGTTTCTGAACAGGGGCAGCTGCTGCAGATCCCATACCTCTGTGTGCACCCAGAAATGGAAATCACACACAATCAGCCACAGTTCAGGAGGCAAGATGACTACTTCATTTTCACATTAAAAGCAAAACAAATGTCTTGTACTTATTCTTTTGCACAAACTCTTTGAGTTCCCAGTAGGAGATCAGATGACTTTTGATTCAGGAAGGAAGAAAAATGATCATTTCTGAATCTTTTCTAAAACTTAGTTAATATACAGCTGTAGATAAAACTACAATACCTTTCTGGAATGGAAAGGAGACATTTTAGGTCAGTAACTGTAACTTCCACTGACAATAACTTCTGGTGAGATAACTGGGAATGAAAATTTTCATACAAGTAACTGAATCGATGCAGATAATCCATTTTAAATCTGTCAAAACAAGAAGCTACCAGTCTTCAAATCTAAGACATTTTTTCTCTCCATATGGTTTAGTCTCTAAAGCAGCTCAAGGCATAAGTGATTTGCAGTCAAACACTGAACAAATGTAGGGACAAATGCATTTCCCAATAGCTGCCTGTCAAAGGTGCCAACTAAAGAAAAGGCAGAGGAAAAAAAATCCTGTGTGTAAAGATGACAAGGAACAGATCTTTACAAACTGTCATTTGGTATCAGCCTAAAGGAAAAAAAAGTTAAACGTTTATTTTCTGAAACACACCAGCAAGGAGCTGGAGAAGATTGGAAAAAAAGAGTTAAAAAATAGTAGTTCATTTTCCTACAAATATATAGCTTTTTATGATTGAATATATTTGATCTCAAAATTTAACTTCATTTTTAGATATCTTCCATTTGTATATAGACTAATGACAAAAAAATTAAAATGCTGATTCTTTAGAGCCTGCAATGGTAAAGAAAAGAAAGCTTGTACAGTTTGTATTTGTTGATGGTACTTGACTTCTTGACCCTTTTTCATCCTGATGTAGTAAAAGAGTAAGAAAGATAATATAATGGAAATTCTGAAAATGTTAATTTGGAAACTTCAAAGTATTTTTGCCATTTTGGGTTATACTAATAAAAGCATGTTTACAGCATATTTACTTATCCAGAACTCTGCAGAGATCTTTTTTCACTTTTTCACTGCTAAAAATTTCGGTCATTATGATCACCTAACTTGACTTAAATACATAGGATTTCTCAGAACTCATTTGAAAAAATCAAGGTTCAGTGTCAATAAGTCTTCTTGAACAAGAGAATTTAATTAGAAAAACCACAGCTACGTGATTTAAAACTTGTCAGTGATAGTGAATCTTCCACGTTTCACTGAGAATTGTTCTGAGAGTTAATTAAACTCATTGTTAAAAACAGGTTTCACTTTTAATTTGTCTACTGAATAACACTGACTTGTTTTCAGCCCCTGCTTTTTTCTGTAACAGCGAATGCTTCATCACCAATGCTCTGGTTTTTAGAGAGGTAAAACAAATGAATTGCCACCAAAATTCTCCTTGGTCAGCCAAGTAATTTGGGATTACTGGATCTCTCACCGTCATCTTGAATCATTTAAACATGCTTGTATTGTA
This sequence comes from Lanius collurio, assembly GCA_020086605.1. NCBI lineage: Eukaryota > Metazoa > Chordata > Aves > Passeriformes > Laniidae > Lanius > Lanius collurio. Next base: position 34,594,929 of record JACBWW010000007.1, read on the forward strand.
AAGATGAACAACAACTGCAGAAGGCAACCCAGGCTAATCAATATTGTATACCAAATGGAGGCACTCTATACATAAATAGGCTTCAAGAAGTCTGAAAAAACCCCTTGTGTTTCTTCAAGCAATGAGATTGGTACCAAAAAGTAGAAGTACCAGAAAGTAGGAAAAAAAAGGCATTTGCAGTTAATTCAGAGTTGGGAGAACTGGGTAAATTTGTAGATCAAAGAAAGAAAAATAACATAAAAATTAATTATTGACTTAGAAAAGGGATAAATCGGTAAGGAGAAAAGATTAATAGGATACAGCTTATGATTTTATATCTGAAGGGATGTAAAGTAAGATGGAAAGATAAGGATTATCCAAAATTTCCTCAATAGCTACTGACAAGACATTATATTGTGTAGTGCAATGTGCTATTATGTGTGATAAAACTGATTTGCTTGTTTGTGCAGGTAGAAAATGTGTTGTTCACTCAGGTCTGTATACCAGTTCTTTTCAGCAATTGAATTCTTATTTTCCTATTTAATGGAAAAGAGAAAACTGTATACAATGGCTCAAAAAAAAGAAAATTGGAACAGCCCCTAAGAGGACAGCATGCAATTCAGGTTGTGGCTTCTGCTGGTTGAATGTAGCAGAGGTAATAAAAAAGGTAACAAACCTCGGGGATCAGCTGACATCATTGGCACACCTTGTGAAAAAGGCAGGGCTACCTGTAATTAATAGATATCAACCTTTATGGGTATAGAACCTATGTTTTATCTTAGTATCTTTCTGAAGAAGAAAATTACTTAATTTATAAGGGATTTTCAGTGCTTGTGAAGCAATCAGATAAAAGACAATTCAACACCAGAAATTGTGGCAATACTAGTTTTCATCTCAGTGTACAAAACATTCTTATAACACAAGCAGGCAAACAAGGCAATCAAAAAACATGATTTGCATTCCTTAAATTAATCTGTTACAAAAAAGCTCTCATGTTAACTAGATTGAGTTTAACACCCCTAAAGAGGCAGTTAATAGTTCCAATTTAGAGAAAAAAGAAACAGCCACATTACAGTTTCACAGACTTCTTGATGGTTGCCTGGGAGAGTTTTCACTTTAAGTCTCCTTTTGGACTTTGTATGAAAATTGTTCTCCCAATGCTTGACCAAATGATTATGAGAAAAGAGGAACTGCTCATCTTTTAAGCCTCTGGGTTTTATTTTGAAACAACCATGGCTTTAATAGGGAAAACCTTTATTACACCTATACCACTGTTTCACTGGTTTAAAATGAATAAAAGGATAAATTCTTTCTCTCAAACAAGAGAAGATTTGTGAAAATAAAATTATCAGGATGTGAATATGGAAAGTATTTAAGGTTCAGTGTACTTTCATTACCCACCTAAATTTCAAAGTTTTTAACTATTTTTGCAAACCCGGGTTTTACCTGATGTAGCATATTAACAGTAAAAAGAATCAAATCCTTGAACATAGACTACTGCATGGCATAAATAATGTCCTAGTAAGAGGAGTCTGAGAAATTAAAACATTCTTCCAATGCTCTCACGACCCTTTGAATGTGTTGTCATCTCAAAAGATGCTGTTACTGTGCAAAGTAAGCTTAATTTGCCTGCACTCAGCAGAAGATGATACTAGACCAAGTGACTAAAGTGTAATAAAGCATCTTGTGTACATTGTTAACATAAACTTTGATGTGCAATGAAGAGTTTTGCTCTGCATGCTCCAATGGCTGTGAGATATTACTCCTTGTTATAGTAAAGGTCATGATTCAAACACTTTTCAGCTATTTGCAATGTAAGTCCTGGTTCTGCATTCCTCTAAGAACACACAAATGATGTTCTGTACTTAACACCAAAATCCCCGCTGTTGACTTACATACTTTGAGTTATGGGCATCACATGGAAATAAAAAATAAGCATCTCATTGAAATAAAGGCAAAGCCTGGGTTACAGTTACAGCACATCCTCATTTTCACACACAGCAGACACAGCAGGAGCACCCACATTCTTTTTCCTGTGTTGGTTTGGGGCCTTGGTGGGCTTTTTGAGCTTGGTATCAGCGATTCACCTAAAGAAATAGATATTGCTTAAACCTAAATATTATTGCAAGATGAAAGATTGTTACCAATGTTGATGACTGAATGTATCAACCTGATTTTCAGGTAAACAGGAAGGATTTCACATAAATATTGTAAAAACTGAAAGTAAGAGCCTGTGTGCATCATAAAAGGTAGAAGAGAAAGACAAAGAAATTTTTGCTGAGACTTACATGAAGAGAAAAGAGGTACTAGTGATATGCATTCTTTCTGCAATACACTCAGGCAGGTACAATCCCAATGGCTTTATCAAATCACAACAGGCCCTGCCTAATCATTCAGGCTTTGTGACAGAAAAGTAAATCAGGAAATCCAAATTCCCCTCGGCAACTGGAAGATACCAATTTTTAATGAGAATGTGAATAATTCATTATCTTTCCCATAAAAAAATATTTTGAATAATTTGTTAATCTTAGTAATAGCATGACAAAATATCTAGGGAAGAATGAAAGCAGCAGAATACGAAGGATATGATGTTCATTTTAATAAATTATTCCCTCCCTTCAGAGAACAGCTTTAAAGACCCCATTTGGCAAGAACTGGAGCTACAGCACTATTGATCCTGGTTATATCTTATAGGCAAGGAGAAATATATGATTTTGAGGTGAACATATAGATTATTACTACAGCATTTTGCAAAACAATTAGCCACACAAATAATCTCAGCTCTATTCGCACCACAGCAGTTAAAATATATGGCTAAAATAGACATTTACATTTCCTGTAATTACAGTGCAAGTGAAGCAGATGTTTAAATTTCAATTCTTTGCTATCTGGGGATTTTCTTACCTACCTGAAATTAACAGATTCAAATATGAGCCACTGAGGCAAGAACTGAACAAACCAAATGCATCTTTCCCTCTAATGAATAATCTTCCTGTGAATTCAACTGCTAGCAGCGAATATTTCAATTAATCCCATACCCTACCACAAAGCCAAACATATTCTTTAACTGTAATAAAATCTATTATGGGATGTCTAAGGGAGAGAATACTGACCCTCTTAAATGTTAAATACCCTTATTCAGTAGGATCTTTTCTGCTACTTGTAAAAAATGTTGGATCCAGCTATCATGTACAGTGCTAAACTGCACAGACAACACAGACTTCATCAAGGAGAAAATCCACATCTGCATGCCCAGCACACTCTGACAGCTTTCCTAACCAAGTCAAACAACTAATCCTGACAACTTTGTGACTAAAATAAAAAATATTAACCCCACTCCCCCCGATTTCCTTTCAATTCCTTGCTGACTGCAATTAAGATTGAGATTTCATGTAATTCCAGAACTGCAGAACTTCAAAACTTCAGAATTTCAGAAACTCAGAACATTTTCAGACAGCAACAGAAATATGTATCTGTTGAAGTGTTGTAGAACTCTTGAGTAGAGAAGGTAGACAAAAGAATTCATAGAGCTGTGGAAAATGTGTAGAAGCAGGTTAATTTTTTGGCAGGACAATTATGGAATGATTTGATTCCATAAATTTGACTTGTGTAATTGGGTTTTACAGAAACACGAGATAAAAAGGAGACTCTCTTGTGTAACACATCTGGGTCTGTGCTACATTGCACTGAATTCCAAAAGAGACTCCAGGCACATCCTGCTGCTACAGAGAGTACCAAGGGTTTTCAAAAAGTCTTACCCTTATCTTCTAAACTGCACTAGAGCCCGGATTTCTAAGATTTGATGCCACTTGGAATGAGGAAGAAAAAGATAAGAACAGGGACCATCATAGATATGTAAAAAGTTTACCATTTGGGCTATAAGACCTTTAAAATCAAGCTGAAGTACACAACCTTCTGCAATCCAAATTGTGATTAAAAGAAAAACTTTAATAGTTCAGTGACTTTAAAGTGTGTGCCACTATATTGGGAATTCTGTTACCACTGTGGGTAAAAATTGTTTAACTACTGAATGCATACTATATATAAATATATATGTATATATATAATTTTACTTTCTCTTAGCTTCTGTCTTATACTTCAGACCCATTTTTCATTGACGAAAAGAAAATAGAAAATATTTGACATAAAAGTTCTAGAAAAACTCATTATATGAAAAGAACATTCATTCACCAGTGTAATTATCAAGCACTCTTAAGGCACAAAACTTCAAGGCTGAAAGATTAATTTCAATAATGTGTTCTAGCATTTATGCTTTAAAATAAAATCTGTGCACTGGACAGTTACATAATAAGGTAAGTTTAGGTTGTCTTTCTCTCCTGGAAGTATTATAGTAATTAAAACAAATAGAACAAAAAAAAAAAAAAAAAAAAAAAAAAAGAAAGAAAAAAAAAACCACAGTGCAAACCAATCAGCTCTTCTTTCTCTCAAACCCTCAGACCTAATTTTGAAAAGTTTAAAATTTTACCATGATCTTCCATCTCCGAATGTTCTTACACAAAAGGTGCAATTTCTTTCCCACCCACACCCCACCTCCTCATTTAAAAATGTAAGGGACTATTTTCAAGAATTCCAAAATTGTTTACAACCTCTGTAGAAAAAAACAAAAATCTGTTACTGTTCCACATTTCCATACTGTTGTTCTATTAATACTAATGCCAGCAGGATGGATGGTGTGTTTTTGGTTATTTCTTTCATTTTTAGACTTCTATCTTCTCTCTGCAAGGTTAGATGTGCATCTCCAACATAGCTTCAATGTTTCTCAGAACTCAACAGCTGGGTAGACAAGGAAAGTCAACTTAGAGACACAAAGAAAAGCTACAGCAAAATCAACAGTTTTAGTTCTCAGTCAGCAAATTATCTAGTTTAGGGCAGGAGGGAAACCTAGTCTTCACTGTATCTTTGGGGCCCAGCATGGATGTGGAAGGGTCTTGCACAGATGAATTAATGGGAGACAGAGATGTCACTGTTCCAAGAGCAGAGGATGACAGGGAAAATGGAAATAAAACAGACATCTAGAAAATCAAGACTCCTAATTTGTGCTCGAGAAATAATTGCTCAATATTGCCGGTAATTTCCCCACTGTGCATGTGCTGCTGGAAACAAAAGATTAGTGCAGATAATTTTTTATAGCCAATTTAGAGCTAGACATAGATTTACTGAGTAATTTACAGGATGAAACAAATCTGTGGCTCTGAAGTTCTCACTGGGTTTATTACCTAAACAGGTGAAGGCTAGAAGCAAGAATCAGGAAGAAGGGAGGAATTAAGCACTCCTGTCTTATTCAAGGGCACATCCTGACTCCATCCTGTCCATCCACAGCTGTTATCAAATGGACTACCAGCAATATGCTATTCTAAGTCAAAATTAATCATCTTTTCATTTTCTAGTTCTTTTGAAATTGAAGGCGATAACTTCTTATCAAATTATAAAACAGAGCAGATCCTTTTAAATGGAGAAATTGGCCAAGATAATGTGAAATAACAGCCTCCCCTGAGGCTGATTTGGATAGTTTAAATGCTCTGAAGTACTGTACTCTGGATGTTCAGTAACAAATGATGATACTCTGAAGGCAGCCTACTGTAGAGCCTAGCTAAAATCTGTGACGCAATTACAGCCCAAAAACCTGTTTTTCCTGATAAATCCACATGGGAAGTCTTATGTGGATCTGCGTGAGACTATGCAAAATTTGTATTTCTGATGTTTCCCCATCTTTTATTTGGATTCTGAATAGCTTTTTCCTTCTCTCTTCTATTGCAACATCAGGAGAACATGCTGAAATAAACTTTTCCTTAAACAGCCAAGGGAATGTACCACTCCTGCAACTCACAGCATTGTTTTAAGAGAACAGTAACTGAGAGTTTTTGTGTATTGTTACAGTGCTGCCTTTCACTTCCCTAACTTCAAGTTATTTCACTAGAATGGATTCCTGACAAACACATATAAAGATATCTACAGCATATAATCTGTAAAGGAAGTAAAATTAAAAGGTAAAAAGAAGGCATATAACAGGTCAAATAAACACATACACAATATGTATGGCCTGAAGAGACTGCAAAGAAGGACAAAGAAAAATCTTTAAGCTTCATCCTTCTTTTTATTAGAAGGCACTTGTGCCTTCTAACATGTCACAAATTTCCCTATTGATTTTCTCTATGTGAGGAAAGCCTCAGGGTGCTGTGGCTTTAGAGAGCTCTCCTAGGTTTTCCATGCTGAGAGCAGAGACAACCTGCACTCAGGAATGCCACCAACTTAATCTCACTGATTTTGTCAGCACACCTCTCTGGAGATAAATATGGCTTAGACCACATCATTTGTGGTGTCACATCCTAGGACTGAGTACTGACACCCTCTCCAGAAAAGCCTGTTTGTCTGTCAGCTGTAACATGAGGACACTGCTCTTTCAGGATGGTTTCACAGGGGAGAGGCAAGTCAGGGTGATTCAGTACTCAGGAAAATGCCATGTGCATGGATCAGGCAGGGATCCCACACCTTCCCTTCTGCTGGAATTTTCACAAAGCAAACCCACCTTTGTGCAAGCTTCCAGGTACTATGACAGTACATCAGAGAGAACTGGACAAGGGAAAATGCCAGCTGGAGGTTTAAACAAGGAACAGTCAGAGAGACAGATACCCAAATAGGGCCAGGAAGGGAAGTCATTGTGTCCTGCACAGACTAGGTTCAAGAAGGCTATTTTGTGGGGAACATAAACAGCAATTTCTTCAATAGCACATGTAATCTTTTGAGCAGCAGTTCACCTGCCTGTGATGCAGAGTCTAACTCAGTACAGCAGGTACCAAAACTCTGGATTGATTCTACTGAGAAATGTAGTAAGGTGTGAGAAAATACCTAAGAAAGTTAAAACAGAATGGTAGTTACAGCTCAAGAACTCAGCAAGAAAGTACTGAAGTGAAAAGCTATAAAAAATCTATAGAAAGAAAACAATCACAAGGTGAAAACCAGCAATATCATGGATAAACCCATTCCAAGAGAAAGGCTGACCTGTCCTCAAATCACTAATGATGACCTGGGCAGCAAAGATAGAGCCCATGCCTTGTTGGGAATACTGACCATGGCAATACCTAACCTAGCAGTGTGTTAGTCCTGGTTATGTACTGCATGTATCAAACCATAAAACAAATCTGTGTATTCTGAAATCACACAAATCCTGCTTGCAAAGTCTCTCTGTACACAGCAAAAGATGCCCACACCAAAAGCGACCCCGTGAGGAAGGAATCTCACATGCTAAGGTGAAGGACAGGTAGGTTTCTCACTCAGAAAACAAATCCAGTGAAGATGGTAATAAAATATTCTTATGAAGCTCCTGGCTAAATGATCACCAACTCCATGGGACCTCCAACAGCCAGAGAGAAACACCAGTCTACAACAGGATCTGGCCTGACAGTAAATCTTTCTCTGACAGACTGGTGCTGATGACACATGGACCATAAATTTTTACACTAGTTATCCAACAGTCAGTAATTCCCCATCTAAATGCAGTCTCCAATCAGCCAGCCTCTGTTCTATATTCACAGCAATGTAACAACTAAAGTTAAGCCTGACTTTGTGCAGTGAATTGGCCCTGGTGTTAATCCTGAACCCTCTCCCAAAGCCAGCCCTAACAGCACTTCAGGAGCAGGGACAGAATTAGTCAGGTACAAAAACACTGAGATGTTAAAGGCAACCTGATCTAGCAAACTGTGCCTCTTCCCAAAAACTAGAAATAGCAGAGTAGTAGGAGAAGATGAGCTGCAGACCTGAGAACTCAACGTACCCTCAGCTTGAGGAACTACCAGCGGGAGCCACTGATAGTTCAGCAGAACCTCTGATGGAAGTTATAAATTGGAAAATTATTTCTGCTTGTTGTGAGTGAACAAACCCTGGTCATAAAATGCATTTAAAACACGGAAGAGGAAAGAAAACAGTATTTTCCAACATGTTTTCAAAATAGTCTGCTAGAATGGAGAAATATTTCTCAAAGCTTTTTTTTTTTTTTCTTTTTTTTTCTTTTTCTGGCTCTTCAAATCGTTTTGAGATAATGGAAGTATTACAAAAGAAACAGAGACAGAGGAACTAAGGACAACTAGGGCAAACAAGCATTTAGTTTTGCTGTTTTTTCAGTCTTTGAAAGCAATAATAAAAAACAGGCTATGCATGCAAAATTACTGAAAGAGAAAAGCAGATGCAAATAAGCATAGAACTCAAGAAGCAAATCTTGAAATCTAATATTTTAGGGAAATAGCCTGAGGACCTGAAAAAAAATTATGCCATTTCTTGGGTGAAATTAGTTTAAAAGCCAAATTATCTGTAAACATAGTGGACTGTACATGACATAAAAAGTATACTAAAATTCTTTCTCAAAGAATGTTGAATCAAATATGAAACTATAATAGCAACATGCTTCCAAAGAGCATATACAGAATTTTAGTACCTCAAATTTGATTGCTATCAACTGGTTTTACACTGCAGGCAGCTTTTTGGAAACTGTCTCATTAACATTAAATATATTTATCAAATATATTTCATCTTTCCTTCCTAAATGCTCAGCAAAATTAATAAATCAAAGAAGGAAAAATTAAAGAGTTAATCACGGAGTTCTCCATGGGAAAAGAGATAAACATGATACAGGTGACATGACAATATAGAAGTTTTAAAATATAAAACTTGTGCTGGAATATGGACAGAAGTATCTAAAAAGCTGATTGAGCCAACTGCCCTGTTTACTGCTCCTGTTTGATACTGCACCAAGTGGTTACAACAGAGAGGCTTATGGATCACCCAGAACAGCAGCTCAGCCATAAAATGCAGTGCCTGGAGGTTGAATGTAAAATGAGATCACACCTTCACTATGAGGACTGGGGGAAGTAACAGAGTTTGTGTTACTGGGAAGACAGGGCAAGGAAAAAGGATACCCTGCTATGAGTAACAATTTCACAGCATGGACAGTATCTTGGACTTCTTGTGAAAGGATGATGAAAAAATGACTCCTAGATTCTCAGACTATCTCACTATTTCTGAATTTCTACGCTCAGTTTTTAGAGTGAGTGAGGAAAAAACAAATAATTAATTAGCAACAAGCATAGTTTTTCCATAAGCATGAATGCTGCTCATAAAACGACCTAGCAATCATATTGCAGCAAGTCTATCAAGAATAATATTTAGTTACAACACATTTTCAAAGTATTGTTTCTTTTGTATAGGGAATAATGGTAAGCAGTATCACCTGCATCTAATCTGATCTTCACCTACTGATCACGCCATTAAGATATTTCAGACACAAAAAATGAGGAAAAAGTACAACTTTTAAAGATATTTCTGTGAAGTGATTGCACTTTCAGTTTTACTGTGTACATAAATTAGATTGTTTTGCACAGTTCCTCACTGCTTCTGTGGAAAAAAAAATATAAGGTCATGGCAAAATTTACAGCCTTTATATATGTGTGTGTAAAATGTTGTGCTGGTTTCAGCTGGGGTAGAATTAACTTTCTTCCCAGTGGCTGGTATGGGGCAATGTTTTGGATTTGTGCTGAAGACAGTGATGATAGTATAGGGATGTTTTTGTTATTGCTGAGCAGGGCTTACACAGAGCCAAGGCCTTTCCTGCTTTTCCTACAGCCACACTGGTGAGGAGACTGGTGTGCATGGGAGGGTGGGAGGAGACACAGCCAGGACAGGTGACCCAGACTGACCAAAGGGATGTTCCAGACCATGTGACATGCTGGATCAGTGTATAAAGTTGGGGGAGGAAGGAGGGGACATTTGGAGTGATGGTGTTGGTCTCCCCAGGTCACTGATACATGTGATGGAGCCCTGCTCTCCTGGAGGTGGCCAAACAGCTGCCCAGCCATGGGAAGCAGTGAAGGAATTGCTTGTTTTGCTTTGCTTGTCTGTATGGTTTTTGCTTTCCTATTAAACTGTCTTTATCTCAACCCATGAGTTTTCCACCTTTGACCCTTCCAGTTCTCTCCCTGATCCTGCTGCTGGGTGAGAGTGAGTGGCTGCCTGGGTTGAAACCCTGAGAAACGGATATATAGAAAATGACATGACATCCAGATCAATTCTTACACCTCCTTGTCTTCTAAATCCTTCTTTCTGTATCACCTAGAAATGTTTTGAGGCATAGTCAGCTCCCAGAAGAGAAAACAAAAAGAGTTCCTTGCTGGGAACAGTAAGGTCTGCAATATCCTTTAGAAAATAAAAGATCTGTCAAGTACACCTACAGGAAAATCAGAGTACACGGAAAATTATTTGAATGAAATTGTAAGCAAGTGATCCTTGTGTCATATTTCTAAATCAGGTCTTTAATGTGAGATAGACACTATTTCTTCATGGAAAATGTTATGGCTTATTCTGATATCTATCTTAACATGAAAGAGATGCTCACATATTTGTGAGAGTATGAGCAAAGAAAATTAATGTCTCTGGTAAATAATTGAAGATATGAATAATTTAACTGTGTGTTCTGAAATTATAAAGCACTTCTGAGAAGTAATCAATAGAAATAATTAGTAGGAAAAATATTAAAAATAGGTACAGAAATCTACTTATCTTCTATAATTCAGCAATGAATAATTTGTAATTATTCAAATATGCAACTTCTTTGAAAATCTAAGCCTTATCCTAACACCAGATAAAACAAATCAATTATTATCATATAAAAGTCATAAATAAATTTTGGTAAAATTACAGCACTAAAGACAATTCATTCCTTTCATATCCCATCTTAGATCAGATATGATCAGCAATGCTACCTAAAATTTAATTCAGGAAATTAAACCAAGTAGTTTAATTCTTTCCAGATAGTTCAGGCCTATAGTCTCTGGGAGAATTTTAATAAGAAAATACAGAAAGCAGTACTTTCCAAATAAAAAAACTACCTTAAAAAAACTGAGACAAACAACAAATAAATGAAACCAAAAAATAAACAATCACCCCCCCTCCCAACAAAACAAAAATGAGTTTAAATGACTGACAATGCTGAAGAGAAACATAAGTGTATCTAGAATAAAATAATTGTAAAGTCAATTTTCTTTTTTGTTTTCTATTAATTTGGCAAAAAGTAAAAGTCATTACAAATGTCTAACTCATTGATTTTTGGAATTTCTTTCCTCTTCTTTTTCGTCTTAACCAATCCTTCAAACTACAAAAAAATTATTTTAAAAATAATTTTATTAGCAATTACATATTTTTCCACTTTATTACATGTTTTTGGAAACTGTGACTTGTTGCAGGTTAAGTTGATAAAATAAGTAACATTAATAGTTTAAATATATTTTAAGGGTTAAGGAGTTACATACCTTGTGGATGTTTAAAAAGAAGTTGAAAAACAGATTCCGTAGGAGTGGACTGGGACAGGATGGATGCACTCAGATGCTGGCTCAACAGCCCCTCATCTAATAAAAAAAAATTATAAATTATTTGTGGAAGCTCATTTAGAATTCAAAATTGGTGAAACCATTTCCCTAATAAAACAGCTTCACAGACAGAGGTTTCAAAAAATACATTCTTGAATGGCAGCACGTGGCCCCCTTTCCCCTGCTCTGATTAAAGGTCTTCTCAGTATTTTCCTCATTGTGAAATGTATAGATTCAATATGGGTATCTTTTAAATAGAACTGAAATGAAATAACACAGTACCAAGAAAAATCAAAGTTGAAAATGTTTTCAGTTAAATAACATCTAGAGACTACAAAATAAACTGTTTCCTAAATTAAAAATCAGGTAGCAGTGATGGTGACATGAAATAAAACGCAGGTTTGGGACCAGCAGTACTGACAGAGTTGCAGATAAGAATTGCTTTCTTGTTGGTGAATTACTGGATCAGCCACCAGATCACTTCATAAAAACAGAGGATTTAGAGATGATTTAGATTGTTTCACTGATTACTGTCAATGCTGTGGATAAATGAAAAATGAGATAGGAAAAACTGGTTTGAAATCCAATTTTATAAACAGGTCTTTGAACTGTTCAAGCAGCCAAAGGAAATTCCTTGTAGGAAATCTGTCCAGCAGCTAACTCCAAGAACCTGAGACCAACAGATAGGCTACATCTGTAAAATATGCCATATTAAAGGGTGGTAACATTGAATGCTGAACTGCTGACAGGAAGATAGGATACACAGGACTGACTCATCTAAAACCCAGGGAAGACTGTCATTTGGGGCTATGGAACTAAGTTAAGAAGCTTTAAGAAACAGAATAATGATTAAAGATGTTCAGGAAGGCAAAGAACAGCTCTCTTGGCACTATCAAACTTCTTGCTTCTGTTTGAGAAACAGCCTCAAAATCATTTCACCTCAAGAACAAAGTTTTGGGTATCAGAAGCCAGCTTAGAGGTTCAAAATAAGACTTGCAAACTGTGAGGAAAGACGAAAAGAACTGAAGGGCCCTTTCCAAATACTAAAAGATGGGTGCATAAGAAAAGCCATCACACTCATTTTAATATACCAATAAAACAATTGTATCACCTTCTTTCTTGACCTCAGAGACTGCAGTGGCAAAAACATGGCTATAGTGAAATCTTTCTCTGTAATGCTAATTATTCTAAAGGAATTATTTTCTATATTTTTTTCCAGGATGCTAATAAGCTGAATACTGTAAATTTCCCCAGGAGTTTTCTCAACTTTAAAATATATGGTATTTATTTTTAGCTTATATGCTTCTACTTATTCAGCTAAAAAGTAATTTTCACACAATTAGCTAACTAAGCTCCAGAGATCTTTCTTTATCTGAAAAATAGTTTCACTGTACAAAATTAAAGGCACCAGGTTATGCTTCATGATGCTTCAAAATTGCATTTATCTATTCAGAGGTAGATTTATATACTGCACATAATTTTCCTAATCGGTAGCTAAAATAATGATTTGAATTGTTTCAGAATCAGTACAAATTGATGTTAGCATTTTTATTCTAAATTGATTAGATGATTGAAAATAGTTTTTCTTCACATCTTTACTATTTCATTCTAACACTGGCACACATATATATGCAATAATACTTACTCCAATATATTTTGCCTGAAAGAAAAATGACCAAGTAGCAGATTTGCCTTGGAGTACTTAGTTCAAATGAATTAAGTCACAGAAAGTAGTTTGAAAATATTTTGCAAAGTACATTTAAAAAGTGGCAATTCTAGTTTCGAAATCTTTGAATGGAAAAAGACACAGCCAAGCTACTGTGCATGCAGCCTTATCTTGGACATAAGCTAAGCTTTAATAAGCAATCTTATACACTACCACAGATATCAGTTTTGCTACTGCAGGTAACACTGGATGCCAGAGGAACCAATTCACCTCCCTTATACAATTCCTAATTACTGCTGTAGCTTTAATCTTTTCTTTGAGCACAGCCCTTCACTCTTTGAAACGAATATCCACTATAGAAGCTGTTGCAACTTTTTCTTGAACTATATATTTGGCCCACTGAAAATATGAAATTAAATTATCCATGTTGACTGAAATAAAGTACTAATACTTAGGGAAAATTCTTATATAGGTTAACTCTGTGGGCTCTGGTTTACACTGGAGATTTTACTAGTACCAATTATTTTTATCATTTTTGTTGCTTATAAAAAACTCTTACTGGAAATATTATACAGTGGTATTTACAGAAGAGTAGTACCATTCAACCTGAAACAGCTGAACTAGTACAAATGGTTGCTAAACCATCTGTGACAAGAGTTTGCATACTCTGTAGTTCTGCTCATTGACTCATATTGGGGAAAATCACCTGCTGTCAAATAAACATTACTCACATGACTATTCCTAATGTAGCTATGAATGCCTGTGTGAATAAGAGCTGCACATTTAACCACCCAAGTGTCTAAATCCTGGGAAGAAAACTTACTGGTATTAAATTAAATAATAAAATACCTAGTTTTAAGAGGTCCAGGGTTGTAGTAGTAGTTTTACCTGGTCTATAATTATCCCAAACAGAGGACTGTGTGTGCTACAACAGCAATCATAATTCAGAGAAAGAAACATTTCTGAGGAATAATGCTCTTGGGTTTGACAAAGCTTCAGAAATGCAAATGAAAGCTTCAGAAATGGTCCTGATATGACATTTCCCAATTAATGTCTATTTTAATTCCTCGGCTCTGCAGTTCTAAACATAATTCCACATCTATTTAGGGCAGGAACTGCCTATGGAATGTTACTTGACAGCAAGATACAGATAACTTGTGTAATTTTCTTTAAAGCATCAAGTAAACCTGTAAACGTTGATGTTTATTGTCTGTACACGTAAATCAAGATGCCCTACTTTCTCTTCAGAAGGGGCACATGGTCTATAACAATTTCTAAAATTCAAGATCAGTCAGGCATGTCACTCTGACTTCTGAGTTGCTTTCTGTTGATTGCCCCATTCCACCCTCTCTCTGGCCTCCAGAAACATCAGCAATAAGCCTGAAAAATTATTTCTCAGGACATGTAAGGACCAGGAATACTAAACTGAACTTGTGCATCCATAATTTTTCTTATAAGACTAGATTTCTCTTCCTCTGGAAACATGGAAATAAGAATTCCAGAAAGTATTCCTACCCAAAGCAAATCATAGAACAAACATCTAAATACAGCTTGAATGCATAAATCAACTATCTTGTTGTGATTAAAATAAAGCAAACTTTATGTACACGTCACCAAGAGCAACTGAATTAGAAAATTAACATTCCAATTAATCTGATTAACAAATTCGAGATAGATTTTAAAAGACAGGTATGATTTTCCTTTTATAAAGATTGCAGTGTAATTTTTTTCTTTCAAAGAAAACCTTTTCTAACTCCACAGGTCACAGAAACATTAGATCATCATCATGTCAGGCATACTGAAGGGTAAAGAAAAATAAAGATTGAAAACTTCTGAGGCATAAAAACAAACATCAGTCATTCACTTTCTAAGCTGGATGCTTCTGTCTCTGTCACTGTTCCTGAACAAAGAAATGTTCTATAGTTAGAACAATAACTGTTTTCACTTAAACAATTAAACAATTGTTTCTCAGAATTTCACAATCTACTAGGCTTTAGTTACAATATTTAAGCTCTCTAAATAATTTCCCATGAAGCTGCATCACAGATAAGTTTGATTATTCTTCTCCACTATTTGGTGAGCAGCACACTGGATTACGGTTCTTACAAATAATACCTAAGAGTACTGGACTACTAAACTGCTCAGTCTGGCATGACATTAACTCTCAATAAGACAAGCAGCTTGCATCTCTTAATTGCTCTTGTTGCTGTACAAATCAGAATCCCAGCTTGTACTTTCCACTAGAATGAAGCATTCTGCATTCATGGG
The DNA here is from genome assembly GCA_020086605.1 of Lanius collurio. Taxonomy (NCBI): domain Eukaryota; kingdom Metazoa; phylum Chordata; class Aves; order Passeriformes; family Laniidae; genus Lanius; species Lanius collurio. The sequence continues at coordinate 34,610,214 of JACBWW010000007.1, forward strand.
ATATAATATATATATTATACCACAGATGTAATACACACCTACACTGCAAAAGTTTATATAACCAGTTATTTCCTGGTCACATAGGGGGGGTTGCACAGCTAGTAATTCAAAGCACTTCTAATTCACACTGCCTGGCCTAAGGTAAGCACACAGGGTAGATGGAGTGAGGGGAAAACACAAAGGGTTAATATTTTAGCATGAAGATTGCATTACTATTAATGTGAAAGTCACTCTGTCTTCAGCTGTTCCAAGAATGATGAGTTGATGAACAAAGGAATTCAAAACTGAGGTACACCAACAATTTATCAAGGTAACTCTAGACTGAATCTCTACCATCCATCATGTCAGTCCCTTTCCCTAATTTACATTGCATTCTCTGTCATCATCCATGTCATTAATAAAGGTCTTGAATAATACAGGCCCCAAAGCTGACCCCTGGGGTGCAATAATCATTACCAGCCAGCAGCTGAATGTCAAGATGTTGATCACTATCATTTGAGACCAATAGTTCAGCCAAGTTTCCAATCCACTCAGCAGTCTGTTCATCAAGCCTAGACTTCCTTAGTTTCCAAACAAGAATGTTACAGGATACACTGACAAAAGTCTTACTAAATCATAGTATACTATATTCACTGCTCCTCCTTTATTTGCATAATCACTCATTTCCATAAAGAAGGCAATCACATTTGTCAATCATCATTTGCACTTTAGAAATCAATTTGACTAGTCCTGATTACCTTCTTGACCTTCATGGGCTTGGACAGGGACTGTAAGAGACTGTGCTAATCATGGGTTACACACACTGCAAAAGGTGTCCAATGCAAAGAGCATCCAATAACCCCACCAGAGCTTCAGGTGAGGCTCACCATCCTACTGATCCTTCAGTCTTCCTTCTATCACTTTTCAAACAACAAAGCCTTTTCCCAGTCAACAGAAACATCTCCTGATCAGCATGAATTTTCATAGAAAACAACAGCCTCACAATCATTTTGGCCAACTGTTTATTACATTATGAATTTTATCTGGATTTGTGGATCTGAATACATCCAGCTGCTCTAAGAAGTCTACAGCCTGTCACTCCCCTACAGGCAGCCCATTTCCCTCCCAGACCAGCAAGTTCACCCACCACAGCACACATCTAACTGGCTCTTGCCATTAATACTGCAGTGCCAGGCAGAAACCTCAGGAATTCCTGACTGCTTCAGACCAAAGCTGCAGCTGCCACCTGGATTGCAGAAGTAATGACTGCCCAATCAGAATGATTGCCCAAGAGCAGCTCCTGTGGTGAGCAGTCAACGTTTATGCTTCCTTTTCTACTGTGAGCAGCACTTTGGAGCCTTGTGCACATGCACTGAATGCCATCTCCTGCATCAACAGCCCTGGCTCCATGTGCAGGGCCTATCTGCAGTGCTCCTTGTCACTTAAGGACACCCAGATGCCAGATAAGTAGGAAGCTGGACAAGACTCTGCTCCTCTTAATGCCAAGATCCCCTCTCTGGCAGGTACCCTGCTCATCAGGGGAACTCGGACTGTCCCCAAGATCCTGGCCATGATTCACTCAGCCTGTAAGCAGTGAATCCTCTGCATGCTGTTACTTCTTTCAGTACTTGCCAGAAGGGAACATCAAGCAAAATTCAGAACTGGTCTAATAATTTACAAATTGAACTCTATTTCGTGACAGTCATGAATGAAAATATTTCAGCAGTTAACATGGCAAACTGCATTGATGTCTGCCAAAAAAAAAAAAAACCAAAGAAACCTGGTCAGCAGAAGTTCAGACTGTTTAGTCATGAGACCAAGATGCTTTTGACCAGGCACCTTTTAGGTAAACATATGTCCAAGATCCCCCATGAAAGAACCACACATGTGGTAAAAGCTGCATTTCTTTATTTCCAATTCATATTCAGAAGGTAGGACTAAAAAGTTTCAGTGTAATGCAAAAAAAGAACACAAATCTACAGTTTTTAAAAGTCACATTTCTTCACCTACTCTATGCACTACAAACTCCAAATCATAGCATGAGTGTGTAAACAGTTACCTTTGAAGAGGTTTGATTCATTGTTCTCTTATGGTTTTGGTTTTTGCTATTTTTCTTATGTTTATTTACTTATCAAGATAAAACTAGGACGTTTATCTTCATTTTCTTGTTATTTGTAGATGCCAGGACATGCTTCAGCACTAGTTTTCTGGAGCTAGCTACAATGCTGTGTCTGAGTAGGTGGAGATTCAGAGAACCCTTTAAAGTCTTCTGATGCACCCAAAGTGAAATTTCCTCTTTGACTGAGTAAAGTTTAGTCATCAAAGAATGTGGGATTTAGAACCTGAGTTCTTACAGCATTTGTGAAATCCCAGTATGGACAGTTACTTATTAATCTCTGATAATTCTGAATCTCATCCTTTAAAGCATATTTGAAAATATTGATGAAACATACTTGTTTGGAAGATCATCAGAAAAAAAAAAAAAACCAAAAAAATAGAAAAAAAAAAACCTTAACTAAAAATGTTTTGCCCTTGCTCTCTTACTAACTCCTTTGGTTACCCAGAATCTGATCAATGATATAAAATTTTTGAAGGCAACTGAGGAACAAAAGCAAAACAAAGCATCAGCTGTTTGATTTAGACACACAGCTACCAGAACACATCCCAGGAGTCTCCTGTTGCCAAAATGCTGCAGGGCAGTCCACAGCCAGCCAGCAGCTGCACATCCACATGAGGCTGTGTGACCCAAGAAGTCTACTGTGAACAGTTGTTTCAGGCTTGTGTTCTTTTCTGTCTCCCACAGCACACTCTACAGTGTTTTCAGGGTGGATTTGGATAATACACAACAACTCTTATTGCCAAAAAATGGAATGAGGCAAATTTAATCACATCCCTTTCACAGTTCTAATGCAACCCATACAGCTTAAATTCCTCCCCTCACCACCCCCCAAAAAAATTTAAAAAAAATCCAATCTCCTGTACCTTTCAGTGTGATATCTATCACCACATTTTCAGAAGTTGGATTTATGAAGGATATGAGGGCAGAGGAGCACTCGCCAATGCAGGCACTTATGGTGGTTGTTTCCATCTGCTGAGGAGGATGACCAGATCCTGTAAGGTGAAATATCCACTCTCCAAACTGTGAATGAAACATGCCACTTTTTATTATTTGACAAGTCAGAGCTGTAGATTTTAAAGTGTTTTGCCCACCTCTTTCTTCCACTGCTCAGTGTCTCTGCTATAAGCAAACTTCAATGTATGCTTTTTTTTTTTTAATTCCTTCAAGCTGATGTTATTTCCAGATAACTAAGTATTGCTACCTGGAAATCAACAGCTCCATTCTGGGAGACATTCACATCTCCTTTTTGTATTTAATTTCTGTCCTACTTCAAGTACATAGTATTTAACTTCTATTCATCTATTCAGAGCTTCCAGGGTAGAGAATGGAAAGATGTAGGTGGTTGCAAAAGCAACAACTCAAAGCACATATATTAGAACATATTAGAAGAAAGGAGGTGAAGTGAGAAGTTCTCTCCAGAACACAAAGGAAGAAAGAAAAGAATTCTTTGGTGGAACAGCAGTAGAATCACACAAAAAGCTAAAAGTGTTACTCCAAAGATAAAAAAAAACCATTACCTTTAGACACAGAAAAATCAAGGATATTGGAAAGAACTTGTACATGTAAGATTTCTGTGGACCATCAGGTTCCAGAGAAGATAAGGACATTGTGTCCTCTTGGACTGACCTTGGATACACACTGTTCATATAAGAATTGCTGTCTCCTTGTTTTTATCCTTAATAAATATTTATGAGAAATTCTGAAAATAAATGCTGTGCCAACACCACCTGCAAATAATGGTCTGTTCAACATACTTTAACAGGAAAATACTGCCACATGACTTCCTTCAGTATTTGTTTTCTTCATATAAAAGAGTATTTACTTTTTTAGTATTACTTAAAACACTACTGAAAACTGCTAGTAGCACTCAACTGGAATAATTCACAGGTCAGCAGTCTTTTAGGATAGCTGAAACTCAAAAAAAAAAAAAATACAGAGAGGAAATTGCACAGAAAGCAAATGCTTCATTTAACCACATCTCACAGGATGAAATATTACCATTTACATTGTACTATCAGGTTTTCTTTTTTATTCCAGCTGTAATTTAAAAAGTTAGTAGGTCATGTTGATGACACGTCTCTTTATTTACTTGTTTCTCATTCAACTTTAGGAAAATTCACAGAGAAAAAAAAGTCAACAATTCTAAGGTGTTCAAAGTAAAAAGCCTTTAGAGATAAAATGAAAGGAAGAATTCACTTTTTCAAGTGTGTGACCTTCTAAAATTTAGTTCAGATAAAAAATGAAACTATTTAATTTTTTTGGGGGTTGAGAAAAACATCAAGAAATTTAATTTCAGAGGTGACA
>JACBWW010000007.1:34619995-34718621 GCA_020086605.1 Lanius collurio
ATCTGTGGTGATAAATTATGAAAGCAGATAGACTTTTTTTCTTGTTGTTAATTTCCTGCACAAGGTAATATGCAATCTGCAGCAGCCAAAAGTCACTACAATTAAATCTAATTCACGTCTGTGCCAATGACCTAAATATAATATATATAATACTCCCAGACAATTCATATAGTTTGCATCCATTGTTTCTTAGCCCCTATTCAAATACCAATTCATTAAATGATTGGCAATAGCACTTGTCAAGGTTTAACATAGTGTGTGAAGATGTTTTATCATGCATGAAACAAAAGACAGACTAGAAAAAACTTCAAGTTTTATACTTTTAATTTAATGGAATCCTAGGTAGCAATATATAGGGAAGCTGAGTAAATAACTTTGTTCTCCTTCAGAGCCCCTTTTAGGAACAGCTGGTCTGGCCAAAATCTGTTTAGTTTCTGAAAGCTGCACCTATAATGACTTTATATGATTCCTTTATTTTCCCCATATGGTCCTTTGTATCTTCTTAGCTTTATTTTATTACAACACTCCTCTCCCCTCTCTGACCCTTAAACCATTTTGCAGGAATAGAATCATAAAATAATAGAATAATTTAGGTGGGAAGGGACAAACCAGCTCTGGAGTCTTCCCTGTATTATGTTCTTCATGCCTAGAAAAGGCACTGTTTCTTCCCTGTCCAGCACAAATGTCTTTCTTTTTGTTTTTTGTTTGTTTTGTTTTTGTTAAAGATTCTGAATTCACATCCTAAGAGGCTGTGACAGAGGCACTCAGCGCCACTCCTTCAGAGGCAGAGTTTCCATGCATCTCTCCTCCCTTTTCTCATCTCTCCATCATGAAAGGTCACATATTTCATACAATTAACTGTCAATAATATCCAAAGTGTTCTTTATGGGACCTGTATTATTAACTAGCATTCAGTGGTCAATAACAAATATTTTTCTGAACCCTGACCACCTGGAACTCTATCCAATCCGAATGAAAATATAAAAGCTGAGCCAATTTATGCAAGTGCTATTCCTAGAAAGGACAGAAATGTTAGGCAGCTAACATCCTAAAAGATGGAAGGGCTTCTGTGATGGAGGAGGAAAAAGTGGAGTACATAACAACAAGAGGGTTGAGACTTGCTTTGTAGAAGTCACTCTCGAGGTGACTGTGAGTTTGGAGAATAAAATGGCTCTAGGTATTTGCTTGAAGCTTCTTTGCAGCTACATTGATCAAATTACTCACTGCCCTTACAAGTTGCTTATAACTGCCATGACTATGAGATATTCTTGTATTCTTCCATTAACATTTTATCTACTAACCTAAATATTTACCTAGTTATCATCTTTATTATTAGATACTTACAAAGCTTCTAACCAGCTGGTTTGTTTACAGCTTCTCCTTCTAATATCTCTTGAATTATTTACAATCTACACTGCAGTCCTGCCCAAAACCATTCCAACAAAGCATTCCAGGAACAAAAACATCTGTACTTCAGCTTGAGCTGCTTTTCCAGTTTAATTGTTTTCTTCCTCAGGCTATAAAATGTCTAAAACACATATTTAAAATGTCTAAAAGATTGTATATTCCAAACCCACTGTACAATACACAATTCAATTTGTTTTGAGAAGAAGGCTCTCTTCTATCTCTTTTGTGAAAGCACAGAAATCTTACTCACAGGTTGTTTTGGGTCAGTCTCAACTGCAAAATGGTTGGGATTGCTGTTAGCCATTTGTAGCACCAGAGTTTCATGAGTGGGATTAGCAAGAGGTATGTGTCTATAAGTCCATCTGGAGAAAAACATACATACAGTGATGATTAATTACAAAGCTTCTTCCATTACATGTCATTATTCATAAATTACAAAGCTTCTTCCATTACATGTCATTATTCATATTTTTTTTTTATTTCCTGAAGAATTTGGGGTTTTTTATTTAATCAAGTTTTATTGCATTAGGATTTCCCCACTAGTGTGGACACATTTATTAAATTATTATTATTATAAATAACAATAAATCTTGAATTCATTCAGTGTTTCATTTTGTATAATTGTTGCATTGTTCATTACAGCCTAATCATAAAAACATTATGTTGCATATGTAGGTTATATATTTTAATGAGTATAGTGACTCTCCCTGAACAAAGATTGGAGTATGCCGATTGCCTAATTATGCTTTAAATCAACTGGCCCTCTATTTTACAGACTTTCCTTCTTTGTTTTCCAGTTAAAGAGCAGACATGAGATAATTTCAATAGGGATAAAATTTTAAAAATATTTAATAAAACTCCCAACATTTCCTCTTTTCTGGTCAAAATAGTGTATTTTTTGTTTTTAGCAAAGTTATATGACCATAAATCACATCCTTGTTGTAACACCAAGGGACACAAAGGAGAGATTCAAGGTGAATAAGTGAAAACAGTAAATAAGAAAACTCTGAAAAATGAGATACATATATTGGCTTTGCTGTAATTTATCTCCTAATGGATATTCCATCTAGTCAAAGCTGTGGCAGTTCAATGGGAAGATCGCTCCACATATTTATCATATGGAAAATATTAGTCTGTTAATCATAGCTAAATCAGTAATGAAAAAGAAAATATAGAAAAAGTAACATTTAGAAGATATTTCAGTCCTGCTTTGTGACTGTAACTTTAGACCCTAAACTGCTCACAAGTGTGCCCTTTCCAACCTATGCAGTGACATAAATCCCCAGCAGTGAGCAGCAGACTTGTTTCTGACTAGCACTGTCAAAGCATTGTATCATTGACATCTCAAAAGCTGGGTAAAGAAATATTAGGAAACTAACACTGGAACTTCAGATTCACTTGATGATTCCCATTTTTCACATATACCATCTCTATCCTTTTTTTTTTTTGGTCCGGTCTCTTTCATACATAATTCTTAGTCGAAAGGAAAATTAAGTTGAAATATGTGAAATTTTAATAAGAAACTACTTGACTGTTAGAGGTTATGTTAGAAAAATTGTTGTATTTGGCAGTAAATTCCAGATCACTGTGAACATCATTCAACTGACTCATCTTCAATGACTCCACTGTAGAGCCCATAACAAGATGGATAAGGAAAGATGAAAAACAGCAGGGAGAAGGTTTCCTTCCTTAGAGACATATGCTAAGGGATGTGTTAAATCTACCTTGACACAAACAAAAAGCAGATCTGACTGTGATAACCTCAAATGTTAGGGAATCTGAAGAAGGATTAAAAGATAAATTGTTAGAAATTTTCTTTTCTCTTTCAAGAGTTGTTTAGAAAATGATTCTAATTTATCAGTGGGTTCTTGGCTCCTAATCCAATTTTGAGTAATATTTCAAGGACAAAAATTCCTAAATTTTTGAGATCAACAGAAAAAAGAACACAGCAAGTGCACAATGAAAAACATTATTCCTACATTCATATGCTAATGCTTCTGCATTCAAGGAAAAGGTGGTTAAATGGAAATTAATCTGTTAAAAAACTACAAATCTTCACCAACCAGAAATGCTTCAAACATTTGGTGACATTTACAGTTCACATCTCTGGTTACATAGCAAGGAAGTACATCCATTCAAAAAAACACCCAAACTGATACCTTTCTTAGACCATACACTGCCTTCACACATTTATCACAGAATAATGCAGCCAATTAACTTGAACTGTCTCACCTTTTCATGAGGCAGAGCAATTCTCAGTAATTGAATTGCAACCTCAGTTCCATCATTGACTGCCATTGTGCCACTTTGCACTTCAAGAGTGCTGATGACATTTTGCTGACACTGCTGGGCACCACCAAAAGCGTCTGGCACCACCCTCTTGGCACCTGCCTTTGAGATATTTATAGGGATTGATGAGATCCCCTCTTAGCCCTCTCCTCTCCAGACGAAAGAGGTGCAGCTCTCACAGTCTCTCCTCATAAGAGAGATGCTCCAGACCCCTCATCATTCTTGTGGCCTCCACTGGACCCTCTCCAGGAGCTCCTTGTCTTGTTCTGAGGAGCCCAGAACTGGGCATGGTGTTCCTCTGCATATTTACTGACACTTAGGAACTACAACATGGGTGTACTTATAAAGGGAAAAGAAATCACATTTGAAAAAATAAAACACGGGATTTGAGGAGTTTGAGATAAGAATTTGACAGGAAGAGTTGTAGTTAATGGAGCTAATCTTTTCCAACATCCATTTTACTTGCAGTAGAAAAGGATGATTTGCCATTTTCCACTGGACTATCTGTGCACGTAGCTTCCAGGCAGTGCATGCCAGAGAAAATTATGAATGCCAGATAGTCTGAAATGTAATTCTTAACTCTTAACAGCAATAGCCTACATAGTAGAGAAAAATTATGGTTTTTACTCCAGTCAGCTCAGAATTTTAAAGTAAAAACCAGGAAGTGGCACAGTTTATTTTCTTTAGAACATAATAACAAAGGCATTGTCAGTTATCTCCAGTCTGTGCATCATGCTTGAACAGCAGAAGATATTCACTCAAAAATTTTCACAAATATTTAATTAGATAAAATTTCATATTGTGGTCTCCAACAACATTTTTTCCCAGTCTGTTATACATATTAACTCAGATTTAGTCAAGGATATACAGAAGTAAGTGAAATTTAGCATTCAGGAGAGCAGTGTATCCACAGAAACTATTAGTAAGTGGAGGCAATAAGTGAAAAAGCACTTCTGAAATTTTGACATTCTCCAAAGCCTTATCCTCAAAGTTTTAGTTTAGGTCTTGAAAGCCAGAAGTGGACTAAATATTATGCATTGAAATTTAATTTTAGGATGGTAATAATTGGTTTCATTTCTCTAAGTAGCTCATTTTCACTTGCAGCATTTCAACCATGCCTACCCCCAGGACCTGCAGGACAGAAGTTGCATTATTTTGCCATTTTTGGGGGGTTAAAAGATATTGCTAACTGGTACACAAGCATTTGTAAAGCAGGATTGTCAGCAAACTCCTAGTTTAGGGAGAAGAAACAGAAAATAAAGCCAACCTGCAGAGCTCAATATTATGGATCTTGGTGATTGCATTCTGCAGTATTGTTGGAGTGATTTCTCTCTAAAGACTTCAGAGGAGGTTTACATAGAGGCAAAAATTACATTTCAATTGTTCTTCTGCAAGGAAGATTTCACCTACCAACATATATATCTAAAAAAAACTATTTGCAAACTACTACAGCATAGAGACTCTTTGAGTTTTTTGCTGTAAACTGTTCATGTAATGTCCATGATACCCAAAAGCAGGGACCCAGTCCAGCATTATGAACTACTCACTTACTTTCCAAGCTCACATGCTATTTCAGGTAGGCTGGTTGGACATGGCTTCTCTACATTGAACTTCAGGGCATACCAAAATTCTCCAATTCCATCTGACCGGAAAATGACACTAAAAACAGATACATAAGCTTAATATACAGTTTGGGGTTTTTTTTCAGATAATTAAAAAAATCCAAACAGATTAAAATTCAGGACAAACCTAATGAGTTCAACATAGAGAGTTCTTTAATTAGATCATATTTTTCCCCTAACACTTCTCACTGGTATCTGAATTCAGCCACCAAATCTAATAATATCTAGAATTACTAAAGCAACAAAATCTCTTCATCTTTCCTAAATTTTAGCAATAAAATTTGCTTGTTGCTTGTGGGTTTTGTTAGCTTGCTTTTATCAAAAATACAACTCAAATATTTTTCTCCTTATAAGAGTAAGCTCTAATTTCATTTCAATATTACAGTATTTTCTTTTTAGCCATTTCGAAGGGCAAAGTAACAGAAATACTATACACCAATTCTAAAAAGGAAAATCTTTCAAATCTAATGATAAAAACTGAGGAGCAAATACAGACACATTCCTATGAGCCTGGCAAGGAAATATTCAAAGAATATTCAATATATTGTTTTGATATACAATCAAGAGTTATCATGAATTAAAATTGCTTGCTGCTAGGTGAGATATGTACAGCAATATATTTCAGTGACTGACATTATAATACAGTTCTTTGCTTCTGCAGATTTTCTTTTCTATTTCTTGAGGGTTCTTGAGTAGCAGAGTTATAACAGTATTAAACCATATTCCATTTATATGGAAGCATATAAAAACTTAGAAGAAAAAGCACTGTACAAACCCATGACCCACTAAGGATGAGTTCTTTTTCTAAATTGTAGAAAACTATGTCTATTCCATGACTTTATGGTTCCAGACTATCCCCTGTGCCAACATATCCTTTAAAGTGAGCACAAAACAGCTCTAGGAAAGAATCAACCATTTGAAAAAGTACACCTGACACAATCCCTTTTCCAACAGTTCTTCCCAGCTGCTAACATAGCAAAGGAAACAGAGCATGGCTTCAGAAAAAAAATTAATATTGTGGATGCAATGGGGAAGTTCCTCTGTCCAGCTGTAACTGTAGTCCATGGGAGCTACTGTAATTTAAAGGAGCTGTTTAACACTTCTAGAAGAAAACTTCACAACCATATTGAGAATATCTAGATGTGCTTTATGTCACCTCTGCATGTATTCCCTAAGCCCTAGCCCACCAATCAGCTGAGCCCCAAGTTTTGCCAGTAAAACAAACCTTTATCTTATTATTTGCAAATTCTGCATTAGAAAAATGACAGAAATATCATCTGGTATGAAAAAAAAAAGATGAGCTTTATTTTCATCTTCAGTTTAAGAATACATAATTTTTACAAATTCCCACAGTAAAAAAAGCAACAAAACTACTTACTAGAGTTGTAATGCTACTCAGTTTCATAAAACAGCATTATTTGAATCTGCATCATCCAATGATACCTGACATTGTTGTGGTCTTTGGAAAAATCATTGCAAGCAAATTGAATAGAACTCTGAATGGATTTTGACTGACTGACCAAAACTGGTCTGATGTCTCTGCCCTCCTCTTAAATCATCACCCCACCATCTTCCCCATCCCCATATTTTTTGCCAGCCAGTTGAGATAACTGAAAAACTGGGCACAGTTTTTTAATCAAGACCTTTGACTAAATAATGCTTTGGTAACCAAATTCCAGGAAAATAAGCTTTGAAGTTCTACACTGTTCTATTACTTGCTGAACTGTTTTAGTTGAAACTAAGACCAAAAGGTCATCTGTTTTTTTTAATAGCTATTTATCATACCTGCATGGTTTCATTGGGATTTCCAATGTAATTAATTTTTTTTTTAATTTAAAAGCTCTCCATATTCATTTAGTAGATCATGGTTAAGTAATAGAAGATTATGAATGTAAATGGATTTAAGTGAAGACAGTTAAAGGGTTCTCCACCAGGTTTTAGTTATGTTTTTACAATTTTGTTCCTTCTCAGAAAAAAAAGTAATTGTGCTATTCCTTTTACAGAGCTTAAAAATTTACAAAACTAACTATTAATCTGAAGTTTTCAAGGGGGACTTCTAACATTAAGTAAGTTTCTAAAAACTTGTTAACTAAATTCTAGTGAACTAAAATGACAAGGAGTTATTCTATTGCCTGTCAATAATGCTTTTCCCCTCAGAGGAAAGCTGCTTTTAGGGATACAATACATTTAAAGATGGAAATTTTGTTAATTCCATTTATTAACTTCTGTAGGGTTTTTTAGGGAAATATTTTTACAAGTGACTTAGGTTTCAATGAAAGTAGTTAATTTATTAGTAAAACGGCTACAATTACAAGCATCAAAACTCTGCATCCTACCTTCCAGCAAAAGAGCCAAGAGCAGCTGGGGAAAACTGTAGGTGATATGAAAATGTTTGTTCGGGCCTCAGAATGAAAGATTTTTCTCCAAAAAGGGATGGATGATCCAGCAGCACACTCATCTTGACAACATTTTTGGTAGGATTAGTGATGGGAATACTAATTCCAACAGTATCCTAGACAGAATAAAAAAAAAAAAAAAAAACCAAATCACAAAATTAATTATGAGCAATTATATTTAAAAGATATTTCTCAAACAAGTAAGGTGCTTACTCATTGTTTATACTTGTGCAAACTCAGGCTGCACCTCAGTTTGATGTGTGAACTAACCCAAAAAAAAAGCCAGGTTGCAGCAAGAAACATTTCAGACAAACTTCAAATTGTAAACTCTTTAATTTCATAATATGGAAAAGTTCACATTTTCCTGGCTGGTCTGTCTTCTACCAGGCTACTTCACCTTTCAAGATATGGCCAAGGCTTGCCAAAATACACCTCTCAAGCCAGTCTTCTGTGATCCCAAGCAGGTAAATACTCCAAGCTGTCTCCCAACAGTCAAGCACAGGCTATTGGAAATGTCCCCTTCACAAGCTGAGAAACGATTAGGCTGAATTCTGCTGGATCTGTTCCCTTAATTTATAAGTTACATCATAATACTAGACATTAAAACAACACCACCACAATAAATATTCCCTCTCTCATTCCATTAGGCCATTTCCCTCACTAGTGATCTCCATATCTTGGTTTAAAGTCTATGAGTACTTCAGGGAAGGGCCATCTTGCCATGATCACCTGGAAAACGTCGATACCATAAAGATGCATAAAAAATTCCAGTTAATGTAATAAAAATGAGGCAAACTATAGCCTCATTAGATAAATATGCATATTTTACACATGGAACAGCTGTAGGATGAGCAGGAATTGGGCAGAGGCAGCTCACTCTGCACAGCTCCCACATTTCAGCAGAGTTCCCTTTGCTGTTAAGGTTAGAAATGGTGTAAATTCATCCTATGTGCCCTGGGTGTATAAATATCAATAAACTTTATGAAACAAAGCACTTTAAACAGACCAGAAGGAATATACTTATGAAGGCAGTCCACTGTGATCATCCAAGAGGCATACTTGCAGTTTAAATACGTATGTTCTTTTCAGATATATTTATCTATAGAAAATACATAAAATCCAAAAATAAAGGTATGTATTTATTTCTACCTACATTCGTGTGCATGCACTCTGTGTATTTGTGTCTACCCCAATTTTTGTCTCTTTTCTTTGCTCTAACCAAGCAGTTTATTTTAAAATGGATGTTGTTTTGTTTTGTTTTTTTAACATAGTGATTTTTTTTCTCACAGCCAATTTTTTCCATGTACTTGTTTGTGAGAAGTAAATAATTCAAATTGCAATATGAAAGGAGAAAAAGATAAAATGCCTATTAAAATAAATAACACACTAAAAATGAATATGAAATACTTTTATGGGCCCACATAGAGGTGCCTCATACTGCTTTCAGCCTGCCTATTATTTGGTAAATTTCTATATATTTACATTTATAGACACTGACTACTGGAATATGCATAAAACACATTTATTTTTTACAGATGGCAAGATTACACCAACAATTTATATCATTTAAGTGCCTTGCATCAGTAAAATGGGATTTAAATTTGCCATAAAATATTTTAAAGCTCAGATTAATAGTTTTTACTGGTGTAAACAAGTTTCTAAATCTATCTACCATTTTAGTGCCAAAGGCTTTTTAACAATTTTATAGTAAAACATCTACATGCTGTGTTGAAGAAATAGTAAAAAGGAAATATGGGACAGTTGATTTAGGAAAAAATCAGCAACTATCAAAAAATCTTTTTAATCCTGTACACAAAGGAAATTTTACATTGCCCATGTTATCATAAAACACTGTTCTCTTGCCAGTATAAAATAAATGCTTAAGATTATGTATTTCCCTGGAATTTCCCAGGAAATTTGCCTGGAATTACTATACACATTTTAATGATGTGCTACTTCATAGATGGTAAGAAGAGCAGATGTATATTTATCAGCAGACTATATAGGTAATTTTTACTCTTTTTTTACATTTCTAGGCCTTATTGGATTGTTATGGAAGCATAGAACAAGGATAAATAACAAAATGTCCATGCAATTGCTAAGAGTATTATTTTTCTTGAAAGCACCATTTTATCAGACAGAATGTGAAAGAGGAACATCACAGGCAATTTCCAAACTCATTCATAGTCATTAATATAGTTCCACATTTCAGAGTTGAGTATTTGATAAACATTTTGACAGAGGAGAAATGTAAAAGCTGAAAAAAGAAGAAAATTAATCTCTTTCCTCAAACATTTCTTATATCAAGGCTGCCAGTTCCCAAAATAGAACCACTTTTGTGCAATATGTCATGCTCTTATTCCTTTAGAACTTTCCATGACCCACTTCTTGTCCAGAGCAGGTCATTCAAAATAATTTCACATGAGTTAAAATTAAATAAAATGAAATGTATACATGAGATAACATTTATTCTCTACAGAATTTGAAAAAAACAATTGACTGCTAACACTCAATTCTACATTAATAGCCTAAGTCTGTGCAGAGGTTTAATACTCTGTAAACCAGACTGTTTCAAAATATGCTCATAGTTATCAATTGCTCCTTTGTGATACTATACTTGTTTACTGAAATATTTTCCTGATATATTTCATGCTAAAGACATTTTTGCCATTCCTTTGTCTATTTTCTTCTTTGAGCAACTGGTTCTAATTTATTTAAGTCCATAATACACAATTTTACTTTTATTAATGTATACATTGCACTGAACTATCAACTAATCCTAAGTTCAACAAGGAAACTTGCAGGAAGATGGATACATTCTACAAATTCTGTGCATAACAATTCTCTGTGTTCCATCTTCAGTAATAATCCTATTCTCACCATCAGCAGGTATCAATAAAAGCAACACCTGGCCAAAGTGTCTAAGAGACTGACTACAATTCTTATTCTTTAGAAGAATTGCTTTCAATTAAACTCCAGTTTCATTAGGGAGATGACATTAATTCATATTTTTTGTAGCTTTTTCAATCCATAGACTCTGAGGTAAAAGCATTTGTATTTGCTCCCAAGTTTGCCAGGCTATGGCAATAGAAGCAAGTTTTCAAGCCAAGTAAACAGCAAGAAAATTATTTTTGTAGGCCTGGTGAGATAAAGCAACAGAATCTCTTCCCTTTGTAGGTCCTTGTCCAAATCATTGTTCTACTAGATGGGCAAGTAACAAGTGCCTTCCTTCTCTGTGCTGTACCTGATGACAAGCAGGAACATTGCTTAGTCAAGGACTGAACTTGGAATGGTGGCAATATTTTTGAAAAAAAAATATATCTTGGCCTTCTCTCTTCCACAGGCTCAAAAAGGTCAGAGCTTTCAACATCCTATCTGTGTCCATATGCCAATAGAAGAAGTTAGATTCTCCTGCTGTATTCTCATTTTTACTCATTTCTGTTTCTTGGAACAGGAGAGCCTCAAGTGAGTTGAGCAGTAGCAGTTGATGGCAGAGTTTCAGAGTTGAACACAGCTCAGACCAGTTTGGTCAAACTACTTCTAGAAATCAGCTCTGGATCTTGAACTGCTCGATGCAAAGTGCCTCCAAGTGACACCTCATTCCCCTTCTCTACACACACACACACAGACACACACGTCCACACTCAGCTGGGCCTTCTGGCACTGAACATTCACACATGGAGCTCCTGACCTCTGTCCTGAGGGGCTGAGTCCTTCAGGCTTCCTATCCACTCCTAAGTTAATGGAGATCTTTGTAAAGTGAACCATCATCTCCCTCGCTGTACAAGCCCCTTTTTTTGTTTTGTTTTTTTTGTTTTTTTTTTTTACTCTCTATAAGATGTAAATGAATTGCCAAGATAACCTTCTTCTTTTCATGCAGGGTTATGAGGCTAGAGAACCACAGCATTGCCATTACCTTGATACTGTATTTTCCCATTTTACTTGGCATATTTTGCCTTACAAAATATCAGCTTTTATAAAGGCACCAACTGTTCATCAGCTGGGAAGTCTATGAGAACAGCAAAGTGAACTGCTTGAAATCTAGGACTAAACACCCTAAGCAAATTATATATTTGTACAACTGGCTTAATAAGGAATCCATTCTTATTACTCTTGCAGAAAAGGAAATCAACTAGAAGGAAAAAATTGCACAGGACATTTAATATGAGAAGCTAATAGGGCAGTGAGTTTCAGATTTAAATTTACCTATAAATTTACGTAGAAAATTCACACTGAATTTAATTTCTTTTAGTTTTAATGTGTATTAGTGCCTAAGTAATAATGCCCTGAAACAGAATACAGCAATGATTAGTTCATTAGTTATTACAATAATTTTAAGCTACCTGACTAAAAATTACAACACTGCTAACCTCTTAATGGGGGCTAGACATTGTACCAAGCAAAAAAACTGGGAAAACAATGTTTTGGAAGAGATGATTGCAAAAATTATTTTTCTGAAATGGAAGGAAAGGAAGAGACTGAAAAACATTATATTTTATGAGTGAATCTATGAAGTCCCCAGCTCAACCAAAAGATGCCAAAACCCACACCAAACTGATATTACAACACTCTATATGCATATAGAAAAAGCTAACGAACTAAATAATATGCACATATTTGGACTTCCATGTACAGAGAAAAAAAGTTGTATCAAAGATGAGTTGAATGCTAAGAGAAGTGCTATTTTCAGATAATTATAAGAAGCCTACCTGACAAGGGGATACAGGCTGATTCGAAGTAAAATTAACATCCCAAATTCCCACAACTGAGAAAGTAATAACTGTGCTCACATCTTAATGAATACTTTTTTGAATTTGAAATCAAGGGAACCTCTGCATCCATGGAGACTGAAGCTCAATAATTCTCCATCCTCCTGAGATCACAGGCAGATTTCCTTCTCAGAACTCGCAGCGTTAGAAGAAGAAATTACCAATTACAGCTACTTTTTGCCAACGTCTATACTGAAGGCTGGCACTTCCAGTGACCAGCTCAGTTGCCTAAATCACCTCATACAGTAACCTGGCTGATCAAAGTTCAATTGGTTCTGAGAGCCCTACTGAAAAAATGTAAAAGTCCATCTTTTCCCTTACCACAACCAATGGGGAAGGAGATCATGGCATCATAGAATGTTTGGGTTGTAAGAGACCTTAAAAATCATCTTGTTCCATGGGCAGGGACACTTTTCACTAGACCAGATTGCTCAGAGCTCCATCCATCCTGGCCTTGAATGCTTCCAGGGATGGGGCATCCACAGCTTCCCCGGGCAGCCTGTGCCAGGGTCCAGCACCCCCACAGTAAGAAACTTCCACCTAATATCCAATCTGAACCCACTCTCAGTTTGAGGCCATTGTCCCTTGTCCCATAACTGCATGCTCCTGTAGAAAGTTTGTCTTTCCTGGAGGCTCCCTTCAGCTACTGAAAGGCCACAACCACCCCAAAGCCTTCTCCTCTCCATCCTGAACAATCCCAATTCTCTCAGTCTTTCCTCATAGCAGAGGTGCTCCATCCCCATGATCATCTTGGTGCCTCCTCTAGACTGTGTCCAAGGTCCTTCCTGTGCTGGGACCCCAGAGCTGGACTCAGCACTGCAGGTGGGGTCTCACCTGAGCAGAGCAGAGGGGCTGAATCCCCTCCCTCAGCTGCTGCCCACACTGCTGTTGAAGCAGCCCAGGACACGTTTGGCTTTCTGGGCTGCAGAAAGATGGGCTGTTTCTGATATCTGCCACTGAATTAATGTAACAATGGGCCAAATTAATCTTCAAAGGATTTTACAGGAAAATCATTTACACTTACTTTGTCATCAACATTTTTGGAAAGCATGACTCAGCAAGTGACAGATTTCAATACAGCTCCTATTCATCATTTTCATGGGTCACTTTGCTGTGCAGATACATGCACATAATACATGAGGCATCCATGATGGAAAACAATTTGAATCAAATCAATAGATGTATTTACAGTCCTTGGGCAATAGGACTATTTTAGGTGATGCGAATCCAGGCTGCATCTTTCAAAAATAGATATTTCTCTCTTTTTCAGATTGTCCTTTTTCCTTCTGAGACTGTCATATCCACAACACCAGAACAAAATACTTAAGGTCAGTATCACTCAATAAAAAGCACTAGAAAGTGCAATATTTCCAAGTGAGAAATATACTGTTCTTAGACAATGAAGTCAAGAGCGATATCAGTGACTACTGCATTTTCAAAAAGTCAGTTATGTCTCATGGAGTTGTAATATGCAATCTCTTCTGCAGGCATGCCATAACACTGAGATACCAACCCAAAATCAGCCTCAAAATAGCAATAATCACCATTTGTGATCCTTCCTTTCAGGGAAGTTAAGGAGATGCAAAATTTAGGATACCTTAAATTTCTAAATAGCTTCTGATATATCAGGTAGACTGTTGCTGTGGACCCCTGTGGGCCCCCCCAGCTGGGTCCCTGCCATGTGACTCTGAGATAGTCGGTCTGTCTGATGTTCCAGCAGCCCAGGCTCTGATCTGGTTGGTTTTTTGTCCCAGCTCCGCCCCTGGGATCCCCTTTCCCCCACTCTCTGTGACAAAACCAACTGGACACAAAGCCTCCCCCTCTTACCCTGGCCTACTCTCACCCAAGGTCGGGTGCTCTGTCCCCCCCAGGACAGAGGGAATAAATGACTTAATACCATAAAGGAGGTTTGAGCTGTATTTCTCTTTTCAACTTCTGCTTCTGGTGAGCAGCTGTCAACTAAGACTGGCTTAAGGTGGGGCTGCACAATCAAGGAATATTTAGGCTGTTTGTGAATGGTTTAAGATATTCCAAGACATAAAGAGGCAAGCTCACCACAGAAATTAAGCAGTGGACAAAGCTATTCAATTACCAGAAATGGCACCCAACGTCAATTACCAGAGTAGACAGTTAGCAAAACCTGTCTTTTTCAATCATTTCTCTCTGATCTAGACTAAATGTTACTCTCTGAGATCTTAGTGAATGTAGTTCAGGTTAAATATTTAAGAAAATCTGTGGCATTCCCTTCTTTACCAAAGAAGTGCATGATTATCCCTGGACTCTGAATGTGTACAGCACTGCAAGGTTTAGTTCCTGAATAAATTGTATCTACATATAATGCTACAACAGTTAGCTGTAATCATTTTATGCTGGTCTCACTTGCTGTTTTCAAGTGCTACAGAAATTCACAATAATGCCATAAATTCACTAATTCATAGAACATATTTTGGGAGGCTTGGTGAGGGCTGATGATTTCTGCATATTCATAATGAAGTCAGTAACTGAAACCACACAATTACCTCCAGGAATTTACTCTAATATAATTTAATTAGCCTATTAGTTTAATACTGGATTAATATTTAGATCCAATTGCCCTTGATTGAAAATTTGATGTGGGGAGGTTCAAAATCTCCATCTGACATGCCTATATCAGTGAAATGCTGAAAATCAGCTTGCTCAGAACTGACCAGGAAACAGCAATGACCAGCACTGCCTGTGTTCCAGTGCTTCAAAGGAAGAAGCAGAAACACTTTGTAAAAATAAACTTACAATCACCTACCAGAACCTAATGGTGGAATAGCAGCAGGGACTAATTATTACATTATTTCCAACAACTTTAAAGACTCCTGCTAAATGTAGAAGCAAATATTCTACTATGTGCCTCTACTCACAGCTCATGCTGGTATGAACTAACTCAAAGTACTTTTTTCCTTTAAAAGTAGTAACCAACTCCACTATCTCATTATTTTTAATTTTTATGACCATATTAATGAGGTAATTTACATCTCAGCTACCTACCATCAAGTTACTCAATCAGTGGAGGTGAAATGCTAACTAATTTGACTCTCTTAGATCTTGTACCTACTGTGACTCTCATTCTGTAGATCTAAAAATAAATTTTAAATGAAGTATTTCTTCACAATTTAAAAGACCGATACCATAATTATCATTGGGAAAAAAACGTGTAAAGGTAGAGATAATTCTATTAGAAAGCTGAAATTTTCAGGATTTCTGCTGAGAAAAACTTTTTCTCCTAAATTTTCTAGGAGTAAAATGCCTCTGATGAAACCTTTCTCTACTAGATTCTAGACACTTGTTTTTTAAATTCAACTTTTATTTTTGGCGTATCTCTGCAGTCCCAGGAGTCAGACAGTATTATAATATGAAGAAAACATATTAAATGTTCATAGCTTTTCTGAGAACAGAATTATATCTAAATCTAAAGGAGCAATCTCTGTAAGAGTTATCACATTCTATTCCTTACTGTTTTACAAGATCAAATAAACTTTGAAAACAGCCTCATTGCTTGTTGTTGCTCCAAGAAAAGTTAACTTTTAAGCCCTTGAGGTTTGCTTACAGATTACTGTCTCACATGAAACAATAAGTGCTGCATTACAAATATTGAATTCTATGTGTGGCATGCTAGAGGTATCTGCAGTCTGTCCCACACATCCCTTAGCAGTTACAAAAGGAATGCAAGCTCACTACATCTCAAGCAATATTTTTTTAAAAAATGTTAACATCAATCTATATACATTTTTATTGACTGTTATCTGTTACTAGAACCTCTTAAAAACCAAAACATAGAGCAGTCTGAACCCAGGCCTTGCATTTCCCTGTGTCTGTGCAGTCCAAATATCACTGACAACCAGAAAGAAGCCTCTCCGTCTGTGTGGGGAAGGTGTTGAGGAAAGTGTTTATTAGACAATCATGAACCTATGAATCATGGAGTGAGAGTATGAAGACATTTCTATACTGATTTCTACACATTTTTGGCAGCCCAGGTTTTGACCACCTGGCAGATCACCTTGTAAGGGAAAGAATTGCTACTATAATCAACCTGAAATATACTTTTTCTTGGCATATCCATATATTTGGACATGAGCCATTATTTCATCCTCTAACTTTTATACACTAAAAGCTATCTCATGAGGTTTCAACTTCAAAACTTGGGTAAGTAGCAATGAAGTGGTTTTGAATTGTTGTATTCATCCTACAGCCACATTCTGCTGTGTAGGGCTCACACAGAACAGACCTGCTGCATTCATTTTTCTAGACTGCCAAAACCAAAGATTTGAAGGTTGGAACCAGTAATGAGAATACCCTGCCTACGCTTAGCTCTGTATGTAAACAGCAACACTGTGCCAGTGACCATCTAAAAGCACCATGAAAAGCTCAGAAGCAACATGAGAGTGGTCTGGGAGCCTTTGCAAACAGCAACAGCAGCACAAGTTTCAACTCACAAGAACAAGTCTTGTGGAAGTGGAGTGGGAAATATGTTTCAGAGATACATTACTAACTTTGGGGTACTCATGTGGTTCTAAAGGACTTGAGAGAGAGAGAAAATAGACAGTTTTGGCAGAGAAAAGACAAAACTATTGTTTCCACACTTATGTGGAAACCAAACTCAATCCCTTGCAGGCATTTGGTTTTATTAAAGCAGAAACTAATAATTCACTATTCAAAACAGACTTTCCCCTCTGGCTTATCTCCTGCTCTACAGATCCTGTTTGCAGCTCACATATTAGATATTTCTTCTCAAGACAGAAAATACTACTTTTCAAATATATGGATGGATAAAAAAGTCTCTTGACCCAGTGAACCAGTGATATACACTTAGAATTTTCTCCATGGAATTGACAACTGCTAATGAGTAAGTGCTTAAAGCAATAACTAACAGCCTTTTAGACAGTTTGCATCAAAACTTAAGAATCACCTTCCTTCTTGACCTCTACATTCAACCTGAATATTTGAAGGCAAATATTTAGAATATTTACAAGGCAAAGTAACTTTTGCAGTTCATTTTTCTGAACAATCTGATATAATGGACCTGAATTTATCAGCCTAAATTAGGCCTCTGTAATACTGTTACAAAATAGGAAATACAAGTAAACACATAAGTAAAATACAGTAACAAAAGTTTAATTGTAAATTGTTACAATGTTGTCAGTGGTTGAAGATAGAAATAAATATTAAAAGATAAATTTTTAAAATTTGGTTGTTTTCTCTGCATTTAGAACTAAAAACATGCGAATGTACAAACAACTCTTAATAACTAGAAGTGCTATTTAATTAATGAGTAATGAACATTAAATAAATTTGAATTTGACTTGAAAACCTCACGTTTTTACAGATGGTTCCTTTGAACTATTAAAATTCTTTGGAAGTTATCCTTTCTAAATCCCAGAGAAATATACAAATGGTTACTGAGTAAATATTCACTACCTCCTTCCATGTGAAATGAGTAGTGCTAATTTTCACTCCCCATCTCTCTCAAACAGCTTTAGCTGGAATAGGTTCAGTAGAAATATCTGCTGCAGGGAATCAATTTTATGACCCTTAGGTTAGTTACTTTTATACAAATAGGTCTGCAGGTTCAACTAAGGTAGTCTCTGAGACTTTAGCCTTTCTTTAGTCTTTTAAGATTTCAGTTACAATGATTCTTATCTCCCTTTACACCAGGAATTCAAATCAAGCAGCAAATTCATTTCCAAAAGGCTGAAGAACAATCTTCAGACAGTAATAGCCACTGGGCCCTCCCTCCTACTGAGGGTGATGATTTAAGCAAGTGCCAGAGATTGTCATATTTACACAGTCATTCCTTATTCTGATTTAAATAGAAGAGGAAAAATCTGCATTACTTTTTTTATAGGCCAAACCATCTGAAATAGGTAGGGTTGTAGCCTAAAGTAAAAACATCCAGTAAAATTGTATAACTTAAACCAAGTAATTCCTAAATTAATGGCATTTTTCAAACTTCAACACAGCATCTGTTTTCAAATCAAATCCTCAATCAAATAGCTTTTTATACTTATTTAAAGTTCCTGATTCAGATATTGAGACTACTTGTATATGGGGATTAATTTGTAATGATTTAATTATCATCTGCTGTTTCAGAAGCTGCACATACTGTTGATAGAAATCCAGGAGAAAATAACAACTATCTGCTTTAATCCATGTTCTAGAGATGCAGAGCTATAAAATTTTATTGGAATTTCACTCCAGAACTTTTAAATAGTATTCTGATCATTGGAGCACAGCAATACTCTTTTGGAGAAGCAGGGATATTCATATATTTTGTGGGAGTAGTAATGCCCCTGCCAAAACAGTCTTAGAGCTTCCTGTTATACAGGTGGACAACCTTCATAGGAATGGAATGAGGAATAAAGATCCCTTCTTTCTATTCCTTCATCTTACACAAGGAAAACAGAGCGTTCTCACCAAGTCACATTAATCTCTGAGGGGAAGAACAGTGCAGCAGCACCAGTTTTCTTGGCAGCTCTGAAAAATTGCAGGACAGGTTTAAAGGTTAGACTTCTGCAGAAAAATTTGCAGAACATCCCTTGTAAGAGCCTGCAAACATAGTTGGAAAATTTCTACTTAACGACATCTTTTGGAGAAATTCTCACTGTTCATTTTCAAGTTCCTCTCATTGTTATTAAAAAAATTAAAAAAAACCACAGCAAATACAAACATAAAAGAAACCCTAGCCAACTTTAAGAGTGTACATAAAATCATGTTTTATCTTGAGCCAAAAATCTAGCATAAGTTCTTAGCACTGATAGAAAGACAGGGAACAGAGTTCAAACATTATGTTTTCCTTTCAATTATGTTACTTTACTACCTAGTTCAATCAGTACTCCAGGCCATCAGTGAGCAAATTTTTCTTAAAAAGAACTTTTTCCATGGGCTTGCTATGTTTAATGGTTGAGAAAAAACCCTTTTGTTTTGATTCCTAAGCCCCAGGGGAGCAACATGATTTATGGACTAAGGGAACTGGTAGTTTCATTATTCAAGGCAACTCTCTTTCTTCACATAACAGTTATTTTTCATAGATATGACCACTTATTCAGATGAAACATCCCCTCTAATTACTTGGTTTAGATCTAACCTCACATTTTTGTTCCATGGCAGTTAGTGACAGCTCAGATGTCATTTTGTGATCTACATTAGCTTCCTGTTATTATATCACAGACCTGATTATTCATCTGTAGGGACAAGAGGGGGGGTTAACAGCTGCTATATATTTATCAAAAAAAGTCACCCACATTTTTATATTTATAATAATTTACCTTTCTTTTTCTATTTTTTTTTTTATGGGCTATACAAATATGCTCTGGTCTGAATTATTTGCCAAACTGATTTTAGTTAGAGTGATTAATAATTACTACCTTCTCAAATTTGTTTTTCCTCCCACCAACCACGTTGCCATGGTTCTTTACAGAATGATACTTTTTATACTACAAATTGTCATGAAAGCATATGATAGAAATTAAAAAATCCTAGGGCATGATTCATAACTTCAGGTTACTCAGTTTCTGAGAACATGATCCAATATCAGCCACGTATAACAATATTCAGACTATATTTTGGCTTAGGATTCATGAAAAATTAATGTACCACAGATATGAAAACAGCGTGCCACTGTCTTCAAATGCCAAGTTACATAATTACAAAACATTCTTAATTATGCAATTTTTACTTTTAAATGAATAATGAAAAACTTAATAAGGGGGACAAGGACACATAATTTAGATTCTAAGTTTGTTGTGCTGTTAGCCAAGTGCTATTTCTAACAAGATCTCTACATAATACCTGAGAATTGAAATAATGCAGTTACCCCAAAATGCAAATTCCTGCTAGAATAAACGTGATGCAGTATTTTTTGTCAGGAAGGGTTACAAAGCTGTGGGTGCTGTGATCTGTCTGTATCAGCAGGCAATGAGACACAGAAGGAGGAGAGGTAGAGCAAAGCAGGTGGTGTGAGGACTCAGCCTCCACACTGTGTGAATGCCCTTCCAGGTTTTGCTTATGAGTGGTTCTGTTTTACTCCCCTGAGCTTAAACACCCATCAGTGGTTGAAGCACATTAGATGAGCACGTGGAAGATATTCTCCAGTTAAATTACACCCAAACTAGATGGATTTCATCCACTCCAGGACTGCTGTGTGATACAGATGAAGGAGTAGTAAGTGGTGGCAATGAGGAGAGACACCCAAAAATCCACACTATTTCTGTGTACTGAGAGTTTAACACAGATGCATCTTTTCTTGTGAGCTCCCTTCAAGTAGTTAAACTGAAGAAGGTAAGGTGCCAGGGAAGAGGCATGACCTAGGGAAAATTAGCACATCCTTTCTGAGATCTCTTACTGTTGTGGCTCTCTGTAAAAGAACTATAGGTTTCAAACAGACTGATATCTCCTACTGAAGGGTTCTACTTCTGCAGCCTCCAAAGCATGATTCCCAAGTTCTAAAGATCTGCCAAGGATTTTGAGGGGAACCATTCCCTGAGCCAATATATCCTATGAGAAGAAACATCACTGAATTGGCAAGGGTGATACTTCTGATCTACATCTTATCAATCCATTAGAAGGCAAAATCATTTCTGTGTGAGAAGAGTTTGAGGAGTATCATAAAATTGTTTGAGTGTGACAGAACCTAAAAGACCATCTTGTTCCAACCCCCCTGCCATGAGCAGGGCCACCTTCCTCTAGACCATGTTGCTCAAAATCCCATCCAACCTGGCCTTGGACATCTCCAAGGCAGGGACATCTGTAGCTTCTCTGGGAAACCTGTGCCAGGGCCTCACCACCCTCACAATAAAGAATTTTTTCCTTACATCTAATCTAAACCTACTCTCTCTCACTTTACAGTCATTACCCCTTGACTAACCCACTACACACCTTTGTTGTAAGTCCCACCCCAGCTCTCTTGTATCTCCCTTTAGGTACTGGAAGGCTGCTCGAGCCCCAGCTCCCTCAGTCTGTCCTCAGAGGGAGCTGCTCCAGCCCTTGGACCACCTTCATGACCTCCTCTGGACTCTCTCCAGCATGTTCATATCCTTATTTTGGGGACCCCAGAGCTGGAGTCAGCACTGCAGGTGGGGCCTCACCAGAGCAGAGGGGCAGAATCCCCTCCCTGGACCTGCTGCCCACGCTGCTGCTGATGCAGCCTCGGACACGTTTGGTTTGAGGGCTGCAAATGCTCAGAGCTGGGTCTCTCATGCACCAGCACCTCCAAGTCCTTCTCCTCAGAGCTGCTCTCAGTCCATGATCTGCCCAGCCTGCATTTGTGCTTGGGATTGCTCTGAGCCAGGTTCAGGACCTTGCTCTTGGCCTTTTGAACTTGATCAGGTTTGTGTAGGCAGTTCTTAGAATTTGTAATGAATTTGAAAAGCTTCCAGCTACTAATGAACAGTCTGATCTAGCTTGTGATATCTAGGTGTCACTAACAGAGTAAAACCCACAGAACTATTCAAATATACCTTAGAATTTTTTTAAAGTAAAATATACATTTGCAAATACACTACTGCATCCTATGTCACCTCCAGTCTCACAGGTTTCTTCCTTTTGCTTTTATTAGACCACAGGCTGGTCTAGACAAGACAAAATTAAATAAAAATATGTTAATACTTTAATAAGACAAAAATGAATAAATCCCTGAGCAGACTGTGATCATAGAGAGTACTTTCTCCCTTTCTGCCTGGACTAGTTTTTAGCTGATCTCTCTTAATAGAGTTGATGATTTTGTCAGGGTGAAATCCAACCTGAAGTTTGCATTGGTAGGAGAGCCAAAGCCAACAATCTCAAACATCATTTTCCCATCATGCAGTTCAAAACAGAATGATTTTCTACAATCATAGAATAGAAATGACACCTCACAAATCTGAAATTTCTTTACTGGAATTAATTCCAGGACAGTGCTATGGAAATGTTTCTACATGTAGCAGAATTGATGGAGTTTTATGACTGAGGGGAAATGCTCTCTAGAGGCCAGCAGTGCCAACTGCCCAAACTGGTTCTCCAGGTAGACTGAAAGGAAGAGGACATGGAAAAAAGACAAATATTCTTAGACTTTAGATTGTTTTTTTTAATTATTACAGCTGACAAAAAAAAAAAATAGTTTGAATCTGGGCAGTGACTGATGAAGTTGCAAGGTAAAGTTGGAGGTGGTCACTATAAGCAGCACTAAGAGTAACTGGGTTATTTGAGTATTACCAACACTTGATAATATCCCTCCTCTGAAACACAGGCTTATCATCTACATACTTATAAGGGTTCCCCTGTTTACAAAGCTTTAGAATCCTTCCCAGCTAGAATGCATCCTTACAACCTATCTAGGCTTCAGCAATTATCTATTTTCTCTTAACATACACAGAACTTAGAAAATAAACCTGCAGCTGGATACTCTCCCTCCGTTTCAGTAGGTTATTCTTGTTTCTGCAATAGTTGAGCACTGGATTTCAGAGCATTCAGAGCTTGGATTAGAAAAAATATCCAGATCAGCAAGCTATATGCTTTAAAAAAATCATTCATTTCAAAAGAAAATCAGAAATCATGTACCAATCTATCCAAGTTGAAAAAAAAACCAACCGAATATGAAAACATCCAGCCTTCCCCCTTAATACTAAAAAAAAACCTACCAACAACAACAAAAAAACCAATAAACAACAACAACAACAAAACAAAACAAAAAAACAAACCCAAAAAACCTGGAGAGAAAAATGAGAAATAAATCTATCTTCAAGAATTGTAACTGAACACTGAAAAACAGACTGTCATCCATTCATCATTTGGAAATAGAAGCATGTGGAATTATTACAACAAAAGCTAAATTCAATATTTTATTCTGCTATTTGCAAAATAATGGTGCTATGCATTTATCCATCACAGGAGATACCATGAGTACTAATAACCAGGGAGAAAAAGTGAGAAGTGAAATTGCTTCTCTGTCCCAAAACCTCTAAACATAACAATATTAAACAGTTCTAGCACTGTAAAGAGCCAAGTGTGTGGCATTCTTTCCTTTTTACTATAATTTTCTTTATAGAAAAAATGAACATACACACAAAAAGAAAATGAGATTACATTATTTTTCTTATTCAAACACTGTATTGACCTTTAAAGCACTGTATCATACCATGCAATTTGTGGCAGGCATTCTAGTGACCACAAGGACCAAAAAAATTAAGTCCAATTCAATTTAGAGACAGGTGTGTTTCAAACTGGGGGAACTAGTGTGTTTCTATGTAAAAAATAGGAAAAAAACTATTATCTTCTAAATTAAAAATCTATTTCCTTTATTTCCTTTAATTTATGGGTCAATTCTTAGGTCTTCACTGAAATCAATTTCATACAATCATAGAATAAGCTGAGTTGGAAGGGACCCATGGGAATCACTGAGTCCAACTCCTGGACTTGCAGAGGACACCCCAAGTCCCACTGTGTGGCTGAGAGCAGTGTCCAAACACTGTTTGAGCTCTGTCAGGCTTGGGGCTGTGACCACTGCCCTGGGGAGCCTCTTCCAGTGCCCAACCAGAAACCCAAACTGTCTGTTGAAGAGTAAGGACAGAAAGATTTGACTCTAAACTTCCAAATAGATTACTTCTTCTATTCAAACAAGGATATTTCTTTTACTGACATACAGTGATTAAAATAATTGAAATTAGACTAGAACTTAAAATTAATGACTTTTTCATTATGGCTTATGGCTTTCAATATTGACTTATTCAATATTTTTATTTCCATAAACATCTTAATCATATTCTGGTTAATAGCAAAGTACAAGCTTAAATGATTCCAGCTATAACAGGTCAAAAGAGTTTTAAAAACACTTGGGCAGCATAAAAATGGGTTTGATCCATTTAACTAATCCATCTCCACTTTGAATTTCAGGTTGAGAGAAAGAACACATCCCAAAATAATATATAGTGAGATAGGTCTCAACAATGTAAAGATGCAAACTTAAAATATTTTATTAAAAACTTGAGTTAAACCAAATTATCTCTAAGTCTTTCAGATACATATCTGCAGAAACATTTTGATATTGAAATTTTGCACCTTACATTGAAACATAGAAGTAACAAAGCAAACTTAAAGGTAAATGTAACTGGAAAATCCTGTGTTGTTCCCATTCAAGATCATTAATCTAATCATAATTAAGCACTATACAATAGACAAATGAAGGCAGATGCAATAATACTTAGTACAGCAAATGCTGTGCAAATTAAACAAGGATGATGACATGATGCATAATTTTGAGGTGGGGGCAGTACAGACCTAACTGTGGTATGTCTTTTTAGCTGATTTTATGTTCTGAAAACAGAAGAGATTAACTCTATGCTGACATCAAAACATGAGCTACAGACAATTGTGAGGTGCTCCAGGTAGAACTTCTTGTTTCCTTAGAATTCTCTGCACTCTTCAACAGAGGAATAGCATCAACTGATGGCCCAAGCCTCCTGCCATCCATAAGCATCAGAACAAGCACAGGCACACAAACTTGGCCTGAATTCTGACACACACAGCTCTCAACTCCCCCTTCCATGTGGTGTGAGCTGTCACCCTGCCACAGGCCTTGTGTTTCAGACAGATGCCCATGTATGAAGTACAAAAGGCTGAGTCAACCTAAAGCATTTCCAAACCTCAAACACAAAACTGGAATCTGCAAGCAAATGTATTCATTTGCTATAGCAGGACACATGCCAAGATGATCCCACACTGTTCACTGTCCCTGGGGTGCCCTCAGCCCTGGGCACTCCCTTGCTGCCTGCAGGCTGGTGGTCACTGTGGCCACAGGTCCACCACCAACAACTGCAAGATGCTACACCTGGCTCATTTATAATCCCCATCCTATCAACTTTACCTCTGCTGTAGCCAATTTCTGATGTTTCAGAGGTCTGAACATTTGGGTAAGACAGAGGAGTACTTCTGACATCTGAGGATAAATTTCTATTGCATTTGATGGTGAGATTCAGCTGTAGCTACCATGCAAAAGCAGTGTTATTAGTATTTTAAATTAAATGTTGCTAATCCTCATCATTCCAAGGGCCAGGAAGGAAGAAGACTCTAAGGTCAAAAAGAGATCAATGTATTCTTTAAATCTGACTCACTGATGGAGCAGATGTACCAGGTGTCTATGCTTTTTAAATATTTATCAGCTTTTGAAGCAATTTCATGTTCTCACCTTCACAAGACTCTGTCTCCTGTTTTCACTAGTAAGATCTTCCAACGTTTTATTATTCTCATTACTGGGACATTCCATGCAAGATTAAATAATTCTCAGATGTAAATTTCTGGCCACTAGCTCTTGATGCATGTTGGTCAGCAAAACTGAGACATCATCACTAAATATTCTTTAGCAAATGATCACATTTCTTCTCCAGTTTTTTTCCTGGCAAACTAAGTTGATAGAGCTATTTAACATTCGTGTGACAAGACCTGCTTTTCCAATCCCCTGTACTTCTAGGAGATTTCTTTGATTTTCTTCCAGTATTTCAGAACAAGTTCAACCTTCAAGAACCAGACATGTGCACATTCTATTAACAGTACCACCAGCATTATTTGCTTTCTCTTGGTGTTTGACCTTTCTTCAGCAGTCAAGGACTTTATTGGTTCTTCTTCCTGGGGTCACACTAACAGTTCTACTGAGACATTAGCTAGGATAATCCCATTCACTTACATTAGAGACAGAAAGCTCTCACACTCCAGAAATAAGTGCCTGACGTGTAATCAGTAAATTCAGGAATCACAGGTCCATAATAGTAACCATGTGTTATTTGCTAGTCAGAAATATTCACATCATCTTCAAATTCATCAACAAAAAAAAAAAAAAATTATTACATTTTCTATAGAGATCTGAAGAAGAGGTATAGCTACTTCTTTATCTCCTGCATCTTATGAGAAAGGGATTATCTGAATTTTCAGGTCAAGAATTTCAATGCCCTGAACACTGCAGAAGTATTTTGTACTTTAATGTGTTTTTTTCAAGTTTTCACATTGAATTTGATTAAAATTTATAGGAAGAGTTCAAATGTACTTTGAGAATTTCTCATACAATAGTGTACTTCAAATCTAGATTTCCCTTTTATCCCTTCAGAGTAATTTCAGATCAGAAAATGATACAAGGCAATGCATGATCCTGTGGGATAAAAACCTACACTATTCTTTTTAGAGCCTCGAATCTGTTTTAGTCTAGCTTTTATGTCTCTTACTAGCACCAGACACCTCCCAGAATACTCATGAAGCAGCAAGTTTTTGAAAATATTATGTTTCTCATCCCTACAGAAGTTCACATTCAGGATACTGAACTTCAAGGAAAGAAGAGCAAACCTGAAGTCACACATGAACAATGACATTTAAATATTTTCAGAAGTGCTTACTGGTTTGGATTTTCTTCCCCCCATATGAACACATGTAAAATCAACTGAGGAGACTTCTCCCTTCCCAGTACCTGACACTGGAAGAGGTATTCCCCTAGCACTTCCATCACATATTTTTATTTGCAAAAATGTTCCTGCAGAAAAATACCACACCAGTCATTTCTACTTATAGAAACTGTTACCACTCTATGGTATTAAAGGCAGCATTTGTTAGCTGCTTACAATGCTTGCAGAAAGCAGGATGTCTACATGCTAAAGCAAAAATCCATTTACAGAAGTTAGGAAAAATATTAGCTCTGAAAACAAACACCTTACAAATGATAATTCAAAGACAAATGCAATTAATTACAAATCTGTGGAAAACAAACTCACTATATATTAAGCAAACATACTTAACAAATATTTTGTCTTTACATTGTTAAGTGACTTAAAGCAAACTTATTTAATATGATGTAATTTTTCTTCTAGTATGACTAATATAATTTAGGGGGGTTTTTTTTGAGAGTGACAGTATGTATTCATCTAGTAATGCAAACATGATTAAATACATTCCAATGATTAATGAAATTTAAATTACAGTTCTAATTTGGCATTCATAAAGAAGCAAGGTTCCAAAAGAGCCATTTTCTGTTATGGACAAGAGAGAAACTGAGGTTTTTGTAGAATTCAAGCTTATTTGAAATACAAAATTAGAAGCAGATATCAGCAGAATAAAAGTGTAATTTTTCAAACACGATAAAGAAGATACTTTTCTTCAATCATTCAGTTTAGTTCATATCACCAGGCTTAAATGAGATCTTAGCAAGTATTGAATTTTATTACTCAACAAATGATTGTGTGGTCACTTAATGAAATTGATTAATCCTCTGTGATAGCAGCCAGAACAACAATAAAATTAAATTTTTATTCCAAAGCAGTAGAACAAAATTAGACATTTGTAGAAATCTTACCAGAGCTCTGCAGTCCACATCTATTGTCCTTTCTGCTGCTGCAGGTGTGCTGTAAATCTTCAAGGAGAACCACACTTTGCAATCTGTAGAACTTTCTTCTATATTTAAAAAAAAACAGAATGCCTTACAAATTATCCTATGAGGTGATCAATCCCAGCAGCCTTCAAATCAATGAGAACTTTGGACTTTTAGCAGAAATGCCAGTCACTGTTCATACGGAGACAAAGCAAATCATGAACTGATTTAATCACTGTCAACAAACGGCATTATCCAATCCCTTCTTGTGTGGATTCAAAATAGTAACAAAATCAATATATACAAAAATTGCATGGAAATAGCACTTTGGCAATTAGCTTCCTAGACTACCATATTGTTACTGGGTTTTAAATATCACTGATTGGTAACTAAGACTTTATAGGAAACTGATAGTACTTTAATAATATTTTATCAGGAAATCAAAATTAGTTCCTCTAATATGACCTTCTGTGTATCAGAGAAATTAAATTCTGTTCAGTTCCACAGGATTGTTGCTGTGCAATTTCAGTCAAGCAATCTGTGCTTTGCTAAAGCATCTCTTCCAGACAGACATTGGGTCTTGATTTGAAGATATCCACTAGCAGCTTACTCTGGTGGGTACCTACTGGCACTGGAAGATATTTAAATACAAGTCTAATTTCTGATTTCCACTAATTCACTTCACCATCAAGCCAAAAGATTTTGCAATGACTTTATCTGATAGATTTAACAGACCTGGCATTAAGTATCTAGTATTTTCCTGGTTTTAGAACATATTCATGAATGTTAATAAAATTATCTCATCAATCTCATTCAGGTAGATAAAACAAATTAAGGCTGAAATCTCTACCATAAGGCCTGATCTTCTCAACACAAATATTTCATGTGGTAAGATTTTTGCATGTATAAAGAGTTGTTCAGCACCTTTTAATAATGCCCACCCAAGAACTACTTGCACTATTCCTGTTTGTCAGGATATTGTATGAGATGAAAATAGCCTTAATCCTCCTACTCACACTTTCCTGAATTATACACTAGAGAGCTCCATCAGCCCTCTGTTTTACCACACCATTAGTCTTGGGAGTTCCTACTGGTTTTCCCTTCTGCTGTGACCCCAGCTTTTCTCAGCCACCACTTTCCTTGTTGCAGTTCCTTATTCTGCATGTATGACTTTATTTCTAAACCCTGTTTTCAATAAAACTGTTTCTGACTGGCTTTATTTGCATTATTTTCTTAAAATTTTCACCAAATACACCCTGTATTAACTTATTCATTTTCTTTGGGCTAATTTGATATGCATACAATTTACTGGGTCTTAATACCAGAATTCCAGCCTTGCACTGCCTGGAATAGCTTCAGTGTCCTGCAATCTATAAAAATTAGCATGGCGAGCTAAAGACATGCTCTGAATGTCTATTAAAGGTTTCTGGCATGTACATTACCCTGAGTTTAATCAATAAAAAGGTAAAAAAAGAAAGGAGGATCACCTTACACCAAACCAGAACATACTACCTTGGAAGTTGAAATAAAAGTTCTCAATTAAAGACCAAAAGAAAATCAAAGAGTAGTCATGGCTTGGGACATCACATCCTTCAAGAATGCAGTCAAACTCTAGGAAAAGCTCTAAAATTCAGGTAGGAAACAAAAGATGAAAACATCAACAGTAAAGTTCCTTTTACCCAGGATACATGATTAAACTACAGGGATTTATTAAAGTACAGCAACACATTCACAAATGAATGTTCTGTACAGTTAAGGAAAACAGAAAAGAGCATAAGCTGCTATTTAAACAGAAAATTAACAAGGCTGCCACCCTCTCCTCAAACCTCCAAGAGCACTCGTACCAAAAAAATACTCCACCCTCAAGTGACAACTTGCTAAGGATTTAAAAAAGCAGTAGCACAACCTTTTCAAACACATCTGAATCTTGAGCCTGACAATCTCAGAAGGGCTGATAGATGATCAGGGTGGAAAAGGAATGCTCAAGGAAGATAAGGCTGCAGCAGAAAATCTAAATTAATTCTTTGCAGTAACATTCATTACAGTGGAGTTCGGGGAGTTTCTAAACTCTAGAGCTTGTTTTGGGGGGAATGGTCAGAGGGACTCTTCTAAATTGAGGTTTCAGCAGAAAAAGTTTCAGAGCAGACTGATAAAGAAGGGAGTTAGAAATCACCTTTGCAAGAGAGTTTCTGCCCAAAAATTGTGGTTTAATGAAAGGTGTCCCTGTCCATGTCAGAGGGGCTTGATCTAGAAAACCTTTAAGGTCCCTTCCAACCCAAACCACTCCATAATTCTGTGAGTCTGAGAATTCCAAAGGACCTCATGTATTAAATTGTGGTGGTGCAAACCAGCATGAGACTGTGTGCTTAAGTCAGCTCAGGACATTAAGAGATGAAAAGTCAAAGAATGTGTTGCCAATTTTTAGACAGGTCTCCTGCATAAATTCAGAAATTACAGATATGAGTTTGTTTATATATTCCAAAGAAAATTATTAAGCATCATAGTAAGGGAGGAAAGCCACAACACAAAACTATTTGAATTGTTTGATGAAATCAGCTCCTGTGCAAATAAGGGAGATGTGGTTATATAGAACCCTGCATCATTGCTTGTCATTACATATTAGGCCTTCCAGCAATCACTATATCTATTGTGCAAACAAGGTACTTTTCCATATACACTTACAGCCTTCTTTTTCTCTCTGACCACACATTTCTCCTCTGTATTCATAACTTACCTGAGTCATATTTCTGTTGTTCCTAACTGCAGAAAAATTTATAATCTACTTCCCTTCTCTCTTCTTCCTAATAAATTCATTTATTCTGCTCAATTTGCTTAAAAAATACTCTAATTCCTGACATGTCTCAAAAGCAAAGCTTTCAGGTCAAGTTTCTTTTTAGTTTTGCTTCAATTATTTGCTTCAAGGTATTAAAACATTTTATGCTAGAAATTCTTATTTCTTTTTTGCACTTTTTCTGCATTTGAAAGCTTAGATTCATTTACATTAAATTTTTTTTCAATTTTGAAAAATAAATTCTTTTTTTCTGGAGACCCTAAATAAATTATATTACAGATTGCCTTTCTGGAAAACAGCTATCAAGTTTGAGAAGGAATACATAGTATGCATTTTTCAATGACATTACATGTATTTAGATATTTTTAATCGTAATATAATTTTCATAGCACTTTCAACAGGCATTTCCCAAAAAACTGTTATATTCTTAAATGAAAACACTTTTCTTAACACCTCGTATGAACTTGGCATTTCTCTGCTGAAGGAGAGAAATGCTTTTGCTGCTCACTTTTGCTGCTGAACTTTTAACTGAATGCTCCTTCAAGTTCTGCTTTGTATTAAGCCTTGAAGTTGTATAAAGTTTGATGTTCTGTCAACTTCTACTCAGTGAAAACACAGCTGAGTGGTTGCTTTGCTGCCCACTTGCATTGTTAAAAACAAAACTCGGGGCTTTATCCTCACTTAGCTGAAAATCTGATACCAAATGGTGACTATGAAGGTGAGTCCCACCTCATGCCTTTATCCATATAATGTTTTATATATAAATTATACAATAATTTGAACAGGCTACATCAAGGCCAATTTATTGCAAGTAACCTCACCCTTAAGTAATTATAGACTAATTTTATTGTGAATTTCTTCTCTTCCTAAGGCAGCCCACAAGACAGAAGCAGTTCTTACTCTCAAGAATACTCAAAAGTCACTTACAAAGTTAAAAAAAATCTACTGAAGCTTAAGCACCCTGAAAAAAAAAAAAAGAAAAAGAAAGAAAAAGACCTTAAACAGATCTAAACAACAGTAAATGCTTTTAGAATTTCCTTTAGTTCTATCTCAGCCTTCCTGTTTCAAACCCAAAACACAACTTGCATGGCTAAAGATAGGTCTAGTATCAGAAATTCATTTGCTAATGTACAGAGCAGAAAGTCAAGAGTTTAGGGATTTCTTTCACCATTTTTTGTCAGGCTTTTTGAAAGAGTTTTATTTTACCAGAGAGTAGATGCTGGCAAAACAAGGCTCAACCATCAATGGAGATAAACTCAATGAACTCAGGCTGAAACACAGAGATGGCTCTTTCTCTACCCACAGAACAAGGTTATATTTGTCTGTTTCTGTTTTCTGCACACATTTAAAATGTAGGCAGGAAAAAAAAAAAAAAGTTGGCACTCTTCCTTTTCTCTCTGCTTTTCTAAACTTCCATTGACATTTTTAATGCATTTTAACTCTTTTCATAGGGCCTGAGCACTGCACTTTGATGTCTCGTGAGATAAACTCCATTTGACTTTAGGCCTGGATCTCTTCTCACTCTGGGGCTTCAACGACAAATAAAAACCTGCTTTATGCAACCATCAGGTCATGATCTTGTCAGATCTCATGAAATAAACAAAACAAATTCTAGTCATTACTTCAGATGGAAATCACCACTAGAGAGGAGCGAGCACAAATCTTCTGAACATGAAAATGCATCTACTTCAATACTTAATCTCCACCACCACTTTTAGTCTCTCCTGTGGTCAGTAGCCTTTCATCCTGACTAGTTAGGGTCAGGCATGTGTCAGTAATGGTCAGGGCAAACCAGCTTCTAACATACATTAGCTGCTGCATATTCAGTTAGCACTACTGTAAAAGAGCTTACTTATTTTATAGTTTTTAGAGCTTTCCCCAATTATTTTGTAACTTTTGGTTTTAATATGGAATCATTGGAAGCATAGAAAGCTGTGTAATTCCTATTTCATGTATTTACTCTGAGCTGGGAGGATGCTAAAAAAAATAAGGCCTATTTCTGTATCAATTCCTTCGTAACAAGTCAATTTCTTCAATTAGTATTTATCTACAGTAATTACATTTGTGAACAGAAAGTTCTGTATTTAAAACACAGGACTACTAAATTACAATTTACGTGAAAATTAAATTTGAACCCTCAACAAGTATTTCAGGTTAGAACCTCAAACTTCCCTTCCAAACCTCCTTCCAGCTTGTGTGATATAACAAAATCATTGGGTTTTCTTCCACAGTTGAACATCCTTTTTTAATCAAATCAGTCTGGTGCCTTGTCTGCATCAGTGATGCAAATAAATTGTTTCTTCTTTGCCTGATCTCTTCGTTTATTGTGCAATTTTAAAAATGTTATAGAATCTTTCTTAGCAAATCGGTGTTTTAAGCCATACACTTTTAATCTTATATTTTGTATCACATCCTGAAGAGTTACCAATTCTGAAATCCCCTTCTTTCTACTCACAAGATGCTCCTCTCTACTCACTTGGATGAGAATACCTCATTACCACATCAGCCACGAGCTGAAATTTCTGATCTCTCCGTCCCCTTTCCTTAAATTTACTTTTCATCCTGTGTCTGCTACACCAGCCATTAAATGTGCTGTCAGCTGGAAATAGAAAAGATCCTTCTCTCCTGATTCGGACAGAGCTGTCCATCAGTCACCTGAATGACACAGCACTGAAGATGAAGGAAGATTTGCCTTGGTCTCCTAAAAATTGTAGAATTCCAGGGTGTTTGGGAGGGGTTGTGTGGATATGGACACAATGGGGAAACAGGAATTGTAGTGCTGAATAAAATTAATTTATTTGAAACACTTTATCCTAATTTTAATGACTTCTCATATTGGCATCAGAAATATTATTATTTAAGGAAAAAGCTGAATTTAATTCATATTTTCAAATTTAATGTGAGTTCTTTCTACAACATTTTAACTTAATATTTGCAGAATTAATATAGCAGTAAAAAATGAATAAAGTACATTAAATTCCAGCTTTAAATAAAGCATTCTGAGATGGGGATGTTTAAGGGTATGGGTTTATTTTGGAATAGCAGACACAGATATAACACAGCATGATGTCTTGATTCTCCAAAAAATTTCCTGGGCTGCAAGTTATCAACATTCTTACTGACTGAGCATCCTTAGTGTTGTTCTCATAGGTATATGAGAACATAAACATGTATATGAGAATATAAACATGTAACAGTTTTCAATATGTAAAGAGGTCATGGAGGAAAAATCAAAATTTAGACCTTTTGATCCAGAATAAATGATTTTATATAAATTACATGAAACAGACTAGCTGTCAAGTACATGATTATTTACATTCCTTATTTTTCTAATTGGATGGGCCATCTAAGAATTACAATAAAAAGACCTGACATTTCTTTTGCAAACATTTTCTGACAATTAAACTTTCTCTACCATGCTAAATTCAAAGAACTTTAGTGGGTTACTTTAGACTCACATACCATAAAACTCCAGTTTTATTCCAAATACAAACTACTTGCAAAAATTTGTCCTAAGACATATAAATCCTTTATAATAAGGTTTTGGATACTCCTTTTAACAGTGTCACTAGATAAGTCTAATTGGTTCATATGCTGCAGGTAAAAACTGCAATCTTTTCTCTACAGGTAGACTCATCACTCCACCGAAAAATAAGTTAAATTCTCTTTTCACTGGTTCTAGATACCTCTCTTCACTTTTAGTTTCCAAGTGTAAAAAATCTACACTTAATTTATGGGGGGAAGCTGTAAGACATTAACACATTAAGAAAATGTTGCAACCTTATCATATCAAGAACTCAAACTCATGCAAAAAGGCAAACATTTATATTTATTTGTACTATGTGAGGAATAATTTATCTTTGGAAAGGCAACAGTTCTCTATTTTCTTCTTCCAGGGAAGTTATTAATTTAGGGGTTTCACCTTTAGGTTTGAGCTCATGAGTTTTGTCACCTAAGGGTTATACTTTTTCAATAAATGTAATCAATATGTGCAGCTTTTAAAAATGCTTTTGCATAACACAGCAAGCTAAACTTTGCTCTCAGCTGCCATTTTACTTACATTAACATATCTGAGAAACCTTAACATCTAAATGAATATTCATGTCATGTACTCCATATAACTGCTTGAAAAAATATTTTAATATTCATTAGTCATTGATCTTTTTCCTAAAGGATATGATGTTATAATTCCCCAAGAGAAACTTTCATAAATTTATAGTGTGCCTTACATTCTCTAAGTCATGCAGAGGGACAATTCTTAAAGTGACACTGAGGATGGAAGACTGTATTACATTGCACATAAATTGGAGCTGATGTATGAAAGTGATGCCTTCAAAATGCTGCAATTTAAAATTAAGTTATGATGCTTTCATGTGTGTAAATATGTACTTAATATTAAATTAATTCAGAATTTTCAAGTTAATATAGTACCTACAGTCAGGCTTGGTGAAGAAGGGTGTTGTAACAAAAGGAAAACCTGCAAGATGGATTAAGGTTCCTTTGCTTCAGAACTTGTTCTAAACTAGGTAAGCACTGTATCTCCAAAACCTCTTCCACTTGGGAAAATTTGGAAACAGGAATTAGAACAATTTTTTAAAAAGCAAAGTCAAAACCTTGGTTTGGCTCCTGGAATTATCTGTGATTAGTACAACACAAAGTTCTTAAAAAGCATCTATTACATTATGACCTATTAAAATGCAGAAATCCAGAACCTCTCTTTTTAATTCTGGCTTCAAATGCATCTTTTCAAATGAACATCACCACCTTATGGTGAAAACTCAGATACCACTGGCCCATGAAAGACATTCCTTTTCCCTAAACTTCTTCAAAACTGTAAGAGAGAATTTTAACACCACAGACAGCTTATTTCAAGGCAATGGATGAGTAATGCTGGTGGTATCTTCCATTTCTGAAGCTCAGTCCTACATCCTTTTAATACCACCACAGCAGCATGTTCTAACACCATTTTTCAGTTAGACACCTTTACTCCACAGACACTTTCCCATCTCCATCTCCCAGGTAACAACTTCAAAAAATAATCCAGCAGATCTGCAATGTCTCTGGGATGTGGAGGACAGAAAACATCCCTTTACCTCAGAATATTCTTGATGTCCTTCACAAACTCTCAGAATTTTAATATGATGATGTCACAGCACTCCCTTCTCCCTTGCAGTCAAGTGATAGAAATGTAAACATGGCAAATATGGTTATTCACCTTCTACATGAGTTTTTTCACTCTCCATTTGGGCTGTATTCTACATTTTTCCAGGGTATGTACCTTTCATGAAATTTAGCCTAGCGTGCTACCAGCTATCCATTGGGCACACAGATCTGTCTGCTGGAACACACTGGGACAGAACTCAGGTTATGATCTTATTCACATGATAAAACCTGATAAAATCATGGAATTGTGGCATGGGAATTAACTCAGAGCATGCAAGAGTACATCATCCAAGCACTGATGACATTCATAAATATAAAGAGACACAAGAGACAAAAATCAACAGTAACACAAGTAATATATCTGGCATTAGAATCCATCTCCCCTAACCTTTTTGAGCTCTGCAGGCAGCATGACAAATGTGAACACAAAGTATACAAAGAGTAAGAAAATTTCAAATGCTGAATAGAAACTCAGCCCATTTTAGCAATACAAGAGTCAAAACTTCACTGTTTGGGATTTTTGGGAGGGAGAGGGGGTAAGCAGGGGAGGGGAGACATAGAAGGGAATATTCTGTCTTAGTAAGAGTTTGAGGAATAAATTCTGGGGGAATGAATTCAAAGGATTGTCATAAATCTTACCAATGTAGGTCCAAGGTATCAATTACATTTCTTACTGTGCCTTCCTAAAACCATACAGCCACACACTGAGAAGAACCCCAGATTTTCATAATAAGCCACTGAACACTCGCTGAAGAGGTGGGATCACAGGGGCATTTAGGAGACGAAACAATCTACTACATAAGGAATCTGCCATGAAGAGACCATTGAAAACAAATTTGGTAGGTTTCAAGTACAATGGTCTGTATGTTTGGGAGTGACCTGCACCTCACACATATTGTGTCATATGGGTTTCTCAGAACTCTCACTTTAAGGTGTTAATTAATCTTTTACTGCCTGGCTCTATTCTTCTTAGTGATGACTAACATGTCTCAAGTGGTTACCTCAAAATCAGGCTGCCATCACAAGCAGAATCTTTGTGGTAATTTGTGGGAAGATGATACTTTTTCAGTTACTGCATTAGGGTTTTAGAGGTTTGAATAGCAAGGAAGAAGAACTAGAACTTTTCACTCAGAATAAATTTGATATAACTGGAGATTATATAGTGAAGTGATTGTTTAGAATACTAACACACTTTAAAGTACTGTTTAACTTCTAATGCGAAGATAAATGATATTTGCATTAAGACTCACAGTTATTTGGTTATTATAATTACCTTAGTTCAAAGATCTGGGAAAGAAAGAAGCTGAGGTTAAGTGGAAGATATATTTAGAATAATCTAGTCTAAGATTAAAATAAGGACATAATTCCAAAGGGCAGAGAGGCAAGAACAACTCAAGAAGTAAAGTAAAAAAAACTTCACAAAGTAGCTGATTGTTCGGCAATTAGGAAAAGACACAAAAACACAGAAAAAGTAATGCAACCAGTAAGAATTTGAAGTTCAGAAAACAACTACTGCTTAATAATTTTTTTTTTCTTTTCCTTCAAAAAGATTTTGTGGAGGTGCCTTCCCCTGGGGTCAGGGACCCTGCAGGGTATGGGTCTGTCCCTGTCCCTGTCCCCATGTCACAGGTGCCCCATACCTGTTCCTGGTTGGGTGGTTTGGGTGCCCAGGGGCCTGGGAAGGGAGCAGGGTCCCATGGCTGGGGTCTGCCTGGGAACTCCAGCCATGCAGATGGAGGAATAAATCATCTCTGAACATCTAAAAAAAATATTGCTTCATCTTTCCTTCCAAGTTCATCGCTGTCTTATACCTGTTGTAAAGATTCCCCTCACTACAAGAAGATTTTTGAAGAAAGACAATGCTTATATTCTTCACATGCACAAAATATTGCTACTCCCTGATGGAGAGAGCAACAAATGGATTTTGGAGCATACAAAAAGTATCAGAGACACTTTATAGAGGTAAGGATGGAGAAGAACTAGGAAAGATTAGCCAAGTCATACAGTTTTTATTAGTAAATAATTTTAAGAATATCCTAGACCAATGGTTGTCAAAATAAACAAGGAAATAAGTTACTTCTACCAGGTTAGACCTATCATACTCTCATATTCCATAGCATGTCTCAAAACACCCTCATTCACAGCCATAATCTTTAGCTCAGATAAATTGAATTTGTGATAATTTTTAACAAACACAGACTCAGGACTCTGTTACACCAATGAATTAAAACAAATTATGTACTAACCCTCCCTGCTCCCTCTTATTTCCTACAACTTTTAAAATTACTTAAATTAAGAGGTTTTTTCCCAAAGGACTACTGTTTTTTCTCAGTTTGCTATATCTGCCTTTATTTCTACTGACACCTTTTTTTTCTATCTTTGTCTACCTATATCTTAACTTTGGAAAGATTCAAAGCTAACAGAAAAATCCAACGGTAACCTTGTTTCTGAATATCAACTTACAAGGTATCAGATAAGGAACAGGAAAAAATATTGTTCATTCCTACTATGCTGGCATATAAAGCTCCTAAGGATGATCATGGAAAAAGGGGTCCTTAAATTCCCTTGGGGGCTCTCTAGGGGGTTAGGAAAATCATCAGGAATTTTGAAGGATGCACACAAACCCAATATAAAGAACATAACAAGGAAAGGAAAGGGAAAGAGAACAGAAGGGAAAGACATCTTATGTCAGAAGAGCCACAATACCAATTGGTTGAAAAAATTCAAAACTAGTAAATGCTAAAATAACCTAGAACTTTCTATTCTGTCTCTTGGCAGAAACAGCATTCACTGCAGATTTTGCATAGTGCTGCACATTTTAAGAGGGTGTAAACTGTGACTTATGTGAGGAAATGACTTGCCAGGTGAACAGCTTGGGTAGCTGTGTCACACAAATATTTTAACATGTCTGAATAGGCAAAAGCCAGCTCAGAAGTCATGTACACACAGTCACAGCTGATATACCCTTGGCACAGCAGGTTAAATTATACTCAGATGATTTCCAGTCAGGAAATTGCTTAAAATGAGAATAAAGTGTTTTCATGATGCATGTCAGAATGAAAACAAAACATGTAAAACAGATTATAAATGTATACATTTAATAGTTACATTGCTTCAAAGAGAGAAAACACATTTGGACAGTTTGTTTTTTTCATTTTTTCTTTTTTTTTTTTTAATAGGTGATATTTTACTACATAAAATGC
Organism: Lanius collurio; assembly: GCA_020086605.1. Lineage (NCBI taxonomy): Eukaryota > Metazoa > Chordata > Aves > Passeriformes > Laniidae > Lanius > Lanius collurio. The sequence goes on from JACBWW010000007.1 coordinate 34,658,979, forward strand.
CTTCATAAATTTAACTATTTGGGTGTTTAGAACTCTTTAAAATAGAACATTTGACATCAAAGAACTGTAGTCAGAAAAAATCAAATATGAAATTAGCATGACTAGAACTGGTAAAAAACCTTCTAGTGAAAAAAAACAATTACACCAATGTGCAATTAATTCTTGTTTTCAACTTTTGTTTCAGTCAAACACAAGTTATTGAATGAAATATAAGTGCACATTAGTGAAACACAGATTACATAAAGGGTACATTAGTTAAACATAATGACCTGTAACAAACCTAGCAGTCAAAAAAGCACAAAAGGCAGCATAAAAGCAGCCAGTGTTCTTAAATGTCAGAAATCTACTCACAAATATGACATTCACAATTATTGCTAAGACTTAGGAAACCTTTTTAATTTTAAGTCTTAGCAGCACAGACCTGTTAAAGGTCCTTAACAAGCCTCCAGGTGAAATATGCTGTGGTGAAATACACTTCATGTTCTTTACTGTGAAATTCCGAGCCTTACTTTATTATTGTTAACATAACATGTTAAAAATAAGCTTACTGAAGACAAAGTTAACCCAATTTTTACTAGTGCTGTGTCACAAAAGCAAATAACTGCTGAGTTGCAGCACATACAAGGAACACGAGCCTTTCACTTAAGAGACAAATACCATTCAATCAACTGAATTATAGAATTTCCCTTGCTACTGTAAAATCAATTGAACTATTTCCCTAAAAGTTTTATATTCCTCAGCTTGCAATTCAGCAACTTCAAAAAAAAAAAAAAAAAAACCAAAAGGACCCAAGAAATGCTGCGCACAACGTCTTCATTTTTATAACAGAATTAAATTACTATTAAAAGATTTTACCCCATCTAGCTACCAGGAAACTAAATTGACAACACTTCCTGGAATGTACATGAATTGCTAACTGAATATTTAATTTGGGTTAAATTTTATTTTATTATATGGACCTATATGAGACTTCAGTGAGAACCCAGCTTACTTCCAGACAGGGCTCACTTTTAAATTCTCTACCATACTCAGGCAGGCTCAGTGCATGCAGTTTCCTTTTAAAAACACGCTAAATATTAAGGCTAAGAATACCTATTTCCTAAGTGAAGATAAGCCAGAATTACAAAAATTATACTTGTGCACCCCAACAAGTGATTCCTGACTGCCATTCATTAGAAAAAAAAAATATTCTGTGTTTACAGATTAAAAATATTTTTTCTCAAAATACTGGGTTTGCTAGAAACATCAAATTAACCAAAAGCATTTTATCAACCCTACCAGTCTTACTGCAGTGTTTTCATAGGAACACAGCTAGGCAAAAGCAAAGGCATTAAAACTGCCAAGTGTCCATTTTTTCTGCAGCATAACCCTATTACTTTAAAGGAACCTTTCAACAAGTTCATTGGGATTTGGATAACTTTCCATTCCAAGCTCTCTTACAGGGTAGGCATTTCATCTCATTCTCGTACAGTAAAGCAAAAAGGCCACACAAAGCAAAATCACACACACAGAAAAGGCAACATTTTTTCTGGGATAAAAAAATATGTTTTCCCTGAAAGAGATATTACGGATTTCTGCTGAGCACCAAGGTCATTTTAGGAGAACGATGTTTATTTCTCTACACATCCATAAAATACAAAATCACTTCTTTGAAATAGCATCCTGAGCACAATGATGAAGTGGGCAGATTTTCATTAGATTTCAGAAAACAAATTGTGGAGTCGTGTGAGCAATTTATGTCTTCAATAAAGAAAAAGAAACTATGAAGTAAAATTCCATTAATCTTCAAGTAGAAGATCTTTATGTTCACACAATTCCATGCTAATAAAACCAACCCTTCATTAATTTCATGGATATTGTCTGCAATATTTACAGGTGCTGAACTTTATAAGGTTGCTCTTACTAATTTGTCAATATATTGCTGGGCAATAAGGTCTCGATAACCAATAAATCCAGAGAAGTTAGGGAAAGTAACCCTCTAATTCTTTCTAACATTCATAGTAATTAGTGTATATATTGCACCATGAAAGGAGAAGCATTCTTCCTGAATAACACAAGTTTACTTTAATATATTACCAGAAATAATAATCATATTTTTATAATTAATTCTAAATTTCACACGTGTATACTCAGCCTCTGATGACAGTGTATAAAGTATCACCTGTCTTTTGCCACAGTGGGAAACACTCGTTCCCTAATACTTAAAATTTCATAGTTATGCCAAGAACAATTAGGACTCTACCATACCCACAGAGAAAGTAAAAGAAATATTTTGAGAGAGACAGAACAGAACACAGTAAATAAAGCTCTGCAATGGACAGGAAATGTCTATTGCCTGCTCTGTAAAAACATGAGTGGTCCTTAGTCAGTTAGTTCAGCAAACCCACATCATAACTGAATGATGAGAATGCAGGAGTGCCCAGTGTCTGGGATAAAATAAAAGCCAGAACTCTGGGGGGGAAATTTATTTTGCAACTGCTATAGAAATAAAAGTCCTCAGCAAGCTGCAGGCTGCTGAGGGCACAAGAGGATCTGAGGCAAGAAATTCACCCATGAAAAAGCAGTGAGATGAACAGAGACTTTTACTAACAAAAAAAATGACTTACACGACTAGAATGGCCTAATCACAAACAGTCTTCAGAAACAACAGAGCTCTAAAGCAGGCAGTGACAGCAGTACATGGCACAAGCTTGTCTAGTTATGAAAGTATGGCACTACTTGTAATAATTGTGATAATAATAGCAATAGGAAGAAGAAAAAGTAGAAGAAGAGGAAGAAGAAGAAGAGGAAGAAAGTTTCTTCTCCTGTTGGGAATTATATTTTCTGTCATTTTAAAAACATAATTTTGAATTGATTTAATGTTTTAATTGATATTTATGAATTGCATAGTTTTCAGAAATTTGAAATAAATAAGTACCTATATAAAAAATTTTGCTCTGGATTTCTGAATCTATTTATAAATTAGCTTAATTGTTGGATTGTCCAAACAGGCTCTGAGAATGTTTATTCAATTCTTCCTTCTTGAGGGACTGAACATAAACCTTGAAGGAAGCTGTTCTCACCCTTGGACAATATTGTTGGTGTTGCAGTAATTTGAATGTCAAATATCTTGGGGAGAATGTCACACTTTGTGGCTAAAGATTAATTTGAATGTTTCATAATATTTAGATTAATGTACCAGATTCAAGTAATTATTCAGATAGAAAAAAGCCACCACACTGTAAAAGACTTTTAAAAATTCGCATTTGATTTAAACACCACTTCTTATGAACTGTCCATGTATTAGGCCATAAAGTTTGACTTTTACCTCTTTTCTGGCTCAGTGAATATTTTGCAGGTCACAGCAATTGAAACAGGATGATAGAGGAGACTGATGAGGACCTTCCCTCTATCCTCTCCTCACCTCATTATCTCCAGCCCCAGACATGCTTATACAACTGTGAGGAACTGGGAAATATTAATGCTCTTTTTCATTACCATTATGTGTTCTGTGTGTTTATAATTCATTACTTGCTAAAGGGTAAAATAATAATTGTTTGTAAGCATGACAAGGCAGGAAAGGCAAAATGATGACCTAGATAAAGAGCATGGCAAACACTCCAACATAACAACAAGGGCACTGGCTGCAGGGACACTGCTGCTCTGTTGCTCATTTCCTATTAGGTTTCAAAAATGTTATTTTTTTATATTACTCTGAATGTTTTCTGTTCCAAACAACTAGTAAGGCCTTACAACTGGACCTGTCATGTGAGCCCTGTAATAAACCCCACTCATTATTTCTGCTAGGGATTTTGGTTTTCAGAATATCTTTTTCTTAAATGTGCTATTAATTTGACAAAATTCCATACATACACATTTGAGGTCTGCCAGATGCAACAAAGTGATGTGTTTCTCAGTAATACACTTTATAGCTTATACAGACTTTCAAAACAAGCCTAATGCACATCACAGACATTTAAATTGGGTAATAAAATTTAATCTGTTTATATGCAAATGCAGCCCTACATGCTATGATACCCAAAAATACACAGATGCACAGGTTTACAAGAGGAGTGACTAATTTGTGGTTAGTACAGATGCAGCATTACCTGCCTTCTCAGTACAGCTATATTACAACACCTGCTTCAGGAAGGGGGATGCAATCTAAATTTCAGCAGCAGCCTTACATTGTGAACAATTACAGATTGCTTTTTTATTAATTTTAAATGGGTTACCACGCATTGTTTGCACAGATTTTTAATTGCACACAATAGCATGCCCCACAAAGTTCCATGTGGGCCATAGGTCCTTAAAGCACTGCTATATCTGAATTGTTTCAAAACAACATGTTAGTTTATTGGGAGAATCAAGCTGTTGTGAGTCTCAAAAGGGCACAGGAAAATTCATAACATTCAGCAGACTGCAGTAATGCAGAAGGGCACCTACTGAGAAAGCCAGCAGTAATTGAACAATCTTTTTGACAAAGGCAAAAAGGATAAAAATGTCTAATATTTAATGTTCTACATATGCTAAACCATCCCCAAAAGCTTGTATGCACTGGCATAAGTATAGCTGCAAGTGCTAAAATGCTATTGGAAAAAAAAAAAAAAAAAGCAGAAAGCCATGGCTGGTATTTTAAATTTGCAAATATGCATGAAATTTACATGAGGATTATTTTCTCTGGGTAGGTCTTTATTTTTTCCCCTGAAGAGGAAGACTCAAACTAATCTGAAGGTGGAGCACACCATGCATGAACATACAGAATGTAGAGCAGGCTGAAAAATTGCTTAGCTACCTAACCAAAATTTGTGAGTTGGTAACTCAAAATTATTTTAAAGAACAGTCCTCTTAGGAAGACATTAATTCCAGAAATAAACATGCACATTAGATATATCAATTATATCTTTAATATATTAAAGGTATGTGAAATACCTTACTGCATTAATACAGAATAAATCATATCATTTGCCATTGCATATTCAGTTCTTATGGTCTTTTAAAAAATTGTAATGAACCAATGCTAAGCTTTATTTTATATCTTTGCCATCCTGAGTACTGTTTACCTCTTAATCACTTCAACAGTTGCTAGAACAAAGATATTATTTCACTATCTTCCTTATATGAATACCCCAGTGTGCTCCCACAGATGTTGAGCTCTCAAGGATTGATTTGAAGCCTGGAAATCCAGAAGAACCACATGTGCAAGTACCATTACCTTCCAAAGGCATCAGTTGCTCAAAGAATCACTTGGAAGCAGTTTTTAAACTCAACAGGAAAGGCACTCAACTCAGAGATACAAGAACTACAATGACAGCTTAGGCTAGAAAACATTGTCGGTCATCGAAGGCCTGGTTGAAGCATAAATTAGCTGTAAAAAGACAATTAAAGCAGGCTTTGCCAAAATGAATGTCTGGCCTATTTATTTATTATTTTAGCACTTTAATACAGGAATATCTAAAGATAAATCTTACATGAATGACAAGTTGCATCCTGTTTTCAGTCTTAGCAACCACTTAGCTTTGTCTTATTTTTGGCTCCCATGAGAAAAGAAACCCTAGGACCTCCTCTCTTCAAAGACAGAATTATGTTTTGGAAAGAACTAAAACCCCATGTCAGTTTAGAAAGGGGCAAGCCCCTGTCACTACATCTGCCCTGCAGACATTTTTCTGTTTGAGTTTTGGTTTGTTTTCTCTTTTTCCTCCTTGTACAAGGCATTGTTAAAAAGATTCATCATGAGGAACTGCTGTGGTTTTTACTGCAAGAACTAAATGTGCTTTTTCTTAAATACATAAGAAGAATTAAAGAAAAAAATTACAAACAAATTTCAGAATCCTTAGGTTTTTGGAATAGCATAATGAGTGATTTTGATACAAATTATAAAAAGAATGTATGAAAGCCCATCTAGAAATCATCATCATCTGCTGCAATCCTACCTACAATGTAATCTGAAGAAGACAAAAATAAAAGAAAAAGGTGAAAAACATCTATACCTACATAATGCATATGTGTGTGTGCCTGAGGATGATATTGAATGTTGAGGTGTGTATAACAAGGTAGTAGTTTCTAGTATGATTAAAAGGAATCATTTTCTCTAACTAACAGCATGACACAGAGGTTGGGTGTAGATGTATTTATTCCTAATCTTATTCAGCTGTGGACAACTTCCTACTGTATTGTTTTGAGCTATACTGATTCCAGTCTCTATATAATTTTTTCTACATCAGAAGTCCAGTATTTTCTGTTACAGTGTTCTGGGGATTCTCAGCTCCAACATTCACTTCATTGTGTGATGCCTCTGGTCAAATGCAAGGCATTTGCATTCAACTAGTGGTGTGCATCTTGCAATTCATATATCCTAAATCTTGGAAACATTCATCAGTTATTCTCCTTTGAAAAGTCATACAATAATTAACTTTAATGTAAAACGACTGTAAAACATATTGGTGTAAAAGAAAATTGTGTAGGATAAAGTTAAGATTTCATTAGTTCCTCTTTGAAGTCATTTCAGAAGAGAACTATCATGTATGTTAGACCAGATCCTGTTGCATTCCAGCTCTATTTAGCTATTTTCAGCAGGTACTTTCCACAGCTGCAAAAGTTACAGATGTCTACTAGAAATAATGTCTGTGATGACAGATAATGTTTTGTGAAATGACTAAATGCAGTTGGTGAGTTTAAAGGTGAGATTGAAGCTTGGAATGTATTTTAAGGGTATATCCTCTGCACTGAAGAAGAAAAACAACCTTTCCTTAAGTTACACAGTACTAGGGAAGTCATGTCACACCCTACTTTAACTCCACTTAGGAAAGCAATCCTAATGATGCCCTAAACATTGCCAGCAGTCCTGCAGCTCGAGTCTGTACAGTTTACTGCAAACATGTAGGTTATGATAAGACAAAGATAAAATGCTACAATTGCACAAAAATATCAAAAAATGGCAACTGAAAGATAAGATGCAGTAACTTGTGGCAGTCACATAGGAATAAACTGTGCAGATTGCTCCAATTACCTTGGGATTCTCCATGTGGGAGTGATTATATCCATGTAAATTAGTGTGCAGCAAAAGAGGTAGCTGATTTGGGGCTGATTACCTGGCTCCTCTCAGCAAGATATTAGACTAATATTTTATTGTACTAATTTATTGTATTTAAATGTGTTAAACATGTTTGAAAAACATTTCAAATTCATAAATAGACCAGTAAGTCTCACATTGTCAGTGGGGAACCAAATGGAGCCAAAGGCTCATCAGTAATAACACCAGAAAAACATGAAGTCACATTGGATTTTCTACCTAAGAACAACACCCTCAATTCATATCAGTGACAGGAACAGTACTGACACATCCACTCACTTTAAAAATTTTCTTACTTAACCTTCTATGTTCAACTGCTTTCAATGACAGCCTTTACCAGTTTTGGACTGATGATTCCTAAATTTACAAATATCTCATAGGAAAAAATGTTTCATTTGGACAAGAGAAGCTTAACTAAATTCAAGAATATTCTCAGGTTTTCAGTAGGGATTTGAAGATTATCTCCCATGTGCCTGGCATCACGCTTTATATTGTTTTTGTTATTAATTCCACTTAATATATATAAATCTATAATTCTTGTCTCTACTATACTATCTGCTTATATCACCTTAATTTAATCTTTGTTAAAGCCCATCTTTTGTAAACTTCCAATGAGGTGCTGTGTGAGTTTTAATGCCAACTGACTTCCATGTCATTGTACAGATATTAATAGACTAAAAAAGAATAGACTTTCTGATATTCAGATTGACTTAACTCAAATTATTTCTAATTTATTGATCAAATTAGCGTCTAATTCTTCTTAGAACTTGATAAATTCTAGTTTCAATTTTTCCAGAAAATACAGTTATAAAGACAGAGATCTCCAATTGCAAGCCCTCCTCAATTTCCTAAAAACTCAAAATTGACTAAACCAATTTTTTAGTTTTAAACATTCTTTGATAGCTTTCCTTGCAAGAAATTTCTTTACTCATTAAAAAAAATGCTTGATAATTTAAATACATACCAAATTATAAGCATACATAAAAAACATTCTTCTATAGGCAAAGTTATACTTGCAAATATATCAATAAGAAAGTGGAGAGATTAATCTAAAAACAAACAAAAAACCTGCCTTTGTCCATTTTGTGTAAAAGTATTCTTCTGGAACACTGGAAATCTCAAAAGTAATGCAGATATGGCTTAGAATAAAGTAGGTATTCTGGAATTTTCTCCTTTTGATTTTATTGTGCCAAAGGAGTATCTATGATTGACTGTTACAAGAAAGCTTTTCCCACAGTGGAAATAAGTGGAGCAATATGAATTTCAGAAGTGGCCTGCTTTGACATCAGCACTACCAATATTAGTGGAGAGTTATAAAGAAAGCATTAGAAACCTAATGCCCCTCTCCAAAAACAAGCAACAATCAGCATCATTTTTGTAAAAAGAGGGGGGGGAAGAAAGGAAAAGAAAAATCTCAGCCTAAAATTTCATAAAAATGTTTCAAAAAGCATAAAAGGAGAATTTCATACATTGTTGTAGGCTGTGAATACTAAATATTCATTCAATTTTAAAACCCATTACGATATAATTTTATAAAAATCAACAACAAATGGATCCATAACAACAAACATACCCCTTTTTGCTGCACCAAGAGCTCGTGGAGACCCTGCTGGCCTCTTCTGAAGGGCTCCTTTGCCATCTGTCTTCCGTGGGGAGCTGCTGACTTGAGTCTGCTGCTGGTCTTCATCGTGAGCAACAAATGAAATGACACCTAAAATAGACACCAGGTGTTGGATTAGCAGGCATTGGCCTCACAAAACCAGACTGCCACACAGGTACAAGTATTTCCTCAGCTCAAAACTAATACAAAATAATGTAAAACTTCCACCCCAGGTGTCAGCCATCCAATTACAATTTATGATATTAAAAAATATCTCTTGAGTGAGTACAAGGAAATTAACCATTTTTTTGTCCCCAAAGTGCTCTTCTACTTGCCTGAAGAAATCCATAATGAGCACCTGAAAAAGATCAGCAGTAGGAAATACAAGGAAACCGACTTCATATAAATTACAAAATCTGGTAGTCACTAATCTTTTTCCCAGCTCAATTTTCTTTGCATAATCTTCATTGTTTCTGTTATTTTTTCTTTAAATCACAGTGTCTCATTCTAGTGCTATAAGAGAATAACTGTAAGAGTTAAAATTCCTGTGATACATGTTTGCATTGCATATTTAATTGCTACCAAGTACTTCAGGAAGATAAAATACAGACTGTAAACTCTGAATTTTTAAGATGCCTGATCCCTATTTAACAACATAGTATGTACATGGTTCCTTTAAATAATATTTATGTTATTCTGGAAGTTTTTATGAACTGGCTATAAATTAGCAGATTTCATTTCTTCCATTTTGTGCCTCTGTCTAGGAATTTTAAATCTACACAAAGTTTTGGAAATACCACATAACATTCTAATTGCATCTAAATTACTGTCCCTCAATGTTTCAATACATTCTGGAGAGTTTCAAAGCCAAAATAAATATATTTTGCAGGTGTAATTCTTGCCTCATACATACTATAAAAAAATAATTTGAGGACATTTCTTACTTTATGCCATTATGCAGTAAGAAATGTCCTCATTTGAGATTATTAGAATTTATGTGAAACATCTCCAATAGGGGATTTATTTATGGTGTCTTACCAAGGACTTGGGAAAACTATTAATAATGGACCTTCTAAAATTTGAAATGGGGAATTAAAAATATGAGAGTCCCAGGAACAATCTGATTTGAAATTACCTACATCTAATGGTATCCTCTGTTTCTGCAGCTTTGAGTGGAGCAGAAAAAATGGACATGACAAGTGGACATAACAAATTCTAACAAATTATTCCTACTAAGAAGGACTACATTAAATGATTACCAGGAAGAATCTCTTTTCCTTTGAGAGACAGCAACTGGGAAGCATGGGTATAAAACACTGAAATTGAAACCAAAATCAAAACAATGGAAATAGGTTTGTATCCAGAGGAAAAATATAATAAAATAAAAATATAGTAACTTCAAATTAAAAAAAATATTATCCTAAATTTTCTTTCATGAAGAGAACTCTACTTAAATACATATAAACTAAACTAATCAAAAACAAAACCAAAAAATTTTGAATGAAAGTTTTACAGATTACTGAACTCACTCACAGTAAATAAGCCAGAAATTGGGTTCAAATAGGCAGAGGAGTGACTACAATTTCAGAAAAATATTAATTTTTTTTTTTTTCAATCTTGAAACATAAGGTAGATGTGCAAGAAGGATAAAAAACCAAAACAATCATGGAAAGGAAAAAGAATTCTGAAGAAAATGCTCAAGGTATATAAATCTAGATGTAAGAGTACACATTGAATGGTACTAGTAGCTAATGAATCATAGGATAAATGACTAACTAATGACTAATGAACATAGGATACTTACTAATTAATCTGATTTTATGTCTCAATATATGATCCTGTTATTTATTTTGGTCTATTGAAGAACAATATTAGAGAGAAGTAAAGTGTAATAGAGAATTCATTAATTTTAAATACCATCCTTACCATCAATATGTTTTAAAGATATCAATAATTATAAGACAATGAGTAAATAAATGCAAAATTACAGCTTTGAAGTTGATCAAAAAGTCTTGGCTAAATGCTGAAAATCAGTACATTCATACAATACAAGTTCTATACACTTCTATACACTTCTAATAGTCAAGAATATTTTATTACACTTAATTTTAAAATGTTAGTAATTTTTCCTTATAGTTCTTCCTTGCAGCAACCAAGGAGGATTTTCTCTACCAATTATCTGTATTTCAGAATCATGAATTATCCATATGTGAGCATGGGAGAAAGAGAGAAAAAACAGGAGTGATCATAGTTTTAAGTAAAGAGATGGTAAAACAAACAGTGACTTTTGTTCTCTGCACAAAATGCGGTCTCAAAAGCATCAAAATAATTCCCTGAAGCATTTGAATAATTAATTTTTATTTGCAGAAAATACTGGAATGCTTGAAAGGTTCCAAAAGAATAAATTGCTAATGCTCAAGAATATTTCAAGAGCTATGAGAGGAACTCTGGTAACTAAAAACTATTTGAATTTCCAAACCACTCTGCTGATAATCTAGAAATCACATTATCAAAAAATCAGTGAAGAATTGTAAAATAATTGATGACACTCCATTTTTCTCCTTCACGAAAAACAGATCTCAAAAAAACAGAATTAATAATAATGAGGTTATAATCTTGATCGATAAAAGTGACTTATGTGGTGAATACAGATCCCTGCAAGTCTCTCAATTAAATCTCTCAAGATTTTTTGAGAAAAAATAATGAGTTTTACTACAGATGGCATAGATTTTATAACTCAGTTTATCTGCTTAATCTTAAAATATTCATAAATCAACTTCCATAATTTTCATGGGCATCAAAGTATCTACTATTGGCTCAAAGCTATTTGAATTTTTTATTAGGGGAAAATAAAAGAAGATCAGTGCTGGCAAGAACTGCAAATAACAAAAGAGAAAAAGTGTATTAATTTCATGTCAAATCTAGAATGCAGAGTCCTCATCAGTGAGGACAGTACATAGAATGATCTGCATGACTTGAGTCTATAAATTAAGGCAGAACATTTGTCTAGGAAGTATTCCCAATTAGAATACCTTCCTGGTTTGGGAGTAAATGGTGCAACCCACTGACCCCTATTGGAGACTAAGATAGCAGATGATACATAAATATATTAATTTTTTCAAATTATGGGCTACAAAAATATTCCTGTCAAGAGATGTTTTGTAGGAAGGGAAAAAGAGTTTTATACAATGAAGAGTAATAAGAAGTACTTTGTGCTCTATGAAGTCATGAATAAAACATTGGAAATGTGCAGAAACACTGCATCCAAAATGACNAAAATATAAAGCAATCTGTAGAAGACACTTTATCAAACCTAAAGAAAATTGCTCAATTACTCAGAAAACAGCCTGCTGAAGAATTTTGTGGAGTGACAGAATCTTGTTTGAGGTGGTTTTTTTTGCTATTATTTCTGTGTTAAAGCTGTCATGCACCTACAAACTAGCTGAAGCATGTAATATTAGCCCTCTGTTGGAATGCTTCCAAATGGGCTTTAGAAAATAACTGGGCCCATTTTTAGCTTAGCAACCATAAAACAGCAAGACAGCAAGCAAAAGCGCATAATTTTGCAGCCATATAATTCTGGAAATAAAAGGACTTTGAAAGTAAATGAAAAATGCAAACCATTTGCTCAGTACAACAACTTACATGATAAAAGTTCTTTTATTAGAATTTATTTATTTAAATATGATGGAAACAATATTAGAACACCAAGTCTACAAAGTTTTACACTTACAAGTTAGGAAGTTGTAGACTTGAAATTATTCATCGGCACTATGACAGACCCTTCAGCCAGATATCAAAATAATTGTTCTTTTTCCTAGGAGGATAACATTTACTCCATCTGCAGATAGCTTTGGAGCATTGTTTTTTTATTTTCAGTCATTCAAACTGTTCACCCCAGGTATTAATTGCTTCTCTCTAAACAAATTCACCAGACTGAATAAAGAATAGTTTTGGTTTGTTTGCTTCTTTGGTTTTTTTGTTGGGGGCAAGGGGGAGAAGGAATGTTTAAATTATATTTTTTTGTAGTATCTTGAACACAGAAAAGATTAAGATTCCTGAGTTCTGGCTAATTCTCACTTAAATCAGCTACATCTTATCTGTGATCCTCAAGATTCAGGCTGGCTGTTGAAATATCCTGAAAGCCAAAAATGCATACATATATCTATATATATCTATATCTATCTATATATCAGCTTTGACATTGAAGTTTCTCAAGACCTGCCCTGGAGAACAAATATGACTTCCCAGCCTTGCAGAGTCTGAAGCAGACAGATTTCCATTCTCCTTGAAGCACAAAGAAAGCACTTCCTAACACGTTATCTTAGAGAGGACACTTGGTAGTTAGGCTTACATCAAGTCTAACATCAGACAGCACAATCAGTTGCTGCTTTTCAAACCTGTGATAGTGACCTCTCCTCCCTCCACCCCTCTCCCTCCTACAGCAGCTGAATGATTAGAGAATGTGCCCGGATTTCTGTAGGAGAACCTGTCTCTGCTCCAGAGGAAGGATGAACACGCTTTCCTGAGGCAGTGATTAAAGCAAGCCCTGAGCCAGGGGGTGGATTGTGGATAACTGGGCCCTGTTCTTTTCAAAGGATAACTTTAGCTTTCTATCAAGTTATTTTAAAGTGCAAGATAAATGAACTTTTCTGACAAAAAAGGGCATTGGTGGCTTCCCAGCATTTGAACCAGTAACTTTTTGTTGGGTTAGAGAGACTGACTGTTCTCTCTTTTTTTTTTCACAGTGAACATACAATACTTCAAAACATAATAGAAACCATTGTAATACAAGTAAAGGGGAGAGCATTGGAGATGTAGATCTGAACATGCCACCTATGTCCCTTTGAAAGCATGGCTTTTATCACCTGGTATTAATTTGCTGTATGATAAAACCCTTGGAGCCTCTTCTACTGAAACTTTCATTTTATATAAAAGAACCAGGGATTTTCTAAGGCAGAAGAAGAGAATATTCCTAAATCTTTAATGCTTAAAAAAAAAGGCATGTTAAAATATAGTACATCCTCAATGTTTCCTGGTGCACATTTTTGATGGTTACAAATTTCATTGAAAGCTGATTCCTATTCATATAAAGTGATTTCTTTTTTCAGGGCTACAGATCAGGGCACTGAAGTCTTCCTATAGCACTAGGTCAAGCTTTGGTACAAGTATTCATTTCTTGCACAAATCACTTGTGAATTGAGATGGTGTTATTAGTTACATTTTACATATCAGGAACTAAAACCAAAATGGCCATAGGAGCAAAGTAGTTTGACATCCTCAGGGACAAGACTTAATAGCTTTTTAATGCTGAGAAAACAGCTGTCATTAATCTCAATTGTTCGAGAACATACCAGAATCAAATGCTTGGCATTAGGAACCCATAAACTCAAAACTACACACATTAAGCATGTTGTATTGAGAGATTTATGCATTATTGGGAAACCTCTTGTTTAAGAAATTTAAATCCTTTCCTGAGTGCTGTTTAGTTCCTTTAGGATGGTCTCTTCTGTATCCATAATTCCCTCCCAAACACCCTTGTACTTTGCTCTGCTGAGAGTTACTACAATAGTTACCCTACACAGAAAACAGAGTGATTGTACAGCCTCATTCTCAAAATTATGCTTTTCGTATTATGAGGCAAATAATGAGCACCATGGAATTTTAGAAAAAATTACCAAGCAATTAAAAACTATGAAATCTGAATTGTTATTAAAAAAAAAAAAAAAAAAAAACAGAACAGGACAAAATATTAATATGATATGCTGACATTGGTTAAAACAATCAAGAGTTTTGCTATTGTATCATAAAAATACCATTATATACATGGATGGATGCAAATTATGTACAATTAATTTTAGATCTCCCTAGACTCCACATATGTCAAAGAAAGAACTGAGTTTGCTGCATTCTATTTATGTACTCTTGCCTTGTGGTCAAGAGACTGAGCATTAATTAAGGGAAAAAATCAAGTTTTGGTCTCTGCCTTTAAATCTTTGGTTCTATTAGTGCTACATAACTAAAGGTATTCAAACAGGTTTTGGAAAATTAAATTCAGATCCACCAACTTGGTGACAATTCAGAATCATTACTTCCTACTTAGTCAATTTTCATGAGACAAATTAAATGCATAAAGTTGTTCATGTGCTGGCATTTTTGAAGGACCTGACCACAAATTTAGCTGTAAGATACCTTTACAAACAAGAATTTGAGCCAGCTTAAGAACCCAAATCCCCAGTAATTATAGCCTTACTTCCAAAAGGTTATTCAGAACAAATAAAAGCATTAGATGTAAACAGATTTAATCTGCTGATTTTTAGGGATATTTTACACATTTGAGCTCTGAACAGTACCGTGAAAGACTCCTCGTCTGCAGGGAGAGATACTCAGAGTGTAAGAAGCAGAGTCCTCTGGGCTGACAGTCAGATATGGGGCACCACTCAGCATTGAGAGATTTGAATACACCTGAGGAAGACAATTCACAAAGAGGAAAACTTATCAAAAGCAAGTTACTGTTGCAAGAATACCATTGACACAATATCCACCTGTTTAGAAGAGTAGAATAAAAAATATGGTATCTGTAAGTCCTAGATTTTATGCACATGAAAGAATACACACTGTAAGAGAAATGCTGGCATATAGAGATCATATACAACACAAATTTTGAAGTCATTGCCCAACATGATTAAAAGTATATTGCTCAGACCTTGGAACTGTTTGCATATTCACAGATTTTCACAGTTAGGCCCTAATTTCACACACATCTTCGCAAGAAATATAACAAAGAGGTTCAGCAGTAGTGAGCCATCTAAATAGACAAAGCAAAGCAAAATCTGAAGTGTCACTTTAACATCATTTGCTAGACCTCAAGTGACATTAAGCTGTGCTTTATGTGGCACATTTTGTACATGGCACACGTGGTAACTATCTGGGCAATGGAGAGACCAGTACAATTTTCCCATGTGGAATTGCCTATTTGCAAACTGTAAATCTCATTGCAAGGACACAGGCTGAGTATTTTTTTACTTGCATCTCATTTCTTTCTCTCTCTCATAGAGGGTTGCTCCAGAGGGGTTCTCTGAGCAGGTGGAAGGGGTTCAGGTGCGAGGCAGCACCGCTGGAGCCCCGGCTGGGGCAGCAGCAGCAGCAGCCGGGTGTGGGAATGGCTCTGCTCACACCCTCTGCTCCTTCCTCTGCCTCTGGGGGAGGCAAACTCCTCCTGAGTGACAGCACTTTAAACCAGCACTGAAATTTCTGCTCTCGTCTCCAGGTGAGTTTTCCACTGAGGCACGGAGTCCTTTTAAAAAATCTCTTCAGGATATCATGCACTACTGTAGATGCTGCCATGCCATCTTGCATTAAAAACCAAAATTGTCTCTGTGTTGTGTTGAGTGAAACCACAAGCCAAATGAGAAAAGCTTGAATTTTTTTCCAGCTCATTTATTAGTTTCATTAACAACTACAGCTAGCCTGTCAAGCATCCAACAAGATACTTGCATTCTACACGGATTTCTTTTGCAACACTAACAGCATTAGATGCGCATTCATATTTTTAAATGAATATAATTTTTTATTATTTTCTGTAGAAAAAAAGCCAATTCTTAAATAATCTTTTCCTCTGATACAGACAATCATTGCCTACAATCCATTCCCTCTCTGTGGTATTTATGTTAATGTAATTCCTTTTTCAGGTGCTTGTTCTTCTAAATCCAGAACTTCCATTCCAAGTAACAGAGAAAAAAACTGTAAAGCAACAAAATTCCTCTTCCCCAATAAATCTGCATTTCAAACTGGATATTAGAAGGCCAGCAACCAGAAAGAATAGGAAGAGACTACTTGTCAAGAGGAAAAAAAAAGGAAACGCTGAAAAAAGAGATGGATGAAAAGCCTTGTTGAATTGGCATTTGGAGAAAAAAAAAATTGAAAAAAAATCTTTAAGTTGTCAACAAAGAGCAAAGCCTAGAAAAGCTGGGGCTGTTACACACAGAAGATGGGGAAGATTCATTTAGTAAAACAAACTTAAAACATAAAAATAAGTTAGTCAAAATCTTATATTTATAGATTATTCCATTTCAGTTTACAATGAATGTACACAAAAGTAAAGGATAAGTACCTAAAAATAGGATAACAAAATGAAAGCACATCATTAGGGACAGAAATAAGATTAGTTAAAATGAGATTTTTATTTAAGGGAAAAGTAACATGGAGACAGAAACAAAAGTAGGATAAATGTGACTAATTTAAGCTGGATAGAAAGCAGAAGGGTAGGATAATACAGTTTCTATCAAAGACTGGACATACCATACTAGTTTCTACCAAAAGACTGGTCAAAGTAAAAGGAACTTACTGGCATAGTTGACTACAAACATGAAATGCCTGTGGATTGCTGATGAGTAAATATGGACTGGAAGTTTGATTCTCCATCATTCAAGAGAGATTTTGGATACCTTTTCAGATTAGTGAACTAACAGAAGCTGTATTATTTTCAAATGAGTGAGTAAATTTAAATGAGTTGTTAATCTTAAGGAAGTGACTGTGTAACCAAATAGGAAAAGGCTGAGCATAAGCAATGAAATAACATCAGTACACACACAGTCACTGTTTCAGAGTTTAAATCCACATCCTGTATCAAGAGACATGAAGGAATTCTCCCTTCCCTCCCCTGCACCAATTGAATCTTTTGGGATCCAACAGTCACTAAAACTTGTACATAACTGATGCTGGCCTCAGTCTGCTATCACCTTTCCTACTGAGTCATTAAACTCATAGTCCTCATGCTGCTTGCTATTCCAGCCAAAAGAAAATACTAATCATCTTAACAAATCACCCTCATTCATTTACCAACCCTATTTGTCTCTACTATTTAAGTTATTTACACCTTAGCCAATCTCCAAGCAGCAGTCACAACAACACAGTCTCTACTTCCAACCTCCTAAGAAGGTTTATGGTTGTAACAGGCATCACTCAGCAGTTACCTCATGTGTTCCTTAAATAGAACTTTGTCTTGCTCTAATGGCCATGTGATTTATCAGCTCTGTTACTGAGACTAATTAAATGATCAACCTCAGATGACAAATGGATACTAAAATTGCATGCCCACACTTGCCCAGGCACACAGGCAATTTATCCTAATATCAGAATTCATACCAAGAATGATTCTCATTTTTTCACAGACATTTGGGATTCTAACATGGCATAATGTTGTGTAACATCTGTCTGCTTAACTGTAGGTTTATTACAAAATACCAGTACATCCAGGAATATTCAGAAAGGGAAAAAGCTGGAGAATTTACATAAAGGGGAAAGGCCAGCAATTGCAGATTTTTATAACAATTACTTGTTACAAAGATTTTGTAAGTTTAGAGGAAAGCATGGAGTGAAGCAACAAAAAAAATTATATACAGTAAGCTTTAAGTCAACTTTCTTCTGAATATCAGAGAGAGTCATTTCTTATTAGAATGCATTTTTATTAGGATTGTATGTAATAGGACACCATTTCAATCGCAGATGTAGCACAGAATAACTTTATATCCTATAATAATCTACAACACTGTATTCTCAATATGCCTAAAAATATCTTCTATAGATCCCTATTGTTAGGCAAATATATTTTGAAGGAAGAAAATAGGGCATAATTTGGGGTACTTTTATCAACAACAACACAAATAATATTGATTTACAAGCTACTCAAAATGAGCCAAGATACGGAATTGCTTCTTCCCGTTAGTGGGAAAGGCAGTTTGCCAACTTTTTTCCTAATGCACAATGAGAGAATGATGAAAAATTACAGGCAGATTAACCAGAACCCACCCCAAGGGTGGGGTTGCAGAGATATGTACTTACAGTATTTACACAGAAACAGGCAGATCTGCACAGACACACCGAGGCACACACAAAATTCATCAGGCATAAATAACTGCAGTTTCCTGAAATATGTTACATCCTTTTACCACCACCCAGGAAACCAGAATTTCAGAACAACGCAATGGACCCAAAATTTATATTATTATTAATTTATCATTGTGACCTTGCACAACATTTGCTCAAATCAAGCCATTCCCAAGAATTTATTTTTAAAATTATATTATTCTCCATTATCTTATACCTCAAGTCATTATTTACACACAGCCAGAAAGTATAAATGGAGTACATGTATAAAATGCAGCAATTTTAAACCACTGTATCAGTCACAGGTTTGAAAACTCATTCTGCAGAACTGTAACGTGACTATTTAACATGAATAGAAATAGAAAACCAAGCTTCAAAATTACACTAACTTTTTCCAGAGCTGAATAACCAAATAAGCATAACTCCAAAAACTTCAAGGCAAAGTAGTAAATGGATGTAAGAATATAATCAAATATACTTAAATTCCATTGTCTCTCAGTATAATAAAGTTAGACAGTAACATGGTCAAGGTTTCCATTTGAAAATTGTTTCTCAGGTCCGTTTGACAATACTGAGAGGTTCTACTTAGCAAAAGTTAATGCTCTTTGCCACTAGGCCAGACTGGGTCTGTGAGAGTCACTAGTCAATCTAACAACCAGATTCTTTCCAAAGCTCTCAAGAATGGCAGGTTTTTTTCCAAAAAAGCCCCCATTACTTTCCCTCATTCACCTTTCAGTGCAAACTTTGCAAATTCCTGAGTTACTAGAAACACATTTAATTCTTGCAATCTCTTATATTGCCACCAGCATGTTACCACACTGAAGCAAAACATCTTTGCATTGCACTGAGTATATTCTGCAAATAATTCCTGCCTGTTCAGCTGCAACCTGGAGCTCTACATAATGAAGAATGCTACATAATCCAGATTTGTTCCCATGACAGGCCACCTGTCAAGACCACATTTCAAGGAATACATCTGACCTAAGACCTTATGATACCCTTAACTGATCTAAAAATTTCAATCAATCATCAAAAAAACACCTGGCAAAACTACAGTTATTCTTAAATTCTGTAGGCCTTTGTACCATTCCTTATTGCTATGAAGAATGCATTTTCTTTAGTGAAAAGAACCTCTGTTACAGAAGTTCTGATAGAGAATGTGGAAGCCAAAAGGACTGAAATTGGAAGGACAGATAAAAATTGAAGGATTATGGAATACACATATCCACTTGTTAAAGAATATAAACTTGGTGACCTTGAGCAATCAGGTTACTGCACTTGCACAGAATTTATTCTCAGAAAATCTCAGATCCATTATCAAACGAGTTAGGCTGACCAGGGAAGCCCCCCTCATTAAAGGTTTATGCTACATGATTTTATTACTTTGAGGCATTTGTTACAAATACCCAACCTTCATATCATGGCTGCAGTGACATTGTAAAAACTCAGAATGGAAACACAAAGAATAGAGAGATAAACACCTTAAAGAACAGGGGATTTCATGTTTTTTCATTATGCATTTGTTCTACAATAGTTTTATAAGATACTAACAGTTTGTATAACCTAATGCCTGCAAGTAATTTAACTGGGCCTTGAGATTCCTCTGGAGAGTTTACTTTAATGACATCTATTTTGAACAGCAATGAGAAAAATAGTTGCACAGTTTTATATTTTTTATTGCAAAACCATGCCTTGAAAGAATTAGGAACAATTTTATAGCTAAAATTTCTATCAAAGGTATTATTAGAAGGAGCCATCAACAAATTGGACAATTATTTATATCCAGTAGACAAAGATTTATATAAATAAACAAGAAAATCACATTAAAAATTTCGTCATGAGACTGAGAGATTGGATTTTCATAGAAATGCTTTACACTTCCTTTCCTGTCACAGGAATTCCATTTACACTGCAGTCACCTTATATTAATTCATCATCAGAGAAGGATGTGCTCTCTGGATGATGTTACATATGCACAAATTCTTTATGAATTCTGTTGTGATTTTTTTTCATATCCAGGAGCAAGTTAATTACAAGAAAGACTATTTGTTGCAAGATCCCCTAGAACCAACCATGAAGAGCATTAGTGGCAGCAGTTCCCTAAGGTGTACACATCAGTCAGTAGAAAAGAATTCATAAAACCATTCACATTTTTCAAGGGAATTTATGGAATTTGTCTTTTTAATCATGGAAATTATTGTGGGAACTAAAAGTGTTTTGCATTGAAGTTTTAAAGGCAGACTGATGGAATCCTGCACATGACCCCCACTGATTTACAAAGGCACTTCTTCCCATCTCTACATTCACACTAATGGTTGCACAGGGCCTCATATACAAAAATTATTTCTGCCCCAGACATAAACCCTCTGTATATGAATAAAAAGGAAAAAAGAATTATTCAGTTGGAAGAGAGCTGTCTTTATGCAGTAAAGGCAAGGTTTATCTCCTTCTTCCTCCTTCCAGACTTATATTTCATTTTAAATAGTCACTTTTGAGGTAGTAGCCTCATTTTGGCTTAGGCTATTAGAAAAATACAGCAAACACTGAGAAAACGAGTAGAATATACACAATGTAATTTTATTTTTTAATGAAGTGAGAAGTCTTGTTAAGTTTATAGTTTAATATATTCAGTTATTAAAATGGAATGGTGAAGCTAAATTTACACCTCAAAAGCAAATTTACCCAAGTATTAGTTCAGCTAAATTACTTATTGCTAAGTATTCATCGTGCAGTAAATTGTTTATGGACATGCCCGTAAATTATTGTGTTTGTCAGCTACTGGTACATCTCATACCATTCTTGATATAGGCTGAGCTTTATTACTTCAGTAAATGAAATTCTTATGGGTTTGTTTTGTTGGGGTTTTTTTTGTTTTGTTTCTTTTTTTTAATATCATGTAAGTCCCAGTTAATCTATGAGAAATTACTTCATATGGTGGATGTACTCCAGCAATGGAGGGTGTATAGGGCACATCAACCAATCAATTCAATAATGAAGATATTACTTAGCCAACAAAATTACAAAAGATCCCATCAAAACCATATCCAAAACTGTTACTTTTTGCATTATCTTTGCTCTGTCTGCCAAGACTGACAACATTGCCTCTACCTAATCACCAATTTAACTACAGTGCAATACTGAAAACTGTCAGAGATGCTGGATTAAACAGGAGAAGGAGTTATTGGGCTGTCAGCCACTGCCCCCAAGGGAAACACCAACAAAGACAAAACCAGCTCTGCTTCACCAACACTACCCAGATATTACAGTAATCAGACAGCATGGAATGAACAGCAACAAAATTAGAACCATTTCTTTTTCCTGTCGTCCTTTGTGCTATACACATCAGAGTAAATAAAGTTAATTTTGCATTTCTAACAAGACTGTGGGTCACAGTTCCCTCCTAGAGAAGGTTTTCTGCATTCTCCTAATAACTACAGATACTTGTGAACATGTTCTGGATTTAGTGAGTAAATCCTAATTTACAGGCAGACGCTTTTTGAAGTAAAAGCAAGCAAATGATCTTTGCTCACTCCAGTAGCACAGAACACTACATGACATCTGCTGGAGAGTGCTGGAAGTGATAAATTTTGTGGGCTTTGTTCTGGGGACAGTTCCCAGACTCCAGGAGTCTTTGGAACCATGCCTTTTCCAGCAATTCCAGCCCACCTTGCTCCAACAACTGTTCTGCAACTGCTTCTGGGTAAGAACCTAGCATAGAGAAAATGCATTATTCACACTGACTAATTTATTGTATGTGCACAAGCATGAAATAGCTGACCTTACTTTTTCTCTCCCAAAGGTCCCAGGGCAAAAAGAGCACACACACTTGGACTGTCAAGCAGTACTTCACAGAGATTAAAAAAGCACAAAAAAACCCCACATCACAAAACCAACCAAAACCAGATTTCAGGGCCCAGAGAACACCCTCAAAGAGGTCAAAGTTCAGTCAGACCCAGCTCACCCTGGAATAGTTACAACTGTCATAAATTCATTTAATGCAAAATTTCTGAAAAAGACATACAATGAATAATTTTAGTATACTCATTTTGAATTTTGTTATTTCTGTGCCTTTCACTTACATTAGCACCAAAAAAAAAAAAAAAAACTGAGTTCACATAAAATGGGAAAGCAGAAAAAAAAAGTTCTGTTGCCAAAAACATTCACTTCTTCCAGAGATAAAAGTGCAAATATATTAGAAATGCAAATGCATTCACATCTAAAAAACTAAGACCGTTGAAAAGAAAAATGTCAAAGTGGGTGATGCCAAAAAAATACATTACTTACTCTGTTTTGGGGGATGGTAAAAAGTCAAAAGATAGGAATATGAACCTGTGATATACAGTGTTTACTAAATGTAGATTGACCTGTAAAAGTGAAAACCTGGAAAACTGGAGACTAGCAAGACATCCAAGGAATGATTTTCACATTGGCAGGAATTATCATTACTTAATAGAACACTGCTGCTGGAATATACATGATCTCTCTTTGTATCATAAGATAAATCACACATTACCATTACCTTTCAATTCAAATAAAGCAGCCTTTGGAGCTACTGGCACCAAGGCAGAGAATAAAAATCACTCAGTTTGCAAGTCCACACTATTCAACTAGTCAGAGTTTATCTGCTAGAATGTACATTGTCCCATTACCAATCCTTCCCCAAAAGTAAAACTAAATATATGTAATGTATAATATATATTATATAATATATAATGTATAATGTATATAACATATATAATGTATAATATAGAATGTATTATATATAATGTGTATAATATATAATGTATAATGTACAATATATAATATACATATAACATATTCTCACAATTTTTAGCTGACACTCCCCTGCATTGCTTCAATAGGCTGAGCCCTCCTAGCAAACACTGTAGGGCCACAATATCTGGATGTTATCTACTCTAGATTTAAATGTCATGATAGAGTCACAAATATGGATTTTCTTTTGCAAGGTGGAAGATGTTGCTGTTCAGGAACTTCTCTGAAGCTGAGAAGAAAAGCAGAATTTCATTTTTATTGACCTAAGGTACGTTCTGTCTCTGCTGGTATAGAACATGGGATCCAAAATATAGGTACACAGGGTGAGGAATGCTACAGAAATATTTTTACCATTTTCAAATTAAACATACAGACAAGATAAATCGCAGGAAAAAAAAATATGCTATTAGAGTACTACAACAGTGTTTATAAATAGGGAAATGGGTTGGTGTAAATATAGTTATAAAATATACTTAATGGAACATATGAAAAATAATGATTATATTTAACAGCAAAAATATGTTCTTTAGAAGGAAATTCACAAAACTAAGAATTTTTATTAACCTCCCCAGTGACTCATTGCCTTTCAACAACTCCAGTGATTATCTCTGAATTTTCTCTTCTATCAGCAAACACACAAAGTATTGCCAACTTCCTCCAACATTGCTGAAACAACAGCTGGGCAAGAGACAGTAATTGGGATAATGGACCAGGCCACTGGGCCATGAGAAATTCATGAACAGTGAGCTCATGCTGCAATCCTTCCCTTAGTAGGATAATAATTTTTGTCATTTTCATGTAATATTCAATATGTTATGAAGATTTTAGAAACCCAGTAATTCTCAGGCCCCTTCTCTGATTTCAAAACTGATGGAGCTGGCCACTGGTTTCAAATCATTGCAGGAGGAAAGATCAAAAAATGAACAGAGAACAATTGCAGAAGTGTTGTCCCCTTGGAAACCAGACTAAAACACAAAGAATTTTTTTTTTCCATCAAACATACAGTAAAATTACACATTATCACACAGATTTCCTGAATATAAACATATCTTTATACCATAAAATAAAGAAAATTTTCTCATGGATACATGAATTGCTTGCTTCATGCATCCATGAATTTTATTAGTGTAACTGCAATTGCAGTAATTGTTGCTACTGCAATACATAATGTATAGGTCATTCTACAGAAAAAATATTTGTCACATTATTGCAAAAAAATTACCTTGTATTTTAACATCTTCTTGGTATGATTGTGCACCCATAAGATTTTATGAGAGACCTTTCCCACTTGGCACTCTAGCACAATACAATCCTGAGGAAGAGGTTTCTTCCCTATTCCCTTAAGACTGTAGATGTTCTGAGTTCCAGCTGTAAGATTTCTCAGAATAAGCCTTCCCTGTGACAAAGAAAGGAGAAAAAATGTTTCATTACTGTAAAAGTCCCCTCTGGCTGCTAAAGCAACTCCTTCAGTTTATTAATCCTAAATCTAGGTGAGAAAGCATGCTTACAACAAAATGCTCCTATTGACCTAATTCTTAAGTAACCTCCATTGCTAAAGAGAGAAGAAAAATGGAGAAACAAAATCTTTTATTTTAAATTTTTCTAAACTATGAAATTCAACATCAAAAAGTTTTCATATTTCTAGGTTTTGTACTTCTTGGCGTCTTCTTGTTCTCATGCCTCCTTGTCTCTCATATAATATTTAACTTTGCTCATTGAGTGTTTCCACCTGTCCTTCACCTGCCTTATGAGCCCAGTGTTGAGCCTGGAGAGACTCAAAGGAACCACACTGCTCTCTCCAAATACCTGAGAGGAGGTGATGGGGGGATGGGTCTCTTCTCTATGGCTCAGGTGAAAGGTTGAAAAGAAATGGCCTTAAGATGTGCCAGGGAAGGTTCAGATTAGATTTTAGAAAGAGGTTTTTACTGAAAGAGTGGTTAGACATTGGAATAATTTCCCAGGGAAGGTGGTGCAGTCACCTTCCCAAGAGGCACCTGGATGTGGCACTTGGGATATCCTGTAGGGGTGATGAAGGTGATGGGTTGAGAGCTGGCCTAGATAACCTTGGAGGTTTCTTCCAACCTGGATGATTTTGTGATTCACCTAAAATGTTCTTCCTACTCCTTTGCCATCAAAGGATCCAAGGCTTTTGGCTTTTAATAATTTTACAATCCTAGAATCTTAAACTGCATCACATTTGGTTGGTAACACATGCAGAAGGGTTACTTATGTTTCAAAGGACTTTTTTTTTTTTTTTTTTGTCTTTGGCAGTTCACATATTTCACCATCAACTTGCAGTCAAAATCTCTCAGCTGGGACAGAGACAAAACCACAAATACAGCTTCTTGCTGAAGGTGTCATAGCCTTTGCTCTGCTCTTCACTTTAACATTTGGAATAGTGATTACTCAGATGGCAAAAGCAGCTGTGGCTTACCTTGAAACAAATTATTTTACTAAATAAAGTACTCATCACATAAATTAATTTGTGATGTAGGCATGTAAAGAGAAATACTCAATGTTAGTACTTAAATTACTCAGGTAACAAAATACAATTAAAAAAAAGTATTTAAATTCAGAGTAACAATGTACATTTTTGTGATAAAACTTCAGAATTTTTACAGAAAAACTGTAAGATTGAAGGGCTTAGCAGAAACTAATAGAATTGAAGGATTTAATAGAAAATTAAATAAACAAGACATGAGAATATGTGGTGGGTAAATCTATTATACCTAATCTTAAGGTTTACAAAGTTAGTTCATTTTGGTTTTTACTTCAGATAGTAGGAAATCTTACCATCTCTTTCTCTCAAGCAGATGCTTTAACATAATCAACTGTCTACACACTTCCATAATTTGGATACTGGTGATAATTTTATTGTTAGAAGCATCCTTTTTAAATATTGAAACTAATTTCTCTCTTACCATTATTACACACTCAGCCACCGGCTTGAACGTGAGAGGATACTGAGCTGTTTGACCCACACGCACATTTATTACAGAAGGGCCATAAAAACACTGTCCTTCCAAAACTGCTTCAAACCTCCAGTCCTCATTGGACATGTTACTCTGAAGGAAAATCAAAGATGTAAATTAGATTATGCATTTATATTTTTTTAATGTGCATTTCAGCTTTCACTTGCAACTATCACCACATCAGAGCACCGTATTTATTTGCTCCAAGTCCTGGCTCAGAGTGCCTTTAGGGAGAATAAAAGCAGAGTATTTTAAAAATTAAATAAGCTAATAATAAATCTGTTATTCCTGGCAGCCAGAGGTACAGAACCCCTACTTTTAGTAGCAATAATGTCAGCAGGAATACTCATTAGAACAACTTGAGCATGATCTAGCTAATGGTCAAGATGGAATTTGTAAGTATCATCATAAACATTTACAAGTATCTTTATGGTGCTGTTTAATGCTTGCCAAAATTCTGTCCCTATTCCATCTGTAGAAAATCTTAGTGTACCTCTTTGAAGTGCTGATGTGGTGTGCTGGCATATATTGCCTCATTTGGCCACTGACAATGTTACAGGATCAGTCTTGCTTATGAACTGAGAACTCCATCTCCAAAGGAGAATTTACAGCCCTGTGTTCTCAAAATCTGGTCTTTCAAGAGACTGAACTATTTAAAGAATGCCTGTCCTGAGCACTATGAGCATGAGCCTGTTTATTGGGCATCCAGATGTATCACGAGACTGCTTGATTATGGCAAAAAGTGAGATATTTCATAATACATGCTTAGGGGCTGCCTAAAACTAGTAAAACTAAAATAATGCTACTCAGCCTCCTACTATTTGAAAGAACTAGATGACCAAACATCCAGTCTGAAAAAAAAAAATATTAATGCTCATCTGAAAGATAAAATAAACTGTCACTCACGAGCTAATACATGGCTTGTCAAATAGAGAAGATTAATCTCATCTGATCTATGAAAAGAGAAAGTAATCTTTTGACCCATAATGGTCTTCATGCATGGAAAATTGTATATAAACATCAGAGATAAAGAATGGATTTGAGGGAATAGAGATGATACTTCAGTCTCTGTTTCTTTCAAAGAAAGTCTCAGAAACAAAGAGTCTGTGGTCAGCAGAGCTAACCCAGACCTACCCACACCTGCAGTATCATATATCTAAGGTTTGATTAATATGTATGATTAATGCTTCACAGTTTGTTGTTAAGAGATAAATTTCCCAGTAGTTGAGCACATGTGCCTGCTTGGAATGGTGAGGCTTAATGTAGTGCCTCAGTTTTACAAAAAACTTCAATCACCATGCCTCCAATTCTATATAATAATGATATCATCTCTGGTAGAAAACACAAAAGGAAAAATTAGTTGACTGGTAAGCTCATGCCAAGGATAAAATGAAAGGGGAAAAAAAAGACAACAAAAGTTTATATTTATTATCATGCTTTTTTTCTCCACAAGATCAGAAAAAAATTTATCCTTTTGAAAACCAGCTTTGGCAGCTTTAAAGTTGGCAGGTCATCACTCTCTGCTAATATAACATTTTAAAAGTTGGGATAAAGGAAAAACATCATAAGGATTGGTCTAGGTTCTAGAGGAGGACAGTGAAAATTTGGGTGCTTAAGTTGTTGTATTTTCAGTGATTTCTACCACAATTGGTATCAGATGTTTCCTTTATCCACAGCAGTGATGGTTACATCAATATGTAGCACAAATATTTCTTCTTAATCTCAAACACAAAAATTTGCCATCTGGAGAAATGTAGTTGACAAATATGGTCACTTTGAAATTTCTTTCTAACAAATCTTTCCAATATAGCATAAATTTCCTAAAAGTATCTTCTAAAGAAAGATATTAAGGTCAACTATGAACATTAGAATACTAAAAGAAAATATTTGTTAAATTCTACTCCTTTATACTTGTTCATTACTAGTTTTAATTAATTAATCATCTAATTCCTACAGGATCTGTGCTTAATGCAAAATGTTATCCAAAGCCTGTCAAGTCAATTAACTTAAACACAATTAATGTAAAGGAGTCAGAATCTCCTCA
Organism: Lanius collurio; assembly: GCA_020086605.1. NCBI lineage: Eukaryota > Metazoa > Chordata > Aves > Passeriformes > Laniidae > Lanius > Lanius collurio. Next base: position 34,687,307 of record JACBWW010000007.1, read on the forward strand.
TGGTATCGTAGGTGGTTAACCCAACCCACATAATAATTGAATTGGACCTATACCTGTAGAGTCTGAAAGGCAGAGATGGAACAATTACATTAATCTCATGCTTGAGAAAATTATGGAAGCCCCAAAAGAAACTAATCACAGATCTCAGATTCAGCTGGGTTCTCATTCTGGTTCTGTGACTGATTCACTGCCTGGCTTTAAGCAAACCAGCTGACCACTTAATTTGCTCCATTTATAAAGTGTTCCACCTAACACAGGTTATGACTTTTAGTTTGGTTGTATCTGTAAAAAGTGCTTTAAGCAATAAATATTCGGTTCAAAAAACTAATTTTAGCAGATTGAACAACCCCATCTGCAGTTCCACAATGAGCATGTCTTTTTCCATAGAATATTTTAAAAAATTTAAATGACAAATACAATAGTGCTAACAACAATATAAAAATATGGGAAAATTTCTGATAGATGGAGAAGCTCCAATTAGAATGAGTGTATATATAAATGCAAATGATTTAACTCCTAAAAAGAGTAATACACATTTCGTATGCTGAACATGAAAGAAACCTTGTGGAAAAAAAAAAAAATGTACAGTTACAAAATTAACCTTAGGATGTAAAAGAACAGGAACAACTTCACACTTTTATATTTGTTTATCCATCAATGTTTGATTTTGCAACTTTAGGGCATAACATTTAAAGCAGATTTTGTGATCATGTACATGCATTTCATTGAAAGAGAGACACCAAGAGAGATACAGGTTCCCTCTCTCTCACACAGAGTGTATGCTCCTTTTGGGGCAGTTCTTCCTTCCTTCCTCAGGAAATGTGCAAGACTTTATAAAAGTATGACTCCCTGCATGACATTTAAAAGCAAATGCTTCGAAACACTCTGAAGTGAAAAATAAATCCATCAGGAGAATAAAGCAAATCTGTTTGCAAGCTCTCTGTTCAAACAAGGTAGAAAATCCCCTCACTTTTCTGTTATGTACCAGTTGCTTTTAGGCTAATGCAATATTCAAAAAAATCAATGTTTAATAAATGAATTATTAATATCTTAAAACCTGTGTGCAAGAAGATACAGCACTGTAATGTGGTTCCATTTCATTTTCTTTTATTCTTTCTGATGTACTAGTTCCTTTTCTACTCTCAATATTTGACAGAGCATTCAGTATGGTCTTTCCCCAGATATTGTCTTTTTGTTTGAATCAGCCCCCAATCTTCTGACTAAAAAATCTCAGAATAATTTCTCTGTAAATTAACTCACTAGTATTCTTTAGTGGCTCTACAATCAAAAGTACATAGACCAAACTATAGTTCAGATCTCAGGAAATATTTTACTGGTTTTATCTCTCAAAGAATCTTAATTTTTTCTCTCACAGCTTAAGTTCCTTTCCTATAATTTTTGTTTTTTCTTTGTTTTATTCTCAAGTTCTCTGAAATTTGACCAATAATTGTCTGAGGGAGATATTATTGCACCCATCTTCTCTCTCTGCTCATACTTCTCATATGTCAAGGATTTCATATACAAAATAAGCGTGATAAAACTATATATTATATACTGCCTATGCTTAGCACATTAAACTCTATGTAATCGTGTTCTACTGTTTTATTCTTCAGTATCTCTCCTTTTTTGTCTTCAGAAATAGTGTATTTATTCCTTGGATTAAATAACTACTTTTTTTCACTTTCATTGTGACAACATTATTAAATATTACACTAACAATTGTCTGAAGAGAAACATCAGAATTAAGCCCATCAAACTAATAATTAATTTGAATTAAATTATTTTCCCTGCAGGCTTTATATTATCTACAATGTGGACTTTGACAAATAATACTCAAGTCAGTATTCACATGTATTTCTGCCTTTCAGGACTGTAAATTTTAACAGTATTGATCCGAAATCCAGTTTTTTGAAATCCTGAATCTTAGTTTAGTTAGCAGTAGAAGAGTGAACTTACAATTGGAATTTCCTGAGTCACCGTCTGGAAAGCTGGAGTCAGAAATTCAAGCTGTGCATCATCCTGCTCTGTATTCACCACACATTCAATCTCATAGACACGAATATCACGGGAGGACCTCAGAAGAATCTGACAGTGGTAGCAACCAGCATGCTTAGGAGTGAATTTTATAGGAAACTCAACTGTATCACTTCCACCTAAAAAAAGCCCCCCAAAAAATTGTGATGTTGTAAAGATTTCAGAAACATTAAATTCACAAGCAGAATCTGAACAGGTATCCAATAAACTGCAGGAGAGTCTTCCCAGCAGTACATGCAAAAATTTCAAAGAAACAATGGAGTTTTAGGAGTGCTACCATATAAGTTAGTTTCCTAAAAAATGGTATATTGAAGCATGTAAACAATATTTTCTATTGATTTTAGTAGTACACAGAGATGTGTTTTAAAAGAGCTCTTAAATTTAGTAGAAGAGTTTAAGATATATGGATTTCTGTAAATATTTAAAAACTATACAAACTACACTTTTGTCCACAGCTACCATCAGAAATCAGTGGTACTACAGTATATTTGGCTGAGTATCCCCCACTATTACTGAAATTCTCTTAAATGTAGTAGTTCTCACGACAACTCATTAGACTTTTTTCTATGCCAAACTTTTGATTGAAAGTCTGTGTTTCCAAAATTGACAGGGCTGTCCAGGATGAAACAGATTCATGCAAAGTCTCATTTTCCCAACCCACAGCACACAGCAAAAACTTCCCACAGCAATCTCTGGAGCAAGGAAGAAGCAACACAAAAGCTGTCCATCTTTCCACAGAGCCAGGTCCAACAAGTCTGCTGCAAAGACTTCCTCCTCTGGTCTTCTTGCAGAAAAGATCAGACTCTTCCACAATATTTTAAGCCCCTCGGTAGCCCTTGCACGACACACTCCAAAGGAGAAAGGAAGGTCTGTGAGGAACTCCAGGGATGGCCATAAAGAGTTCCCCACTCCCAAGGGTCTCTAAGAAACCTGAAAACCCAGATGAAGACTGCAGCTGCAAAAACTTCACAGCTGTTTTATAAGTAACAAAGACTGATTCTCTTCACTGTTTTCCAGTGTTAGAAACCAATGCCTAAAGCTGGAAAAAGATAACGAGGAAAGTCAGAGACAACATAATGACAGAGCAGAACCTTACAGGTAAAACTCCAAACAATGCAACTCCCTCTGAGAGGGAACACCTGACAAAGTCGTGTGGAATTCTCCCTTTTTGCCTCCATTTGGCTTGTTTTCTGATGGTATGTATGACAACTGGATTCAACCCATTCTGATATCTTCACTGACAACAACTGAATTTTGCAATCAGTCTTCATTTACAATGCTGCTCATTCTCTTCCACCCAGTGGTGCTCCTCATGCATTCAGGTCTCACCTCTCTGAAAATCAACACCCAACTGAAGTCTTCTCATGGCCTTATGTCATCACTACTTCAGGTTTTCCACAAAAAAAACAAAGCTCAAGTTCAAGAGACAAATCACACAGAATGACATTATTCATCTTTCAGTATTACTAGACTATCAGAAAGAATATAAATTGCACTTCAGGTTCAAGCTTCTCTGAAATAGCTTGTTCTCTTTTAAAGACAAGATTAATGGCCGGGTAATTTTTTAATTACTACTTTTTTGTCCTATTTTAGCACTGAATTATTATCTCCATGGGCTATCTTCCACAGAAGTGACCTAAGTTTGTCAGTTATGCAAGGACTGAAACTTTTCCATTATTTGGTTCATTAGTACAGTCCCTGTTCACAAGAATTGTTTTAAGATGTTGAAACAAAATATTCACTTCAAATTGAAGTGCACATTTTAAATACTTCCATTTTAATTTAAAGTAAACATTTAAACATGTATTTGAAGATCATACAGTGTACTTAAAGATCTAAAATATCTCTGCATGAGTTTTCCTTTCTTGCACTAAATGAAAATTTTAATTACTAATAACTAGGGTAATTATTCCCTGAGTTGGATCCATATTTAAATGCACACTTTCAAACAGAAATGCCTCCCATAGTAAAATTTTAAAAGAAAAACCATGAAAAATTATAATATGTAGTTTGGCATTACTTTGGTAAAAAAAAAAAAATTGCTTCTTATGCATTTTAAAAATACATTTTAGAATAAATCAGTTGACTAATTCAAATATTATACTCAATTAAAATTAATAAAAAGGAAAGCAAGCAAATTCATTATGTTTATTCAACATGATAAGTATCTTTTGCAGTAATACATGGTTTCTCCAAATCAAAATAACTACAGAAATCCCTTGTCTTTGAATTACAGGCAAAGATTGACTTTTTTCCCCTGTAAAATGTTTTTCACGGTAATTTTAAATACCATCAAGTAAACGGAGCTTAAAAGTTTCTCAGCCTAGCATGTTTTCTTCTTTCAGTCTCATAGGACATTTAACAAAGATTAACCTAGGGATATATCCAAGGATTTAATGAACATAATCCATGGGGTCACACCTGGCTTACCTAACAATTTCTGAGACAAAAGTATTACCAGTAAGCCATGGACATCATTTATTTAATTCCCATGCAGCAGGAAGAGGAGCCTGCACCCATCAGAAAGAATGAGGCTGAAAGCAATTCTTCTACAGTGAAAAGTCAGGCAGAGCAATACAGGGCTTTGCTGCAGTTTCCATCCCTACACAAGATTTTTATTGTTTGACAGGGAAATATTCTACATGAAATAAGATGACAGCTTTATTTTTCAGATTTATATCTGACAAATGCCTACAGGAAACATTCACTCAATCACAGCAGGTTTTGTTGTGAGATGGTTGTCAAAACAGGGGTATTTGCAAAAACTTAAGTTTTGGTGTGCAAGGTTACCAGGCACTCTTGGAAAACTAAATTACAGCACAAAGGCACTGGACTTGTCCTCTGGCTACTGCCTGACATCTTGTGCCATTTACTTATTGCAAAATACAATCTGGGCACTGCCTTGGACTAACAAAGTTCACATCTTCTGAGTCTGAAAAATCTTATAAATCATCATTTTAGATCTGCCTGAATTCAAACTAAGTCCTCTAACTGCATTAGCCAAAAAACAGTACTTTTCAAAGAAAAGTAATGACAGCTGTTTTGACATTAAAATATAAGAAAAAACATATTCTGTAAGGCAGTAATAATGGTCCTTAGTAATCATTGTTTAGCTTATTATAAATTGTGGGCAGATGAAATGAGTAAAAATAGAAATGCTACTCTTCCACAGCACAATCTGTTGGCATAATTTCTGAAGGTAGGAAAGTATAGGCCTTTAGCAGTTATTCAACTAATTGCCCATTATATTAGCCTTTGTTCAGCAACAGTTTTTCTGTGTATTCAGAAGTTCAAAGCTAAATCTCTCACTGAACTTATCTCAGCCTCTGACACTATGCATGTGTCACAAACAAGTGGTTAAATTAACCTGAAGACTGAATTTGTGGTATGGACTCCTAGAAGGTTAAATAAGCAACCACAACGAAGAGTCCAGACTCTTCTGACTTCTGCTTATATGTCAAGTTTTCAAAAAGCTTCATGTGAATTAGAACTCATCACTCAACTCAGTAGTCTTGAAAAAGCAGCTACTCTTTTATATCCCTTATTGAGTGCTGAAAAGTTTTGAAATTTTTGTTATCAATGTGTATGTTCATTTGATGATTTTCTTTCACTTTATCTTAATAAAACAGATTTGCAGAAGAGTTTCTAAAAACCCTACTAACTGGTTATTCATTCCTTTTTCCATTTAAATACAGTGTACCATTACACATCTAAACAAACAGTTAAATATACCTAACTAGAGAAGGAAGATCCACTGGGAAAAAAGAATGAAAGCAGGTTTTCCACAACTGATCTTAAAATGAAAATGGGAGACACTTTTTTTCATGTCTTGTTATGAATACTCAGCAGCCCTGTTTGTGTATCATTCAGAAGCCAGTGAGGAGCTGTGTGGCACTACAATAAATTATTTCTAGGGAGTTTGTTGTTTAATAATCATTATCCCTAATATTTATGAAAAATATTCATAGGCACTTTAGAAACAAGTAGTAACTACACCAATGGGCAATGCTGCCAAGTAAAAAGTTTACTTAATACATCTTTAAAAACCATGACACAAAAGTGTTTCCTTAGGCCATTTGATGAATAGCCCCTGCTGAAAGGGATTAGGCAAATTATAAGGAATTACACTGATAAAATAGAGTAATAATCCAAAGACTCTTGATCTAAAACCACAAGAAAGTCAGAGCTGAGGTTGCTCTAAAACATACACTCAAAATTTACAAAAAAAATTTTAAAACTGATTCTTTGTGACTGGAAGACTAAACAAAAGATCCTACAAACAATGAAGAGAGCTCAGAACTATTATAAAGACTGTGCTGAATGCATAAGGGAAATCACCATGGAGAGAGAATCAAAACCAAGTCTTTGATATTACTTACTGCAAAATAGTAAGTTAATGCAAAATTAGTACTGAAGGCCTACAGTGATATAATAAGAGCCAGCTAGAGACTTCTGTGGCTCCTTTCTTTTTACAATCTAGATTTCTCTGAAGAAAGAAATTTTCTTTTTTAACAAAAGAGAAAAAAGTAAACCAGTAGTTGCTTTAACAGAAGGCACAAAGTCAGAAAAATCTGAATAAATTAACTGTAGGAACAATTATTGAGAAAGTAGAAAATATCTAATAATTCCTGATAGTTCTGTAGAGAAAGATTTTTCATCATTCACTGGGGAAGAAAGGAAAAAGAAAGAAAAACATGAGAACTCTTCTTGGATATTCTTCACAAGTATAACAGTAGGGAGACAACATTGTCAAATCCTGTAAGAAGAGGCAACAGAATTCTAATATTAGCATTTGATATTGAATTTAAATTAGATAGCAAAATGGAACAACATTTTTTCATTGAAAATGAATTGTGAGCTTTAATTTATTTATGGACAATTTTTATATGAAACAGTACAACCTAGGCATCAAAAAAAATTGTTTTAGTTTTATATTAACATTTCGGTTTTCCATGTTTGTTTTTATTAGAAAACCTAAACCATATGACATGACAAAAAGAATTCACAGAGCATACCTGCCTTAGAAAAATTCAATAATGCATGTAATAACAAAATACAGTAAGTGTATGGACACACTTGCTTAAGTGCATAACCATCTGAAATTTAAAATCTACCATTACCTTAAAGAACTGCACAAATCTATCATGACTGAGGGAATATATTTGTGTATTCATAATTTCATGACCAGAGCTGTTAGGATTTGGCTATTATTTAAAGGTATAAAATAAGGTATTGATATGCTGGTACTGATGTGTGCTGGTGTAATGTTTAGAACAGCAATTGCTATCAATCACTTACTCCCATGTATTTTTTTTTCTTTAGAAAACTTCTAGTCCAAGGGTATTGCTATCAGGTTTCCTGCTAATAGTACAAGTGGTAATCTAAAGTCATTTCAAGACAGAAGATTGCAAACAAAATAAACACAGTCTGAAAAAAAGAAAACCAAATAAACAGGAAGCCCTTCTTATAAACTACTGGGATGCTTTAGTATGGATGAACTGTCACAGGCAGCTCTGTGAGCTGCTCTGTCTCATGAACTTTTATCTTTCCATTACTCAAAGCAATGTCAGTGTCACCTCACAATATATAAAGTCATGGCCTATTCCAGAAAATTCCAGAATTTCCTAATTCTGGGATAAATCCTTATTTAATATCAAAACACATACTATTGGATGTTTATCTTAGCATTAGAATTTCACCAAATAATTCTTATATTAACCCCTAACCTGACAATTGGAGCAAAACAGTATATCTTAGAAAAGTTTCCACTTTCTTTTTCAAAAGACTGACTGGTAGAAAGATTTTTGTTCCTCTTGAGTTTGTTGGTATTTAATAAATCTCTCATTCACATAATTTTACAGGTATCACAAATTGTTTCATTAGCAATCTCTGTCTTAGGCAGAAAGTGCTGTGCTTTCTGCATAGAGCATTTAACAGTCTTTACAGTCAGACACATTTTCCCTTTTTAAATAATTACAGGTAACCTGAAAGGAACTTCTTTCCCTCAGAGATCACAGAGACATCAAGGTATTCAGTCTTACAAGACCTTGAAAATTGCTATAGAACTTGGCTGAACCCTTCCTCATTTGCAACCTTCCATCTAAAGTGTGGAACAAGAACTGGATGTGCTTCTCCAGTGTTCTGTTCTCCTTCAGAACACAAATACAGCATTTTTCAACACCTGCACTGTACTTTTGCAGTGATGCATTCAAGGATCCCGGTTTTTCAAAATTTTACAACAAATCCTTTGATGAAAGAGCAAGGGGGCTGATGTCAGAAAAACACAGAGTGGGAAGGAAGGCTGACAGCTTCGGTTCCCACTGTGAGGTAAGTACTCTGCTGTGTTGCAGACACATTTTGGGAGACATCACTGCAGAACAAAGCTTTCCTCCCCTCTCTACCTATGCTATTTCATCTTTCATACATAACATTATTTAGCATAAAATCCATGTTGTTCAAATAAACCCAACTGCCTAGGAATTTGTTTTGCTTAGTTAAAACATGGTTAAATCTGATCTTTCATTAATTGCTGATAAGACAAATAGCACTAAGTTTTGTCCTGGTTTTCACCTACTCCAAAATCCACAGCCATTTCCTTGTTTCCCAGCCATAATGGGTTTTGTGCTGCTGGACAGGACCAGCATATATAGAGCAGAAAAAATGCATATAAAATCTATTCAACAGAGGTAATTCAATGCCAATCATGGTTCTTACCAAGAGGAAGAGAATGCTCAGTTATACAGATTCAGTTTGTAAAATACGAGTGTATGGCAGGAAATCTTAAATAATTATAGGGATTTTCAACATATATATGCATTCCAAAGTCAGTGACACTGGCAAGTACAATTATAACTCAAGTTACAACTTTGAGCTATAAAACCACTCTATTCAAAGTTTCTTGTGTTTTTGCACTTAGAAGGAACTTGCTTGTTTGGTAAAGCATTGGATGCTACTTCTTTGTTGCTAAAATCTGGAGCTATTATTTTAATCCCACTTGACATTTTATCCCTTTCATTCTTTCATAACACACCTCAAAGCAAACGGCAACATATTTCAATGTTGCAACATTTTTCAATTATGCCTTACATGACCTTCTAAATGTTTAATCTACCATTCTTTGGTTTGTAAAGCATTGCAGCTTTACTCTCAATTACCTTTCTCCTGAGCTATATGTAAGGATGGAATTATTTCCCAGGCTATTTCTGATGATACAGGGAAACTAAAGCTCTAAAAGATCCTGTTTGAGACAAAGGTGAACAACCACCATGGTGTGTGACACAATCTCCTTCCACACCAATTGGTTTAGCATGCAGATGCTGTTCCACATATACCATTACATGTCTGGTTGCACTAAAATTCATAGTTTATTACTATGTAACAGTTCCAACTAACTTCTTTTACAAAATCTGTGCCATTTCTAACTGAACAAAGTCTTTGTATAATCTTCCAATTTACTGAAACAGAGTTAATATTGTGCAATAACTACTGGCTCCTAAGGACTCCTGTTCTGATGATGCTCCAATAATGAATTAACATTTGCTAAAGGTTTTCAATCAGGAAAATGTATTATTTTAGATCTAGGCAAGTTTGCAGTATGGGTTTTGATCAAGATATCACACTTGAAGCAACACAAATCTATTGTACTCTTTTTTATCTATTTGATCTGTAATACTGCCAAAAATGTAATAAGGTCATTTAAAAAGATCTATTTTACAAGAAAATGTTTTGAGTGGCATTGATTTTTATCTTCTAATTCCCTGTTGGCAGAGTTCTTAAAATATTGGTTGCACACCTCCTGCTACTGCAATCTAAGAAATTCTGATTCAAAGATTGATTTTAGTCAGCTTGCTTCCACTTTTGTTTTTCTTCACAAATCTAAGCACTATGGCATTTCTTCAGAGAACCAGTTACTGAGGTAACTTCCCTGAGGGAAGCTACCATCATGGCTAAAATACTGCTGCTGTCTCAGACAATGATATCAACATTTTCAGATGAGACCAATGGTTTGCCTCTGTCCACAGGAACACCAGCTGGGGACTTCTGTCTCAATATTAGGATTTCTAACAGCCTGGGAATCCTCCTGTGTTTCCTCATTAGTACAATGAACACACTGAATCAGCTGGCACTGTCCTGATACTGAACACATCTTTGTTTTCATGCTATCAGCTGGTTAGCTCAGCTTCCCTTTCTGGATGTTCTTTACCTCACCACCTCTCTGAATTCACTACAAAAGCTTCATTTTGACATTTCTACTGCCTCATGTAACTATTAACCATCCTAGAAAGAAAACATAAATATCAAAAATATTATGTACACTGCTGTATGATCTAATTTCTGTCTTTACATTAATTACTCTCCTCTTTCAAGTATTTGTTTAATATCCTTTGAAGAATAAAGAAGCAGCATAAACTAGGAGTAAAATGACTACTTCATTACTGTAATGGAGTTTATTTACTACATTTTTATAGTGAACACAATGCAATTAATATTCTAAATTTTTCAGACATATTCATTCACATTTCAATTTGTAAAATAATTTGAGCAGTTGCTAAGCAACAGTGATCTGCCAACTGGTCAGTTAACAGCCTTTGCTATGAGGTCATGGTGGAGATCCTGTTAGGACATCAGATCTGAGTGTGCAGATTTTGTTCTGTTTCCCCCAGCTGTCATTCTCCTCTTCTACAGTGCAATCCAAAGAATCTCCTACAACACTCAGCAAAGCCATTGACTCTTTTTCAGCTCACTTCTACATTAATTATTACAAACACATACATGTTATTTTTAACTTGAGAACAAAAGAGTTTCAACTAGGATTTAAATATCCTGCCACACATGAAATATTTCAGCCTTCTACCAACGTCACATCTATTCTACAACTTCTGCTGACTGCTCATCCTCTAGATCCTCACCAAACTTGCTTCTAATCCTGCCATAACTATTGCTGCCATCATCCTAAAAATAACCCCAAAGTGTTTTATAGCAGTTACATTCTATTTCAATTAAAGTATCTGTAACAAAGACTTCTCAGGAAAAAAAAAATCAATTATTTTTCTTTATTCCAGAAAATAAACAAAAGCCACAAGATAGACATCAAGCATCAACACAAACACCATGAAAGCACAACTGATTCCACTGACACTTGGAGAAGTGAATTGCAGAAATATGCAGAAGGATTATATTAAGAAAAGAACTAATGACATAAAACTAGATATGGATTGGGTATAATTCAAGTTTCTACTAAATTTGAATGAAGTTCCCCCCTGAGAATCCTTTTATCTAGGCTAAACACTCCAGCTCACTCAATGGCTCAAGTTTGTGAGTTTTTTTTTAAGAAATGCAACCTAGAGTGCTTTATGGGTTTAAATAAAGCCTTTTTAAAAATCAACAAGATTTCAGTATAAAATCTAAGATAGTAGAAAAATTAGAGACAAGAGAGTGATCAAAGATGGCAAGATCACTCTGAAAGCTCATGCACAACTGTTCATTCATGAGGGACACCATTAGCTGAAATCTCCCTGAGGCAGACTGAGGAGGGCAAACAAGAAAAGAGAAGTGAAATGAGTGGCACAGCTTGAACACAGATCAGTGCTGGATGAGAAGTGGAAGGGAGGAAAAATTCAGGATCTGCCAGATAAACAGGCCAAATTAATTTGATTTTAGAGCAAGTCTCCTGTGCTTGTGTGCCTTTGAGAAAACCAATGGCAAGTGGAAAGGACTGGATTGACCTCATATTTAAAACTTGGGTAGTGTCAAGAAAGGCAGAGTTGATCAACAGCAGAAAGGACAGAAAGATCATTTTCTGGATCTACTCAGGAAAATCTTAAAAATAAAGATTATCTTGGCAAAAGAATACAGTCAAATTCATCACCTTTAAGACTATTACCTGTTTTCTGAGATGTGGGATATTTGGCTGATGAAGCCTCCAAATTAACTCTGGCTGAAGCTACCACTGGAATAGAGAATCTTTTAGGAACCTCAAAGAAATTTTTCATGCTCACTTCTACACTGTAATCCACGTACTTCAGCTCTGGAGGGTGCTTACGAGGTTTCAGAAGTGCACATCTCTGCAAATGAAGCAATAACATACAAATTAGAACTATTATATAAAATTTTCAAGTTGAGAAATGAAAAACTATATAGTTTCAATTCTAAAATTGAATTGTCAGTTAAGCAACTTAGCAATTTTGAGTGTTCATTCCAAATAAAAACTCCTTTAAAATATTTTTAGACATCATGCACCTGAAACATTTGTTTAAGAAAAATGCATTTTTAAATTTACAGTAGAACCACATCCCACCCAGAAAAAAAGTTCTTTATGCATAGGTGGGAAAGGCAAAAAAAGGGGGAAAAAAAACACAAAAAGAAAAATATTTTGTATCAGCTGTAGAAAGATGCTTATTTTCCTACTTAATAAAGTTTCTGAGTAACAAGAAGCACGAAGAAGAAAAATTATTTTGCTATTTGGCAAGGGATAACTATTAGCTGAGATAACTGATATTTAAATGTTGACAATGTATTTTAGAAATTAGGGCATTTAGAATCAATTCTAGGGATGTGTAAGCTCTTCTTCTTGTTAAAATCATTGCTAATTAACAGCATGAAATATATTAGCAAAGGATTAGCAAAGTATATTAAGGCAAGCCCAATATAGGCATCTGAACTTCTTAATGAACTTAATTTGACCCCTGTAGGATAAAATTATAAAAATACTGCAATGATTTAATACACTACTTGCTCAAAAATGTCATTTTCAATCAAATAACACACTATAATTGCAATACTCAAGAGTAATTGTAAGTTGAACAAATTTAAAACCTAGCAATGTCATTTTTACAGACAAGGCTTTGAATTAATGACTGTTGTGAACTCCCTTGAAGCAAATCTAGGGCAGAGATAAATACAGAAATACTCCTGTTTTGCAAAGAAAACTGGTTGATCCCCAAACTCTGTTGCTTTAAGATACTGCCAGGACTGCAGTTCCAACCTCAGTGGGCCACGCCATGCAAACCCAGTGTGGGAGTTCAAACACTCAACTTAAAAGGAAAATCATTTTTTCTTAAGGATTGCCATTAGGTGTAAGATGGTCAAATGATTATTTAAATCATCTAGGCTTGGGTTCAGATTTGCTTGGTGGGGGGGGGGCGGTTTGGCTTGCTTTTTTTTTTTTTTTTTTTTTTTTTTTTCCTGTTTTAATACAAATTTCACATTCCTGTGCTGGTTTTAGAAAGCAGACCTACCCTCTGACATTGCTTTGTTTTGACCATTAATCTACCTATCCATAGCATCAATATAATGTTAAACACAAAGTACATATGGACTTTGGGAACCTGTTAAGATTTAGCTGTTAATATAGGGGGTTTTGGCACAATAAATATAGAAACAGGTAATTATTCAAAATTCCTGTTCTATGAAGAGCAACTGGGCAGATGTATTTGACCAAAAAAATAATTTCTACCATAAAAGATTGAACTCCCACATTACTCTTTCATGCACACACACAAAATGAATAAAAAAACCAAATATGCAAATAAAGCAATTGCCATATTAATTGCAAATTCCACTTCTCTCTGATAAGAATGAAATGCCAGAAGACTTTAGAGTGAGAAAAAAAATTCATTTTCACTTACAATGGGAAGTTCCGAACCAAAAGAATTACATACATTTACTAGTTTAAATTTGACTTGATCTTCTGCATAATCAAATATAAATTTATACCTACACATGACTTCAGTAACTAGATTATTTTCCAACACTGAAATAAAATTTCAACATGGTTACACAGCTTTGTTAAATCTCAATTGAAAAAATAATTGTAAGATGACCTTTCCTGGAGCACTGGACACATTTAAATCATAATTATCTTGAAAAAAAAAGTCTTATGATTTAAAAAATCACTGAAATACTTATTTTAAGATCCTTTTTCACGGTATCTTATTTTAAAATATATTTTAGAAAAAAAAAAGAAGTTTTTTAGTATTACATAGCCTATGAACATTTCAAATATTTCCTGGAATCTTGTAAAAAAATAGACGATGAAAATATTTTTAGTTAGAGACCTATTTGTAAAAGAAAATTATGCAAACATTCACAAGACTAAACTTTGCTGCCTCATAGGCTAACATTTCCAAGAGAAAACATCAACACAATTCAGATGAATGTTGCAACTGCTTCAATATTTAATATTTTTGTGGGCAGTGAGAATTAAATAGAATTTAGTATTTTTTAACTCTAATCTTCAATGCAGATCTAAGGCCACTCTGTTACAAAAATACAGATTCCAAGCACTTCCACTTCATCAGCCTGATGGTTCATGATATTCCAAGTGTGAAAGTCTTATATTTCTGGCTAAGAATAGTAATTGCATTCAGTTCCCAGGATTAATTACTTTTTAAGAATAGTTTTTTGAAAAATGAATAGAGGGTATGTAAAGCATCAGAATTAAACTAAATATTTTTCAGAGATTGTTTGAATTTCCAAGGCATCTTCTTAGATGTACCATCTGCACTTTCTATGTATGAAGGGTGGCAGATTCTGTTACAGGGTGCTGAGGCACCTCTCTCTTTCCTTGCATATTACTGTTCTTCAAATCCTAATTTAGCACCATTTATCCTTCCATAAATTAACTTCTAAAACTGTTCCTCATGAATAATGAAATTTATTATCTCAGTGTCTCAGAACCCCTGTGATCAATTGTGTTTGCCATCTCCCTAACTCCCATATCAAAAGATAAGTGATGTAATATAAAAGACATTGGTCTCACTTGTAAATTCAGCAAATTGAAACTGGACCACAGGTCCTTTAGTGAAAAGTTCATTCCCATTCAAATGTATCTCATGCAATGTTTTATTTCCAGTACCTTCTCTGCTCAAGGACACCATGACTCTTCCTCAAAAAAAACCCACATAACTTCTTAAAAAAAGGAAATTCTTTACACCAATCTTACAAACTTCCATAATCTTACAGAAGAATACAAAAAATCCTTCTTGATCCCTGTGGGCCAACGAAGAGCCCAAACTTTGAAGATCCGAGCTGGCAGCTGTAGGATGAGACTTTGTCACATCAGCTGAACAGCAGAAGCCACAGCCCCAATTGCACAAGGTCCCTGCTCACCTTGCCTTGATCAAAACTAAAACTCATCACCACCACTATGGTGTATTGAGATAAAAGCACTCCATGGTTCTGAGTCCCACAGAAATCAGGATAAAAAGGAGATGCACAACACCCTAACAGCTGGGATATGGTAAATGTGGTGTCCATATTCAGAGATGTGTGCAAAATGGAGCCTAAGTCAATACTTTTTACAGCTTAACACTGAGGGCACATCTGGACACAGTGGGAAGTGAGAGCTTTAGCTCTGGGATCCTTGCAGAACAGGACTTTTCCTATTATAATGTCTGCTTATCCAAGGAGAGTATCAGCATCTATGACTATGTAAAAAAGGACAGGTATCCAGCAACTGGGCCTAAACGAGGCATTTTATTTTGAACCTCACTTCACTGACTGCAGCATCCTTCCCCTCACAGTCCCCAGTGAATGAATTCTCATTATTGTTATTTCTTTCTTTTCTTCACTTTCCACTATTTACTACAATTAGCAAATTGGGTCAAAACGTGTTCTTCCACGGTCTCTTATCTTTTTCCCAATACTCTCTTTCTTCCCTTGTTATCTTTGTTCACCCATACTTCCGAGTTTCAGCTTTCTCTCATTCATCATTACAAATTATTCACAAAACAGCCTTTGTTAATTATTTGCAGCAATGCCAGACCCAACCATAAGAGTGGCTAAGAGTTCCATCCTATATTATCTTTACTACTACCTGAAAATGCTTCAGGAAGAATTAAAGAAACATTTTGGAGGTAAGAAAGTAACACAGTTTATGGGAAAAAGATTTAAAAAATCATTATTTGTTTTACTAATTCTAATTATTTAAACAATCAAAACAGATCTTTGCTCCTTATAGCAAGGAAAAGAAACAGTAAAAACATAGTACAAAAGTAGCTAGGACTTTTAGCCATATGTATGGATGGGTTGAGTAAAAATTTATAGCACTAGTAACTGATTATGCATACCTAGTTTGACTCCAAAAACACAGTCCACATTTATTACTGTTTTCTAGGTGACTTAAGTAAACATGACAAAAATTTACAGTTTAGAGAGACTAGATACCATGCAATTATTTAGTTATTTGCTCTTCAATTTGACAGGTAAAAAATGGACCAAGAAGTACTAATATAAGGGTGTTTTCCCTTCTGTCCATCTATTGTCTTACATGATTATACCTGCAGGGAGCAAGTAGAAAGGTGGAATAGAAATCCAAAAGAGAATACCAGAATTCCAGAGATTCTGGATTTAACATTCAACATGTGTCCCAAAGGATTTCACGAGCCCAAATAATTAATTGAACCATGGGAGCTGTAGATGGGCTTTTTTCCTTTTTTGCCTTTTTTTTTTTTTGTGAGGAAAGGGGAGAATTTAGACCACCTGAAACTGCACTTCAGCTCCAGTTTTCACTGCAGAACACCAACCCCACTCAAAATGATTTCTACAGTTAATGCCACCAGAATTCCTACGCTGTCATTTTTAAACAGATAGTTGGCATGAATTTATTACAAAATGTTAATAGGAATATGTTTCATAATTTAGTCTGCATAGGGGATACTGAGATATTTTTAATGTGTAAACTCTTTTCTATGCCACCAGCAGAACTTCTCCCCTGTATTTGTCACAAGAAAATATAAGACTTTCTGTACATGGAACAAAATCTTTCTTCCTGCACATTAGTTTAATTTCTCACATAATAATTTATTCAGTGCTATTATCCACCATTATGTGTTTTATAATATAATTAAGCTAATTATCCTCCACTCTTCCACAATACATGTAGTTTTAGAACTCACATTGCATCTAGTGGTGCAAAGAGTGTTCCATTATGTTCTGTCTTGATCCCATTTACAACTTCAGAGCAGTCAGACTTTTCATGAAATATTGCCAAGTGACTGTGATATTAAGGGACTTTAGTTATGAAAAGTCAATAAAATGTTACCACAGCAGAGGATCAGCTATAATCCCAAAGGAAACTACTTGAGCCTAGATGACACAATTGCAATTGTTGTCCCAGTACAAATACACAGTAGATTAAAGTTATGATGTAACATCCTCCCATTTTATTTGTTTTATATTAGTTTTCAAACAAAAGGCATAAATTTAGCAACGTCAAATCACAAGGGAAAGGTTTTTTCCTCTTAGCATTGGGAACCACAGTCAGGGAGCTGTCTAACTGGAAAGCTGGAATAACACTGCTGCCCAGCACTTGGTCTGAGGCCTGGTACCATCAGGGCACCAGGGAAACTAAAACCCAGACTGTGGCTACCATCCATAGAAGGCTATACTTGAATTCTTCATAAGAAAAAGCCTTTTTTATTTGGCAATATGACTATTACAGATTTATTCATAAGTAATAACTGATTGCTTAATGGACTACCTTGGAGGACATTTTGTTTCTAGATGTTGAAATCTTGGGAAAATGTATAGGCTGGAATGATATATAAGAGGTGAGCTATGTCTTATTAGAAAAACTTGTGGCATTCCAAAACTATTTTTCTTCGATTGCAAGACAAGGAAAAGTCTGCCCTACTCCTTCATTTATTCTCAAAGACTATTGGTTTGGAAAAAAAAATCCCATTTCTTACAAAAATATGCATCAGGAAGGATACTAACACAGATACCTATTACATAGAACATGAAAGCTTTTTTAATCAACAGGTATTTTTCAGAAGTAAAATGTGAGCGCTTTTCTTAACTGCAACCAAGGACATCATAAAAGCACAGGGTGACAAAGTGGCTTCAGAATGAACATATTGTAGTGAAATATTGTAGTGTCTGAGGGGAATTGGGATTAGTAACTGTCAGATTACAGATATGTGAAAAAGAAATAACTTCACACCATTTCCTGAAATATAAAAACAATTCAGTCCTACTAATCAAAGACAACTAAATTTAATTGCAGCACCAGATAAGTGTGTTTCTCACCTCTACTCTGGACAGCCCCAGCAATGCAGTTGCAACTTGAACATTGCTGCTCTGCAGAGTCCCAGTCATCACCCTCCTTTCATACTCAGTAGCTGACATCTGCTGCTGTGCAGCCAGAGCCAGGGCTCTCTCTCTTGACTCACTGATCAATGGAATCCTCAGATTTTCCTCCAGAGTCTGACCAAGTCCACATTTCAAATATAAAACTGGCTGTACTGTGCTTGTATCTGTTAAAAACCCCGAACAAATGAAAGAGCAGAACAAAATCAAAACCACACACCACATTTGTCAGATGCTGGTTGGTGGAACAGTACTTAAATTTTCCAATTTCCAAATAAAAGTCAGAATACAAAATTCCACCAATGTTTAGTTTTATGCTATTAGTCCAGTACATGCCATTTATTACATATAATACTTTATTTTTCAACATAATAGGGAAGCAAAAATTAGCAGACTGAAATCCAACCCAAAATTTAGCTTATAATATTAAGAAATAGCTAACAAATTAGCTAATAAAAAAATCCCAGACTTCAGTGTTACTTCTATTATCCCATTATCAAAAGTTTACCAAAGTCTTTTTGCTACCTACACAATGTAGCTGTGGTTTTACCCCTCTAGATGATGTTAGAGCCCCTATAAAAGAAACCACCAGAATTATTTCAAGTAGCAGCTACACTGTTTCTGAAATAGGATTGACAGGAGTTTATCCCTGGCTGTTTGAAGACAAAAGCATTGGCATACCTGTCAAATCACATCACTGCACACAAAACATATGTGTTTTATAACTAGAACAATTCTAGATAAAGATTACTTGTCCTGGTTCATCTGGCTAGCATCATTCTATATTCTTCTTCTATATTCAGAAGAAGAAAATTAGAAAAATTATGAAAAAGTATTTATTTACACTCTGTTGAAAACAATACAAGAAAGATGAAGATCAACAACAACCAGCTGATGCTCTGAAGAGAATGGGCTGGAAAACATTAGAGGAAATATGGCATATTTCAATTACAGTGTATTTTTACACTCAAACAACATATTTTACCACATGTAATCAATTAATTTTAATAAAAATGCATGGAAATAAAAAGAATATTTAGAAAAAAATTAATTTGCTCTATTTTACTCTTCTCCCTTCTATTCACTGTACCTTCTGAGGTAGCACACAAAACATTTGGACTATCCAATGCAGGCCATTGTGAAGGCAAAGGTAAATCACCTGTTCCCTCGATCAGGTATACAATGTCTCCAATCTGCAACACAAGGACACACATCAGAAAGCAACTCACACAGAACAGAAGGCAAAATACCAAAAGTAAAAGCAAAGATCTCCTAGTAACGCCTAAGATCTGACCTGTGCAATAGTTCACATGTTCAGGAGACCTGGGTTTTTTTAACTATGCCTAAATAGAAGAAAATTATTATTTCAAGCCATGCTATGATAATAAAATAACCTTAATTGACAATATTAAATCTGAAAAGTCAAGAAATTCCAAAAGGCAAAATCCTTTTAAACTCCTCATACAATTTAACTGTCCCATAAATACAGAAAAAAAAAGTTAATTCTTACTATGTGCTACAGTTACTTCTAATTTAAAAATGCTCATGAGCAATCTTCATTGCTCTTCACCATTTAGAATTTTTTTAAAAAATGTTTACAGCAGTTTTGAGCCAGACACATTTCTCTAGAAAGCAAAAAAGAGCAGAAGTCAAGGCAGATTAGCATCATGTACGAAATCTCCTTTAAAAGGAAATAAATTTAATCAAACCTAATTATTTCATTAAAAAATGTAAAATCTACAGAAGCTTGAAAATAAATATAAACATGACCTAGAACAAAGAAAGATGGTCATTTTTCACAGAGGAAAGGATAGATTAACGAGTAGAGAAATAACATTTTGAATTATATGTGGAATGAAAAAAGTAAGGTGTAAATAAAAGATAGAAAAGTATTTTTGAAGTAAAGAAAACTCACTGAATGTACTCCAAATTAGGAAGTCCACAATCAGAATGGCTCAAACTAAAAAGATATGTAAGTTAGGTCCATTTATCTATCTGAACTAGGTAGGAGATTTAACATATATACTAACATTGCTTTGATAACTTCTTTGTCTTTACCACAATTTTTTTTCTAGACAATTGCATCTTCTACTGATTGCAAGATAAAGAATTAAAAGCCTCCACAGCAACCAATAACATTTGCACAGTCTCTCTTTATTTCCATAAACCATATTCTGTGATACTTTGCCCTAAAAACATCTATTGTCTTTTATTCTTCATTCCAGATATGAAGGAAATAGTTTAGTTCTATAATTTAGTGCATCTGCCAATCAATACAGTGTTTTCCTTTTAATACTGCTGAATAACATAAGAAAACCCTGTTTTTTCCTTTGCCTATATTTTTAGTTTCATCAGATATTTATATAAAGGTTGAAAACACTGCAATTGTATTTCTGACCCAGCAGAAGGAAAGCTACTCAACTTTGATGGCATTTTCTCCCTTCCCTTGATTCAAGAGCTCAAACAAATCTTCCTTGAGAAGGATTAAAGAAACCTGCAGCAAAACTGGATCCCCACACACAAACAGCCGCTCCTGGGAACCAATTTAAGCAGGAATTATTCCTGTTTGACACAGTAATTTGGCTCCATAAGGGCCCTTAACAAGCTCATACAACTAATTTTATGAAGGTGCTGGGTGCTGGGTGCCATTCTGCTCTCAGTTACTTTTCCTGTCCTTGCTGACACCACTATGCTTATAGGAAGGAACAAACTTCCCCAATTTCCTCTTTGCTTTGAAGAGTTCTGGGGTTTTGATCTCCACAGAATGCAAATCCTGTTTTCTTTCTGCTGAGCTTTTTTCCTGTTGCTTTGGAACAGAATGGGTATTTCAGCATACTTTGAGAGTTTAGCTCTCTTAATGGTTTATACTTCCATTTTCCATCAGCTGCAAACAGGACAACATCAAGACTGTAGGGTTTACTGTTAATGAAAGTAGTTAATGAAGGAGCTGTTGAACTATTTATCTAATCCCATTGCTAACTGATACTTCAAAAGAATGGAGAGCTACTAGGAATTTACAGTTTCTCATGCAAGCCAATAAGAGAAACAGATAGCAAAGTGTTCTCTCAATAAACAATTTAATTTTATATTAGACATTTAGCTGTAAAAGTCTGGACTAGCACTCTTAAACTGTGATCTAATATATTATTATCATTAAAAATTCCACATCTTTCACACTTAAATTATCTCCCAGAAACAAAGATATATTTTAAAAAGCAACCCAGTTATGTTTAACAATATGTAATAACATCTATGAAAAGATCTCTGTTAAAAATCTGAAAAATGTCCACTTCAATTTTTCCTAAAAGAAATGAAATACTGAAACAAATCCTTGAGGAATTTTATAAATGGCTTGTAATGTCATTTCAAACCTTATCAAAGTTAACATAAAGATTATTTCAAAATAAGGAACATCCTTGAGGAAGCCAGAAACTTTGAATCTGTGTATCCTCTTGCTGTAATTACAGATTTAGAGCTGCTGCAGTGATGGATAGGATTCCTAATCAGATTCAAGCCTAGTGATTTAAATCTCAATACCATTTTCATTGATTGTAATGAAGGACCAGACCTACTCTGATTAATATTTTGGTCTGTTTGTCAAAAAGGGTAGGAAAGGTAGGTAGGAAGAAATCACAGAAATGCTAAATTAAATTATTTATTAGATTTTGTATATAGCACAAGCCTATATTTGAATTATACAAGACTCCTCATTTTGTAAAGTCATTTGATCATCATACAGTATGGTAGCTGCATTTTCTTGTCAGTCAGATAATGGTATGACTGACATATTGCAGCCATACATACAATATTTAAGAAAGCCAAATTCTTCCTGTGCCATTACTGTACAGCTCTAAAATCATGTTAGCTATCTTGCAGTTTCATCTTTCCCTAGGAGATTTAATACGATTCCTCACAAATTATGCAATTATGTAGATGGAGCTAATTTTTCTAACCTGAGGTTCTGCATATCAAAAATTTTGCACTTTGAGGAGACTTTAAATGCATCACATCTACTCAGCTAAGCTGGAAGGACCAGGTGTTCCAGAAAAAGTTACCATAAGGAACTTAACAGCAGCTTCTTTCTCTGAGGCATTAATGCTTCCTACTGTGGAAAGGTCAAGTAAATCTTTGTTAAGAACAGTGAGCAGTAGCTAGGTGTCTAAATTTACTGCTACATCACCACTGGAGGCAACACTGGGGCTTTCAGAAATACAATTTTCCTTTTCCACCTGAAGTATGACCATCCTACAGCTCTGACTACATTTCTTAGATTAACACTCTTTCCTTTACATGTCTCAGTTTCCCTTCTCTTCACTGTATTATTTAGCTTTCAGGCTCTACTCTTTACTCTTCTCAGCCAGGGTGTATACTTCTGCTTCTAACAAAGAAACAACAAACAGGTAAATTGTCAATTTGAGCCAGAGACATTTCTCTAGAAATGATTAAAAGATTAAAAGAGTATAAAATCACAACAGGTAAGAGGAGATTCTTCTCAGATTTGCTCCTAGACAGCAGTAGGCCAGGTTCGTCCTTGTCTGGAGACTGCCTCTAGATATTCCATCGAATGAAACTGATGAACCTAAAATTCTTTATGAATGTACTGCTATTGATGTGTATTTCTTCCCTAATAATTTCTCTCTTTGAATGATGCTAGGCACTGGATTGATTTTCCACTGAACTATCCACAAAGATTGCTAACCTCTGACACAAGGACATTAATGCATTCTCTTTGTGGGGGATTCCCTGGTGTCAACAAGGCATGAGCTCACTATTTCAGTGTATTTCAACAGAAAATCCCTCTTCTATCTCTAACTTTCAAGAAATCAAAATAACTGTACAGTCTTTAAGACATCCAGTCATATGGTTTGTTTTCTTTTAAAAATGGCCAGTATTTTCAAATACTGTAAAGAGTCAGAAAAATAGGCTTGCACATCATTTTATTAGTCTTATTTTTGTTTATGAACAAGATAAAAAAATTAGGCTGGCCAGGTGGCATAGCCAAAGTCATATTTATACATCAAAAAATCCCATCAAATATACAAACACCAGACACTAGCAGAAGTTCCATGGTCTCTAGAAGGGAAAAATATGGAAGCTGAGAATGTGCAGGAGAGAAAGAAAAAGTCATTTAGTTTTAGATGTTACAAATCATCAAAACATGGCAGAGAGAAAGGCAGAGGCATAGAACTGCAGAGGAAAAGCTGAAACACAGAGGCAGTGTTATGAAAGCAAGAAGCAGAATGCAAGCCTTGAGATTGGCCACACATAAAAGAAGATTAGAAAAACAACAGGGTTTTGAAAAATATTGACAGCCAGAGACAAAACACAGTAGATAGGTTAAAGAGGTGAAAAGATGGACTAAAGACACAGAAATAAGATTGTGACTACTGAGATAAAAGATTATAGGAACATCAAGAAGATGGATTGCAAGGTTTTAAGTTCTGAAATTTGATCAAAATCGGATCTTGGTAATTTAATTGAATTTCAATTAAGTATATACAGCAAAACCCAGGATACATGAGTCAAGAAAGATTGAAAGGTTGGTGAGTTGATGCGTTTTCCTGGTGTTAAAATCAAGAGTCAAACACGGTTGGAAGGGGAAAAGGGGATTTTACCTTGGTGTTTATTTTAAGGATCCTTAGGTGCACACGGCCAGGTCGGATGCACCTCCATGCACATCACAACCATGCACACCCCAAAAGATCTGGTATAACATTATACATCTTACTAATTAGCATAGCTATCAAAGATTCCCCAATAAGAGGCTTGAATGAGCCCCTCTCTCCAAGGAACCTTCCCCGGGATGGTTCTATTTTAGTTTACAGAATGTGTTCTGGAGAGGACTTTGGGGTCTGGGGCACATTTAACCTCTACTTACAAAGCTTCTAAAATATTTAGTCTCCTAGTTTGACAAACAAGTCCAAGAATGTAGGCAAAAGCACCAGGAACAAAAGCTGCAAAAAGGCAGGAAAGGAGTATAAAAGAAAAGACAAAAAATCTTCATGGCAACAGAGTCAGTATTCATGTACAGTCTTTTCTGAATGGAACTCTGATTGACTGAAAAATTTGAAGAGAGATAGTAAGGAAAATTATTATTCTATTTTGACAGCATACCCTAAATATAGTGATAAATACATGGAGAAGTACAGAACAGTCAAATCTTTATCTATTATCTGCCCATGCATTATTCTTGTGCCCACATCAAGACAAATTATTTAAATTTCTTTTATTTTCTGAAGTTCAGATGCCTAAAAAAGCCACCAAAATAACATTTGAGTTCAGATGCCTAGAAAAGCCACCAAAATAACATTCCTTGCAGTATTACTTTTTATTATTTAATGATTTTAAAGTGAAAAGTTGCCTGCAGCATTTCATATAATTCTAATTATGTGGAGATTAAAGGACAGTAAACTTTGGTTTAAATTTCATAGCTGAAGCCTGTAATCTAATGTAAATCTCCAACCAACTTTTTAAGCCACTTAGCCCTCCATGAATTATAGAAACACTGTGTTTTCATGAAAAAAAAAAAAAGATAAAGAGTTTCATTTCCAATTTCATTTCCAAACACCAGCACATAGATCCCATCTTTATAATTACACATGCATGCAAAGACATTACCTTAAAATATGCACATAATTAATTTGTATCTTCATAGAATCATAGAATATGCTGAGTTAGAAGGGACCCACTAAGATCCTTAAAGTTCAATTCCTGGCCCTGCACAGGACCATCCCCAAGAGTCGTCCCATGTTTTTCAGAGCATTGTCCAAACACTCCTTGAGCTCTGTCAGGCTTGGAGCTGTGACCACTGCCCTGGGGAGCCTCTTCCAGTGCCCAAACACCCTCTGGGGGAAGAACCTTTTTCTAAGATCCAGCCTAAACATCCCCTGACACAAGTTCAGGTCATTCCCTTGGGTCCTGTCAGTGTCACCACAGAGCAGACATCAGTGCCTGTCCCTCCTCTTCCCCTCACGAGGAAGTTGTGACTGCAGTGAGGTCCCCCCTCAGTCTCCTCCAGGCTGAACAGACCCAATGCCCTCAGCTGCTCCTCATCTGGCTTCCCCTCCAGGCCCTTCACCATCCTCATGGCCTCCTCTGGAAGCTCTCTAATGGTTTAGAGTCATTTTTTATGTTGTGGCACCCAAAGCTGCCCCCAGCACTCGAGGTGAGGCTGCCCCAGTGCAGAGCAGAATGGCACAATGCCCTCCCTTGCCCGGCTGGTGATGCTGTGCCTGAAGCCCCTCAGGACATGCTTGGCCCTCCTGGCTGCCAGGGCTCTGCTGACTCAGGTTCAAGCTGCCCTTGATCAGGACTCCCAGGTCCCTTTCCACAGCACTGCTCTCATTTACCCTATTCACACATAACTGGCAAACGTCCCAATTCTCACTTGACATGATAAACACAGAACACACATTTTATTCTTACCTTTTCATTAACCAGAATGATAGTGCAGTAACGCTTTTCCAGATGAAAGGGAAGGAAGTGAATATCTAAGGCTGCAGAACCTCTCCCTTTCAAGAACAGTTTTTCAGTTGGAGTGAAGAACTCATGCAGGAGGTCAGATTGATCAGCTGTTAAAATAAATTTAAGTGGATGTTTAGATATAACATCACAGGTTGTAAAATAAAGTAGCTGCATGAGTTTAAAAAGGATACTGTATATAGCCTCCTGTAGGAATCAGTATTTAAGGCACACCTGTAATCAGTAATCAGTATTTACAGTTACAGCTGTGTACATGTGCTGCAACATGGCATGCTGTATTATTTAAATACATTTTGCTAATTACCTGTGTTCTTATTCTGTTCATTGAAACAAAACGGGGGGGAAACACAGTTTTCACCTTTAAAAACTCCTTAAGGGGGTACAGCCTCTAAAAAAAGGTCTACTCACATCAGAAGTAGTATAATTTACTGCTATTTAAACAAAGTATCTCACTCTCAGAGCAGCATCTATGTCTGAAATCCTCTACAGTAGGCAAAACCTAAATACTGGCACATGGCTTTTCTGCACTGCTTTCACAAAAGCATTATGCTGAGAAAGAATCTTAGGGCTGAATCTGGCAGAGTCTGGCTTTCTCACTGTGTTTTTCATCTGCAAAGCACATTTTGACAATGCAAAACCAGAACTTCATTCAAGCTTTGCTTGCTGGGTTTCCAGGCAGGACAGCAGACCTAAGAATACATGTGAAAGTTAAAACAGCAGAAGTGAGATTACATAAGAAAACTATGCCAGATTCTGGCCAAATGGATAGAACAGGAATAGGACAGCCCCAACTTCTCTGAGTAACCTGTTCCAGTGCCTCATCACCCTCACAGTAAGAATTTCTTCCTCATATGTAACCTAAACCTGCCTGCTCTCAGTTTAAAGACATCACCTGTTGTTCTCTCACTATATACCCTTGTAAAAAGTCCCTCTCCATGTCTCTTGTAGCCCCTCCAGGTATTGGAAGGCCACAATAAGACCACTCCAAAGCCTTCTCTTCTCCAGGCTGAATTTTTGACTGTGATGCACAATTTAAGGCCAATATTTTCTGAAAACTATAAATAATAGTTAATGAGCATACCCATAAATAATATTTATTGAACATAATTAGATGTCAAAATCTTGCTTCTGTAGAAAATCTTATTTCTCCTGGAGTGAAACATGAGGTATTGTATAGAGGTACTTACAGCAAGTGTCTTTGTTTGAATCTTCAGGCAGTGAACCTTTTTTTGAATTTAATATGTTATTTTCAGAACTAAAGGAAAAAAAAATAAAGCAATATTATAAAGCTATACATTTCTGGTACCAATAGATAGCTTAGTTCCCCTTTTTATTAATAAATACTTCAATACTAACAAATATTAATAAAAACTTTGGGTTTTTTTAACACAAAAAAAATCCCACCAAAATAGACCACTACCTTTTGGAACCATTTTCCTAACAATAATGTTAAAAACCACCTCATCTGCTTGAGGTGGCTACAGGAATGAACTATATTAACTACCATTGCAGTTAATAATTCAAAAGAAACCTAATGTAATCAAGGATTTATCTAAAGGAGAAAGGGATGACTCAACCTAAACACCTTAACTCTGTTCTTCACAATACTGTTTTTCAAGTGTATTTGAAAAGAAAAGATACACTCAGAAAAAAATAGCCTAGAACAAAATCTCCTCTGAACTCCCATCCCCCCAAAGCAAACTGTGCTCCTGACCATCATATTTTCTTGGTGTGACTTTATGTAGTTTTCTATCCTTCTTCACATTTCTACCATTGCTGACAGGTGTTAAGATTGTGCAGTTACCTTTATGGAAGGAGAGTTTTGCTTAATTTACAACAAGAACAAAGCTCAAAGATGTTGAAAACAATACTGTAATGTATCTCAAAAAATACTGCAAGTTTCAGCTCAAGACTCAGATTTCATAATATCCACACATAAAAGTCATTCCACTCAGCAGTAAAATTTGATGAACCAGCATATAGTAAACAATTACTGCATACAGTGTTTGATGTTGGGTCTCTCAAAATAAATTGTTAATCTTGCTGGGCTAAGAAAAAAACACAACCTTAAATAAATGGACTTACAGAATATGTTATCCTGGAGATTTGTTTTAATACCTATACTTAAAGATCATTTTTCAGGCAGGAAAATTATCTCTGAGTTACATGCATATAACATGCTATTTATTCTGTACTTTACAAATAAGTATCTCACATTAAAAAAAATACAAATTTTATATAAAATTTCATTCCTTTCAATACTTTCTTTGAATGAAAATGTGAAGTCATGCTTGCAAAAACAAAAACTACAGCAGAAGAATCACTGTAAAAGTAAAAAAATAGCTCAAGAGCTGTATGAAATAATAGTAGACAATAGTACATTACATTTTTTCAGTGGTGCGAATCATACATTGAATAAGTCCTATTTTCAGATCTGAACAACTGAGAAACTCATTAGACTGATTTAACACAGTATTGAACTTCTCTCAATATCAATTTTTTTCTTACATCAATGAACAAAGCACTTGCAGGTAAGTGATGGGAAAAGAAAATAAACCTGTGCTGTGGAAGACAAGAACATTGTGTCTCATTCTTCCACAACAAAAAGAAATAGCATCTTGTTCAATAATAAAACCGAAAGGAATAAAGTTCAAAAGCTATAAGAAGCTTGGTTATGTTCAAAGTCATCCTCTTTCAATACACAGAGAAATTAGGAAAAAGATTAGGCAGTAGAGCTTAAAGCTACCATAAAATAAGTCTGCACAGACTGTTCACTGCACCCGGGCCAGGCAAATCCCTGGGATCAACAGAGAAGGTGGAATGAACGGCTCAAAAGCAGCCCTGTGCAGGAGGACTTGGGCATCCTGGTAAATGAGGAATAAAACCCAAGCTGGCAATGTGCCCAGAGAGCCAAACGTGCTCTGGGCTGCATCCAGAGCCCCACAGGCAGCAGCTGAGGGAGGGGACTCTGCCCCTCTGCCCTGCTCTGGGGAGACCCCACCTGCAGTGCCCCATCCAGATCTGGGGGCCCAGCACGAGAAGGACAGGAACCTGCCAGAGAAGCTCCAGGGGAGTGCCACAGAAATGGGCAGACTGCAGGAGCACCTCTCCTATGAAGACATTCTGGAGAAAATAAGGCTCCAGGAAGACCTTATCGTGGTCTTTCAATATTTAAGGCTAGGGCAGAGGGAACTGGGGATGGGGGGGAGAGGAGAGCATCTCTTAAGAAAGAGAGACCAAGTAACTTCTCCAAGTGCCCCTCATTTGGTTTTGGGGTTTTGGCTAACAAGGGAAGATTATTTAACTGTTCATTAAATGAACAAAAAGTTCAAGAGTATGTTACAGGTGAGGATGGGTTAATGAGGGCACCTCTCAGTTGCCTGGTTGAGGTATAAATACTTCCAATTCATTCTTGCTGTGATTTATTCTAGCCAGTTCAAATTAAAATCACAGCTTGGATTGGAAGGGACCTTAAAGATCATCTCATTCCAATCCACTTCCATACATTTGTATTGGTAAGAGCCTAGTATCTGCTACCTGAGTTGTCAGATACCTGTTCCAACATAACACCACAAAGCCACTGGGCTTGCCATGTCATCAGGTGTGCCAAAAATCCAGATTAAAAGGAAAATCATCTCTGCAGTCAACACTGGGAGTGTGCATACATCATCATGGCATATGAGCTATCCATTTGTAATGGTGTGCCTTTACTATTCAGTCCAGGCTCCAAACAAGCCAATAACTCTGTTTTCCATACAAAGAATTCTCAGAAAAATAAAAATACTTTCCTTTATATATTTGGAACAGAATTTACTAGATGATCTTTACAGTCCCTTACAGCTCCAGATTTTATATGTTACTGAGGGGGAAAAAGAAAGTGCCAGATACCAGAAGGAAATCTTAAATTCACAGAGCAGCAACTCAATCAATGAACTTTAGGATGTTTAGCAAGCAAACACCTTATTAGAGAGAAGGAATTCAACCAACTGCTTAAAAATGCATTGAAAACACTGAAACATTTGAACACAAAATTCACATCTAAGATATTCACCAGTTTTCACACTCTGTAGAACACTTTGTGATCTCAGAACAAAGAGTAGGATAGAAACTACAACAGGAGCTGCCCAAAATAGGCAGTAAGGCTTAGAGTAGATGGAATTCTTTTATATCAAATATTAACCAAAATTGTAATGATTCCTGATAACATATTTGTAAACTATATTTTCTGAAACAACAAGTATTAATGCTGTATTTCATATTACACAGGGACACAATTTTTAGATCTTAATTTTTTCTTTATTCTTCCATCAAGTAAATACAGGTATTCTGCATAACACAGTTCTTTCCTTGGCACATAAAAGAGTTTAGAACAAAAGTATAAGAATAAAACTCATAAAATTGAAATCCTTTGGAATGCCTGATATTATCTCTAGTAAAAAATAAATAAATAAATAAATAAATAAATCAAAGGTAATTAATTTAACTGTAAGAAGCCATAAACAATGCAGAGCTTGATTTGAAATGCATTCATTTTTCAGTTTTTGGTTTAGAATTTTTTTTTAATGTAAAAATATTTATCAACATTCACAGCTTGTTTTGCAAATCAATCTGTGCAATCATGAAACAGCCTTATGGACACTGTATGGTATGACAATCTGCTTAGTCATGGTCTTAGAATAGGACTATTGGTGGAACACTGGTATATCTTTACCACTTTTTAGTTTTACAGTAGGAAATCTATGAAGGAAAAAGTAGCTATTAAATGTAAAATGAACTTTTACTGTCATTTGATACTTTTTTTCCTTATGGGTAGTTTTAGATTACACAGAATTTCTGGGCCAGGTGCTTCTCTGCACCTGGTTCTCCTTCTCCCACAGGGAGCAGACCATGCTGACACACAGATGTAGACCAAGGACAATAATTGAAGTGACAAGGGCTTGGAAAAGCACAGAAAAGTGGATAACTTGAAAACATCTTGGCCTAGTATACTTCAAAGAAAAACTATGTCATCCCCAAACACCATCCAGTTCTCCATGAATAAAGAGGTCTTGCCTTCAACCACTGAAGGACATGGGCTACTGTTTGATTTTGGGGCTTGGACACTGCTGTGTCCCAGCAAGGACAGAGTTCCTCAGATGGGACCTGAGCTCCAGATGGGACCTTTCCAGTCACACTGTGATGAGCCCGTGCCACAATGACTAAAGTCTGGTCTCCTCTCTGGTCTGAATGCCACCATTTCGGGTGCTTGTGCCACTGCCAGAGGGGAAAGCTGGCAAGCTGTCCTGCCAGACAAAGCTTTCCTGCCAGGCAAAGCTTCCTACAGTGAGGTTTAAAGTGGAGCTGACATAGCTGGAGGCACAGGAGGAGGATGCAGAAGGAGCTCTGAGCCCAGGTGGTCATGCTGGGATGATTAAGTTGTCACTTGCATGCCTTGGTCCTGGCATCAGTCTCAGAGACACAACTAGCCAAAGGGCAAGCACTGATTTTATGGTAGTTTTATGATTACAGAGAGCTTAGAGAAATTGGCCCTCAATTTGTACACAGCATTTTCTGGATTTAACAAAAGAATAAAAATGATTGAGGGCAAAATCTTCTTACTGATCAATTATGAAATACACATACACTGCTTTTTTAACACAAATCTCAGAGGTTTGTTCCATTCAAGAAAAAAATCTGTAAAGGGGCATTTAAGGGGCCTCTGTTATCACAG
>JACBWW010000007.1:34718995-34946470 GCA_020086605.1 Lanius collurio
GGTACAACAATCTATTTCCTTTGTATTAAGAAAAGCAACATTTATAAGTCTGCAGTTGTTGCAGCTATGATGAATACAAATTAAAAATTAGACTAACTGATAATGATGCAAGCCCTAAGGCAAAAGCAATTTTTTACTTTTACATGCTTAATAACTTAAACAGCAGGATAAAGGAGACTGGGGAAAAAATAACCACTTATTAATTAACATGGCTTGTTTCTCTTTGTAATTTTGCTGGACCTCAGCCAAACACAAAAATACAAGCAAGGTTCATGAACTCTGTTTGATTAAAGCTCCAGCTTTAATGCTTACACTGAGACAGATTTCAATTAAGGCTTATTTATCTTCTTTATTCATTATGATAGCTTCCACTTTGTAGTGCTTGTAACAATTCTGGGAATGTAAATCCCTATTATTTAACCTCCAGGTTTTACATTTTTAAGGGGAAGAAGAAAATTATGGAAAAGAGTGGATAAAACAGCATCACCATTAAAGACTTGTCTTTACAGCACTGCCTACCTGAATATGCCATCAGTTTTGAAGGGATTAGTAACATTTAGGTTAAATTTCTTCTGCTCATAACATGGGGATTTGCACTTTATCATACCCTAAAAGAGAACAAAAAACAAAAGGCCAAGAATCAAGTTATCATCATTTTTTCCTTCTTATCTTTACATGTCCTCCATTTTTTCTCTTGGCCCAACCTTCCCTTCTAACAGACTCAGAGGGGCTAAAAAAACAAGGATCACCTAAACACCATCTAAGTCCAGAAGTCTACCCAGATGGGCTCGATGAATGTGGATTACAAACACAGGCCTACCTGCCCTGACTGGGACATATCTGACAACTACAGAGTCTCTGTGGTTAAAAAGCACAAATAAATTCAGAAGCATCTGACAAAAGCTTGTGATCCACCTACATGTGACATCTGAAATCACAGCACCTCCATAACTGAATTTCCAATAACATTCATACGCTGAAAGGGCTCCTGATTTCTTTCCAGATCAAGCAGTGCAAATGTTCACAATTTATTCAGGATCCAAATGTAATTTATGTCTTTAGGAATCTTACATATTCCTCAACATATTTTTCCTGAATGTACATAATCTGTACATATTGGAAATCTGAAGATTCATAGTTCAAAGGCTAATGCAGATGGTAACTCACATTTTCATTTTTATCTCAGTTCCCTTTTGCTTGATATAATGTACAGACTAAAAATATTTTTTGTGACAATATTAATCATACACACATAAACTTACAACAGGCTCAATATGGTTAACTTGAGATTTCAGAGAGAATGTCAGTGTGGCACCCTCTATTCCATCAACTGTATTTGAGATCAGTATCAACACTGCTTCAGCAGGGTGCAGGGAACGAATTGTGAATTCCACATTGACAAAGCCTTGTTTCCTATGGAAAAAAAAAGCACACAACTAGGACTCAAATTACTCAGAAATGCAATTTCAGGAGCACATTTCAGAGTCTTTTTAAGGGAAGGGTCCTAGAAAAGAAGATAATTTGTTTCTTCTGAAATACTTTGTTGTAGTATAATCTTCTACCTAAGAGTACCTTAAAACATTCTAATAAAAGAACAACATAGATAAAGAGCAAAACTGAATCCTTATTCCTTTTTACATCAGCACATAACTTAATTTTTCTTCACACACACCCACTAGCACAGGAAGTTCTCTTTCATTAAAGTATCATCCTACAAGTGATCCAATTTATGCTCCTCTATTTGAATAGGTTTTTCTGAGTTAAGCAGTCAGACATCCTGTTAGGCATTTTGCAGAGCAGATCTAGAGAGTCTTAATCAAATTATCATTGAAGAGTGAGAAAGAAATTGGTTAAGAAACCCTTCAGAATAATTAGTAAAGATGAGTTACTGAGTGGCAGAAAAAACAAAGTTCTCTTGTACAAGCAACAGCTTCTTTCTAATAGGAAAACTGGAGAAGACCACACAGAATGACAGTTTAGACTAGGTACAAATTTAGACTTTATTTGCATCAGTCCTTTAATGTAGAAAGAACAATAAGAAAACTTTAGTGCCTAAAGCTCTCACTTTGAAGCTCTCAAAATGTCTCTCTGAATTTGAGATTGGTCTTAAGAAGGCAGAAAGTCTCAGATTGTCAGTTCTGAATATTGATGATGAAATCCTGGAAGTTCTGTAAACCTGGCTCTTACAGCTTTCACATCCCTACTGCAGAGCCCCCAGACAGTACCATTTATGACACTTTTGACTTGCTGTGCCCCCAATCTGAGGCTCCTAGGTCACCTCACCATTTAAAAGGTCCTGGAAAAAAGAAGCTGTGATGCAGGCACTCAGAGGAATGAATGGCCTGAGACACACTCCCAAAGCCTCCTTAAGGATCAAGTTTTAATAAGTCTGCTCTGGTCACAAATAAGAACAACAGGCAACTGCAGTGTACAGAATTTTCTGCCTGATCTTTGCCCTCTGACTCATGCAAAACAGCTGAGAATTCAGATTTGAATTGCTGCCTTCTGTGGCAAAACCAAACGTTGCTTAGTTTCATGATTGATCTGTGTTGTGGTCAATTTAAAGTAAGGGAAAATTCATCTTATAGAATTGTTCTATAATCTTGGGGTTTTATGCTATTCCTGTTGTGAACTGGAAGTCTACACAGCACAGCGCAGTGCCTTGGAGAGTGGGAATCTCAGATGAAGAATTAGTAATGCCATATGCAGTGTATGAAACTCGGCTACACTGAGAATGTTATTCACATTACTACAATGTTCAAACATACCTCCATTATGATCTAACATAATGTAATCTAACACAGAACCTGCAAGGCTCTCACAAATCTCTTCAAGTCTTGGAGTTTTTAAATACTTGCAGGAGAATATTAAGAAAGCTATTAATTACAAAGAACCTATTTTTCATCTAGTGATCATGACATTATGATAAACTCGGCAGAGGTTACTGTGCATGACTGGCATTTCCACAGGTTTTTATTTCTATGCAAGTCTTCAAATATTTTTTGCTATATAACAAGGCCATGAACGTTTTCTTTTCACTTGATTTTGCTTTGTGGTTTGTTTTGGGTGTTTTTTAAAGGTGAAGTGAAAAATAGCCATGGTATTGACCTTTCATAGAAACACATGATATTTTCCAGGATTACATTTATATAATAAAGTAATTGCAAAGAAAATGGAATCAAATCAGCCTCACAGCTTGCTGAAAACATAGCATTATTTGTTGTTTCCTTTGCATATATTTATAATAGGCATGTAATTTTATACTGACATATTGATGGCTCTTAAAGAGCACTGTATCTATGCTGAGTCTTCTTGAATTTGACCATCTATATTTGATTTTCTTTTCTCCTTCACAGTTTATTTTCATACAAATGTTGACCTTTTTTTCCCTTCTTACAATCTCTAATCCATTTTATCTGTAAATTAATATCTTGCAGATAAACTTAAAAACTGTTAACTGACAGCCAGAGATACCACTACATCCCTCGTCTTCTCTAGTTAAACAGGGATTAATGAAATTCCTGTATTTATTCATAAAGCTGCATACTATAGAAAGAGCAAAAGTTACTAAGTGAGCAAAAACAAAGAGATGGTGATACTCCATAAGTATTTCTTCTACCAGAAATGATATCCTAACGCTTTCCCAAAATTAAATCTCTCCAAATCCTTAGATGGCTCTCAGACATGTAAGATGAACAAGTAACTACACCACATCCATCTTAGCGGGGAGGAAGGATGGGGGCAGAATGATGCAGTGTAGTATTACTCAAACATCTATCATGGTCTCTTTAATTCCCATTCATGCTTAAATTAAGAATTTGAACCAAAATTTGAGACCTCAGAAATAAAAAAAAAAAAAAAAAAAAAAAAAAATTACCTGCTCATGCCTCTACAGTGCATTGATGTACAAAATGTGAATCAAGTTTTGATACATTGGAAAAAAAATACATGTATTGGAGACAGATGACTCCTGCAATGATCTGAAGGCTTCTATATTGCTCTTAAAGCTCTATTGAGGTCAACCTCAAGAGTCCCTTTGAAATATTACTTTATATTTGTTCCAGGTTAAGGAGAAAAGCCTGACCCTTATACTGACTAATTTTGCCCTGTCTGTAGTTGAACACACTTCTAGTGCTCCATCACTCTAAAATTAGTAGGTTTCTATTTCTCTAATGCTACAAATAATAATACTAACATGTCATTACTTACATTGGGGGAATGGTAACAGTGCTTCCTTTAGGAAAAGAGAAATCCCCAGCATCTCTTCCCACAAGAATACCATTGTACGCCAAAGTATTAAAGCTTGGGTTTTTCAGGCACACCTATCACAACAAAAACATCATCAGCTTATTTTTACTCATTTTGCAGACTATAAAAGGTGTGTTCTGCATGTAAGTTCCAAAATACTAACTAAAGATATCACAAAATAAGAAAGTACTTCAAATAACTGGGTAGATAATTTTCCTTCCTAAGGAGGGTAGATTTCCCACAGACTATTACACCTTAATTTTTGACAGCAATCTATTTGCACTGTACACTGCACTCCTATGCCTGTGGATCTCTTATTCCTCTCTTTATCTCAGATTTGTAAAATTTGTAGATTTTTTCATATCCTAACAAGCATAGGGAAAAAAACAGTAGCAGAAGAGAAATCCCAAGACTGAAGAGAATAAAAACAGAAAATGCACACTTTCATTTTCTATATTTATTACCCAAATGACATGAAATATACTTATTCGTTGTTGTAGCTTATACATAAACACATATATACATGTATATAAACAGAGTTTTAACCTTGCATTACTACAAATCTAAATTCAATGGAATCAATACCTGTTTAACCACAGTTGTGTAGAGAGTGCCAGCAAACTCTATGGTGCTCTTGGGTAAGTAGTGAGGGAGATTGTCATACAGGTGGACACACAAAATAAGCATCATGACAGGGTTTGGATCACAGATATCTGTGGCCTAATATTGAAAAGAAAAAGAATAACCAGATGTCCAGTTAAAATTTTGCCTGTATAGTCTAAAGATAGGAAGATGAACAAAATAAATTTGAGGTAATTGTTATTACACAAATATTTCCAATGTAGCCTGTAATAACTGCATTATTCTGAATAGGAATCTTGTCACTGCACAAAAAAAAACCCTGATTAATGAAAACCACAGACATGCTCTGGTGATAAACCCGGGGTAAAAATTAAGACCAACTTTTTTCCCCAAGGTTCAGCAGAAACAAATGCTAATTTTATTAAATGCAGTGTAACAGAAAAAGCAAGGAAAATTTACTATCTTAAAAAAAAGACCTTTAAGTTTATGACAAGTACTATCCTAAATACTTGTACATACAGACTTACAATTGTTTATAAAGACAATGACACTTTCCAAATAACAAAGATATATTTGTTTTTATTGGAGTTACTAAATTGCTTTATCAAAGGTAGCCAGTAATCCTGCATCTTAAGCATTTGATTTACAGAAATTAATTTGAGTGGCAGCTGCAAAACATGTGAAACTTTCATCCTCGTCACTTCTGGTAAATCAGCTGAAGAGAATGGCAGAATTCTTTTCCACAAAGATTGAAAAAAAATTCACTCTTCTGGACTGTCTTTAGTGTGCAAGAGAGATGTATAGACATATTTATATCATCTTGACTATCAGGGTTAACTTTTATTTTCAAGTCAAAGTTTATTTAAAGTTTTCAAGGTAAAGTTCTCTCACCCCATGTCCAGCCAAGCAGCTCATCCCACTCCCAGCACTTCTCACACAGCTCCTCCTCTACCCTTCTAAGAGAGTGAGTACATGACTGGGCACTGATGAAAAGTTTCCCTGCACTCCATGGTTTCCTAGATAATGTTTATCATTGTAATTTTTAAGATTAATTTCATATACTTTTCATGCACTGATGTAATCATATGTCATATCTCATATTTCTGTTTAATTCCATCACTAGTGGCTGAAGATTTGAATTTTAGGATGCATTTACCATGCAAAGTAAAAAAGTTTCTTCTGTGCCAAAAGCTTTAAACCTGAAGTCTGAAAAGTATTCTGATTTTTCCATTCACTTATCTCAGTAATGACTATTGAATGGTACCAATTATTCCAATATAGCTGTGGTTTTACACCTCTACTTTTCACTCTTCCTGCATTTTCATTTAAGATAGCAAAGATGCCAGAGTAGATTATCTGTTGAGGACTAACTTTCTATTGCCACATACTTCTTCCTACCCATTTCCATTTAGATCAGAATTTATTCCCTCAGAAAATACAATTCAATCCTGTGAAGAACTCATAAAATTCAATTTGTGACATTTATCTACTAGTGTAAGAACTTATTTTTTTAAAAAAATAAATTAGTGTATTTCTTAACAAGATTCATCAGAAGATTCACAGTCAGTAAATACTGTTTGCTTTGAAAAGTATGTGTTAGCAAACAATAGGAATAATTATAAATAAATAATAGTAAATAATGGAGTCTGAAACAAATTTCCTCTACTGGCTATGCCCAATCACTGCACCTTGTATCCATAATCTATTTTTGACACACACATTCCCTCCATGTCGCTGCTATCCACTGTGCTATCTCCTAATATTTTATTTTGGCCTTTCAACTGGATCCTGTTCAAATCAAAGCATTTTAAAACTTTAAAATACCAGACATTAACAAAAACCACTAATACTCTAGGTTGAATTGTCAGTCATTATTAGAAAGTGGAAACAATTTCCCACCCAAAGTACTCCATCTTAAATCTACACCTTAATCCTTAAAAGGATTTTAAAGCCTTGAACTCCATTAAAGTTGTCATTTAAACCTGAAGCCAAAGACTTCCAGACAGTTGAACTTCTTCATTATTACAGAATCTTAGATTTTTAGATTGAAAATGCCAGCTGTTCCAGACCTAACACATCTCAACTTGTGCTGTTAATTAATGCAAGGTTGAGAGTTCAGAAGCAGTGACTGCCTGAGTCAAGAACTTTGCCAATGCCATTGGAACACTTTTGCCTGTTAAATTTCAGAGACAAGACAATCTGAAAATTCCCAAATTAAGAGATTTCAGCAAAAAGGTTCATATATTCCACTACTTTTATCACTGAAGAACAAGATAGTTCAGAAGTTTCTACAATAGTCTTAGAAAAGTACATATGAATTTCAATAAATCTATGTAAAATGTACCCTTAGAACTAAAATATAGACCTTGAAGATCCAAGATCTGCTCCTTTTTCTAGTACTGACTGATTGTGTACCTTTGTTTAAATTGTTAGTCTGTACAGAGGTGGTTTTTCCCATCTATTGTAGACAATTTAGTCTTAAAACAAGTACATTAAGGAGAATATCCTAGAATTCTGCTTTCGAATCTAATGTGTTTAAAACACTTTCCATAACTGGCATCCACCCTCTGCCTTCATGTGCTGAACTGCCTGGGTATTTTTAATAAAAGAAAAGGCAGAATATGCCTTTGTTTTGACAAAAAGATTACTTTCATGCTTTCTTCACAAGTATGGGAAGCAGTAGATTTTCTTTGTTTTGCCTGTCATAGCCAAGAAATTCCTAACAGCATGATCTATATCAGGAGGTGACAGCAAGACAGTAGCTGATACAAATGGAAATAGCAGGGTTAATTTTTCCCTGTAATAACACATGAAAAGGGGAAAAAAAAGTTGTAATTGAGCTTCTTTTTATACTACTTTGTGCACACAATCAAGCTCTACCTCTGATTTCTAATGCCATTAATTCCTTTGAAAACTTTCCTCATACACTTTCAATACCGTGTCTATTCTGCTGAAACTTCTGCTCTTCCAGCCAGCACAATATGCTCCCAGAGATAAAAATAACTCACAAATGGACAGTTAAAGAAATGCAGATTAGGGGCAGGAGAAAACTGATTTTGGGGACAACAAAAAGAACAAAGGAACAATATCTAACCTATGTAAGGTCACCATATACAGAAAATTTGGAGCCATAGGTCAATAAAAAACACAAAGATGTAAAGCATGTTTACTAAACATATAAAAGAGATCTTAAGTAGATCCTTCATAGAAAAAATTACCAACAACATTGAATTCCTTCTCAAAAAAAGGTCAGTGGGAGATGACTTCAAGTGAGTGCTGCCCTCAGCAGCATCCAACGCTGCTGACTGCTGTGTGCATCAAACCTCAGGCAGAACCCTCATGTGCCTTCATGGTTAGATGCCTGTAACTGTTACCAGACATTCATATAATTCTTTTCACCACTTCTTTTTATGATCAAGTACATGATGTTTTTCTTAAACATATTTTTCTAAGTTGCCTTCCAATACCATTAATTCCATTTGAATTTTCACTGTGTGATTTAGGATGCTAAAATCTGAACTGAATTAATGAATGTTCAGCTAGTTGTGCATGTGCAATTCTACAAAGCAAGAAATTGTGGAAATTACTTCTGATAAGTCTATTCATATGAACCAGTATTTTAGTTTCCATCATACAGTAGCACATCATGAAACAAAACTGTTTTACTGAAATCTCACCTTAATTTGATGTGCAACACTACTATACAAAAAAAAAATTAAAATATTAATGTCTATAAGAGCTGCTGGTATAAAATCATCTACCTTTATGTCCATATCCAGATTGACAGCACGCAGAGCCTTCACAAATATCAAAGAGTTGTGCAGAAACTGTTCATAAGTTCTTGGATCAGTATACATCTTTATGAAGTGAGTAGGAATCTAGACAAGATAGAGAAATCAAAGTCAACCTTCCACTAGGCAAAATTACTGATTTTGTATTTTTGCTCATTCAGCAATCAATAAGATCTAAATTTTGAACTGAAATTCCCTGCTAAGAATAAACTCAGTAAAAAGAAAAAATTAATACTGAAATAATCCCCCATGACTTGCCTAATGTTGGGGTGGGGGGTATTTTTTCTGTTTAAAAATCACATAGGCCAAGATCTGCTGTTAAGGAAACTTCCCTGTCCAACCACCCAGGAGCCACTGGCAGCCACCTGAGCTGGGACTGAAGGCCCCTTGCAGTGGGAGGATGCAGTGAGTGATGGATTCCCTGCTTGACTCCCTACAGACCTCACTCTCACACTCTCAGACAAGGTTTCCTCACTGGTTCGACCCCAGGCTTCCCACAGCAGAGTCTCAGTGTCTGGATCCTTAAAATAATTTAATCTTGGTGCAATAACAGAAGAACACCTCAAGCTGGTGCCTCTGAAGAGGGACCCTGTGCAAAGGAAACCCTGGGCTTTTACACACCCTCAGTCTAAGTGTGTGAAAGTCTGGGGTCTTCCCGCTGGGTCCTCAGCTCCTGCCGTGTCTCTCCTGTCACCTGGCAGTGCCACAGGTCCCCAGAACCTTTGCTGTGTAAGGGGTCAGTGCCAGGTCTCCCCTCGGGCTCCCACCACCCACCTGCAGCTCCCACCACAGCTGCACCCCGAGCTCCCCGCACTCAGGGCCCTCCCCAACACTGCAGAAGAAAATAAGGCCTGAACAAACCAACTGAAATTCAGAAATTGCATAAAATTGCACAATATTAAAAAAACTTCTTACCAAATATGGACAATAAGCTGCTACCTGTGCTGCCAATACCAGACCATCTAGAAGATCTTGGTCAAAATTCACTATCCATCTCATGGGTGGTATTCCACCTGATAAAAACACAAAGGAAGATTCATGAGACTCTCTTCTCACCAAGATGTCTATTTTCTTCTAGAGAGATGTGACAGCTATTTGAAATCACTGAAAAGAGAAAAACAGAGAAAGGAAACATCCATTCACATGTAGAATTTCACAAGCATATTTCTATTTCAGAGCTGTTGCTGAAAACATGAAAAATCTCACCTAGAATATTGTAACTATTATTTACTCTGCTGCAGCCTATAAGGCTATTTACCACAGAAGAATGGAAAGCCCATAATCCAAAGTTAACCTCATAGATTAGGAGCCTAAAAATGTAAACTATTTATTTCTATATGCTCAATATTAATAGAGCTACTGAAACTCATGAAAATAGGCAGAAAACCTTTGAAGTTTAAATGCTTAAAACAGAAAAAGGAAATATTGATTTTCTTTAAGGTCATATTAAATTGCTTGGAATAAATGCAATATAAATAAGAGCTAGCAGCTTAATTTTTACAGCACAATCACCACTTCTACAATGGTTTTAAAACCCAATGCCTCAGAAGGTTAGATATTTTTTCATATTTCTAATATTTTTATTAAAATAAAACTGATTATTAAGAAATTGAATGCAGTTTATTTATAATTTCTTCTTTGAAGCACCCATACCTTAAATATTTAGCATAGCATTTATACAACTTTACTGTCTCAGGTCCAAGCTCCCAAATTTAGGAAACACTTTGGGTTTCAGCCACTGGCAAGGTTTTCAGCTAGACTGGGATCAAGCTTTCTGATGTGGAACAAATTATATAGGTTTCATTTCACTGTTACACTCAAAAAATTAGTTCAACCTACAACAAAACCCTGTACTAGATCCTAAGCAAAATCTATCTGTCATTATTTGGAAAAAGAACAGACATTTATAGACTGCATTTACTCCTCATCAGAAAAACTTAAATGCCCATCACATCAACTTGCAGATACTTCAGCATGTTCATAGTGCTTTAGTAAGAAACAACAGGAGCAGATGCTGCACAAGCTCAGAAACAAAATTCTGTAGATCCATCTGAGCTTAACTCTGTGACATTGGTAATGATTTTAGTTTGCCACTGCTTCAGTGTGGTGATGTTTAGGCTTGGCCCCAAATCCCTTACTTTTTCCTATTCATGTAGTGAATCAATTTATGTAATATTATTCTGAAGATTTATTAAATATATTTTCAGTAAAAAACCCTAACTGTATTTAAGAGTATTTGCATGAATATTTCATTTTAAGTTTTCAAATCAAAATTAAAACATGCATTAATCTCACTGTGTCAAAGTCACTTTTTCCTTATTGTTTAACTGAATGAACTTTTTCAAGCAGAAAACTCAGCTTTCAAATCTTGAAAACTCCATATTGGAAGGTACCAAAGATGAAGTCTGACTGGATATATAACATCTTCCTGTTACAGTAAATTCGGACTTCAACATCTAAATTGTAACAGTATTAAGTTTAACTAAATTCAGACATCCATTTTACAAATATCTACAGGAGGAAACATTAATTTCATCCCATCCTATCAGTAATCTGCTTGCAGTTATTTAAAAAATATTTAATGTAGTCATTGCAAAAATAAATACTTTAAAAATAGCAAAATACATTTTTGAAAGCTTACTTTCTTCCTAAAAAGCCAGTCCTTCTAATATAAATTCGTCATTTTATTGATCATATTTAGGACCCATAAAAATCAATAAACTGTCTTCTTTTTTTATTAATAGAGTTGAGACTCACTCTCAGCACACAATATTGGTATTTTTAATAAATCACCATTTTCAAATTTTTATTTTTAACTTTTAAAGATTAACTATTTCTACTTTATTAGGTCTGATATTGAATTATTCTTCTGGTTATTAATCTAGATTGATTTGCTGAGCCTGGTTATGGAAACTCATTAAACCATATGCTTTGATCAAAAAAAGTAACTTTATTTTTTATCCTACTTTATATTTTACTTTAAATATACTATTTGCTGCTTTTAGTCCTCTGGTGGGAATATTACTTGAGCATGTTTAAGCAGCAGCAGTTGTGCCTGTATCACAGAATCACAGAATGGTTTGGGTTGAAAGGGACATTAAAGATCACCAAGCTCCAAACTCCTGCCGTGGCCAGGGGCACCATACCCAGCACTTTTGTACTTGGTTGTGTTCTCACTAATCCTTGCTTTCATGCTGGTAGAATCCTCTGTGTGCCAACAAAGTAGCTGGGGAACAAAGCTGGCTTAAACAGAAAGAGCAAAAAAAAATAATTTACTGTTTAATCTGGATCATCCAGTCCAGTTTTGCCACATAAACGTGCCAGTGGAATTTAAACACCGTAGGACTATTTTTTAAAAACCATTCATTGAACTTTTAGCTATGTAAATGGGAGCATAAAGAAAAATACTCCATTAAGTGGAACATTTTTGCATCTTAGCTCATTAAATACTTCTATAATTTTTGTTGTTTTTCAGTTAATCCTTCTACTATCAATCAACCTACTTAACTCAAAGGCGTGTGAATAAATTAGTCAGAAAACATAATGTATTTTTCCTAATTACATCAAATCTAGCAGAACATCTGCCAGCTAACCACTTTACAGTAATTAAGTATTTAAATAGAATTAGTCAATTTTAGTAGAAATAAACAATGGAAATCAGAATTATTACTCAAGATACTTCTATGCATGTAAATATATCGAATTTCATTTGTACTGGCATTTCTTGCAAAAAAAAAGAAATTACTAAGGGAGCGTTAAGATAAAGATTTTCAGCCAATGTCATTACAAAAATCTGATCAAAAATAGTTTAAAACATGGATGCTAACAGGTAGCAAAGAACTCTGTGTCACTGGGGGCAGGGGGAGAGAAAATTGTCCAAACTTTAACTTCTGAACTGAGACTCATTCCTGCTACCTACTAGCTGCTTCCAAAAGGGCTGGCTGAAAATTTTGATAACACCAAGACTAAAATGGCACATTCTAAACTCTCCCATTAATGAAGAGGAGAGAGAAAAGCTCCAGTTAGGCTGATAATGAACAGTGCTCTGCATGGAGGGTAATGACATTGGGAAAACTGGGCACTTGGAGTTATGAACAGAAGGGGCAAAATGGAAGCATTCCCAAAACGAACCAGTGATATTGAAGAGACAACAGGGGACTAGAAAGAAGGTGAAAAAAAATAATTGGAGGAAAGATTTTCAAAGGGGGAGACGAGTCTGAAGTTCAGAGAGATGCCTAGAGAAAAGCCACAGGATGTCCAGGGATTTTGGAGGGTCTGAGATTGGGGTCTATGAGCAGCAGCACAGCAGGGATTGACAGGACTCACAACTTTTCCCTGATGTTCCAGTGGCCTCCTTAGCACAGAGGGAATTTGAGACCTTGTGAACAACTTGTTGACTGCTGTGGGAAGCAACTGGGTGTGTGAAATTATCAAATAGGGCAAGAGCTGGTTCTGCAAAAAACGCAGGATCCTGACCCTCTACAGGATGTTTTTTAGTCTGTTTCACCCATGACAAGAGGTGAAAATGCTTTATAAAAGAAAATAACTAAGCAGGGTTAGCTTGGAGTGGAAGTGCAGCCACTTAAATGTGCACTCAAACATTTCTTATGGTTATGGAAACCTAAAAATGGACTGCAAAAGGCCTCTGCAAGGGATCTAAAATGAGAGTAGTTCTGTTTCACCTGTTGATTCCATTCAGCACTAAAGGAAGTAACATGCATAGTCAATCCAGGGGTTTGGGACCAATTT
Organism: Lanius collurio; assembly: GCA_020086605.1. Lineage (NCBI taxonomy): Eukaryota > Metazoa > Chordata > Aves > Passeriformes > Laniidae > Lanius > Lanius collurio. The sequence goes on from JACBWW010000007.1 coordinate 34,732,366, forward strand.
AACTCTTGAATGCATTTACTTTTAATAGTTTGGGGTGAATTTTTTAACTCATAAAGGTATCATGTTGCATGCATGTAACAAGCATAACCTTTCAAACAGCATTGTCCTCATCTTTCTTGTGACAGGTTAAGCCTACTCTTGACACATTGCTTGCTTCACTTATGAAGCATTTCTACATAGAAGCAGCAAAGTTTTGCCATGGCACTCTAATTTTCCACCACCTTTATAAATTTTTTTTTTTTAAATAAGTCCAGATCCATTGAGTTTTTAAAAATCTGATGTTCTTACTCTGATGAATCAATAGAAAGTCTACAAGGTTTTACAATGCTTTTTTTTCCCCATAATTTATTTTTTACAAAAATATTTAAATGTTTATTTATTATTAGATTTAAAGCCTCAAAAGTTTTTTTGCAGGATATGAAAACTATTCTCCAAATGGAGATAATCAAGGGAATATCTTCAACAATTCAACATAAAAATTACTTAAAAAAACACTTATTTGTTGGCAGAATACCAAGCAACAGTCACCATAAACTCCCCTAGATCAAATTTTGTGTATTTCTTTGATGAGTAAATGATACAACAGACCAAGAAAAAATAATACACATTTTAACTTCAGCAAGATTTTAATTACATTCTCTGTTACAGAGAAGCAACAAAAATGTGTTCTAGGAAAAAGGATCCTGTAAAGTGAAGCACAAACTTCACTGAAAAACAGTAACCCTAACTGCTATCAGCTGTCCAAAAAAAAAAAATTCTAGATTGTGTATTTTCCAATCTTTTCATATGCAATTTTTCAAAATTGCACAAAATTATCTTACTCCCATCTGGAGATAATATAAAACAGGTTAAAAAATAGGCTTTGGGAAGAAAAATTGGTTGCAAGTATTCATTAGGAAAGGACTATAATTTAAGCTCTTGAACAACTGGAGTAATGATCTGAAACAAATGAGATGAAATTCAATAATAATGTTTGCAGCACACTACAATTAATTACGAATAATTCATTATGCAAGTGTTAGATGGGAAATTGGATAGAGAGAATTTCTGCAGAAAAGAACCTGGAGAACACTGTGTTAGAAAAGAAAACGCTGTGCTAGCATGCATTAACAGGAGAGTTATATCTTAAGCATGCAGATGGATCTTTTCACTTCTAGTAAAGTCCCACCTGGTATAGAAACCAGCAATGGGCAGTAAACTTCAGGAGAAGGGGCAACTAAAAGGTTTACAGCAAAAACCCCTGAGCTGAGTACACTGAAAGACTGAAAGAATGGAAATGTTTTGTCAAGAAGGGGGAGAGAGAGGAACTGAAGATAACAACCTGCAAATATGTGTAAAGTTACTAGAAAAGCAAAGATTCATTACACATCATATTTCAAATGCAAAAGGATGAGCTTAACCCAAAATTTCCCCTGCTAGAGTTTATGTTAGACACTAAGAAACTCTTTCAAATGGAAATGAGTGGCAAATTCTGGCAGATGCTGCCTTAAGTGGATTGTGGAATCTCCTTTTTCAGAGATTTTTGTAACAGCCTAGGCAAATACCTGTTTAGTACACTACAGGTATGTTCAGATTAGTCTTTTTACATAAGAATAAAGCAGATTATTTCTGGTGTCATTCTCCATTTTTGGGATTTACTATGGGGTTTTTTTAAGTTTCACTTTTCTTAACTGATCCATTATCTGGACAAGCAGAAGTATGATGTGTTGGAATTATCTGGATAAGAAGACTATGCACAATGAAAAAAAATGTTCTTATACCAAGGATTAAAACAGTTAAAGGATCAAATTTAGTTTAATCTACTAAATTTGAGAGCTGTTTTATATAAAAAGAACAGCAATAAATCTTTAAATAAAGTATTGTATTTCTTATGAAGCTTGTTCTGCTGTTTTCACAAATAATAAAAAATTTAAATTCTTACTATCACTTGAAAAATCCTTATATCTAAGAAGGCACAAGAGATACCAAAGAAAAAATCTTCTGTTACATAGCCACAAGCAATTTTTTTCAAATTCTGAGTTACTGAAAAACAGAGGAAAAAATATACAGAGCTATGCTACTATTATATGAGAGTTTTCAAATAAACCAAATACATTCACCCAAGATCTCAAAACTGATGGCCTTTTGTGATTAAAGGTATAAAATAGGGCTTTATAAGGCATTAATAAATTAGACTACATTATTAAGAGTAGCAATTGAATGGTGATAGGACAGCAGTCTGTGTAAGTAGGCATGCCAAGAGTAGGAACCAGATGTTGTTCTAGTGGAATACACAAATTTGTCAGCAAAGGAAAAACCAAGTCAGAGTATTAAGCAGCAAACTCAAACCAAAGTATTTTACACAGAATAGAGACTTTAAATCTACTGACTGCTTCAGCATATTGGGATACTACAACCTGCAAAGGTTGCAAATAGAATTAAATTCTCAGAATGGAAATCTAATACAGCATTACAGGAGTGCCACCTCCCTCTGAAGGAGTCTTGAATTTCAAAGCAGGAAGTCTCAGAGTATGTATAAAGCATTTCTATACATTTGCACTGTTACTCAGCTCTAAGCAAATTCTGTTGAAGGTAGAATACTGAGCCATATTGACCTTAAATAAATACATGACAATACATCCCTTTAATTTAAACTAGTGCAGTAATAATGGTTTATATTATTATACAGCAAATTCTTACTCTGGAATCTGAAAATCTCTGGAAGTGGAACTAATCTACAGCTATAATAACATCTATAGTCCTGTTCCAGTACCTCAAATCTGGCACTGAATAATACAAACATTTAGAGAAGAAATATGTAGCAATAACCTTTCCTGTATGTGCTCACATTAGAACCAGGACAAGCTTCAGAATGATATTACTGAAGTATACAATCCAGAGCATAAGAAAGAAGAGAGGAAATATGCCTTTGAATATTTTTTGAAAAGGCTATTATTTATTATTTAAAATTTAACAGATTGATAATGCATCTACCTTCAGAACATACAGCATGTGTAGCTACAATTATCTTAACATGGAAAACAAGTCCAATTTTATTAGAGATGAAAGAAAAATTACAGTTCCTACTTCAGGCAATATGCTACAACTCTTGTTCATCAAAACTGATAATTATTCATCTAAGAACTCCTGAAATATCACTGACAGGTCAACTTAATACCACTGTCAATTCATAATTCTGAGCAGAAAATTTCAAGAAGCACCACATGGGGCAATAACAGAAAAACAGAGACGCTGGGGATATGTTTCATTTATTCCCATCTGTTGCAGAACACTTTTACCCTGAGGCATGCACATTCATCTTCCTGCTGCTAAAAAATTTCCTATAGCCTTTCACTCCCTATACAGTTTTGTTTTATTTTCACTGATTCTTATCTTAAACAATATCTTAAATTGACAGTTTCTGAGGGTTTTATGCATCCCACAAGAGCAGCATTACCTTACATTGGTCTCCATTTTGTTGGTCTTCAACAGAACACTTCCACCACCAAGGTGAGGAAGCTCCACCAAGCCTGGGTGCCCCCCCAGGACCCTGAACATCCCATCAGCCAGACCAGTGCTGGAACCACGACTGGTGATCTCTTGCTTTCTCTCAGTCACTTCTTTTTTCTCTTTCTTTTTATCTCCCCCCTTTACCCAAAACCTGCTGCCACATCCTTGCATGGTAGGTCAGGGACTAACATACCAACTTCCATGCCAAGTGTGTGATTTACCAGTAAAACTTGTGAGGTTTTGCAGACTCTGACTTTTGTCATTCCTTTCAGTCGGGAGTATTTATGAATCTTGAGTGCTCCCTTCTCCTTGAGGTAGGACCTCACTTCATGGCATTTCACTTATAAATAATTTAGATTTAAAATGCTATGAATTCATTACAGCATTGCTGGATTCTATACTGCCTTCACAATTAATACTATAATGCCTGTGTTTGTTATTTAGTAAAAAAATAAATACTTTTCTCAATGAAATTTATTGTTTGATACTTAAAATTAATTATCAGAATCTTTCTCAAGCTTCACAGCCTGAAACATGTTTTATCCTCACAAAATATCTGAAGTTGTATTATTAAATCCTCAGCTATACCACACTCAATCTATATATTTGGCAAACACTGCAGAACTAGCATTAATTACACAAAAATTCAGAATGCTTATGCATTCCAATTAACACACAAACACTGCCGAGTTCCTTGTTTGGTTGAAAGCAGAATTTCTGTTTAGATATCTCACACTGTATTGCAAGTAAGGAAACAAAATTTCTTTCTAAGCATTTTTCTTATTATTTCTCTTTAGAAAACAAGGTATTTGAGGGCCAGCATATATTTACATACATATACACATTTTTTATATAAGCATACATGTCTACAAACACACATATGTATATATGTGTATGCATATATGTACCCACAAGTATGTACAAAAGTATACATAGGGCTAAGAGTTTAGGCTTCACTTCCTTCTTTTAAGATCTTCTTCACAGGTTTTCAAATATGAGCCCTTTGAATGTTTTCAATATAGAACTCCAAGTATTACCTTTCTTCACACTTGTATTTCCCTGAAGCTGCATAATGCCAGACAGTATGAATTGTACAAAACAATTTTTTATACTACTCAAAAGTCTGAAAAGTTAAATTAAACGTGGAGTTCTGCTTACTTCTTATTGGCATATAGACTTTAAACTCAGAAAATAATTATTTTTGTCTTTTCCATTGAATTAAATTCTGATACGATCTGGGGTTTCAGCTATAGGAAACAAACAAGGAGTATTCAAATCAACAAAGAAAGGCAAGCAGGACTGAAAAACCTATTTATTGGACTCTATATTTACATATTATGTTTCATCCCTATGTTTTGCTGCGCAGATCGTGAAAAATAACACAGAAAAATGGTTTTAAAAGTTGTTAATTTATATTTCAGGAAACATTTTCCAGGATTTATCACTCAAGAAGAATGTTCTCTTGTTCTCCTTGTCGGAAGCCAATCTTTTAATAATCATTATAGCAGTTCATTGGATAGTCTTTTCCTCTTCTTTAATTCATTTTTTTATTAACTGTGTAAAAAGCAAGATTCGTTATTTTGGAAAAGACTGCTTTGCAGTGATTCTAACTGAAAAAAATCTTATATGAAATTACACAAGATTCTTCCCTTCCACCTTTCAAAGATAAAAAGTATTTTTTAACTCTTGCTCCTCAATTTTCTCTGATAACTATTGAATTCAGAAGCAAAAATCAATGGACTCCCTAAATAACCTTCCTAAAATCTGAGGATAGAAAGGAGAGAAGACAGAGGACAAAGGACAGAGAAAGAAAAATTCCTGAAAACATAGGAAAGAAAAAAAATGCACTTCTTAACTGCTATGCCAGAAACAATCTTAAATAAAAGTTCTACTGAATCAGTTTTAAAACAAGAATTCCACTTAATTCTCAAACAATTTTGTGAAGATATACACAATAAAATATTTCTTCCCTCAACATTTTAACTCAGATGCCAGGCTAAACTCATATCAAAATTAGAAAATATAAAAATTAAAAACAACAAAAGCCCCAAGTCAATTAACAGTGAAGTGAATAAAATGCATAAAACCCCAAATTTTCCTAATTGAAAGTAAGGATCTTGTGAGAAGCCATTATGCCTAAGATTGCCAGACACACCTATACCAGCAGTGGATTAGAATTTCTCTTCCCTCTTCAGCAGATTTTCCCAGTAAAGTGAAGATGTATCTGCTCTGGGGATAGCTCTTGAATCTCAGACACAGACTGACTTCAGGTATTGCTGATATTTACTGGCTGTCATATTCTCTAACAATTTTATATTAAATATAGAATTATCTATTCTTTCCAAAATCCTCCTGGGACACATTGAAGAAAATTCTCAATTTCTGAAAACATAATTTATCTTTTTTACAATGGCAAGAGTCATAATTAATAAGGAAGAGACATACAGCTTCTCAGGAGACAATTTAATTCACCCATATGGAAGATTTTCTATTGTTTAGGAACTTCAGGATTTGAATTATTATATTCCAATACTCTAGCAACATTTTAAGTGCTTTTCCTGGATCTTATTTTTTCATACTATTAGTAGTTAGTCTTTCAGAGAGAAGTGTTGAAAACAAACATGAAGATAAGGAACACTAGAAGGTAAACTGAAAATTTACTATGCTCAAATAATTAATGCTTCTTCTGCTATCATTGCTATTGTTCATATAATGCCTTAAGTGGGCACTGAATCTTATATTTCATGTATAATTAACGTCTCAGCATAAAAGGTAGAGCTGCATTTCACAGTTTTATGGCACTTGGACTCAAGTTTCAATATTGCTTTCCAGTTTGTGGTCAATAAGACATAGTACAAAAGCCTGCCCTTCCAAAACACATGCCAAGATGCTTTTAAAACGTATTTATTTTTCAGTAGCAGTAAGGAGAGAAGATGTGGAGACACTAAACTTCTTGCTAATGTTCTCGCTAAGCTGCTGAGTTCTTAATCTTGCAAGAAAAAAGTTCTGATGAATGGCATAGTTATCTTCCACTTTAGAAGGATGTAATAAAGATGAATATTTGAAACCTCTCTGCATTGTAGTAGCTTAGGCTTTTCTCACTGTCACATTTCACTTTAAGGAGCTTAGGTATGAAAGGAAAGATTGAGAAATGTAGCCTGGCTAGATCTCCATCTATTTAGTGGGAATTGATCACCCAACAGACTGTTTTGAGCTGAAAGCAGCAGATCAATACATATTGCAAGCCAGGGCTAAGTATCCAAAGCAGAGTGTTTGTATGGTAATATACAGGCACATAAATGTTAAGCAAAAGTGGTAATTGCTCTCTGATCTGCACTGTAGTGAGAATTGGAAAAAAAAACCAAAAAACCAAAAAAAAAAAAAAACAACAAAAAAAAAAAAACAAGTAAAAAAAAAAAAAACAGGACTAATCCTACTCTTAAAATTACTGTTATTAAGCAAATAATAATAACCAAAATTCAAAACTGAGGATATTTGAGAATTTCAGCTGAGTTGCATGAACACATGACTTTTTTCTTTATGATACTTCTAATTTCCTCTGGAAAAGTGTGCTTAAATGCTTAGTTTAAAGCTAACATAATTTAAAATGTCAAATACTTGAGTATAAATTTTTAGATTAACCTTAACATAATAAAACTTAAAGGACCAATGGTATATCAGAATATTAAATCTGCCAAGATATATAAGCTCTTCTCCTGTGTGTGATCTTAAAAAACAAACTCACACCAATGACCCCTGGGGAATATTACTGGTGCCCAGACTCCAGCCAGACCTTGTGCTACTGACCATAACCCACTGAGCCTGGCAGTCCAGTCTGATTCCAGCCATCCTCCCTGGGCTTAACTGGCCTGCACTTCACCAGTTTGGTTATGAGCATGTTACAGCAGGATGTTGAGGACCTTGCTCAAGCTGAAATAAATATCCATGCCCTCCCCCAGTTTGGTTATGAGGATGTTACAGCAGGATGTTGAAGGCCTTGCCCAAGCTGAGATAAACCTCCACGCTCTCCCCCACTTTGGTTATGAGGATGTGACAGCAGGATGTTTAGGGCCTTGCCCAAGCTGAGATAAACCTCCACGCTCTCCCCCTGCCCACTGAGCTGGCCATGTCATCATCGAAGCCAATCAGGTTGATCCAGCATCATTATCCCTCCATAAATTCATGGGGACTACTCACAAAAATGTTCGTGTACTTTGTACATTTGGAGATGTTAGCAAAGATTATTTACTCCATCAACATCTCAATAGACAAGATGAGGGTGATTGGCTTTGTAGCTTCCTGGTTTCTCTTTCCAGATGGGAATGACATCTTTTCCAAACCTGTTGCAAATTTTCCCTCTGATTTTCCTGACCCTTCCAAGGTTAGTGAATGTGACCTTGCAATGACATTGACCAGATTTCTCAGCACGTGGTGAACCCCATTGGGTCCCACGGGCTTCTGTTTGTCCAGTGGCTCCCTAATCTGATCCTCCTGCAAAAGTCTTCCTTGTTCAACACTTTCCCTTTTATCTCGAGGGCCTGCTATTGCTCGGTGCCCAATCTTAACCAGCAAAGACCAAAGTAAAAAAAGAAGGCATTGAACCCCTCAGGTCTTCTCTCTGTTCTTTGCCATCAGATTCTCCACCTCATTTGGCAGAAAGAACAGCACAGTAACAGACACCAATTCATTCGGAGGCAGCAAAAGCAAGAGGAAAGTGAAGGCTAAAGCAGAGGATTCAAAAACATATTGAGGCAGGTCATCTCTGAAAGAAAACAGTGTAAGATTGTACAAGTAAAAACTTTCATAATGCAAAGGCATAACACTAAGACTATGAATTTCACAATTTTTCAGAACTTTCTTTTTTTGGATCATTATATCTTTGCCAATGCTCACTTACACAGTTTTGGGAGAGAAAAGGAAATAGAATCAAAAGAAAAGGGCATGCTTATGTTCATACATCAAGTTATTTCTGTCTGCCCTACAGAAAAGAGAATACAGAACTCATGAACCAAAACACCTATAAAGGTGTTGATAAAAAAAGGCAGTATCTGTAACTTCCCATATGCAGGAAGTATAATTAAACTCTGCCTTCTCATTTCAATCTTACACTTCTCTGAAAGCAGAAAAGTATAATTAAGTGAAATTGCAGGTAAATTGCAGATAAATGTTCCCTGGCAGTAACCACAGAATTCATCTTCACCTGTGACCCAGAGTCAAAGCTACAACAAAGATACAGATTTGCACTAATGAATATATCAACCTAGTACATTTTCTGTACTGACAGCACAATTCAACAGAAGTTATTATTATTTTCTAAGAGCACCAATATTTTAATTAAATTGCTATTTTTGGGTGCCAAATTTGTGAGCCTTTAGAACTAAATATTTTTTAAAAAAACCTTACTTTACAATTGCTGATAACTCTATGATGACTTATTAAAAATAGACTCCTCATTTTTATGTTGTAATTCACTACATACTCTTAGGCAACTAAAATGACACTTTCAATAATTGATTCCTTAAAATGCATCATTAGTACATATTCTACTTGGACATCTGCAGTTTTTTTGTCTGGTAACATCCACTAGATCTGCACTTTAGGATTCAGATTAATCTCATCTTTAGAGATTATAACTCAATTAAAAGTTTAATGTTAAATAAGACGTATTTTGGCATTCAGATTCTCCCCACTGATCTCCTACCAGAACAAGACCAGCCACCCCTCAAGAGCCAGGTATTCTGGAGCCTGAAATTCAGAGAACAGACAGATAGGGATGGGGAATTTATCCATGCAGCATTCACAGTGAGCCACAACCCTGGCCAGACAGAGCCATTCTCTCTGCAAGTTGTCATCTGCACACAGGGGGCTCAGAAAACTCAGCAGAGCAGTGCTTGCAACTGCAAGGAAGCTCCACTAAAGCAGGCACAGACAAGAAAAAATAATATATTGCAAATACACCTACTTCCTGCAGGGCATGTTATTTAGCATGGGAGCTCCCTGAGTTCAGACCCAAACTACAAGTTGACAGCTAGAAATATATTTCTGTTGGATGCAAGGGGTATAGACAAACATTTCAATCTTAGCAGCAGAAGTGTTCAACATATTTGAGAATAGCCATTATAATTTGCTTCTACACAGTACAATGAGAAAAGCAATGGGATACTCAAAGCATATGCAAGAGAGAGATTCTGCCCTAATAAGACTTATGGAAGATGACATCCAAATAGAGTATCCATAATCCAGACAGGTCAGAAATTGCTTGAGGCAAAAATTACAACAGAATTTTTTTTTTTTTTCATATGTGGCTTATGAGCCATTCTGGAGGTCATCCCTGCTTATCAACAGACTGGCCTTTCTTGGGGTTCACCACACATCCAAAATTATTGCTGAAAAGGCAATGAAGTTAGGGTCAAGAAGCAAAAGGGAAAAATCATGAAAGAAAATAGAAGTAATAATTACTAGTGGTTTAACAGATTTATCCGATTTGAATACTAGAACTGCCTAGATCAGTCTTAAATGGAAAAGGTAATTTTATCTAAACTTACTCAAGCAATCATGAGAGTCAACCTGCCCTTGCAAGCAGGACAGGATTCATAATCTGGAACCGTGGTCTCTACTGCCTTCCCAAATGTCATTGAATAAAGGACATACAAAAATATTCCAAAAATTCTGAAAAGACAACTCTCAAACATGCCACTACAAGCACAGATAGTAACAACTCTGTGTGTGTGTGACTACAAACAGGAAAATTAAGATAAAGTAATTACTGTTAGTACTCTCCTTAATGGAAAGAAGAAAGTGACAAGGTTCACATCACCCTTTATGCCTAATTAAAAGCTATAAGAACACACAAAACACAGAAGATCCATCATGAACAGTGTTAATCAAAAGATGCTGACCTTGGAAAACAAACACAAGGAAAGGAAATACATCTGGGCAGGCAATAACTTACACAAAAAATACTTTCAGTGGCAAGTTGTCACAGTATCTCTATGAATAACTATTGCAAAAGTCTACAAAAAGGGTATTAGAAGAAAGAACATTGTGAAAGAATTATCTCACCTCTTTGACTATCTTTCCACACAATTTTTCGATTTTTCTCATAATGTTTATTCAACCAGATGAGGATGGTTCTTTCATATTGAGAATATATATTACTGCATAAAGGTTCTGATTTTATTCCTGGCATGTTCTGCAAGCTTTCCAGGCTTGATGGGTCAGGAACAATATGGGAAGAAACGCGCGGAAGAACAAACACCTGAAATGACAAAAAGTGCTTTAAAGCATGAACTGTAAAAATAATTTTGAGTTGACAGATAAAGAAAAAAAAAGAAAAAACAGTTCAAACTTGAAAGGTTTTCTAATTTAGAAAAGGTTTTGGAGATTGCACTTTAGCACCCACATAACCACTATGCAGGATAGTGGAAGGTCTCAAGGGCAAGACATCCAAGAAGCAGCTGAAATTACTTGGTTTGTTCAGCTTGGAGAAGGCTGAAGAGTGACCTCACCACAGTCTACAACTTCCTCAAGGTGGGCAGAGGAGAGGGAGCTGCCATTCTCCTCTGATGATTGGCAGTATGGACACAAGGAAATGGACTGAAGCTACAACAGGGGAAGTTTGGATCTTAAGAGAAGGTTCTGCACTCAGTGGTCAGTCAATGGAACAGGCTCTCTGGGGAAATGGTCATGGCATCAAGTCTGTCAGAGTTCTGGGAGCATCTGGAGAATGCTCTTATGGTTTAGTTTAGGCAGTCCTGTAAGGAGATGAGAGTTGTACTTGATGATCCTTATGGCTCCCTTCCAACTTGAGATATTCTAAATATTTTTTGTTTTCAACTTTTCTCCAAGTTCTGATGAACTCTGTGAAATCACTAGGTCATCTGTATTCCAACAATTACTGTACATATTCTATCCAAAGCACTAATTGCTGAACTACTATACTGATGCCCAGTGCAATCTACAAACACTCAAATTATATCTTTCATAACCCAGCTGTGTATTTAGGTCCAAATTATGCTGTTGTTTCTCTGAAAAAGATTCACATTATAGGCCTAAAATAAAATTCAGGGCAAAATTTGTTTTCTGGGCTGCAAGTGCACATGGCTGGCTCATGTCCAGCTTCTCATCCACCAGCACCTCCAAGTCCCTCTTGGCAGAGCTGACTGATCTGTTCATCCCCCAGCTTGGATTGATACTGGAGGTTTCCTCAACCTGATTGATATAAAACCTGATAGAATCAAGGCATTTCAAGCTATGTATTTTTTAGGGTTTCATCTCATCAGGAAAAAAAATAAAAACCCAAACAAGAAAACATACATGCATACTATTAATTTTGGTGGGGTTTTGCTCTGTGCTGTCATATACCTATAAATATTACAGCAAATTGAAAGAACAGCAAAGTGACTTGCTTTCTGGTCACTGTGATTGCATTTTTCCACATCCATGTTCCCACATTCTTAGGTCATCTGTCTCAGCCCATGTACACATACTGGTTCATCTCTGTTCCTCTCTCAGACATTTTTCTCCTTGTTTTTTTCTAGATCAACTCTACATCTCTGGTACATACCTTCTTTAATATAGTTTTTGCTAATTTTTATTATACGTTTCCAACCAATAATCACATAAACAGAGAATAGCTGTGGTTTGAAGGCAACTCCAGAGATAGCCTGGTAAAAATCTCCTGCTCCAAGACCAGTTAGAATGCTTTGCCAGGATCACACTCAGCTGGGTTTTGGACATCTCCAAGAACAGTAACTCCACAACCCCATCAGGAAATCTATTCTAGTGTGTGACCACTCTGACAGGAAAAAGGTTTCTTAAGGCATTTCTTGCATCTCAGTTCATGCCTGGTGCCTCTTACAATGTCATGAGGCACTACTGAGGGGTCTGGCACTGCCCTCTTTACAAGCAGCTTCCCATCAGGTATTTACACAAATTGTTTAGAGACACCCCCTCCTCTCTGAGCCTTTTCTTCTGCTGGCTGAACAGTCTCAACTCTTTTGGTCTCTCTCTGTACAACAGATACTCCAGTCTCTTAAATCATTTGTGGGACCCTTCACTGAAGTCACACTCCAGTGCCTCCATGTCTGGCTCGTACTGGGAAGCCCAGATATTGGCTATATTTTTAATCTACTTTCCATCCCTTGGAACAGACATAAACTAATATTTCTTTTAGGTATATAAATGCTATTGATCATTGATGAGTACATTTCCTTTGGAAAACATGATTTAGACACCCAAGATTCTTCTCTAGCATAAGTAAAAAAAAATAGTTGAACAAAATTTGAGAAGTTTATACTGACCAAGAGGATCACATTTTAAAAGGAATATGTATTATAAAAAAAAATGCATAGCTGTTTAAAAATTCCATTCTAATGTAAGATAATAAATACTACCATTATACATCTAGACAATTATGTCCAGTGAAAAGGGCTTCTAAGCAGAGTAACACAAAAGCCCAACAGGGTTTTCTTAACTTGCAATAATATTTCTATAACATTTAATTCTACAAAATGCAGACTTTTTTAATATAGAATTTCCTAGTTTGAACATATTAACACACTTCTAAAGTCATAAAAAAACTAAAATTATTCTCACTCTCTTTTTCCTTCTCTGTTACAGAGAAATAAAATTACAAGTATTTAGTTTTAAAGATGTGTTTAGAAAAAAATAAACCTTCAATATACCACAGATCTTTTTTCAAAATAAAGCTTTTGGCCATCAGTTCTTCAGAACCTGGTAGTAAATGCACCTGCAATTTACCTTGTATATCTGCAGTAGCACATCTGTCCAAGCCCGTTTGCTCATTGTCTCAAACGTGCTGTCCTCCAGAATGAAGACACGCTTGCCACTTAATGTGCCCGAGCTTCTCATACTTCCTTTCTTCACTTCAGGTGTGAAACACTTCCGATAAAAAGATGGGATTTTTTTTCCATATTCATTTCAGAAGTTTGGACAGGAAATTCACACAAGGACAATAATGAATCAATGGCATAAATTGCTGATAACATCTAGTAAGGTGCAATAGTGACCAGCATTAGAACGATCTGCAGTTTGCTGCTATCTCAGGAATAAGGGCCATAATAAAGAATTGGCAGGAGTTGCAAGCAGCAATCAGGAAACAGAGACAGCACACAAAATATTTCTTTAAAAAAGGGTAAAATCTGTATGATAACCTGATCTCTGCTTTAAAACATACCTGTTGGACATCAATATCAGGTATCAACAGTATCAGAAGGAATGGAAAAAAAACAGGGGAGACCAATGTAAATGTTGGAGTCAGCTTAAATCCCTACTCAGTCTCACACATGTGCTTAGATTTATGCAATCCAAAACAGCCACCACAGTAAGAACACTCATGGCCCACCAAGAACTTCCATTAGTATTCAAAGGACTGAAACTAAGCACGTGGGCTTTGTAAAAAGAGAAAAACACCAAAGCTACCCACCCTCAGTCCAGTATTCACTTCAGTCCATAACTTATAATCTTCAGGTGCAAGCAGAAATTCTGGCATAACATGAGAAAGACATGCTCCTTGGCTTCTGAAATCATGAAGCAGGAAAAGTTAATAGGCAGGAAAGAGAATTATTTTTAAGAGAAATACAAGTTTTTTAACTTTTTCAACCTACGTGTAATCTCCACTGTGTTCTATCTAGCTAGCCTCTGGACTAGTGATCCAACTCTATTAATTGCTTTATACAAGCAAATATATATATATAATTTTTTTTTTTTTTAGATGAGCTCCATGAATTGAAGCTCACGTTCAATTCCTATGCCTACAGCTACACACTAAAAGAACATACAGCTCTGGACAGATTGGCTTTTCTATGAGCACTGCTCCTTCATAAAGGATTTATTATTACACAAAGCACCAAAACAAACAATATCCATTTCCATGTGAAAGCCAAATGATCAGTGTTGCATCACATCAGCAGAATTGAACTTGCTGATACTTTTATCTGTCTGCAGTTTCATATTTACAAATGATACTGGAAGTTTTATGGGTGTAAGCAAAGGTATTTCAAAACTCTCAATGGACTGGCCATCTCTTCTCAAGTTACTAATAAATGCAACAAGAAAAGTAATTGCTGAAACGAAGGGCAACTTCATTAGACTGAATACCAAAAAAGTTAATTTCCAAGTAAAGAAAGACTATTCTTTCTCTCAAACAACATAGTTTAAACAAATATGCTGGAAATAAAGGGAAACAATGTGGAATTTTGAAGTTAATGTTTCTCAAGGGAGCAGAAAAGCTTTATGACGTTTAGGTCAGGAAGGTTATCATAGTATATCTAGATTTAAATTGTTCTCTGAGTTTTTTAATATGGTTAATGTGAATAAAAATTAAACTAGCATTTCTTCTTATATAACCAGTATTTCATTCAAATGAAATGATCATGCTTTCCCAGTACCATACAGTCCAAAATAAATTTAATTTGTACATTAAAAGCCAAATAGCACAGTTTGTAATTAGGATCATGAAAAGTTATTACTCTCCTCACAGAATTATATTTTTCTAGTAAGAGTACAATTTCAGTTTCCATATTTTACTTTTACATATTTATCTTTTCAAATTATTGAAATGTCGTTTTATACAATTACCTAGCATATTTTTTAAAACAAAAATATTTTAATGAGGAACACAAAAACAGCACCAAGTTAGCAGTCTGGCTCTAAAACTCACCATGTCGGAAATTCCCATTTTCCACTAACCCATAGACTCTCTTTCATGAAATCCCTTTTAAACTCCAGCTCCTCCCAAATTAAAAAATATGAAAACTATACAGTATTAATTTTTTCAGGTGTCCTATCTTTCTTTTGACATTTTTACTCGGTAAAAACATAGGAATAGGTGTAATCTATAATTTTCATTCCAAGAAAAACACGGAACGATGTTCCACGTCATCATAAAAACGTTCTGTATAACTGAATGTTCTCATAACTGGCTGCATTTTGCTGCTGAGGAACACTGTCTTAAAAGAATTCTGGTTCATTCAGGTTAATACCTAACATGATGCCAGTTGTCCAAGATCAATACTGTCACACTGCTAAGGCATTTTTCCTCAAGACACAAGGCTTGCACCAACTTAGTTGTTCTGTGAAATACCCAAACCTTTCCTTTACTGCTGTGGTAATGCACCAAGGAAACCTTTTGAGCGGAGGACAATAAAACTGATACTTGGAATGTTGCTTGAAACACTGAGCACCATCCACCTGCTTTGGCAAGGGGAAAATTTGAAATAAAAATTATGCTTTATTTGAACTATGCTGACCAGAAAACAGTGGTTGGTGTGAGAAAGCCAAGAACAATCTGCTGACTTTCCACAAACCACAGGGAATGGGCAGGGGTAGAAGATCACAGATGAGTTACTCATATCTCAGCTGGCTGCAGACATCTTTCCATCATGAGACAAAGTCATGCCAGCAGTGCAGATACCAGACATTTTTATACTATGATTTATAAACATCTGTGAGGAAATTCTAGATGATCCTACAATACACAAGTAGAAAAAGTTGATCCATACATCAGGAGCAAAGGAGAAATTTTATAGGATTCACATAAACTAGGAGAGGCACAAAACTAACAGGATGCTGTAACAACAAGTACAAAATGAGCACCAAATTAATTATAAAAGAGTTCAGATTAGAAAAGACTTCCAAGATCATCAAAATAAATATAAGCAAAGAAGACCAGCTAGAAATGCTTTTCTGTGAAAACCTGTTTTTCTAGGGTTGTTATGGATTACTGCTTCATGTCTGATCATTTGACCTCAACAGCCATCATCAATGCATCTGCAGACAGAGGCACCTGGACTTAGCCTTGACCAACTGGCTGCTGCTTCAATTCTGCTCTGAATACATCCATGACTTAACAGCCAAAGCTCAGTAAAACTGAAGGGTTTTATTAAAATTTAGCTATTAAATAGCTTTAAAAAAATTCCCAAGAAACTACATTAGAAATACTTAAGTATTTCTTTCCAATTCCTGTTATTCTTATCAAAAAGAGTTGGGATCCACATCAAACTACCCCAAAACTCATCATTTTAACAAACATCATTTATGCTAGTTTCAAGATATTTTTTTCCTAGATTCCTGGAAAATCTCAATGGGAAGACTGCACATAAGAGTCATCAGGCTCCACCGAGAGCATCAGTGGAACAGTAAGATCATTAATGAAAAGCTTGATCTGACTATCTACTGAGTCTGTCTAAGGAACGAGGTTGAGAGTCATCTTTTGCAATTAAGGAAGCATAATTCCTGTGGAATTCCTGTGTTGGATATAACCCCACCAAAGAACACTTTGTTTAATGTAAACTGCAGACAACCTTAGTAAAAATAAATGAAAAGTTATAATACATAAATCTTATCCCACAAAAAGTATAAAGGAAACCCTAAATGCACTGCATACTATTTAGTTAGAACCATGCCTGAAGTATGCTAATTAAAAAAAAAATTGAAAGAAAAGATGCATTCATGGATATCTCATCACACTTGTACTTACTTAAGGAAAGCAAGCAATTCAGAATGCTGCCAGTGGAGCTGGAGCATCCGTTCTACTGGATTACAGGGCAATGTCTGGGTCACTGCAATGCCTGGTAGTGGTTGTCCATTCAGATGCAATAACATCTCATAAAAACCCTTATCTTTGTCAAGTTTTCGTGTAAAATTCTTCTCTTGTGCAAGGCTTAGCTGGACTATACATACATCACTAAGAGAGAAAAAGTCCTTGATATTATTCTTCTAAATGCACAAAATGAGCTACAATTACATGTATCACAATACTAATTTAACAAACCATGAACTAAAAACAGCAGCAAGGAAGGCTGAAAAGTACAGCAGTTTTTCCTCCTTACAGAACTTTCAAAATAAAGTAAGAATTTTGAACTGTATGGAATATATATTCCTTCATAAATAACATCTTTCTACCAAACATAATTTGGATTTTTATCATGTTTATAAACGTCTATGTGATTGTGTCCCAGCAGAGTGGCTTCTTCAGTATTTAGTACCAAGCCAGAGAAGATCAACTAAGTGATGCCACCACAACTGATATATTTCCAGGGTGCTTGCAAGACTTGATTATAAAATATTCTTTCTCATCTGTTTCTCGATCTTTAGATTATGGGAGGGAAAAAGACATATTGTTAAAGCACTTACTTATGCCACCAAAGAAGGGGTGAAAGCTAGAACCATGTTCAGTCTTGGAGGAGAATCAATTTCTCTTAAGAAGGAGATGTATAGTTTGAACTGCATATTTAACTGCATTGTGATATGCAAGGGTATCACAGCTGAAAATATATTTTAGAAATTTAAAACCAGCACCTGGTTGGCATTTTCATATAAGCACCACATAGATGCTACAATTTTAATAGCACACTGTGCATTAGAGTGTGTTTATATGCCTTAGATCATATCCAAGCCACTTGAGCAGATCTGTTAGCATGTTTGAGAGACAAGAGCTAGCTCTAAGCAGATATGAATTACCGTCTCAGTGAATAAGGTATTGAAATGGGATTTTGTCCCTTAGACCAGCCAAAGAGTGTGAACCAAGTCTTCACAGCAGTTAGGGTCTTTTGAAAGAAGGTGTATTCCTTCTTATCTTCATCAGGAAAAAATGATAATTCACATTTATTTCCTTTCCTATCACTTCCACTGTCAGTTTTATTCTCTTCACTTGTCTCTTCACTCCCCTCATGTCCATATTCATCATTCTCACTTTCAAAAGTGATACTCTCTGAATGATACACACAAAAAAATCAAGAAAGATTTCTTATTTCTCCATTTTTGTCTAGTACAAAAATATTTAACACACAATTGTTTTCAAAGAACAAAAACTGTCACACAACAAATGATCCATTTATTTTAGGAAAAAAACAATTTAAATTACATGCACACACTTTAGGAATAGATCAAGTTATATACTGAAATCTAACTTCACTTTCAGAAGAAGTGAAATTAGAATTTACCCAATAAGCAAAAATTAAATTCAGGCATTACTTACAAAACTACAGCCAGCAATCTTAAAAGGATCAGCCTCATACATGGTCCCAACAGACACGGCTTTGCCTGTCAGTCATTGCTAGCTCACTTTAACAGTTGTTGTACAGGTATAACTCCCACAATATCTGCAAGCCTTTGGACTTTACTCCCCTTTGTTAGGCTTTTTCATTCCTAAATTCTGATCTGCTCATAACTCATATTATATATGCTAACAACAATATCATTGCACAAAAAGGTAACTAAGAAAACAAACAATAGTTTTCCTTACAGCACAAATAACTTAGGTGACTCCATACTTAGGTGTATTTTAATACCACTGTTACAGTTTCATTAAATGATGCAAAAGTAAAATTAATTGACACCATTGTGAATAAAAAAAAAAAAAAACCAAAAAAAAAAAAAACACCTTATTGGGATTTAATAAGAAAAAAGACTACAATGTGGAGAAAAGAGGTTCATTCTTTATAAGAGCATTGATTTTATGTGCTATACTATACCTGATAGAGAATCTTCATAGGTTGAGCCAGTAGTTGCACCAAAAGAATTTGTGGAAAAACTACATGAGGGTGATGGTGGTGAAAAACAAGGCTGTAGAACAACTTCTCCAGTGCTGAGGTCTTTATTGTCTGCTAAACAAGATTCATGTTGCAGTTGAGAAAACATATTTTATTGTCTGTGTTCTAACAAATTATAAATTACTGTCTACTTCTTTATTTTTCTATTTTATGCTTCAATTAATCAAATAAAATTTCTTTACTTGACTCACAAAAATCTCACTTTGGTCATTAGACTGGGGTCCTGAAAAAATTTCATTCTTTTTTTTAATATTAACTGCATATTTTACAGGATGTGTCTTTCTACTTGCTGGAGGGCACCTATTAGAACAATATTAATTCAAGAATTCTGTCATGAAAAAGAGTATTCTTAAGGACTTCCTGTTCACAGCTGTGTAATGAGTCTCAGCACATCATTATCAAGCTCTTTCAGACTCAACAACACATATTTTACAAATCAAACTCAAAAGTAAAGTTTATCAATCTATCAATTCTTAGATAAAAGATGTTCTGACATTCTCATGTTAGCCTAAGATAGGATTAGAGGACCCTCTGTTGTCAGTCCAAAACAAAAGAGGCATCAAGCATAGTTTCCAGAGAAGCAAACACACCACTAAGAGAAGGAAGAACTCTGTATGATTATCTTTTAACTTTTGATTGCTGGCACTGTTATTTTTATCATCTGCAGCAAGTAAAACAAGAGCACGGTGTCAGAGTGGAGGCAAAGACTTCCTGAGACCTTTCAAAGACACTGTGTTATATGGATATGATTTGGTCACATTAAACAGCATTCCACACCAGCAAAATCTATACAAAATCACATAAAAAAGACTCGAGGAATTTAGCAGTAATGACTTGCTTCAAAACTGACACAAACTGACGTGTGAACAATAAGCAATCAATGCAGGACAGAAATATCCCATTATTAATGGGAGATAATTTCTTATAAAACCATCATTCCATTTTTGGCTTAATCCTCAAGGGAAACATGCAAAGTATCTTCACAAAACAAGCTTGCAAAAATGGTCTACTGGTCACCAAAAAAAAAAAAAAAAAATCACACATGAATAAGAGATAATACTTTTTCCCCTTCCTATCTTCATTTAACTGCCCTACGACCCCTGAATGATGTGGTACCTAGACCTATCTTCTATTTGGGTGAAGAAAACCAAAACATTACTTGTCTTCTTACTCATCCCTTTCTCAGCTTCCCAAGTACCAATTCTCTTTTCTCTTAGATACTCAGAGTAACACACTTACTTTAAGTTAACACTGTCTTAGAATTCAGTCTTTGATGCTAAATCTGTCTCAGATCTAAGGACTTACTTGCTTACCTGAAAAACTTGTCTACTTCATCAAAATACATCAGATCCCCTACACAGCTATAAAAAACCATAATCATTTACCCCATACTGAACCTGCTTTAAGCAGGAGGTTGCACTAGATGGCTCCTGAGGGATCCCTTCCACCCTGAATTCTGCAATGATCCCAATCTCTTCCCATAAGCTCAGCCACACGCAAAGAGATTACAGATCACTGAGGCAGCAGAGAGATAGACACGGATGCAGGCAGAGGGAAGCAGGCAGGGAGACATACTGCAGATAAAAATATTTCTGCTCTCTCACCACAGGCTTTTATTAGGCCTTAAAAGATAGCTGTGCCCTTCTCCCTTCAAGGACAGGAGTTAAAAACTCTGAAAACTATTCCCAAGAGGCAAATAATGACCATATTTTAAAATAACATCATGTGGCTTCTCTTTTGCTTTCTTCAAAACATATGATCATTGTCTATCAATAGAATTCAAATTCACTTATTCTCTAGTGTTTTGGCTGCTTTCTCTGCTCACATTTTAAACACTACACAAAGCATTCTGTAAGATGTCAGTTTGTTCAATATTTTTCAATAAACGTTAGCTAATAATTTATTTAACTTTTCTTCATTTGCAACATGAAAACTGAAGCCATTAAATGGTTTTAAAGGTTTAATTGCAGTATTCCCCTGCAATTAATGGGGGAAAATGCTATCTTGATGATCACATTCCTGTTATCACCCTGAAAATACTGATAATACTAACGGACATAATATAATTTCAGAGGTAGAGTGTTGACTGCTTACTGCTTCTCCAGACTATTTTTTGATCAGAGCAGTGTAATGCCAAGTATGGGTATAAGGTAAGAAGACAATTGTCTGCTGTTCCAGCAACCTGAAATGAGAACCTGTGGAAAACAAAATATAAAAGTTATCATTTTCTATGGAGCAATGATAATCAAGATAGTCCAGCACAAGAACAAAAGATAGAATAAAGGAGTCAGAACTTCATTCTTTTCCAGTGGTTCAGCAGATTACACAGGTGGGCCTGCACCTATCAAATTTTAGTATAGTATTTCCACTTTTTAGTTTTACTGTGAGCATTGGCGTATCCTCAGTCGGAAAGAGTCAGCAGAGATTTCATTTAATAAATTAACACTGTATTTCTAAAAAGAAAAACAAAAACTACTAAAATTACAACTGACATTAATAAGTTTCCTAAAGATGACTGCTAACTTGCTAAATAATATGTCCTAAAGTTTTTGACAAGTGAAGCTTTCTTGAAAGGCAACATCTATTTTGATGTAGCATTTATTCTACAAGACTTTACAGAAATGTCAAAATAAATATTTAAAAATAAATAGACACGATTTAAAAACAATAAGATATTGACTGCAATTTCTGGAATATAATAGAAATTTATGTCTATGCTCCAATGTTCACTAGAGTGTCTGCACTACTTGCAGCAGCTTTACTGATGTGCAGCAATCCACCTTTTAATCCACTTTTTGTACTTCACCTCAGTCTCTCTGAGTGTAGTCAACAAGCAAATTATTGCCATCAATGCAACCCTGGGAGCCATCTGTATTTATGCCCTTAGCTCACTGCAACTGACAGGCAATTAAACTGAGCTTAGTCCTATTATGTTAAATAGCTGGGTTTGTAGTTCCCACTTACTTATTAACTAACAATAATTTTAATTAATTGTTTCAACTAAACAGTCAAAAGTAAACAGAAAAATGTATTTTAATAATTCAACCAGCATGCTGATCTTGCTTTAATATATTGAGAATTATGCATATTGAAAATATACCTTGCATAGAATAAATGAATATGTTGTTTAAAGGAACTAGAAAATATAAGATAAATTTCTATTTATTGTAAATTTAGATTAATATTAAAAGATAATATAAGACCTTTTAGATTAATTTATTTATAAGATGACATAATTAGATTTTACTGGGGTTTTTTGTGGAATAACATAAACAAGGGACACAGAAATGTTTTAAAAGTGCCAGAAAGTAGTTTTGTTTCCTCTTCCATACTTCTCTCTCCAAACACAAAATGTTTAGGTATTGCTTTCAAGACAACTTTAATAAATAGAGAAAGGTTCCAAGAAAATCCATACCCATCTTTCTCACCTGTAAATATTCACATTGGGATTCCAATCTGATAGTTAACAGTTATTGAAGTAAATAATCCAGCTCTGCAAGGCTTTGTTCTGCTCTTAGGAAATGTCAACCCTACTGGAACTTGGCTGGGGGCAAGGCAAGGGCTTTGACCACTTGCACCTTGCAGCATAATATTACTTGTAGCAAACTTCATTCTTTCTGCTTTTTTTCAGCAAAAA
Organism: Lanius collurio; assembly: GCA_020086605.1. NCBI lineage: Eukaryota > Metazoa > Chordata > Aves > Passeriformes > Laniidae > Lanius > Lanius collurio. The sequence goes on from JACBWW010000007.1 coordinate 34,755,067, forward strand.
AACCTTCTCAGCAGCAGGGCATCAGCAGGACAGATGGCTGTTAAAGGTACATATACACCTATCTATGTGCATGAAATGTACATTTGCACAAGCTCAAAACAAGTGTCAGGGCCTATTTGTTCTACCTTTACCAAGCTGTTTAAAAACACACAGGATCAATAACTACAACACAGAAAAGTTTGCTAACTTCCAGCTCATGACTTCACTGTGATAAATGACAACTCTCAATGCTCTGCAGGCACAGAGGTGAACTTCAGACAGCTGAATTAGGGGCAGGAGGGGAAGAAAGCTGTACAGAGGTTAATGAAAGACAGCACTCAAGTTACGTGAAAGTAAGTCAGATATGTGTATTACTAGACTCATTCAGCTTCCTGATTTCTCAGTTTGAGATGAGCTCCTCAGCCATCTCCATCCTAAATGCCAGTTTGGGATTTGGGGAGATCTTCATTCATGCTCTGATTTGCACAGTTAAGTAACACAGAAAAGTGTGCTTGGGAACAACTGCAGTACATCTGAACCACTCACACAAATTCCATGAGTGAAACTACTCAAAGCAAAGGTAGTAACTGCACAATGTAGAATATAAAGAACAGCCACACAACATCTGTGCACAAATCAGAGTACTCTCAGAGCCCGTGGTGTTGCTGCAAGCAAAGTTCCTCCCTGTTCCAAGGACGTGCCTCATTGGCTGCTGTGGTAGCACAGTAAGAGACATAAATACACCCAGCCAACAGCAAACACAATGCAAATATTGAGGGTGACTGGATGGATCCTGCAAGTCAATAATTTATTCTGCAGTTGATATTGATCATAAGGATTTAACATCCATGACTGTGGCTGCAGTGACCATGAGATGATGGAGGGCAGGACTAAAGGATGAAGAAGGGACTGAAGAAGATGCTGTCTCTCTGGGGAGAGACTGAGAGCTGTGACTGTTCAGCCAGGAGAAAAGAAGGCTCAGTGTGGGGAACAGAGAAGCAGAGACTTCTACAAGCATTAGTAAATTTGATTTACAGCCCTGAAAAGAACTTGGGTTGATGTAATGGCAAAGCTATGCAAGCTTTAAGCAGAAGAATCATAAACCTGTGTTTCTATAGTTATAAGTAAGAAAATGCATTGGGTGACATGGTGAAAGGTTTTTAAATATAGTAATTGGATTTGATAGTTTAAGTTAAGAATTTAGATGTTATAATAGAAGTATATGTGTGTACATGAGCTAATAAGTCATTGGTTGTAGAACAGACACAATGCAATAAAAAGTAGTAAAGGTGATAGGTTATAAAGTCAAATCAAAGTTTCCTGTTAATTGCTTATAAAAGTTATAAATTACAACATAGCTCTGAAACTCGTGACTTTCTCCATTATGGCAACTTGTTACCAAATCACAGCCTTTGAGACTGATGCCTTGTTGATTTTTAAGTAAAAAATCATGTTAATCTTGATCATCCCATCTCTCTGGATTAATAAAGCACTGACAGAATAATAATAACAACAGCTCAGGGGGATCTTATCTATGTCTACAGATCTCTGATTGGAGGGAGTAAGGAAGAGGGAGACTCTTCCCAGTGATGCTCAGTGAGACCACAAAAGGCAAAAGGTACAAACTGAAATACAGGAAATTCTATCTAGTCATAAAAAAAAAAAAAAAAAAACAAAAACCAAACAAAAAAAAAAAAAAAAAAAAAAAAAAAAAAAAAAAAAAAAAACAACCAAAACAACCCACCAAAACCATAAGAGTGGCTAAACACTGCACAAGCCTGCCCAGAAATGGTGATGGAGGCTCATCCTTGAAGATACTAAAAAAATCAACTGGGCAATGGAGTTGATTCTTTGAAGAGGGGACAAGATGATCTCTGGAAGGTCTTTCCAGCCTCAGGCATTCTGTGATAATAAATACCAACCCACTTACTGGCCACCTGTCTACTTATCATCAGTAAGTATTCTAACACAGCATTTTCCCAGAAGTGCTATTTGAAATAAAATTCAAGAATGAGTCTGTACCTAATTACCTGAGATTCAAATGATTCCACTCCATTCCCAAGGACACATGGCAGAAAAGTGAAGGTGCTAGGAGCTAAGTATTTGTCATATGCCTTTCAGGAACTGAGAGAGGGCACCAGACAGAAAAGCAGGCACCCTTGCATACAAATATGGAAGAGAGATTACAAAGATGTGTACATTCTGTGTGTGTAAAAGCATCTTTTACCACTGACCTTTGCTTACAACATCATTAATAAAATGATGTTACAAAAGTAAAAGTCTTGTACAACGTATTTATTTTGTATTTGCAGTAGAGTTTAACTAAATAATAGAAAAGCCTGTATTATTCTATTGGAATACCTGTATTGCTAGCAAATGTGAAGTCACTAAATAAATTATTCAGTGTATTTGGTTTTATAATGCATACTAAGGAACTAAAAAATTTGTTATCTACATGAACCATCATTGCCACTGCTACTCCAGTGTTTATTCCCTATTGTGTATTTCCAAAGAACACAGAACAGGAGAATGGTCATTAAATATATTGTATTTACCAATATTTGAAACCTGCTGATCACCAAAAGTAAAGCTCCAACTGTGATGACAAAAAAATGCCACTGAACACTCTAAAAGAAAGTTTATATAAGAAGTTCTTTCACTTCTCTTAAAGTAACTCTGATTTTTTTTTTTCATTAATTTGTTTGTTTTAATATTTGTGGAAAGACAAAAGAACACTAATCAAAATATTTTTATCCATTTTCATTTGCTCTTTAGCTTTTCAGATGTTTCCTCAGTAAATACAAGTGATTTGTTTTGTATCAGTGCACCCCAAACATTCTAAGAATGTAAGCATGGTTAAATAACCCTTCTTCAACAGTGTTCATTAAGAAATGCAGAATATTAATAAATTGCTATGGAGAAAGAATCCAAACCTATTAGCATCTAAGTGACAAATTCCTGTAGCAACATTGATTGGGTAAATTAAGAAAATATTTAAGGGAAGCTCACACTGCCAGTTTAGGAAACAAAACAAATTGCTTGCAGAATTGATTAGTGACAAAAGAAAGTTTGACTTAAGAGTGTGGCATTTTACAGATCTCTAAGAAAAAAGAACAAGTTTGATGCAGTGAAGTTGCAATTTAAAAGTCAAGAAAGACCCACCCTCCTCCCTCCCCTCAAAAATCTTAGAATAGATCCAGAGATGATGGAACTGGAAGAAAGAGGAAGAGATGACCCAAACCAGCTCTGCCATTGCTATTCACAAATAAGCAGCTCCCCAACACTGAAGGGTCCTTGTCCTTTGCAGCAGGAGCTCAGGCACCCCAGCAACCAACACAATACAACAATGAATAGTGGCTGATGCATAATTTCACACTATATGTAAGACTTACAGCTGGCAAAGCATTCACACTTTTTTCTAGCAGCAGCAGGGACGTCAGCACTTAATTCCTGAATAACAGATGCTTCAGCTGTCAAGGACCATCACAATGGTAGAAAGCCACAAGCCCAGAAAAGAACAGGGTGATTAATGGGTTCGGACCATCCTGGATTTCAAAAGCACTCCCAGCTATCTGAGGAAAAATGCCAGTATATTCTTAGGTCAGATGAATGCTGCAAAGCAGCATGCAAATATCAAGAACTACAATGTTTCCCAGCTCCCTGCTTTCTCAGAATGTAAATGATATTGAAAGAAATTGGCAGCTCCTGCTCTCCTAGGCATGCCAGCAGAATACATGGATATGACATTTGCCAGCAATGCCTATTAAAGAGCTGCATGGTTTGGGCACATTTGCCAGGAGCAAAGGGAATGTTTGCCCCTGTGAGACACAGAGATCTGATGGACTATCCAAATAACTGGAACCAATCCATAACTGGGTTAGTGACTGTGTCTCAGTTCTATCATATTGTTATTAGAGGTTAAACTCCCTGACACTCTCTCTTCCTGAGATTCCAGCCATGAATAATGTGAATAAATTCAGAAATTTCATGAGTTTCCACAGCTTCCCAGTGGGAGAAGGAAAGAAAATGGAGAACTGTAGAACATGGGAGGAAAAGACTTCAGTACACTTGTGTTATCAATGACACAGCAATTTATCTACACCACATGAGAGGATTTTGGTATATTTTGGTGCCCAGAATATCATTTTCTTTTTTGTATGACACAACAGGTACTTGTTGCTTACTACTTATTTTTAGAAATGGTAAGTTAAACGTTATTTCAATCAAGATGGCAGAAGACTTTCTGTTCTGCTACATTCTTTGCATAAAAATCAAATTAAAATATATAATAACAATAATCAGAGAACAAATATATAAACATGTCATGTTCACAGAGGGTTTTTTTTGTGAAATATATGTCATAACTAAATATTTCTCCCATTTATTAAATATTTGCTCAAGACAGTCTTAGATTTTATGTTATCTTTTGCTCCTGAATTCCTATCAGTCCTATGGAAGGAAGCATCATTTATTCCACTTTGGAATCAAAGGAGCAAAAAGAAAGCATAAAGATTTAAAGTAATATTAGAAATTAACTGCAAATTCTCATTTAAAGCAGTCATTAAAAGAACATTAATGCACTTTTGTATGTTCCATTTAATGGAATCTGTGTGCACAGTAAATTATTGCATAAATGACAACCATATATCTCTTCAGTTTTCTTTTATAGTTACATTTAATATTGCTCTGTTAAAAAAAAATGATTGCCTGTCGTCTTTCAAATGTTATCTGTAAAGCAGCCAAATTCAACATTATCTATTCTCTAGCCAACCTTCACTCTGTTTCAAAGCAAAAAAAGTCATTATTTAGGACTAAGTATGGGCTATGTGAATCAATCCTACTGACATTTTAGACCTGAATTTAGAAAATCAAAATACTGCAGAGCCTATGTAAAATGTATTTGGGTTTTATGGCCAGGTTTTGGTAACAGGAGGGGCTACAGGGGTGGCTTTGAGGAGCTGCTGGAAGCTTCCCCCGTGTCCAACAGAGCCAGTGCCAGCCAGCCCCAAGACAGATGTGCCACTGGGCAAGGCAGGGCCAACTAGAAATGGTGGCAGCTCCTCTGTGATAATGTACTTAATAATTTAAAAAAGATTATTGCACAGATGTAATTGCAGCCAGAGACGAGCAGAGTGAGAATAAGTGAGAACAGCCCAGAAAGTTCAGTGGAGAAGGAAGGGGAGGAGGTGCTCCAGGCTCCAGCGGTGACATTCCCCTGCAGCCCCTGGTGAGGCCACAATGAGACAGCTGTGGCCCTGCAGCAGCCCATGGGGATCCATGGGGATGCAGAGATCCACCCACAGCCCATGCAGGAACTCCATGCTGGAGCAGGTGGGTGCTGAGAGGAGGCTGTGAGCCCATGGGAAGCCTGTGCTGGAACAGGCTCCTGGCAGAGACCTGCAGAGCCATGGGGAGAGGAGCCCATGCTGGGGCAGGCTGTGCCTGAAGGACTGCACCCCATGGAAGAGTGACCCACGCTGCAGCAATTTTGGGAGGACTGTTGTCCATGGGATGGATTCACATTGAAGAAGTTCATGGAGAACTGTCTGTCACAGGAGGGAGCCCATAGTGGAGCAGGGGAATTGCTCCTCTCCCTGAGCAGAAGCAGAAACAATATGTGATGAATTGACCATAACCCATACTCCATCTGCCTGCACTGCTGGGGGAAGAGGTAGAGCTAGGAAGGAGGGAGGGGTGAGGGGAAGGTGTTTTTAAGGTTCCATTTTAGTTCTCATTATCTTGCTTTTAATTTTTTTAGTAATAAATTTAATTATTTTTTTATTAGTATTTTTTTTTAGTAATAAATTTAATTAATATCTCTAATTCAAGTCTGTTTTGCCCATGATGGTGTTTGGTCAGTGATCTCTCTTCTATTCTTTGAACCTTTGAATCTCTCTTCTATTCATGAACCTTTTACTATATCTTCTCTCCCCTTTCCAGCTGCAGAGGGGAGTGACAGAGAGGCTTTGGTGAGTGCCTGACATCCAGTCAGGGTCAATCCCTATGGAGTGTTTGCCTCTTCAACGCTCCTGCTTTGAAATATGCCTAGAACTAGTTCTGCTTAGAACTTAAGGCTTTTTTTCTAAGTTGCTGTAGAATACAATTTTTCACCAACCTATGAAAATCTTGATTATTTTAATAAGAAAATCCCAGATCACAGAATATGAGTTGAAGTTCAAAAGTTTAGTTCAAATAATTTTAAAGTACATATTATCACTTTGAAAATGGAAATATAAAGAGAGAACACCTGAAAAATTAATACATCTTCAGCAACTGATACTGTGAGATTTCATGGCCTATTAAACAGTCCAGGAACTTTTTCAAGAACAGTTAGCTTTTATAGGTATTATAAAAGGTTATACATTTCATTGTTTTATTCTTAAAGATCGAGAAGACCTTGAAATCTTGTCTTTCTAAAAGAATCAAATTAACAAAACAGTTTAAATTCATTAGTTACACAGTTTGAAACAAATTGCTCAAATGCTTAGATAATTAGTTGAATCAGGTTTGAAGTTTGAACACATTGCACAGGGCTCCCATGGGGGCTGGCAGGAATGAGGGGGAGATATGCAGAGAACAAGAAATTGCAGCTACACATTAAAAACAGAGTGCAGTAACAAAGCACATAATAATACTAACAGTATTATTCAAACTTGGATAAATGTATCAAAGTCTGGATAAATTATCATGGACTTTATTAGAAGAATAAGGAAATGCTCAGGATTAGAGAACTGGGGGCTTACTCAGACTTTTCTAACTACTTCAGTTAGAAGGATTTTTCTGGTTATGATAAAAATAATTTCTTCTGAAAGCCAATATGAATAACATTACCACAGTGACCAATGACACACATATAATTCCTTTATTTTTGATACTGTGTTATTTCATCCAGTTTTGCTCAGGTTTTTATAGCACCTCATCCTACAGCCCATGCACTGCTCCACTGCCTGTCAGGAAATCCCATATACATTACCAAACTTATTATTTGTTATGAGCTCTGTCCTTTAAAAAATACTTTACTACTACATTTTAAAAGCTAGCAGCAATTCTAAGATGATTTGACATTCTGGAGTATGAATATTTTCACCCTCATGAGCAGGAATGGTTGTTAAGGTTACTTAGATGACTTTTATTTGCTATCTTTTTTTAAAGATACTTTCAGTTTGCCTTTAAAATGAGGATCATATTCTTTATTTCCTTTTAATGGCAAATACAGAAAATTTTATTACACAGGAGAAATTTGTATTTCTCTATAACAAGGTTTGAGAAGCTGCTAGTGCATCATATAAAAAGTTATTAAAACTAAATATTGTGCCTGCTCAGAAGCTAAATTTCAGACTTCATTGTAAGCTTAAATTATCCTTTTCTTGTAATTACAGCAAGCTGTAACACACATTTATGAATCACACCCCACACAACAATTAAAATTTGAAATTAAATAAAATCAATAAGAAATATATTATTGGCTGACAATCTGTACTGAAAAATATAAAATATTAACCCAGTGAGTTGCAAAAACTTAAAGACACATTTGCATCAAAATAATTTAAAATCTAGTTTTATGTTCAGAAAAAAGCCTCCTCTAAGCTGCAGGGGGGAATTATTTAACTCTCAAAATAGTTGCTTTAGTGAAAATAGTAAGTATAGGAATGACTTTAATCTCAATAGTGGCTATCTTTCTCCCTCTTGCACACACCCTCCAATCCCATCCCTGGCAGAGATGAACAAGAGATGAGTTACCAGTAGATATGAATGAGATCTTGAAACAAGATCTTAAGATGGACACTTAGATGAATTAGACCTTAGAGATCAAAGCTGAATATTTTAGTTTTGACTTGTAATTCACTTAAAAAAAAAAAAAATCTATCTTCCATTTTCAGTTTTTTTCAGAGTGATTCTTGTACTCCTTTACCCAACCCTTGTGAGTTCTGTGTCTTGTATCCAACTTGGTGAGTCTGGAAGCTCCCCCCAGGTGAATTTGAATTGCACACATTACCTGTTATCTTCTTGATCCATGAAGAGCAGATCCCCCAACAATGACACTGGCTTAGGTGATCTGAAGCTGATATGGCAAATCAGTTCATTAGCTGTGCCATCTGATGAAAGAACAATATCTTGTCCCTCTGGGAACTGCACAGAAAAAGGGCAAGTCCTGGTACCATCTGCAAGCTCCAGCTCTGGAAGTTTAACTCTGATTCGTGACTGCCTGTGTTAAACACAAATAGTAGATGTTTGTGGTCACAGGGTTGCAGTAATGAAGTTGATTCACACGTTCACAAAACTCTTTCACAGTTGAATACAGAAAAATAATTTTCATTTTAAAGTGCAAATCAAATGAAACTAATTAGAAAAATTAAATTCTTTCATCATTTGGATGCTAGTTTGTTTTCTTTGTATGTATCTGAACATTTTATGCTGACCCACAATATCTCAGCATTTCAATGAGGAGCAATTCCTACTAACTGCTACAAAAGGAATAAATAGGTTTCTGAAACTTAAAACTTTCATTAATATTCATTAAACTGCATTATTGCACAAATAAGAAAAAGCAAGTTATAATATTAAGGGGAAATTTGTGAAGACACTAAAGGTGCTTTCCCCACTTACATGGTTATAGGTTTCAGGTCTGAAATAAGAACAGCAGTCAGTCCAGCCCCACATGGAACCCCTTTAATTTGAACCACTGAGTTACTGACAACAGACAAATCACTTGATAAATCAGTACAACTCAGACAAGACAAGACAATAATAATTGGAAGATAATTTCATTAATTTAAAACAAAAGGAAATCTTTGCTCTAATTCTAATATTTAAATGATTCCTACAAAATCATAACAAACAAACATTATAGTTTTTTCTTAATTACAAACAGAAAAGTTGTATCTTAAAAATTTGAATAGTTATGATGCTTGGTTATGCTACATTATATGGCAATTACAAAAAGGCTCACTTTTAATTCAAGTAACAGGATAAAGTGAGTGATCCACAGAAAAATAAGAAATATATGGATTTTTTTTATTTTAACAAGTGGCAGGATTAACATATTTCTACTGTCCTTTTCGATGAAACCATACATAGGAAGAAAGAAAAAAAAAAAAAAAAAAAAAAACCTGCAACCCCACCAACTGTTCAAGTAGCTAAATCTCAAACCTGTGGAGTAGAGAAAATAAAATAACAAAGATTTTATCTTATAGCAATGTGAAAAATAGAAATAAGACATAAAACCTTAGTATCTGGCTAAACACAACAAAAAATCCTTGTAGGCCTCTGCTTTTAATGTTTTTTCTATCCATAGTAATTTTATATTTCTGATATAAATTCATAGAGTGAAGATAGACACTTCATGAAGCAGGAATGTTTGAAGACAAGACATGGGCTTGTTAAATGTACAACAATATATTTCACATTAATTTTCTCTTAAATATGCAGATTATTCTGCTGAGCAGAAAACCAATACTAACCTTCACATACAAAAATTAATTCACTTTTTCAGAAGTGAAAAAAAAAAGAATTATTCAGGATTTCTGTAATAAATTTACTTCGAGATATTTTACCTTATAAACTCCTGTGGAATGATGGTGACAACTGCTTCACTTTCCACACCCAGAGGAACTGGCATCAGCATTAAAAAGGGGGGATGAAAATTTATTTTTGGTGACCTCAGCTTGCCAGACAGTGTTAGTTTGTATTCTAATGGATTATTATTTAGACACATGGATATTTCAGATGTATATGTCCCAGGACAAGCTGTTGAAAAGATATTTAAAAATATATACATTACCATAAATACAGGCATGTAAAAGAGTTATAATAAGAGGTCTGGAGGTATGGGATTGGATTGGGTTTTTTTGTTTGTTTGTGGGGGGTTTTTTTGGGGTTTTTTTTTGGTTTTTTTTTGTTTTGTTTTGTTTTTTAAATTTAGTACTGATTTCTTTCTCAAAATATAGTTTAACACAACATAAATATTATACCAGATGAATATTTATTAAGAAAGCTCAAAACATTTGCCTGTGGGAAACCAGAAATTCACATTTTTTTAACTTGTCAGAATTTTTTCTAAATCTGAGTTCTAACTGCAATAAATGGGTTTATTGCATTAATATCCCATTATATATAATATCAATACAACAGCAGAAATTTAAGAATTTCAGTCATACTTTGAATTACACTAAATGAAACTGTGAATATTCTATAAAGGAGTAACTATTGGAACATCTGACTGCCAAGACAAGGAAAAGTTGGTGCCTTTTAAGAGGGCAACTGCTACACTTCAAAGATGGCTCCAAAACCTAGAGTGTGGCCAAGCAACCTCACACAGGTTCTACCCTCCACTCAGAGCACTTTTCATGTCAGAGAACCATTTAGCTTTGAAAAAGTCTGTAAGATCCACCAATTGCAACCCTAACAATGCCAAGTCCACCAAAAACAAAAGGGAAGGGGTGACCCAATACCCTTCTCCAGGTGTTCCCTACAGCACAGCTGGACATGGCAAAGATAAAGATGTCCTTGTGTTCTGCCCCTTCTCAGCCCACCTTGCCCCTTGCTGCAAGGCAGTTTTCTCTAGTATAGAAAACCACATTTTCTTTTATTGATAGAGGGACCAAAGTGCTTCCTCCCACAGCTGTTACACTATGAAAAGGAATTCCAAACCATGCAGTGCCATTTACCCAACCTTCAGTCATTCCTACCTGCTGAAGAGCAAGCAAAATCAGCAATTTTGAGGGCAAACTAATGAACAACTCCTGGATTGAGAAATAAATCTGCAATGATATGTTGTAGAACAACCCAAAAAACGTGCAATTTTTAATTTTTGTGACAAAACACCCTTCCCTTTGATTCTCCCCAATCAGATCCATATTGAAACATCCTAACCTAATAATTAAGATAGCAAAAAACCAAATTTTGTACTTTATGTGTCTGTATGAACACACATGTCACTGAACAAAATACAAGACAGCATCCTCTGAGATTATCTCAGATCGTTACTGTCAAAGCCTGTGAAAGAGCTGTCACTGTTTACATATAGAAAGAACAAAATCTAGTGTCTTCAAAGTACTTTGTCTTTTTCCCTTCCTGTAAGAGGTAAATTTCTCAAAGGAGGTGACAATAGAAGAGCGTCATGGTAGCTGTTACATCACCAGAACATGACCTGCGGGTCCCTTGAGTTCAAACCAGAAAACATGAAAATGGCAAAGCAAAAAAAAACTCCAATGGGACCGTGCTGCACTGTTTGTAACATCTCACTAAGCCCATGTTAAATGGAAATCAACTTTAGGAGGCAATACTGCTGAGAAGGCTAAAAGGATTCTGCTTCTAGGTGTTGATAGAACAGGAACATATCATCCTCTGGCAATTAGCCTTTTATGAAGGAAAGATGAGAAAGCAATGGAAAATAGTCACAGAGATGGGTAAAAAGCCAAATAGGGTATTTCTTACAAGCTTGTAACAAAGGATGCTCTATATAAGTTACTTCCATGTGTGGGCCTGTCCTACAACTGTAACTAAATCACATTTCTGGTGTCCTCTCTTCATATAAATGTATGACATAAGGTGAAGTGAAAGCACACAACCAACAAATACCCTAGGGATAGAGCACAATGAAGGAAGAAAAGTACAAAAGCGTATGCCAGTACCAAAGAATGTGCAATTTTCACTAACTCACATTCTAAAATATTCACATTAACCATAGTATCAAAGGTAGAAAATAATAGTGTTAAGCTTTTCTCATGCAAACTTTCCATCTATACTTTCCATGCCATAGAACCCAACTTACTCAAAGAGCAGGAAAAAAAAAATCAAAATTAAACTAATTTCTTCACAGAAATTGTTAAAGTCAGTTAATATCTTGCTGTTGCAGATAAAAAAAAAAAAAAAAAAAGACAACACAATCAAAGTTATCATTTGTGCCCATTATATCATCATCACATCTTCCAGGGGCTCTGAACTCCTGGTAAGTGAAGCCAAAAGCACAAATTCATTGTAACTTCCTTTGCTGAAAATAAGTTTTTTCATACCACAAATAAATATAATGAAAATTTTTTTATACTGTTAATGCATTTTACTGTAAAACAGCAGAAGAAGATCATATTAATATCTTGAAAATCTCTATTTTTAGAATATTTTTTTAACAGGTAGCATCATTTTACCATGGACACACAAAGCGCTTTCATTTAATTAAACATTGCAACATTTTGTACTCTAACTGCTGCAGCATATTTAAATAAATTACCCTAATGCACCCTCCAAGTTCATTTTAAGGTTTGTTCACCCTCCATATACTACAACTTTCCAGTACAAACCTCTGAACATGATTAGCACCCCATGTTCATTAACGAGGTCTCCTGTGTGGGTTCTGATGTATCCAATGCTCTCTTACAAGAGAGAGTAATGATATTCACTGAAGGCACAGTACAAGTAGGCTATAAATCATGGGAAAATACCTAGAACATTGAATTGAGGGTAACTGATCTTTACAGTTATTTATGATTTCTGTAAACAAAAGATATGGGAACAAAGCAAAAATACAGATAACTTCAAATTATAGTAATTTATCAGTCATATTTATGTATATACACATCTGCATTTACACATACAATTTATCCAGCAACTCAAAATATTGGCTTTTATTTTTATGTTGTTCTCTGCCTCACAGACTGCAACAAACAAGTAACTCAAAGTAACACGTGCAATTAAACACTGCTCTTGCATATCCACAACATTTACAGACCAATATTTAATGCAGTCCTTGCAATTTATCATACAGAGTTATGGAAAGAGTCTTACATCTATATTTTTCTTTATTTATATTAAATTTTTTTCCAGTGATTTACTGATATCAATGCTATGATAGAGAGTAACAGCAACATCTTTCTTTAGCACAGGGATGCTCAATGCTGTCTCAGGATGAGCTCCAACTGACACAGCAACTTTTCTCCCCTTTGACAATGCTGCAGCCCCAGAAGTACTGCACTGAAACTGTCAACAGGATGGGCTTCTGTAGGCATTAGCTGCATTTGCTGGTGGGATTTATCAGCTAAAATAGTGTTACACCCTATGAATCTATGAATCTTGTAATATCATTGTCAACTCTAAACATTTGGCTGGGAAAAAAGTAGAATCCTAATTTTCCTATTCTTGCATTCCTTTTTTGGAGTTATGTGGTTGATTACCATCTTCCTGCATGCTCCCAGGTTTTGTTAGAAATCTATTTTACATATTTTTCTTTGGGACTCATTGCCCAAGCAGTCTACTCCAAAAAAATACCATAGACATGTTATTTTATATCTCATTGAGGCTGGAAATTTCTGCTCTTATCTAAATTATGGCTATTTATAAAAAAGTTACAGGCATTCCAAGTACCCTTGGAAAGCTTTAGTACTTAAGTCAGTCAACCTAAATGCACCTGAAGGAGCAGCACTGAAAATGACACAGCTATGCCAGTCACTGATGCTTTATCTGTGAAAAACCTGATGCTTTCAATGTGCAAAGCAGACTTTTCAAATAATGCAATTTCAAATACAGTGATTCCATGCTTTTTGTTAGGTCTGCAGCTGTCTTATTTTCTCAACCAAAAAAACCCTTAAATTGATCAAAGTAAGTATTAGTATTAATTCATCATAAAACCCCATTTAAACATGCCTATGAAAATGGCCAATCTATGGAAGAATTCATAAAATTACTTACGAGGGCAGAACAACACAGCAATACTGACTTCTTCTCCCCTACCAAGACATCCAGTCTTCAGACTAAACCCGAAAATATCATCTTCTATATTTTTGTCTACATCACCAAAATTCAATTTCCATGTCACTGTCTCTTTTGAGACATTCTTCACAACAAGGATCTGTAAATATTTTCAGAAAAGGAGTAGATATTGAAAGAGGGAAAGCAGCAAACACCACGATACTTTTCACATTACTCGCTCCAAAGCATTCTTTGTGTGAACACACCAGAGGGAAAGCAAGAGCAGTAGAAAGCAATGAAGAATTCACTTTATTATATCCGTGAGGCACAAAGGTGAGTATGCCTGTCTGCACAGACTAGATGCTTTCCAGTCACTCACCACATTCACTAAGAGAATACTTACTTTCCAGAATGGAAAAACCTCGTTTATGTGAGGTAAATAGATCAAAGCATCACAGTGGGAGTGCTTAGCCAAACAGAATTGAGGATTTATTCCTGATAAAAATGAAGCACAGTAACCACTAAACACATTGCTCACATCTAGACTTACAAGTGGAGATGCTGAAAATGGAAGAAGTTCAGAACAGGTTTTCAAAACCCATTCTTTCAATTCAATAAGATGACAATGGAAACAAAAAAAAATAAAATTGAATTCCTTTATCTCAGAGTTACTCTCTCAGCTTTTGAAACACCTCTAGCCAGGAAAATGCCTTGACTTTCTATTATCATTGTTTCCTAAATGAACATGAAAAAGCATTTCAAGAGTTTCCATCATTGCCCAACCCAACTTTTCATTTTACAACCAAAGCCCTCAGGAATTAGAAACAATAAACTATTTAAGGTATGTTTTACATTCATACAAATTACCTGTGTTGCAAATATACTATTTTGTGCCTTTTTCCCCCTATTAAGTCCAAAGTCATGGCAAGGAATTTTTGGGAGAGTGTCAGTTGGCACAGTCAGTACCACACAAGGCACTGGGACAGCAGTTTCATTGCATGGCCCACCACAGCACCAATCAGTTGCATCCTGGCATCATCACTGTCTCATTTACTGGTATAGGCAGATGCAGGAAATCTTCAGAATTATTCTATTTGTATCTATTTCTCACACAATTCATGGTCAATTTCTCATGATGCCCCCACTCTCATATTCTCAGAGGTAGTACAAGCTCAATTTTAAATTTTAGAAAAAAATTCATAGTATTTAAAAGACAAACATGAAATTGAAAATTGAACAAAATAACAATGACAATGTCATTACCTGAGAGTTCATATTCCCATCAGCAATATTTAAATGCATGTTACTTGAATGTTGTTCAAATTTAAATTCCATTGAGGAGAACTCCAATAGTGGATGAAGTACTATTGAAAAAAACAATTTAAAATGTTTATACAGCATCATTTGACAAATACTTTCTCAAAGTACATTCATAAAATCACTGTCTCCGCACATGTTTAGCAAAAAGGTTTCTCCCCTTTTTGTTGCTCCATTACTATATACATGATTACTGTAATTTAACTTTGTCTTATTATGATTCCTTTGTCACATTATAATTATTTAAATTTTTTATCTACCAGACTTATAGCACCTCTCCTTCATATGACAAGAGCCACATGATCTTCCTACTGCAGATGAATGCACTCACATTTCTGATGATAGTTATTAGACAAGACTTGGAAGATTTTATATAAAAGAGAATTTCTCTTAATTTCACAGAGCTGCAACAAAGAAATCATCACAAAGGCAGAAGTTTTAAAGTGGGGGTTTAGAAAAACAAAGGTATGTGTTCCCACAGCCTCATCTTGCTTCTTGGAAACAACACTGGAAATGAACCTAGCAAGCACATAGGATCCTTTTATTAAAATCTGCAAGTCTGCTCCATGCCCAGTGTTGATGAATTCTCTTCTCCCCCTAAAAAACCCAAAGAATTTCCTGATCACATATATCAAATTACATAAATAAAATTATCTTTATTTCTCTAAATCACAGGCACACAAACTCTCTAAAGTGATTTTGTTTCAAAGTAGGAACAGAATCTGCTGGAACCCTTCCCCCAGTGGGCAACTACATCACTCACTAAGTCCTCAGCTCTCACAAATTCCCTGTACCAGGAGAATGCATCACAATTGAAACTCTGTGAGGGAAAGGAGATTATCTACCCAAAAAAAAAGTGAGATGGATTATTAAAACATATGGCAGCTCCCATGAGGCCACTACATTGATAGTACAAATTTTTCCTTCGTACCAGTCTGAGATTAGATTTGTGTCTTTTTCAGTTGAATTTTCTGTCCTGTTTTGTTTGAGATTTTTCTCTTTCCTTTCTTTGTTACATACAGATAGACATTTTCCCAGGGAAAAGTCTTATAACTATTTAAGTAAGAGACTGCTTTCCTTCTCAGGTGCTGAGACAGACTACAAATTTTGTTGTTAAAAAAAATCAAAAACCAGATCCCTGATGGATTGAAAGCATATGGACTCCACTGAAGTTAAAAGACTGGGTTGAGTACTGCAAGATCAGGGTGATTCTTTTCTCAGGGTGAACAACCCTGACTATAATCAGCAGATATAAGATATTGATTTAATCCAACCACACTGTCTCATGCAGTCTGAATTGCAGTCAACCACAAAAATTATCCTAAGAAAATAAAAACTGTAAGAGGAGAAAAAAAATGTGCCATAAAGCATCCAGCTGTAAGAATTAAGCATATTTATCAAATCAAAACTTAGAACTTGCAAGATACATCTTATTCATTTTTAGCTTTTAATGTGATAATCTGAAAGGAATCAATAACAGGCACAATTTTTGAGTCATCAAACTATAATCAAGTCATCAAGTTCTTTTTCTAACAGTAAAAATAATTTGGCTATTTGCCTGCACCTCTATGATTATATGAAATACTGAGTGGTCAAGACATTTATTTAGACTTCTCTCCCTCCTCCCAGACCATTAAGATTCCCTGTAAGAATTTAATTTCAATGCTCAAATTTCAATAGAAGCCACATTTTTTTTTAACTATTTCTTAGAACTGAAAGTATTATATCTTTACTTATATATTATGTTTACTTGTTGTTGGCCTATATATGTACTATGAAGAAATTCTGCATAGGAGAAATAAAAATTTGTGATAAAATTTGGATAAGACCGTCAATTATCCATGAGATTTAGTAATTTAATCTATTCCTCAAAGAAAGGAGAAGGAAATAAGAATTTTCTTTTTTCTTCACATTACTTAAATCCCTTCTGCACTATAAATCTGTGATTTGGATTCATATTTTTACTTAGAGATGTGTTTCCTAATAATCTCATACATATGTACACTCACCTTCATTCTATATGTTCATAAATTAAATATATTTTAGAAATATTTATTATTAATTTACTTTCATGACAGGATCTAAAGAAGGTCTCTCAGATCCTTCTTTCTTTGATATTCTAAAAGATCTCCAAAGACTTAAGTTAGAGAGAAAAATAAAGGAAAGAAACAAATATAGACAAAACCCAATAAATTAGAGTTGCTTTTACCCCAGATTATGCATTTAATTGGGCAAGCCTTCTTCAGTGCTCCCAAAAGGTTTAAACGTTACACAAACATCATTCCAGGAAGACACTCTGTACTTCACTGTCATCTCAAATAAACAGTGATTATACATTAAAAACTGAGATTAGGAAAGCCAGTGTACTCAAATATTCACAATTTATAGATTTAAATGACAGTAAGAATAAGACAGGAGACTAAAGAGAACCACAAATTATTTCCGAGGAAAGCAGAGAAAAATTATATAAGATATCAATTTCTTTGCTACAGGCAAATGGCCTGTAACTTTGGCTATTAACAACCCTCTGACAAGCCAGATGGGATCAGGGCCTTCCAGGGGCATTTTAAAGGAGTTTGAAATACAGCTAGAGATCTTAGTTTTGACAAGGGAAGACTAAAAAAGAGTATGACTGACATTCTACTTTTCTACATTTTTCTGAGGAACTACTGCAATTACTATTGCAATTACTGCAATAGGATTTGCATGATGAGGTCTAGAAATACTAATAAATGGGAAGACACAAAAAAGAGTTTGTTAAACTATTCTTATATAAGACAAATGGCTATATAAAAAAAATCCTTTTCTCCACGTGTCATGATTAGGTACAGAAAGTTCAGCTCTAAGCATATTTAAAACACAAACCAAAACTTGAAAATTTTGTAAGTTTCCAAGAAATGTACAAATTATACAAATTCCAATTAAATAGAGATTCTCTGCAAAGCAAACGTTATCACTCTAAATAGATGTATCCAGCAGGTCTTTAAGGCCCAGCATTAAATGTTAATTTTGGGTTTACCCACCAGTTGCTTTGACTCTACAGTCTGGCAGAGCCACGCTCCCCGGGGCAGGCTGAGGCACAGGGACCCCGTGCTTCAGAGGCACGGGAGCAGCTGGAGGTGGGGAGCTGGCCTGAGCAACAACAACTGGAAGAACGAAGTCATATACTGCCACCTAAAGGGAAAAAAATATTGTGGTCACTTCCCCCAAAAAATCAGAGATACCTCTTGAACCATGAGTGGTTTACTATTTTGGCAGAATTATTGCAATTTTGGACCTGCTCATGATATTGGATGTTAATTTACTAGAACTCAGAATCAGTTCTGTAAGTAAGCAGTGCCCAGGTATTTTTTCCCACATTCTGGAAAAGCTGTATGACCAAAAGTATCAGGGTTATCAGAAGAGCTAAAGACAAGATTTAGCTAAAGACAAGATTTCTGGTAAATCACAGTGCTGTGTTCCACTCCTGCCACTATCATGAGTGAAAAAAGACTGAAGCCATGGCCCAGATGTGAGAAAAGAGGAGGGAAAACAAAGCTACATAAATTATGGAAGCCTTTCTCAAAGGCTGAAGAGCAAAGGTCAACCATTGCAGTACACCCAGCATAAACAAAATGGGTTCTGAGATCAAAACTGAAACACAAGTTAAAATTGAGAAACCTTGGGGAAAAAATTAAGTCTTAAAACCTTTGTCATTAAAGGCCACTGAATTCTAGGAGTCTAAATTCCATTGATTTTGATCCTCATTTTATCTCTGCTATCACATTCCCAAGTGGAATTTAGAACTTAAAAGATGGTGTTTTGTACAGAATCCTCTTCTTTGACAGAATCTGTATTATAAAGCTCAAATTTATTTCAAAATGCAATTTCAAAGAGATATTTCTTGCCTCTTGCTGTGTCTTTCCAAGGACCAACATACTAAGGTAGCACGGTCTCCAGAAAAAAGGCACGGATAACCTCAATAAAGGCAGTGGAAAAAAAACCCAAAAATCACTGTTAGAGTCCTTCAAATTATGTTTTCACCTTGAAAGCCACTGAAATCTCCAGAAAGGAATTAGACCCATAAAATCTTCATGCTGCTTAGCAAAAGCAGTAAAACCAGCTATATAGGGATGTTATGAATCGTTTAAAAGCTTTCAAAAACCACAGAAAATAGTGCATCATTCTTCACTTTCACATCCGTGGTAGCAAGTGGAATATATAAATGACAGGAAAGACAACCAAAATTGTCCTTACATGCACGAGGGCAGGAAGCACACGTCCACCTGTAACACCTACTGAGAAGCAGGCACACAGCACTGGGAGTGTTTGGCATTCCAGCAGGGTGTGTGACACAATTACACACTCCTGGAGACTGAGGGGCGTGCCGAGCCTTGTGGAACGTTCTGGCTTTTGTGCTCAGCTCAAGGAAAGCAGGGAATGAGGGCAAGCTTTTGCCACAAGATTAACACAGTCCCTTGTTTTATATTGATACTTCAAATCTAATAATGATTAGATTTTATAATATATAACTGGCTTCCCAAAATTAACATTTAATATTTTAGTAACTAATCCTCGAGATAAGTGATTAAAAAAACTGAGTGAAAAGCTCCTGACTTGATTTTTGATTTATATACTCTTCTATTTTTAGCACTCAAGTACAAAATACTGCATCAAGTTACATCTTCAAAATACGTTCCTGTAACAAAATTAAGCTTTTCAAGTTAGGTGAGATTGAAATGTTTAGTCTGTTATAGACAACAACAGCACTGGCTGTGCAAAGGAGTGCAGTCTAGCACTGCAATTGTTCTTCATCAATGCTGGTACATTCAGGTCAGACAATAAAATATGGAATCCCTTCATCCCTCTCCCAAAGCAGCAAATCAAAACTCATTTTTCATCCCAACTATCAGGAAAATTTAGTTTTGTCTTACTATACAAGAAGGAGTTTATTTTCTAAGAACTGGAAAACAAAAGCAAATACATGATGGACACTCAATTTACTACATGTAGATCACGATGTTCACTGAAAACCTACTTTTGCTATGAAGCAAAATGGTGCAAATTCAGAGCCAACATAACTCATAGAAATGTATTTATATTATTGAGAAAAAATCATAGATCTTTTATTTTATTCATACATTACTGCACATCATGTAAACTACAATATAAATGAAAAATCCTTTAAAAATTCTACATAAGTAGAAATCATATTATAATTCATACACATACACATTGCTGAAACAGAATTAAAAATTCATTTCAGTTATTAGGACATCAATTTGCAAGTAGAGTCATTATGTTTCTTTCTATAAATATTTAAAAAACTCTTTATGATTAACATTTCATTTTCCAAACTCCTTAGCAGAAAATTCCCACTTTTGCAAGATTACACACTTAAAACACTAATTACAATACTAAAAAAAAAAAGAAATACTTTGACTATTAATGGACTTACACTTGCTTTTTAGATAATTTATGAATACTTTATCGTTACTTATCTATTGAGATATTTTCCTGAAGCTGCATTTAACTTCACACATCAGTGAACATGGGAAGGGCAGGAAGGAAACAGCCTAGAGAGAGTTCTTTCACAAACACTCCTCTTTGTTAATATCATTACAAGAAACATTTTTCCTATCCTGATGTACACTACTTATACATATTGATTGGAAAGAAGGCATCATCTACAAAGTGAGAGTCTTAGAATTCTAATACTTCAAAAGAAGCTTTGAAAAGATAGGAGAGACAAAGGAGCTTTTTGTTCTGTGTTTACATGGAACACCTCCAAAGGATGCCAGAAAAAGGATACTTGGTTGGGTTGCCACCAGAAGTTAATAACTATTTAAATAAAAATAACGTTTTTGTAAACTTTTACTTAAATGGTATTTTAAAATACCTTCAATTTCTTTTTGCTAGAATTAATAAACAAATAGAAGTTGATCTCGAAGATTCTGTCAGATTAAGAAAGCTCTGCTGCCAAAACTTATTTGAATTTACGAAATAGGTTTGATAGAGTTTGGTAGCTCTGAGCTCAACACTGGGGAGCAAACATGGCTGAGTGGCTTCCTGTCTTATCCCTAAATACCTGGTACAAGACACAAAAAAAATGGAGAAAAACTGCCCCATCAAACATGACAATTAAAATGGTATTTTATATAAAATTGATGGATAAAAAAATAAACTGATCACAGTAGAAAAAGATACTGTTATTTTCAAAAAACACTTGCAAAGCAGTTACTTCATTTCTATCTTTACTAAGTATTCCAAAGCAATAATGTATCTTAGAAAGAATAAAATATAATTCTCTAATTATTATTCTAATAGAGCATATATTCCCAAGGTTGAATACAAATTTTGCTAATTCAGAAACCATACAGTGTGTTTAGCACAAAGAATATGTGACATCTCTCTAAAATCACAGTACTTCCACAGTACAACTTCACAGGGAATTGCACATATACCAACAAGGTAATTTATTACTTAAAATTGCATTAAGACATCTGTAAAAGATAATAATACTTTTGCATTTATCATATAATATCATGCAGATTATTCAAGTATCTTGAAGCATTTGTGTAAAGTTTGATCCTAATGTGTCTTTATTCAAACCTCTAAAACATAAATTCAGCAGTGATACAAGGAGACAAAATGTAATGTATGTTAGAAAAAAATCAGTTTGACTCTAATTTAAACCTAACTGCAAAGCCAAGGGTTTATGTCCTGCAATTGAGTCCAATACACACTCCCAGCATTCCCTCAAATTTAACATGGGCTTTTCTTTAAAACTTACTGAAATCTTTAATTCCCCAGGTTTATATCACAGATAAGCAGCTTCCACAATGAATAATGTAACTACTGTTCAAAGCAATCATTCAAAGTACTGCAATAAAATTAAATCTTTCCTTTGTACATAGTCAGAGATGATGCACCAACAATACCCTGTAATTCCACAGCTGCAGATTTTCCACAGAATTCACTTCTTACACCACAAATCTGTTCTTTCATTTAAAAAAAAGGGGGAAAAAAAGTCATTTAAAGGGACAAAAAACTCCACCAAAACACCTGTCGCCTCCCTCCAACAAGCTTAAGCAATAAGGTCTGGCAGGTGTGACTTGTTCTATTTATCTCAATCAAAGGCACTCAAAGGCTTCATTATTACACAGCTGTGTATTTTGTCCTGTTTCCAAGATGCTGGAATTTGTTATTTTCCAGCAGGGTTTAAAAAGAAAAAAAAAACAAACTTCATTTTGAAGCACTCCTCTCCTGCACGTCGCTCTGCGTGCTTTCCCCAGCAGACCCTGCAGGCCCTCTGTGAGCAGGGAGATCATCCTGGCTGGAGAAACACAGACAGAGATAGACAGAGATAGAGAGATAGAGAGCTCTACATACTGATTTCAGTGACAGCTGTAACTTTCACAGCCACCAAACACTAAGGTTAAGCTCTCTGCAGTGAGGTGCAGAGCCCTGTCACCTCTACCACCTTCAGAGACACTGGAAGAACAGGAAGGCACAGCCACACCGTGTCTGAGCAGCATCCCAGCCTTATCTATAATGCATGGACTCCATTTTCTCACTCAGAATACTGAAGGAATTGGCACAACGTTTTTTAAGGTTTATTTTTAAGCATGCCAAGACACTTCATCTCTCAGAGCATCCTTTGATGTCCCATGTATTAATACATATTATATTTTATTATTTATTATTGAGAAATGTAACTGTTCTTCAAAGTTCCTGCACGTGCACTACATTTGTTGATCTGAAGGGTTTTTTAGCAGAATTCAAGACTGCATTCAAGACTAAATTACTTGGAACCTTACATTAATAATTCAAGTAGCTTTAATAAATATTTTAAGTACATTAAAATAATTTCATGCTTTTTTATGTTTTTGGCAGTGCTCCTAAATTATTTTTACTTTTCCTTAGTCCTAGTATCCCCTTTGTTAAAGAAAACATCAGTATAGTGGGGGTTTGTTGGTTTATAGGGTAGTGTTGTCAGTAATGACTACAACAGCAGGAAGTTCTAGTAAACAGAAGGCAGACAGAAAAGAATGTGACCCAATGGGATACAGCAGGTTTGTAGCAGCTGGGAGGTAAGCTGGGGAAGAGCAGTTGTCAGAAAAACAGAGATGAGATCAGAGAAACAGCTGTTCAAGTGCAGAGAGGCAGGAAATAGCACTTGCAACCGTGAAACCTGAATAGCAGAAGATCAACATACAGAGATTAAGAGATTTGGGGTTATTTTTCAAAACTGGAAAATCAGGAAAGAAATTTGGTAAAAAAATGGGGACTATAGATGAGGTAGAATAATAAAGAATTCAGATCCAAAGGAAAATGTTTTAAGAATCAGTAACTACTGAGAGTTTCTGATACGAAGAAGAGATGCTGCTACTTGGACCACTTCCTTTACAGAACTATGCTTTTATTAGTACTTTACTTTGCAGGAGTTAAATGAAAGAAAAGTTACAGCATCTTGGGGGCTACATAGACTTCCAGATGCTGCCTGTAGTCAATGCCACAATGGGCAATTTCATTTGACATCAGTCAGTGCTCTTGGGGCCCAGCCAGCTGTGACAGTGCTGCACCAACTCAGGGGTGCTCAGCTGTGAGTACCAGTGGGTTGCAATCTGGGTGGGTCCTTGGGAATGTCTTGCCCAGCAATGAGCTGCTCCTGCCAGGCAGGAACACACTGGAAGCAGAAGGGAAGCACTGGATCCATCCAGCTTACCCAGCACCAAGGAAAAAAGGGAGACAGAAGGACTCTGAGCACACAGGGAGAAGGGAAACTGAAGTAAAAACATTTAATTAAAGCAATGCTTATTAGTTGGCTCTTATGTATAAGGTGCCCCAGTAAAGCTTCCTTTTTGAAATTTTTATTTCCTTGGTTCTGAAAGTTAATTATGTTTGCCAAAAATTATTCTTAAAATTTGAAAAACACTTAAACCTAGAGTCTGAAAAATTGAAAAAGGATCACATCAGAAAACAGTAAACTAAAATCTGTAATCAATAGATGCAATATATTCTGCAACCTTTTTTTCTTTGCTGTGTTTTTTTTTTTGTTTGGTTGGGTTTCTTTGAGAAGAATAAAATAGATCCAGTCAAATATAAAATTACTGGTTTTTCAAATTTATACCACAATTAAAGCAGACTTCCAACTGGCTTAACCTTGTCTTCAGTTAATCCAGTGTACACCAGCATCAAAAGACAGTTGGACATGCTCATAAATAATGAACAACAATGCTGAACATCATGTTCAGGTGACAAGCTAAATTAAACATACAGAGCAAGCTACTATTTCAGCACTCTTCAGAAATATTAATTTTGTTAGCCTCTTCAATTAACAGCAGTGTCAGAAGCAACATTTCTACTTTTAATCCACCCTGCAACTTGACATGGAAAGGATATAGGAATAGAGCTCAACTGTTACAATGGATAATAGAGTTCTGCTCATTTCCATTATGTTCTTTTGTATTTTTTTTCCAAGTAGAACTGTCCCACTTCTTTCCTTAAACATGGCAACCCATGGGAAAAGTGTGGAGCTGAAGTGTCATCAATCGTGATTAGAATAAATATTTTACTGGCTTTATTAGTATTACTCCTATCAGTATGGTAAGTCTCTACTCTTAATTCTTGTTCAGCTTGTGGCCTGCAATACCATACACACAGATTACACCACCAGCATTATCTACTCCTATATTCCCATTACTACCCTTTCTACTTAAAGGAAAATGCCAGCATTTTCCTTTGCTGAGTTGTTCCAGTTTGATTATGGGTCACTCATGATATTCTGTAGGTATGATTTTGCAAAAAATTACAAACTTTCCTGACACTATATCCAGTCTAATTCTGACTACCTTGCCTATGAGGGTTGCATTAGAAGTGCCAAGATACTTAAAATGATATGAAAACTATTCCTTTTCCCTTAAGTCAAGGCCTGCCACACTACAGATGGAGTTTTTAATGACCCTATTGACTCATACACTGTCAGGAAAAATCATTTCAGAGTAGTGTATGTGCTATAAACTCGCTCCAATAGCTTCCATGTGTACACAGAAGAAAATCACATTACCAGACACAGACTGTAATATGCAAATTTTATTTGAATGATGCTTTGAAAAAAGGAATTCCATTGTATACTGCAGGGAAGGCTGAGGTGGGTGATGATGTAAAAAGAATACTCCTGACCCTTCCAAGATTCATAATATCTGTTATTCATTTATTTTTCTAGTAAATTAATTTCTTTTTCTGTAAAAGTGCAGATAATGCAACAGGTTTATAAATTGTAGAAGTGATCCACAGCTGCTTGTTTCTGAAGCTGGTTCATGATATCAAAGACTAAGTTTTCTTGCAGTTCATTGTGCTCCAAATATGTGGAAACCACAAACCTTCAACTTGCAAAGTATTTTTCAACGGGGTTGGATTTAAACTTACTAGAGTACTCTCTATTGACAGTTACTGCCAATAAAATGCTAATTTTCAAGTGTAAAACTAACTCTTAAGGTCTCATATCTTCAACTTTTTTTTGCCTCAAATAGGTCAACCATAAAGCAATTTTGCCAAACTTTATGACACATAAAACTTATCTACTGAAGCAGTTTCTTGGTCATCTGGGAAATCAGGCAAGAACAGCTGCAAAAAGAAGGAGGCTGCTGGTTTGAATGATTTAATGAATGTGTGGTAGGGTTCTAGTTTACACCATTTTTAAGTCATTGAGAAAGTGTGTTTTCTTCATGTATGCAAACATTTAAAGTTATTTAGAGGTTATTTCAGAACTTGTTTTCTTAATTATTGGACTACTAATTATAAAACTATTGCACACACTAAAATGTCTATCTAAAGTCTCTATTCTCCCACCACAGGAATATCACAGAGCATGATTTTAATTAACTTCATCACCACTGTTCCATAAACCTACCTTTTTTGGCATCAACGTCAAGGAGCATTGCAAAGACGACCTTTCCTCTAAGTTGATTGAATACAAATATGGCTTTGAATGGGAACGTTCAATCACTGCCAAACAAAATTCACAATCAAATTACAGATGATATTGAATGAAATATCAACTTTATAATAGTTGCAGTATTTCAAAGTGATCTCCAGCATAAAGTATCTACATCTTTGTATGGTAAGCATTTCTCACAAAGGTACAATGGAATATAGCATCTCTCATAAGGACTCTGGAGGTAATGTGGTCAGTATTAATCACCAGCAATTTTCATGGAAGTTATTCATTTGGGAAAACACAATATTTCAGACAAAAACAACCCAAAACAACATTGTCATTTACGTTTGAATAAAAGTGTTAGGCCAAAATGGTTAATTACATAATGAACAATTACCACTATCAAAATAGTTGTCTGAAACTGTTTGTTATTTTTAATTACTTTTAGGCATAATCTACATATCAGAGATTTACCAATAAGGCTTGCTTCATTTTTCAGACCTCCATGTTCAATTTTAAGGCACTGGCAGAAGCACAGGTTTCCCACATAGTTAATATTCCTTTGAGATCAGTATCCATTATGGAACACCAGGATGACTTTTCATCCAGTAGTCACCATTTGTGTACTGAACCTGACTGGATGTGCCATGACTGGTTTCAAGCACAAACTCTGATCCAGAGATCAGGCACAATGAGTCTGATCCCATGCTGGCTGCTTGCCTGTTGTAAGGAGTCTCACAGCCCTTTACCAAGTTAAGATGACTGACAAGGAGCCCACACCTTCCCTTCCCTTTCAAGCACACCACAGGGTAAGAAAACCCCTCTGATTTGGGGAGAAAATTTTTTTTGCACCATCCACATATAGTTCATCATACAAATACAGCTAAATTTTATAATACTGTCTTGCAAAAGAAAGAGTCTTGATTTCCTGAGCTTGCAGCTTTGTTTATATGGCCTCTTGTCCCTGCAAAACACTCTTGCCAATAATGATGGTGGAACATCCAAGGGGATGCCATGACTGAAGTGGGAAAGCCAAGAGCAGAAACATGCAGGATAAGAATGTGCACTAGTTCTACCAAAAAAAGGAACAGCAATACAATTCTACATATTGCCCCAATAACATCCTGAGCTGGGCATTTGCCATTAAGGCCCTGTCACTAACCTGCAGACACCCTGTCCCTTTGGGAAAAAGAAAAGTCTGAACCCTTATAATGATGATCAATTAACCAAAGGCTTAATTGTCAAAAAATGATTATGAGCCCATAAATAGGAAACTCATACAATTGTTTGGCTTTTTTGCTTAAAATTTTATTTTAACTGGTGAGAGAGTATTCAAACTTTTTTATTATATCTTAGCACCTATGGGGGGGAAAAATTGGGGGGAAAGAAACCCTACAGGCAACCTGCCATTTTGCAAATATACTTATTTTGGTCAAATGTCATCTTATAAGCAAACCAAAATGTCTCCTTAATTTATATTAAGTGACACTTTAAAAATAATTGCTTTAGGTCTTCTTATATCAGAAAATTTGGCTGACAGATTTTCTCTCAGCATTATCCATTATTTATGTAATGAAAATTCTGATATAGCAAAAGCAAATACCTGAATTGTCTTCAGCACTCAATTTAAAATCGCTATACTTAGAAAAATCAAACTCCACTCTGGTAAACGAATGTCCTCTGCTCCTCAGCAAAAATGGAATTGATTTTGTAGAGCCAACGGGAACGGCACCATATTGAAATAGTTTCTGAAAGTTTAAAGAAAAAAAAATGTGTCAAAGAACTGTGAAGTCAAGTTTATAATTGAAGATAATGTGAAAAAGTATAATTGTATAAGTTTCACAATTTATAATGCAACAAAATTATTGTTTAATCAATAGTCTCACACAATCCTTATCTTTAAAATCATTCCAGGACATAAAACACAAGAGTTTAGAATTTAATATTGAGTCCAGTTACATATCAGAAAAGTCTTCATCATTCTGTAAATAGATCAGTGACTTCCTTTACCCTTTACTACATTTTTTGCTATGACTACCTTAAGAAGTTCTCTCTCTTTTAACATACTTATTCCAGATTGTCAAGTTCAAAAACTGAAACTGCCAGCTATCATTTAGTGCAACTGTTATATGTACATTTGGGTTTTAATATCTAGTCCTAAGTTGTTCTCTTTGATAATTTTCTTGGGAAATGAGTTTAGGAATAAATGAAAAATGATAAAGTAGAGAGGAGCCACTTTGACATCTAGAGAAAAAAAAAATATTTAATCAATCTTACAAATTGCTATAATTTCTTTACACTTACCACATTAATGTTTATTTCTGAGATCTCTGAAAATCCACCAATCTTAAGCATGAGTTGTGCTGCATTCCGCAGTGCTACCTGAGTGAAGAGACAACTGGGACTGTCACTTAACAAGGTCATTTTAACACAACTAGCTCACCAAATCTGTCATATTTACATGAAAAAAAGTTTAACACAAAAGAAACCAACCAGCCCTACCCCACAGATACAGTGCAGAGTGTCAGTGTAAAGTGCAATAAAAATATGAAAATAACTGCCTTTATAATAGAATGCATTTTTGCTGTGGAAATATGAGGAGATAAAGTAAATGCCTTCACTTTCTAGAGCATATCTATACAGATTCCAGTGATATGTGGCTTCAAATCATGCCTTGGTGGCATACCACATCTGGGACATATAGCTAGATAGATACAGCTGTTAATTAAAAATGCAGAACAAAACCAAAACCAACCAACAAAAAAAAAAAAACCCACAACCCAAAGTTGTGATAAAAACCAGCAACCAGTCTTCCTCACTTCTGAATACAAAAATAATGTTGCAGCAGGCTGT
This sequence comes from Lanius collurio, assembly GCA_020086605.1. Taxonomy (NCBI): domain Eukaryota; kingdom Metazoa; phylum Chordata; class Aves; order Passeriformes; family Laniidae; genus Lanius; species Lanius collurio. The sequence continues at coordinate 34,783,820 of JACBWW010000007.1, forward strand.
ATTACTAAAATGAGAAGGTTTTTTCCAACAGGAGAAATCTGGATTCCAGCAGCAGTGAGGATGGGAATGTGTATCACAACACACGCTGCTTGACAGAGGTGCTGGTACAAGGTAGACACTACTGTTCTGGGGAACATTAAATCTCTTGTAAAAATGTAAAAAATAAATGAATACTAGGTTTAACAAGCATAATATATGCAGCCCCAGAAGATGGTGTATCCAGGATCAGAGTCAGAAAAGCTAGTAAAGTTCAGGCCCTAGATTGCATCCTTTTTCCCAATCTCATTTATCTCAGGAAGCTGGCATGCAGAAAACAAAATATGTTACATGTTTATTGCACATCCACTATCAAAGCAAATCTAGTAAATCCACCTCTGAGGAAACCACAAAATGAAGTCAAGAAATTAAAGACATTAGAGTATTCCAATCCTGCCTCTCTATAGATTACAAAAACTGCAGGTATGTCTACATTATCTCATAAAGAACAATCACATATTACTTCCAACAGTTTGTCAGTGGTATAATATGAATCAGCTCAAACTGAGAGGCTGCTTTAATACTTCTGAGCTGGACTGAGACCAAAAAAAAACAGAGTAGGTTACAGCAGTAATGATCTGCTGCAAGAAAGAAAACCTTATTCTTAAAAAGCATTAAAACACTGGAAATGAAATCCAAAAGATGCACAAACATACACACAGAAACACACAGGATAACACTCAAAAGACAAAGTTCTTCCAGTTTTGAATACCTCCACTTTTCTATCAAAATTCATGCATGCACTTGGAAAGAAAGAGATGTTGAGATCAGCAAGGCCTCCCACAGGTACCACTCCTTGAGAGGGGGTAATTTTCATTCCAGGCAGTGGGTTTGAATTGAGAACCTTCACAAACACAAACAAGAAACATACTAAAAAAGGTGTTTGTATTCATTTGTTTTGGTTGTTGTTGTTTTATTTATACCAATATATCTATCATAAAGATTTTAGATTCTTACAAGGAGAACCTTCATAGCAGAAAATGCTAACTTGGACTTAGAAGTATGGGGGAAATGCAAGTAAAAATGTAAGTAAAAAAAAAGTAACAGATTTCTAAATGTAACTGTCAGTCTACTGTGAAATAATTTTTGCTACAAATTGGAAACTTGACATTCTGGGGTTTGGGTTGTTTTCATTAAGTAACTAAAATTAAGACTTGCTATCCAACAAGTCTTCAAAATATTCTACAAAACATTTTTTTCAGTGACAAATAAATTCATCACTTCTTTTTTGTCATTCACAGTAAAATGTGAATGGGACACAGAGCCCCATTTCTGTATAGCTCAGTAATAATATTAGAAGTAAATATTCAGTTCACCCACAGTTAACAAAGACAAAAAAGAATTTATTCTCTTCTAATGCACTCTAAACGGAAAGCTTTTTCAAGCACAGCTACAGAAGTGATAATGACCAATACCAACCAGGAGTGTCTTTGCTTAAGAATTATTCTGGTTAAAAAGGCTGGGTATGTTTGTTTGTGTTCCTGACTATGCTGATTTTATTCTTTCAGGCCCATCCTCCAAGACTATAGTACTACTTCTTATTCTATGCTCAGATGATAAAAAGAGAAATATGGTACAAATCAAAATAAATTAAACATGTTTCTTAGTACTGTGATAATGCAGTAACAAAAACTCTCAGGATTTTAATGAAAATTATTTTCCTTCACTACATACAGCAATTATCCTGTGATCAGCAAAACTAGTGAGATTAGATTTCCTACTAATTTGTGTATTATGCCTTTACCCACCCACTCTGGCATCCATCTCCTCCCTTCTCCAATTCACTGCACAGCCCCTCTTCCCCCCAGATGTTGGTTTAGCAAAGCCATCACGTGCTGTGACTGCTCTGGGTCCCTGCATGCTCTGACTGGCAGCAAGGGTAGGATGAGCAGCCAGTTTGCTCTGTCTCTCAATGAAGGAAAACAACCAAGCTGTAACTGCTTTAGGGTCACCCAATATGGGGTTCTACCCTCACCCCAGCTCTCATGAAACTGCCAGAACCACTTGGTCATCACCACTTGGCTTGTTTGTTGGCCCATCTACCCATCAGTGCATATTTGACAGAGCAATAGAATTCCTACTGACATAAATATTGTTTCTCCAGAAAACATCACAAAAACCTAAACAGGTGCATATTTAGTAACTGAAAACACAAAACCATAACATGATCTGGTAAAATTAATACCCTTCTGCTCCCCAACCCAAGGAATTAAGTGTGCTAGACATCATTTTCTCTTACTTGGAAGTATGCATGGCTGTGTCCTATGTTTAGAAGAGTGGCTGTCTTACAAGTAGTGAAACCCACTGGACTGTGAGCAAAGGATACACTTGGAGTCATAAACTGAACTCTAGGAGTACCAAGCTATTAAAAAAAAAAATAGAGAGAGAGAGAGAGAGATAAAACAAGTAAAGCAAATAACATATTCCTAAGTACAAATAAATAAATCAGCCTAATTTTTTATTACCTTATGGGCTAATATAGTTGTGCAAACACATAAATTGGAAGTATTCAAACAGAAAAACACAGCTTAAATGTGAGACAAGATTTACTCAATGAACTGAACTAATCTAGATTCAAATTGAACATACTCACAGGCCCACAGATATTTCTGGACTGATTTCAAGATCAATAAAAATATTTTAATTAAATTTAATTTAACAGCATAAACTCCATTAATTCCAAATGTGTGATCAGGACAAGATATTTCAGAGATATTAATAGCAGTAGAAATGAAAATATTCTAATTTACACACATCCTGGTCTACATATGGCAAACTTCCAAGGCTTCAAAAGAAGAGGAAGAAAAGAAAAATAGCTGCTAGAAAAAAAATCCAAAAACATAAACAGGCTCATCAAAAGAAAGGGAAAAGTTTTCTTGGCTCCCAATGAAAGCTCTAGAACATGTAGTCAGTAGAATAGAGTGGAAAAAAAAAAAAAGAAAAAAGAACTCTTTCTTCTTCATACTCCCTGGTATGCAATGTAAGACAACAAATGATTAACCAAAGCTGGATGTCACTGTTTAAAAGGCTACCCAGAACTTTGCTTCTCAAATACCACATTCAAATAACAACACAAAATTAAATTAGAGCCTGTTGTTACCCTAAAACTCTGAGGCATACCTTCCCACACACACCTGGATTTTTATCCCTTTAATAAATTATATCTAAAAAACTGTCATGTCACATCTCAGCCTTTGTCTAGTCAAATTCAGCAAGCCAAGCACAGTTATTACACCACAATACATAAGGACCATTATGCTGTGATGCCAAAGGAAGAATATCATCAAAAGCAAGAAAAAGATAAGTTGTTTTTGCTTAGTTTTCTCATTCATGTCTCTGGAGCATATTCCTTAGTTAAACGTGTGAAGTAAAAACTATATGAAATTAAAATATTTTAATACGAAACCAGATCATAATAGAAGTATATTAAGGCATTACTTGTTTAAAAAAATCCACACATATTCTTTTCTAAAGCTGCTGCATGAATTAATTGTTACCTTTGCAAAACATTTCAAGTTAATTGAATTTCCTCCGTGCACACACAAGATGAATTCTCCTTTTTCTGGAGTATAGAACCCTGGATGCCAAACAACTTCACACTCCAGATCACTATAGGCCTCCACAAACCCTAAATATATGCACATAATTTACATGTTATAGTATACACATGCACAATTGTCAAATTACATTGCCTAATTAGAAATAACATAGGCACATAAAAGTGAAATGACCTTCTACTACTGAATGTAAGCCTACATTTCTTAGGTGTTGAACAGTCTGATGAATTAAGTAAAATTAGGTTTTGGATTCTCATGACAATTGCATAGTCAATTTATTAGTATTCTGCAGTAAAATACACTCAAAATTTACTGGTATTTTTAGCCATTACTCTAATTACTCTAATAGTCAAAATTAAAAACAAAAGAACAGACTATCCTTCTTGCATAATAGAAACTTTGGGAAAGATCATATGCACTTTTTTGCTTGCAATTGAGTCTGAATTTGGATTAGCAGAAATATTTTTTTCTCAAGAATCAGAGCACACCAAATCAAATGCAATTCAGTTAGCACTTTAATAATGGAGCTCCAACGAACTCCTGCAGAACTTTATTTTTCAAAGGTAAAAGCTACAAATAATGCTCCACAATGCAAATGCAAACTAATCCCAGACTGAATTCCCTTTGTTACTTAACCTTCATCAACTTTTTACCAGCTTCATTCACTGCTTTTGGAAAATTTCCTATCCTGACGAGCTGTATGACATTGCTGCCCCAGTCTAGAAACGTCAGCAATCTGTGCAGAGATAAATATTTACACAAGCACTGCTGGCTGGACATGGAAGCAGGGAGTGGACTGAGAATGCATTCAGAGCAGGGCTTACACAGAGAATGCCACTGAGGTGCTAAGCTGTGATCTGATACTGCTTTTGGGACACAATTATATTGACAGAAAACTAAAAATACCTTTTATAGCATCAGCTAAATGTTTGTCTTACTTAATACTGTTGACATATAAGATACATATACACACTATATTTGTGTAGCATACCTCTGGTTGGCTTTATAGTAAATGCAGATTTTCCATCTCCAGTTACAGGTTTCCAGGTAAAGGCAGCAGGATGGTTTCTGGGATTGCATAGCTGGACAGTTCTTCTAAACTCTGTCCCTGCTAGGCAGCCAGGAAGAGGAGTCAAAATCAGCTCCCTTGTAGACAGCAGAAGTTCAATAGGCATTGCATTTGCAACTACCAGCACATGCCCAAGGTGTTGGTTGTTTATTTTGTAACTGAAAGATCTGTAACATAAAAATATATATCTGTCAATATTTTAATGGATTTAATATGTTGCAGACAGAGTAAAATTTATGTGAAATATAACCATTAGCAAGAAAATACTCAACAACAGTGTGAAAACACAGTTGAGACTGACAAGAGAAAAGTTTGCAATTGTTTTGCATACTGCTTAAATCATGTTAGAAGTGAAGATCTCCCTAAAGGATGATCAATCTCACACAGTCATTTTAACAACATTAGAAAGCAGAGAGTTCATGCCAGCAGGCTAGGAAACAGTTTGCTTATACATTTTCCCATGAGCTGCATCAAAAGACCTGAGCATGGATGCAAGTGATGCAACACTAGGCTGGAAAGGAAATGGTATTTTTCATAAAACTTCTCTTAGCAAATACACTGTAATAGCAAATTTTTTCCTGATGCACCTATATAAGGCTTTCCACAGGACAGATTTTTGTTTGTGGTTTAAAAAAAAACAAGAAACAGAATTGCACTAGAAAAATTTTGCAACATAAAACTGCATTGATTATTGCAATGTCCCATAAATGAGTGTACTATTAACAACTATCATGACTAAACTTTAAAATCAGCCAGGTGATGTTTCTTTCAAAATTTTACTACTGCCAAGAAAATGTGTTAATCAAGACAAATATAAAAAGCCTTACCGTTTAAACATTCCAACAGTGTTTGTCTCAAATACAACTGGAATATGAGTTTTTGTAAGAGGAGGCACCACCTGAGACAATGGAGACGTCTCATGCAATTCAGCAATGTCAATCTCAATTTGTATCCATATATGAACTGACAAGTTATTGATGATGTGCAGTTCTTTGGTTGTTGTAGAACACACACTAACATCACCAAAATCTATAGTAGAAGGACCTGAAATATATAAGAAATAAAATCCTCTACACTAAAAAGTAAAAGCTAATGTAAGGAAATATAACTACTAAAATACTATGATTAAAACATTTTAGTTCTTCAAATTACAAACTTAGCCTCAAAAAGTGTGTAGTGGAACAAATTCTCACTAAAATCTGGAAGTAAATATCATGCATGGTCTGTGAATATTTTCAGTAGTACAAGTTAAAAGTTAGCAACATTTATTTTTCAATTGTGCTTGTTTTAGTCAACCATTAAAATAGGAGATCAATGTGCTCACTACTAACAGTACTATTAACAGCCATAAATACTTCTTTTGCTTAAGCAGATATTTAAAAGGATAAATTACCACCAAGTCCCTGAAAGTTTATGTATGCAATCTGTTGGTTTGCTCCCTGTGTGACCATTTGGTTTAATAATTCATGTCATTTGATGGTCACAGAATTACTTCACTACCTAATTTACTGCTATTACTAGTTTTCAGGCTGGCCTATAAACTTGAGTGCTCATGGCACTAATCAAACATCTTACAAAACTCTCAGTACTTTTTGTATTACTACATTTATCTTGTTCTACCTTTCCCCAAGTATATCAGTTTACACAGCTACATTACTCAAGGTCTGGCATGACTGAAAATAAAAAAAAAGCCCAGGAGGTACTGAAAATTCTCATTGTGCTGCTAAGTAATTTTACTGAAGAAAAGTTGACCTTAAAATAGACCTGTAGTAGTAACAAGCGTTAATAACAACTGTTATTTACAGATGTTCCTTAGAGGTTTTAGAAGGTGTTACTCCCCATTGCAGAGCATTACCCTGAAATTATTTTAAGGAGTGTCCTGAAGAAATTTTACTTTTTGGGGGTGTCAATGTTCACCATTAATTCCCAGAAATATTCTGAGCATTCCTATGAATCTTGCTGATATCAATGCTGGTCCAGGTACTATCCAATCACAAGGCATAAGGGGTATGAGCAATTCTCACACTATTCTGTGTTGATTTTTCTATAAGAGGTTGTGGTATGAGCAGTCTTCAAAGGAAAATCTTCTTTTGCATGTTCATACCTAATCATATCTGAGTATTTTCTGAAAATTACAAAGTTTTAGTGAAACACTACTTTAGGTATCAAGCTGTCTACCAAATTAATCTGTTTTCTATTAAGGGTGAACAATTATAAGTTGTGTTACTATAAAAAAGTGCTTTTATAACAACTATATGCATTTAGTAACGAAATTAAAAATCTCACCAATGAATATTTGATGAAGCTGCTTGCGTGTCAAAGTTAGATTACAATCTTCCTTCTCCTGAGTAGAAGATGGCACAGGACTAAGCCAGCTCCAAACCTGTGGTAAGCACAAGGCATTTTCTCAGAGCACGATCAAAATTCTTATTCTTTTTTTATATGGTGGACATATTATGCTCACATACTACTCAAGCATTTAACTTACTCCTTTGTTGGTAGATTTAGAAGCAATTGCTGCCAATTTTCGACTGGTTAACATGCAATTGTCATCTAAAGGAGGCATTTTGAGCTGTAGCTTCTCCTTGGGAAAATCTGCTATTGAGATGTTTGGTGACTTAAGACCTTCAGCTGGTTTAATGCCTATGCTCACAGGATTGTCATACATAATGAACTGCCTACAGGGAAGGGGAAAAAAAGGAATGTGGGAATCTGAAAGTTTGAGCATTCCATGATCTACATATTAAATTACTTAATATTTTTAAACAAAACAATATTTTAAGTAGGAAAATTTATTATTTTATCTATATTTATTATTTTAATGATTATTTAAGAAACTCTCAAGCACAGAAAATACCTTGAAGATTCTTTTATTGTTTTTGTTTTTACTGCAAGATAAGGCTAAATGACCAGTAAGATTAAAGGATTATATCTGCTTCAGTCCAAGGAATAGATAACAATTTACATACTGTTTCCATCACTTGGGGTGAACTAGACATCCTAGTTGGAAATACATATTTATTATTTAAAGAGAATCCAAAACAAACAATGTTATGTTTTTCCCTATTAACCATAACCAAGTATTCTTAAAACTTGGCACCTTAATTTAAGTTCCTTTTAAGCCTAATTTCAAGTGCTCTGCCTCTGTTCCTACATTTCACCCAGGAACTGACCTCTACATGTCTAAATATCTGAATAAAACACGTTGTGAATGCATTATAAATGAAAGTCCCAAGATCATAGGCATTTTGGCACAGGACAAATTGAGGTGTATGATTGGTGCCATAAATTAATTCTGCATATATATCCACATATTTTGTGTATGAGCCTAAAGTATTTATTTACCCTTTAAACCACATCTTACCCAGCAGCCTCTTTTGCTAAACGACGATGTCTTAAGCTGGAAATGAAGTCTGTGTAGTATTTCTTACACTCTTCTCTTAACAGTCGTTCAGAGGGAGTATAAGCAAAATCTGGGTCTATGTAATTATATCTCTCAGTCTTTGTGAAAATAGTCCTAAATATTTAAAGAGAATTGTAGTTTCATTACAGATGTAAAAAGATTCTGGGTCTTGTTAGAAGGAAAACGTATTGATTTTGATACATACATATTTCATTCCAAACATTCTTTTTATCACAGCTGATAATTAATATTTGACCTTGTAAAGGCAATCATAAAAATTAAATATCGCAGGTATAATAGCTACACTTGTAGTTTCATGTAAGAAAACTCAAGAAATTTATGTGCAAGAGACTTGAGAATGCAATGCATTTTAAAGTACTTTCAGCCTGAAAAAAACTCAGTGAACTGTCATATGAGTAACCAATCTTGATGTACTATATGGTATATACAAAATTTGTGGGTTTAAATAGTAGATTCACATAATTTTTACCTGTACTTTTTATTCCATTCACTAGGCCTAAGGCTGGCTGCACGATCATTGGGAAAAGCTACAAGTGCATCATCCTTACAGTTCCTGTTTTTCCGGTGAGTATGAATTTGTGTTTGGGCTGATTTAAGGATTGCCACAGGTGCTGCATCACTGAGCTGTCCTGTGCCACGAGCTACAAACTGTCCAGTTGCATTGGAAATCAAGGGTGTTAGACCTTAAAATTCAAATAAAACATAAGCTTAAACTAATATTTTCTAAATAAAATTCGACATATTAGAAAACATATCTAATTTACCATGGTCTACCCAGCAACACAACAGTTGGTCACCCTTCCCATTGTGTTTTCCTCAGACAAGAATGAAGAAGGCATTTACACCATACCAAGAGCCAGCTGCCTCCCTGGGCCTGGATCACACAAACAAACAGCAGAGCTCAAACCAGCTGTGTCCAGCTGTGATGCCTTGTCTTGCACAGACACATCATCAGACACTCAGAGCTGCCTCTGTCACAATGCTGTTCACAGTGTCCTGAAGCTTGTCTTAAGGGCTGCAAACACAGGCTTGAATTTTGACAAAAACTATCAAGCTATTACAACAAAAAGACAGCTCAGATCTTTTTCACTCTAGTTTTAGAAAAGCACATCCACATGAACATTAAAGAGAAAAACTATGGCAGAAATTTATACTTCAACAGCCCTTTCCTGCCTCACCTGAAAAAAAAATTGATCATTTAATATATTTATTTTATGTACTTTAGCCTTACTTTAATCCAAAATGGCTACCAAAAGAAACCCAACCAAAAAATCAAAAACTACTTTCCATCCTCTAAGCCACAGGACTGATTACAACTTCCACTGGCCAGAAAAGCAGTTTGCAAGAAGTTTCATTCCAGTCTCTCCCCTGCCCTCACCTGAATACAGAGACACATGTACACATACTCATCCACAGAGAGTGGGAGAAGATAACAGGAAGATATAGAACCATCTAGAAAAGGATCAGAAAAAAAAAAGTAATATTTCCTCCACTCTTCAATGAAGCTTAAAAGCAAAACATGCAATCCCTCATAACCTCTTTATAAACCTGCAAAAGGGAGCAGAATAGGGACATTATAGTGCAAATGGCAGACAAGAGCATGTAGAAAGCCTGAAAAACTTGAATACTACATTAAATCTTTGATCCAAAGAAACCACTTCTTTTAATTGTGTTGCGGATCAGGAAAACTGAAGGAGCTCTGGAGTTCAATAATAAAACAAAGAAATTGCCAAACTTCAGTTTTTCATCAATTCTTAATAGCCATGGATTGGAAATACTTTCCTGATAGTAGCAGGAATGACCAATGGCTTATCAACAATTCTGCTACTTGTAGGAAGAACAGCATTTTATCAAAACTTTCCAGTAACTTCCTCTTTTTACTCCCTCACAATGGAAAAAAATGAATATTGCCTTCCTGTTTCTCATTAGTGAGTACATCTTCAAACTGGCAGCAGCTAAAGAGAATTCAAGTTCCCCTCCACATCAACACACAGGCAGCAGTGCACAGGCACACATTACACTGGTGCTACAGAGGCTGCAGCACATTTGATGTCAGAAAAAATCATGTTTGCCATGACTAGTTTATAATCCAGTGACAGCTTAGTCAAATCTACTGTGAAGTTCGTAGAAAACACTTGGAATACAAGAAACAAATTAAAGGCTAATTATTGCACATCTTGAAAGAATCTTTATGCTGGCACAGGCTTCACAGGACAGGAAGAGTCAGTGGACACAGGACAGGCTGTATGAACTGACAAATTCATCTGGCAGTAGTAACTTTGAATAAAAAAGAGCATGCTGTTATCTTTTCTAAGTTCTTCCTGTGCTTTACATATCTCTCAATTTACTCCTGAAACAACTTAGCGCTGTGCAGCAGCATTGCTTGCAAAAACTAAACCTTATAAATGTTATATGATGAAAATTTATGCTTTAATAGTTCAATTTTATAAAGTTATGGGAGAGTGTACCATTATTTTAGCCATTGTTTTGTAGTCTTACGGGACATATGTTATACAACTGACCACTCCCTGCAGTCCCAAAGAGATATTACATTTTACAAGCAAAGTAAACAGAGCAAAAAATTCTCTTTTAAAATGCTAAAAAGGCGTTTTTACAACATTTTATCACTTGTCACTTACATTTTTATCACCTTACCAGGATTAATTGTGAATAGAACGCTTTTTCGTTTAGATTTGCACACACCAAGTAAAGTCAAACATATTTGATGAAAGGATTTTGTCTTCAAAACATCTACATTATTTTTATCTACTCCTGTACCAATGATATCAATAATTTGCTTCATCTCAAATGTTCCTATTTGACGTGGAGAAAATGAAAGCGTCACTTCCTGGAAAAGAAGACTCATTATGAGACACATGAGGCAGAAAAGAGTCAAGTTTTGTGTAATTCTCTATGTGATTGAGTGACTGAGTCACCTCTCTCCACATTTACCTCTAAGACAGGTGTTCAAAACTGGGCTTGCAGAATGTACCAACAGGCACATAAAAATTAGCAATATAGAGTGACATAAAAGTGTGACACATTAGAACACAACAAAGTCTCATTTGTTCACTTCTGAGAGAAATCTTGTGTCCTGAATTACTTTGGGAAATTGTAAATGTTTCCATATTTGACTTATTTTTTGGCAAAATTTCCTCCATTAAAAGAAATCTTACTTGAATATTTTTTATTTACTGAAACAAATTAAAAGTATCCTGCAAAAATATTTGAGTATAAATCAATCTTCTCAAATCAGTAAAATTAAAAAAATTACAGAGAGGAAAAACCCTTTTAAAGTTGCCTTAGTACTACTTTTTTTTTTTTTTTTCACATTTAAAATAATATTTGTTGCTTCCTGGAATACAGGAAAGAACATTATGAGACTATACAAAATGAGAAAAAAATATATTTGGCTGATATTAAAAGTCATTGCTACTGAAATGAAATTCCTCTGGTTATTTTCAAAAAACTCCACTGCTAACCACTGTAAAATAATCTGCACAGTTACAGAAAAAGAAGAAATAGAGGGAATTACCTTTTCAGATTTTTCTTTAAGTTTTCCTCTTTCAGGAGAAGTACTGAAGTGAGCAGTCTTGCGGAAGCTGAACGTTACTGGAAGGAACTCGGATTCATTTTTCATTGTGCACACAACTTGTGTTTGTTCACCCAAATAACACTCCTTAAAATCAATTACTGTTCCTGGCTTAAAAGTTAACATCACAGGAAACCCAGAACCCATCAAAGCTAAGTCAACATGACGAAAATGACTCCCTGCATTAGACAAACAAAAACAAGCAAACAAACAAAACCCTTTCACATCCATTATCTCACTAACAGAAAAGTCATGCTGTAGTTGGACAGTCACAAAAACAAAATAACACCACAAAGCAGGATGTTTTATAATGCAGTTTTTATACACCTAACACAGAGATCTTTACTTATAATAGCTGTTAGAGAATGTATTCCTGCAGTAAGGAGATTGAGGATTATCACACATGCACTTGAAAATGCTCAAAACTGGTATTACAAAAGTGCTGGGGGCTTTTTATGTCCTTCAAATATTTTCATTTATAATCATTATAATTTATAATTAAGTTGTAGGTGTTCATTTGTGACACCCATAAATCCCTCCTTTCTACTCACTGTCCAAATAGGTTTTGGTGCTGAAGCATTAAAGATGCAAGTTAATTTATTTGTAACAAAAAAAGAAAGCGGATTTATCATAAAACTATAAAAATTAACAAGATTTTTTTTTTAAATTAAAATATCAAGATATGCAGTTTTATCATCCCTATATACATTTCTGATGATGACTTTACATTTCTAACATACTTGTGCTTGCTGTGGCACCATCACTGAGGGTCTGCAGACAGGCACCTCTCATCCCAACAGTTTCAAACCTCAGAAACAGAACATAATCTTGAACCAGTGATGACTCATTCACTTCAAAGTCTCTTTCAAATTTTCTGTAAGAATCACAATCTCTAATTAAAAGATGGGGGGAAAAAAAATAAGCTTCCAAACCCAACCCACAAAATATCAAGACATGTTTTTGAACATGTCTGGCCTCTGCTGTCAGTAACAGCCCGAACAAATGATCTTTACACTTTCTTTCAGAAAAGGTAATTAGTAATAATATTTAAACTCATCAATATCTGTGTGCTTATTACACTGGTAATTTGATATCTTTTCAAGTCTACAACAGTTTTCTAAACTAATGTCACATGCATAATAACTACCTCTATTTAGAGTGTGAGTAAGGGAAAATGGCAAGAGCATATTTGCTTTTTCTTTTCCATATCTAAGAAGAAATGTTTCCTTATGTTTAGTTTTTGGTTTTGTTTTGGGTTGTTTTTTGTGTTTTTTAATGAGATGACAGCTCTCTGAAATGTTTCACTCTCTTGGTGGTTAATATATAGCAAAATCTAATAAAATTCTTAAACTCACAAAAACATCTTAACCAACTCTTGCTCCAAATATACCCTTAGTGTATTATAAAACATAAAATCATAGAAACACTTCAGACTCTGCTTTCTTATTTGCAGAATCACACCAAGAAATGTCTTTTAACACACATAAATACATAAGAAGTTATTCAGAAATAACTTGCAGACATATTAGCTCAAAATTATTTTCTCTAACACAGCTCTTGCAGAACAGTGTAGACCAATCAACTTGTGCATGTGTGTGCATTTAATTGGTATCACTCACTCTGGACTAAAGCACAGTGTAATCAAAGATTTCTCATAAGGCAGCAAAGTTCCTTCATTGGGAATACACAAGATCAAGGTAGAAACATCTACATCTCTATTTTTCAGGCTTAAGTCATGTAAAACACCATCTGTACTCCCCTGAAGATCTATCCCCTAAAAAAAAAAAATCAAAATATAGAATAGTTCAGGCTGTTCTTCTTTCCCTTTTGTGTTTTTTTTTCCTACACATACATTTTCATGTATAACAAATAGAAAGACATAGGAAATAGCATTGACATAGTTACATATCACATGGCTAATTAATCCATTTTTAAATCATATTCATGTCAATATTTTGAATTCTCTTTTTAAAACGTGATTCTCACTCAGATTATTTCACTGTGTGAGAAAAACAACTGAAACCACAGATGACTGACATCTTAGAACTCAAAAGGGTATTTTTATAACTCCTAGTAAGTAATAAGAAAAAAAAATGAGTATGATTTAAAGCAAAATTGCTAAAACAAAAACCCCAGCTAAAAAAACTAAAAGACCCACACTCAGGGAGCAGGGAGTGCACTTAGCATTGTTAAAATATCACATAGTTAAACAGAAATAATTGAAAAACTCAATTCTAGGATTAAAGTAAAAAACTCGCTGGTAGGACAGAAGTTTGGAAAGTCTATTGATCAGGAAAAACTACAACATAGTAAACAAGACTAGAAGATGAATGTTGAGAAATAAAAAATGCAAATGCAGAAATGAAAACAAGTTTTCAACTAAAATAAAAACCAGAGTAGTTTCTTACCACGTCTCCTCCAATGGCATTGTCTTCCAGTACAGCTACCCAATCCATACACTCAGGGCTTTCATTGTATAAATTTATTTGTTCAGTCTTTGAAGTCCCAAAGTAAAGAGGTCCAAAGTTAATGCATTTCAGTACTTTTCCACCAGAAGCTCCAAGAATTTTAAGAACTTGTTCAATCACAACACCTTTGATCCATACTTCAGTGTTGCCACGACCTTCCAACTCCACTCTGCCAGTAAGAGTAACAAGCAGCAACACAGCAACAAGTAATGCAGAGAAGTGTTAGAAATAATAAGTTTGGGTAGTTTACTTTAAACCAGAATCTGTGAAAAAAAAAAAAAAGGAAAGACCCTATCCAAGAATTCAAATCCCTGGCTTTGCATAGTTTCCCCAAACTAAGTGGGGAGAGCAGGGCAGAGGCCATGGCCTTGACAGTGGTCTCACAGGAATATCACTGATCAGGAAAAATCACACCTTACATGGTGGAGTTTTGGTTTTGGTTTGTTTTTTTTGACTTTTTCTAAATGTTTGACATGATAGGAATAGCATCTGCAAAGAATTAGGAGGTGTCCACAGACAATGCACTGCTCTTATCCCTCAGAGTCTTTGTATCTAAATACCAATTTTAGCATATAATACCTAATTTTCTTATAGAGAACTGGAGCTAGAAGTTCATCTGAATAAGCATGAAAGAACTGCAGCTGTTCCTGCCCGGGAGCTTCATCTTGATGACACCACAAGTGACCAACAGATCACACAGGCATTGTACAAATTATTATCAGAATTCTACCACAACAAAGCATATTTGTTCTTGATGAACAAAAGAATCAAGTAATAATACACCCTGTTATTCAAACAGAATCATCTGTCCTTATGAATAGCCTCTGAGCTGAAAACAAAATTTTAATTAAAAAAAATAAATATTTTTGTTTTCAGTAGTCACATATATATAACTACATAAGGGATCTGGCAGAGGGTCTCAAACTCTCTAAATATCATCTTGCAACTTTTGAAGAGAAGATTCCACTGAGAATAATTTTGCTTGCACATAGAAAGTAAATGTTTATAGACAACATGGTAAATGGAAATAACCATGGTGGTTTCATTAAAATTGTACTCTCTTCAAATCAAATTCCTGTCAAACACCCATTGCAAGACTTTAAATATCACCCCATTTAAACATATATGTACACCTGTATACGTATATATCAATATATTTGTGCAAGGCTTGACAAGAAAACATAACATTTAGTCTAAAGAATATAACAATAACTACTGGGAAACACTAAATTCAGAGACAGAATTAAGCAGAATTTAAGGCAGGAAATGGGTGTGGGATGAAATCTGAGCTCTGTGTAGTGATGTTTTCTCAGCTGAATAGATACATTACCTACTAGATTGCATGAAACAGTAGCCATTTCCCAAGATGATGTGAAGAAAATAGTGGTGGCAGCCTGGACAGTAAAAGTGAAGCAGAAAGCAGGACATGTAGCAACCAAAGGGTTCAAAGTTAGCAGCCAAAGAAAGTATGGCATGAAGGAGGATGTAAGTGTGAAGCAATAGCACAGATACCACCTTGCCTGTCACCCTAAGAAAGGCTGTGGACTTCCATCACTGCAAGGGTTCAGGGATAGGCTGGATGTGGCTCTGAGCAAAGTGGTCTGGTAGAAAGTCCCTGCCCATGGCAGGAGGATTGGAACCACAGCACTTAAATGTCCCTTCCAAGCCAAACCATTCTGTGATTCTATAAGGGAGGCATTTAACAGCAACCTACCCCTGCAAGAGTTAGTGTTGCAAATACATTCCCTCCCCTGAAAATAAGATACATCAAAGAACACCATAATGTTTCTGACTCCTGAAACATACAAAGTTAAAACAAAACAAGCAGTTACAGAAGCTAAGAAAAGTAAGGAACACAGGATGTGCAGAATGGTGAAAGATACAAAAGCTCCTGCTTAGTTTTATTCTGAAAAATGTGCAAACATCCCAGATCATTAAAAATTATGAAATATTTTTATTAACACAACCAGGTATACAATTTGTGCATCACTTTTCTGTGGAGATAATATAACAATCAAATTAATTTAATAAAACTAAATATTAAAGACGGCAACTGACACTTAGGAACTTAATTTTTTAGACAAAAATTCATAATAAAGACAAGAACTAATAACAGACACTAAAGGAATTTATAGAGCTGTATTTCTTCAGTCATACACTCACTTCATCACTTCTTTGATGACTCCGGGTGTATCTGTGCGGACATCCACTTTAATTGTCCTTACTGATCTTGGCTTTACCACTCCTCTGGTAGGTTTTATGTTAAGCAGGACAACCCCATCATATGATATTTTAAATACACCTAAGAAAATCCCAGAGCAATAAACAGAATGCTACAAATATAAAGCTGCAGATTTATATGCTTCTATTACATGCCTGAAATTACACAACACATAATGCAGATGTTCACAAGCACTACATTTTCCTATGAAAAAAAGAAACGTAGAGTTAATCTTTTTAAAAGCTACTTCTAAAAGAAAGTAGGCATTATTTCCAGGCTTTAATCATTACACCCACATGTCCAATTCCATTTTGCAGGCTATGATTGTAACAGGAAAGATACTCACATTCCTAACAAAAGTGACTATGTCATAAAACAGCTGTAAGTAACATTTTCAACAAAGCTCTAGGGAGATACAGCAGCCAGAAACTTAAAGGCATATTGCAGGTAACAACAGCTTCTATGATGTGGTCTGTACCAAAGACAACTTACTGCAGAAGAGAACAGCAAATATTTCTAGGTTATGATAATATTTAAAATGCAAAAAAAACCCTGCATGTAACAAACAACATTAATTATCTGTCATTGTATCATAGACACAAAGAAATTGTTTAAAATGTATGAAAAATGCACTGTATGATTTCATAGAAAATATCATCTCTCATATGAGATCAGAAACAGGACCAAAGGACTTGTTTAGTGCATGGGATGACAAGTGAAATGCAATCCTCAAGTCTCAGGCCAGCACAGAGTCCTTCCTGCTCAGAGTTCACGTGCTGTTACTGTGACCTGCTGTATGATTTACAGAGCCTACAGAAACACAGATCCAGCTGCTCTTCCTTTGTCTGCCCTCAAGATATTCTTTACTAACCATCACCTTCTTTCTAATTTTCATCCAATCCTATAAAACTCCACCATGCAGCCTGTATGTATCATTCAACAGAGTTTATAACTAGAAGCAGTTTCCTATACAATATGAAAAAAAATCATACAAATTTGTTGTAGATGCATATGTACAGTAGGTTATCTAATTTTCTTCACCTAATCATAACTGCTAAAAGTAGTAAGTTAGCATTAGTAGGAGAAAGACATTATATAAACTACATACTACATCTTTAAGTTGAACTGACAAGAAAACACTCCCCAGCAATATCTCATTTTGTTTCATGGAAAAAAAATAATTTAAAAATCTGCTTTATCTAGACAGAAATTTGATTTTTTTATTATTATTATTTTTGTTTTGTGGGTTTTTTTTTTAATAGTGCAACTTATCTCTGTGTTTATGCAATCATGTATTTTCTCTCAATACAGTATTTCATATGAGAATCTAGGAGAAAAATGTCCCCACAACCTTGGCCTAATGCAAAAAAAGCCTGTAATGGAACAGCAGCTATACAAATGAGGAACCAAAGAAACTAACTGCCTTAAATTTGTTGTTTGAAACTCAGCATAGTTGCCACCCTCCTTCTGGAGAAAAGTGTCTGCAGCTCTGCCCACTGCAAAAGGCAATCAAACAAGTTATTTGGATCAGATAAGCATTCTTAGCTCCTTTGTCCATGTCTCTTACTCTCCTTGGAACAGTTGCTCACAGAAATTTAAGGATGTGCCTGTTGTAAAAGCTGAAGGATTTCAAAAGCGATGGCAGCAAGATAAAAGGCCTCTCATTATCTTTTAGCAACAAATACAGTTCAATTCCCCTCCTAGAGGACTTTAGCTCAGAAAGAGCAGGGAACTCATAGCTGTGTATTCAAGAGGCAGGTCTGGGGATCACAGAAGCACAACGCAAAGGAAGAAAAGATTTGCTGCTGTCTATGCTGGGCACACTAAGGCAATGAGCAACTATTATTTTTACATCTTTCAGAGGGGACTCAAAAGTAGAGAACTCATAAAATTTTCAAAGTTCTAAAGTATTTTTTCTTTCCTAAATGGAAACATAGTACTGGCTACATAAACAGTGGGCCATGTACAACATCTGCAGCTACAATATTCACAATCTACATAACCCAAAATTTCAGTTAATTGCTACCTGGTCACTGAAATGTTAACTTGCACAAAATTGTGTTTTCCAATAAAATAAATGTTTGTATGATTTAATGCATACTAAATATTTACCTGAAGTTGATCCACGGTTAGCAATACTAATCTCTTTAGTAATTAGTTCATTGTTTGCAATCATTTCACCAAAATCAATCTCTGACTCTATTTCCAGACAACAATACGGAATTAATCTGCAGAGAAAAGACAACATTTTATTTCCTAGAACTTGAAAGTACCTTTGCATTTTAAAAGAAATTTGATTAAGCACTCTAATGGAAGAGAGTTTTCCTTTTATCCTACTTGTCCTATCAAAGTTTTGGCAATTGACTTCAGCACTACAGCATACTCAGGGAAGGTGTAAAAGAGAGGTACTTATCTATCAGCCTGTTTAATGACTGACTATTCTAACTTTAAAACAATATAGCTTTAAACAACTGGCAAAATTGAATGCACACATTTCAATTTCATTTTAAATATTTCATTATAGTACTTCAAATAAAATTATCATGGGTTAGTTGCATCACAAAATAAGACCAAATAACTCACCATAATCCATTATGAGCTGCCTGAACTAAAAGCAGTGAGGAAGCAGTGCCAGTGTCCTTTTACAGTCTTGTGTTTGATACACACTTTATGTAACTTCAGCAAACTTATTACAATGCACAGAAGTGGGTGATGACACACACCACAAGATACTTCTATTATTTATTTAAAAGCCTCAGCCAATGTGATGATATCACTGTATTGTACACTTTTTAGGCATAATGAAAAGAACATGCCTCAGGAAACTTGTATTTTAAAGACTCCAATACAATGACACCTCTGATCTCACATAAAACAGTGTTTCAAATGAACTGGAATTTTTCATCAGCACAGCAGTCTATCTCCTCTTAGCCACAAACAGAAACATGCAGGAACAATTCCACCTCCTGATCTGTGCTACATGCAATACAGAAGAATTAATAGAGAAGGAAGATAAATATCCTTGGTCGAGTAAAGTAGATTCTGCCCAAATACTCTATTGCATAAAGGGGAAGGGAAGGGAAAGGAAGGGACAGAGCCAAAAAACTGAAACAAAAAATGCCACAATAGAATTTGCTTTCAGGAATTTTAATATACTGGTTTTAACTCTCTTTGATGGTTTATTGTAATGCAAAAAAATAATGTAGTAAATTCTTGAAAGAGATGCTAGACCAGTAGGATGTGGAAAAAAAAATTAAATAAAAAATAGGAATCATCTATCAAGATTAGAGTACACTCAAAACAATTGTAAAAATTTTACTTTCCAAGTATCCAGACATTCTTATGAGGAGCTTTACTGGAAAACTGAAACAAAAGTATTTCTCCTCTCAAGATTGAAATATCTCCCTTCCCAAGTAGACAGAAATAAGCATATATTGTAAATGCAATGAGATTTTCTAATAGACACAGACTTGTGCAAAAAGGAGGTAGTAAAGCTAAAGGGTTTGGGGTTAGTGTTTTAATACAGTGTGAGGTTTATTTGCTTGCTTTGGTTTGCTGGCTGGGGTTTTTTATGAAGCTGGAATTTACTGCTTTTGCATGACACAAAATACATTTTGAAAAACACTGATTAAGAGAAATCACAAAGTATACTTTGTTTTCCCAAACACACACAAAAACAATTTATTAAAGCCGGTAAACATTTTCCCTGCAAAAGACATTTAAACATGAATGTCTTGGGTTACAATGTAAGATGTAACCAAAAGTATGTATCCTATCACCATCTGGTAATGGGCTACCAGGCCTCACTGCATGACCCACAAAATTACATCATCCCACTGTGACGTGCTCCACGCAGGGGGAGGAACTGAGCATTCCTGCCTGGATATAATCTGGGGTCTGGAACCCCACACTCAGCCCTTACCTGCTGGGGTGCCAGAGGACAAGAGCTGTGTAACCACCACTGGACCTTCAGAGGAACACCAGACCCTTCTACAGGATCATCACTTCAACATCTATCACCTCAAGAGGATGCAGCCACCATTTAATCAAACTGATCCCACCATCCTGGCTTGCAGGGTGTCAGGTCCTACCCTGACTCTGTCAATGCCTCTGTACTATTGCATTTATTTTTAATTTCCCTAATAAATTGTAGTTCTGACTTTGAGTCTCCCACTGATTTGCTTCCAAACTTGTACACATGAAGATCTGAAATCTATTAATCCATTGGAAGTCCTTTCCAGAAAAGAGTCACCAGTAGCATTATAATCCTAAATGGCCTTATCTTCACAATATTACCTTGATAAAAAATTTCAAAAATCCTTGAACAAGTGACATTGCTCTAAACCATGCACTGTATTTCTAGAATTAGGCAACATATGTTTCACTATAATCCAGATTTGCAACTGTTATGAACAATTACTGTAAAATCTTTTGTATTAGTGTTTCAGTACAAAAGGAAAACATTAAGAGTAGTTGTTGACTTGTCTAATAATACAGAATTCAAGATTATCAACATTATCCCAACCAAGTTAGAATAAGGAAAAACTAAAAACCCAGACTCTCTGTGATCTTAGAGGAACATTATACCAATGAACTTCTTACCCACATGATACTCTGAAACAAAAAGGAAAAATCTTACTTTTGTAAGAAAATTTACTGTTTTCCATGCAATTGGCAGACTAATTACAAAGCCATATCTGACATTTATAAGTAAACTTCCCACAAGATTAAACTGCAAATATTAACAGCAGTACATGAACTTCTGAATATCATACCCAAGCAGGGGGATATCAACCATGTCATTGTCTACTAAAAGAACCAATTTATCCTGAAGATCTTCTGCACGGTTGGGAGTATATTCCACAACAGCTTTAACTTGAAGTCCAGATGCAACAAGTTTTTCTGGATTTTCCACAATCAATTTAAACTGAAATTAAAAAAAAAAAAAAAATTTAATTGTTACACATTTCTAGATTAAGAAGTATATACATGTAGTTTATTTTCAGAAGAACACAAATGTTGATTTAAAACTTACCATGAAGTTATACGTAGGATTTTATAATTTTACCTATTTACTGAAGTTCAGACTTTTTACAGGAAAAGAGAGAGGATGAATTAGCAAAATTTTCTAGTCTTTCCAAGAGAGCTCCAGCTTTTCCTATTGTTGTAAAAAACCTTCTGAAGCAACACAAAATGAAATCAACTATTATTCAGTGAAGAGTATCTTCAGTGCCTGAGAAAAGTACAAGGATTAAGTCTCAGTTCAAAGCAGCAACAAAAGGGGACGGATAAGAGTTTCC
Source organism: Lanius collurio (assembly GCA_020086605.1). Classification (NCBI taxonomy): domain Eukaryota; kingdom Metazoa; phylum Chordata; class Aves; order Passeriformes; family Laniidae; genus Lanius; species Lanius collurio. The sequence continues at coordinate 34,805,487 of JACBWW010000007.1, forward strand.
TGTAGGTCTGACTGCCATCAACAGACAGTCTCACTGCACACTGAAAATCTGCTTCAAAGGCACCTCCAGTCTTGGGGGTCAAATGAAAAAGAAAAAAAAAACAGAAGCATCTGACAGAGAGCAATCTTTCCTCTCTCAAAAAAATAGTGCTGGATTAGGTGTTAGTAACCATCTGTTTAAATCCAACACCCCCTGCACACTTCCCTCAACAGAAGATACAAGGAATCCACTGGCACATGGAGGGAAATGCAGCATTTCCCACATTCCTAGGAAAGCCTCTCAGTAAAGTCTACAGCTCCTCTAGTGGTTCAGTCTCCTTACAATTCACAGTACCTCATGCACAGTGGTTTTCTGCTGTTTATGTCCAGTTTAAATATTTTTTATTTCTGAAAGACAGAAATACTCCCCAGTATTCTCTTAAGTTTTCTGTTCTATTTATGTTTTCAATATGCAAACATAATTTACTACTTGCTGGTTTTGTTGTCTGAGCATCTCCTTCTCCTGAGTACTCTCCTTTTGAGTCCTCCTAGCAGTATAAATACTCAGCTAAAGGAAATTTGTTATGTCATGCACGTAATGATTATGGGCTTGATAGTGAAAGAGTAGCCATGTTTTAATTCTGAGGTGTGTAGAATCTATCTGTTGTCTAAAAATAATTAAACATTCAAGCTTATTCCTTCTATACAAGGCAAAAATATTGTATTGTACTAGGAACATACAATGCAGCCTATGGAAAACTGCTTTGTGAGCTTAATTCCTTGAAAGGCATTTCTTGGCCATGCACTATGACAGCTCAAGAAAGGTCATTTCTCAATGCTTGCACTCTGTGTATGTAATGCATCAGAATGTACTTCAGAGGAGTCATACCCTTCAGAGCCTCGTAATCAGAGACAGCAACACAAGGTCTGGGAATGAAAAAGGGGAACATACCAGACTTTCCTGGAACAGAGGGTGGGAAGTGGAATTTTGTTGCCTAGCTGTTATCTTGGTCATCTCATATACAAAGGCACAAAAATATACAGGAAAAAGGCAAGAGTTAATCACAGAGGGAAAAACCACACAGCTATGATTTAGTAACCTTTTCTCTTTTCTAAAATTCACTCTGCCTTTCCACTTCTGGAGTACATGAAAAATTGATAAAGCTGATAAAAACTAACAAAACAGAATAAGCACAGCCCTACCAAATCAAGCACTCTCAACAGTTTCCAGTTCATATCAAAAGTCTTCAGCTACAGTTTAATAAGGATAAATCTGCCACTCTTGCCCTCAAAAAGAAAGGCTCACTACTCAGTGAAATTATTCAAGGTACTTCAATTGTCTGAAAATCATACTGATGACCACCCTGAATTATAGCTCAAGTTGCTATGAACACAAAGCAACATCAGCTGCTGTTCAACCCCTGACACCAGTTCAATCCAACCTTTTGATCTGAATTTTTACATCATTTACAAACAATAAACTGCTAACCAAAGCAGGGTTTTGCTGGACCCACATAGGTTAGGAGGGCTCAACTGGTTAGAATTGCAAAGATGCATTTGCCTTTAAAAAGTCTAGCAATGAAATGACTTTTCCAGAACTTATCAGATGCTATTAATAGCAGTCATACTATCCTGAGAAAAGATTTCAAACCTCCTCTTTTCTGAGAAGGCTTAAACTAACTGGCTCTTTTCTGAGAAAGCTCTCAGCAAGCAAACACCACAAGGGGACTATTTCAGTGAAAAAACTTAAAAGTATACAACTCAGAAATTAGCTAAGAGAGCTGTTACTTCCCAGATTTGGTGTTCACACCACAGCAAAGTGACCCATTTTTACAGAATGCTCCCCGAAGTTACGAGGAACTCGTGGACTTCTTGCAGGATGAATCCTGGAGAGTGCAAAGCCAGCCGAGAAGGCAAAGCAAGATTTGCTGCCAACAAGGGAATCGATCACAGAACCGATAAGGCTGGAAAAGACCTCCAGCATCATCAAGTCCAATTATTAATGGTCCATGCAATAAGGAAAGCCTGTTTATTTCCACTGAATCTATGGGTTTAAGAAGCTCTCTCTAAACTGCTCACAACCTCGGGAGAATAAAGAACCGGGAAGCTCAGAGTTCCCTTCGTTCTGCCGCTGCTCCTGCGGGCTGGAGGCGCGGCCCCAGGCAAACGGCCGCTGTTTGCAGAGAGGCGGCCGCGAGCACCCCCCGCCGCCTCCCTCCCGGCCGGCCCTCACCTGGGGCCGGTTCGGCGGCAGCAGCTGCAGGCGGCAGGTGCCCGCCCGCAGGTTCTGCACGGTGAGAGCGGCGCGATAGCGGCTCCCCGGGACGGCGTCGCTGAAGCGCAGCTCGGCCGGGTCGATGCGCACCCCGCACACGTCCCGCCACCGGCCCGCCATGGCTCAGCCGGCCGCCAGGGGCCGCTTAGCAACGGACGCGCGGCGCTGATTGGCGGAGAGACGCGGCGGGGCCAAAACGCGCCAATCGGAAGAGGAGAAGCGGCGGGCTCGGGTGAACTCGGCTCGGCTCGTGTCGGGCCGGGCCGGGCTGGGCTGGGCTGGGCTGGGCTCGGCTCGGCTCGGCTCGGCTCGGCTCGGCTCGGCTCGGCTCGGCTCGGCTCGGCCCGGCCCGGCTCGGCTCGGCTCGGCTCGGCTCGCCCCGCCCCACCCCGGCTTGGCCCGGCACGGCACGGCGCATCCCGCTTGTTCCCGGCCAGTGCCCCGTGGGATTTTTCTCCCGAAGCTGTGGCGGTTCCCTGTAGTGCCCCAAGCCCGAGGCAGCTCCGCTGCTCCCTCAGGCGCAGCTGCCCGGCCGGGAGCAGGGAGCCTGGTGCCATCCCATGGGGGCCAAGTTGGACAGGAGCAGGAAGGAAAAAAAAATCCCAGCCCCCCTGTTTTTTTTGGAAGTGCACCAAAATGGCCACGTCCCATTGAGTTGACTTTTACAGAATCAGTGAATTTTTCGGGTTGGAAGGGACCTCTGGGAGATGACCCAGCCCAGCCCCTCTGCCACAGCAGGGTCACCAGGAGCAGGTGACACAGGAACACATCCGGGGGGGGGGGGGGGGGGTTGAATGTCTCCAGAGAGGGAGACTTCTTGAGCTCCCTAGGCAGCCGGTTCCTCGACATCCTACCTCATGTTGAGGTGAAACTTCTTTTGTTTTAGTTATGGCCATTGTTCCTCATACTGTCACTGTGTACCACTGGAAAGAGTCTGGCACCATCTCTTGGCATCCATCTTTGAGATATTTATATGCATAAATGAGATCCCCTCTCAGTGTTCTCTCCAGAATAACCAGGCCCAGCTCCTGCAGTCTCTCCTCATAAGCGATGCCCCAGACCCCTCATCACCTTTGTGGTCTCTGCTGGACCCTCTCCAATAGCTCCTTGTCTCTCTGGCACTAAGGAGCCCAGAACTGGACACTCCAGATATGCCCCCAGCAGAACTGAGGAGAGGGGGAGGATCCCCTCCCCGACCTGCTGGCCACACTCTTCCCAGTGCACTCCAGGGTGGGATTTACCAGTAAAGAGATTCCTGAGCCAATGCCCACCTTGGGGCTCAGGCTCAGGGCTGTCTACCACACTCTCTTCACCCCAGGTGTTCCCCGCCATGGGTCCCACTCCAACAACAGCCTGGGAGAGTGAAGGGTGATGCAAACATGGGTGCCCTGGGTTTCCTAAAGTACAGGTGGATTGCACTGGAATAAAAATGGTCTGATTTCTCTTCTAGGCCTCCATGCCAATCACAGACATGCTCTGCACGGAACTAAAGCAGGCACTAATCCTTCTGAGTGCTGGTGGGAGGTCAGTGTCTGCAGTGCCAGCGACAACACTAGTAATTCATGGCATGCATTTAGTGAGTGGTAGATGTGTTCCCACTCTGATCCTTCCTGTGCTATAATATAAATGGTAAAATGAGGTTGACAAGATTCCAGCTTCCAGGTGTTATGGGCCACCCTGTGTTTGGCTTAAAAGTAGCAGAAGAAAGGAGGTAGAACAGCACACACAGAAGGTACACAGAACCTCAGGCATCAGTTCTGATTAACTCAAAATGTTTTGCCTTGGATCACTTCATCTCTTGAAAGTGCATAAGGACTCAGATTTTTTATGTTTTAAAAATCAAATAGGAGGAGCTGCAAACATGGAGTGCACAGATCAGGACTACAAAGTACAAAAACATTAAAAAACCCTGTTTTAGTGGGTCAAGAAACCTAGAGGGAAAAAGGAGAGAGAAAAGCCTTTGTTTCTGTTGCTGGGGAAGGATGCTAACAGGTCTTTTTGTCCCTCTTAAAGATTCAAATTATAGCTACCCATCTGTAGATTGCTCAAGAATGTGCTGGAATACGGCATTGCAAGCATTAAGAGTAAAAGCAACTTGAGGGAGCTCTTTTGGAATACTACTTGAATCTGTTTTATGGTAACATGGTTGTACTTAATGGAAACACACACAAAAATAAGAAGAAAAAAATTAAAAGAGAAGGTTGCCGTATCAAAGACTTAAATTCCCTCATCTTTTTCAATACAGAGTGGAGAACAATCCTACATAGTTTCTCTAGTCCTTTGATGCTAATTCTTTTATGGCAGAATTGATTTTAAAAGATTTCTTTCTCTTCTGCTTGCTCCAGCCCTCCCTGACAAAGTTACCACTCTGTAAGAGAAATCAGTATCAAGGAACACTGGGCTATTTTCCCTTGATTTGATACAGATACATGTTGCAGTGTACCCCCTAAGTTCCTCCCATCCCTCCCCCCCCACGCCCCTACCCCATGTCCCTGCCATGTGACTCTGAGATATTCCTTTGTTTAAAGTTCAAGTACCCCAGACTTTGATCTCGTTGGTTGTTTATCCCAGCTCTGCCCCTGCTATCCCCTTTCCCCCCCTGTGACAAAAGTAACCTCACACAGAGGCTCTGCCTCTTTTCTCAGCTGCCCTCTTGGGGATGCACCCCATCCCTTGGGATGGGGAATAAATTATTCTAAGAATATAGCTGGGGTTTGAGCTATATTTAATCTCTTTGCTTCTGCTTCTGCTGAGTAGCTGACAGCTGGCACTGGCTTACGTGGGGCTGCACAGCCTAGGGATATCTAAGCTTTCTGTAGATGGTTTGAGATATTCCAAGGCATATAGAGGCAAGCTTTACCACAGAAATTAAGCAGTGTACAAGGCTACATAAAAAACAGAGATATGTCCATACAAAAATTTTATCAATTCAACTAAATATTTAAAAAACAAATTTAAACTGAGATGTAGCTCGTGTATAGAGCAGTCAGGTTCAGCATTAAAAGAATCCTGATCTCTCTGAAATAGTTTGGCTTGGCTCTCTTCCTCTTCTGCAGACTATTATATCCAAATGGGTAATATTGCCGTCATTATGATAGCTCATTATGCAACAATATTAGATAATGGACTCTTCTCCTTCCTTTTATCAGCTGAGTCTGGATTCATAAGAATATTTTTCTTGGTCAAATAATAATCATCCCAAAAAATGAAGAATATTGGAGCAGGTGTTCTTTGTTGAATCCTTTGCCAATAAGGGATGACAGAATCCTTTATACCTAATGCTAGGGTGTAGATTATGTATTGTCATTCTCTTTATCATCTGATCACATTAAGAGTGATCTTACTCCTACAGAAATTTTACAGAGCAGTAATCTGTACAATTCACATTGCATTCACCTTAACAGTATCAGATGATGAATAAAAAAGGTTCACAGCAAACTTCTCACTATTTTATTATAGTTATCAGAGGGAAGAGTACAGTCTTATATAAATCCCCACCATACCTCAATATCTGAATCACTTCCAGCTTTTCTAAGACAGACCTTCAGATCTGAAACTTCCTTGACTATCCCTTGATCTGACTATCCTCCTAGGTTTCAGGCAGAAAACTGGAATGGCATAATTCAGTTTTTTGTATTAATAAAAAAGGGCTTAGTTGTTTAAAATTAAGTAGCTCCTAGCTTGTTCAGATCTATCCTGGGGCCATGGCCAGTGTAAAACAAGATGCAGAATTAGAAAGCCATCTCCAGTCTATTTTCTCTGCCTGCACAGGGGAAAGCTTCATTAGAAAATATGTATTAGTAAACAGCAAGACCTGAGACACTGGTTCTACCTGTCCATGTTCTAAACACAGGTCAAAGATGCCTGGAGAGCATCTGAGTCTTCTATTAGATCAGAAGCAGTTCTCACTCATCCAGGAATCTGTAAAAACACAGAGAAGTCCCTTCAGAAAATATTCAAAAGGCTGAAAAAGGGACAGTTAAATTGATCATAAGGGTGGTTTATTTGACAGTAATTCAGCAACAAGAGATGACAGTGATATGTGAAATAATTAAAGTAATTTGTACAAACTGCCACTCATACTGCCTTTCCTTGCTGGAATCTGAATACAGAGGAACTGTGATTTGAACTGTGAATGCTGACCTATTTATTCTACTTTGGGAGGAATGAATACTTCTAGAATATACTAAAAGGAAATACGCCCATTTACTGGTAAACAAACAAAGGGTGTATATTTTTGTATCAGCTTTTAGGAATCAGAAACAGATAAAGACCAAATAATGAGGACTAATAAGATATTCCTTTGCATTTAATCTTGCAAATTGCTCTGTTTAATGGAAAACGAGGATGTTCAAAATGACAGATTAAGGCTCTAATTCTCTCTAAAGGTCTCTTCACTCTGCAAAGCATTTTGTGAGAGGCAGAACTAATGAAGATTTTATTGGGTCTTTTTTGCTCAATGAAACCATCAGTCTTCACAAAACGTGTAAGAATTGCCAATCTCTGAGGTGTCCCTCCATCTCAGACTGGGTTGAAAGGTGCGTGACCAAAATTGTTGAAGAAAGTGAATGACAAAGAGATTCTTAGACAAGGCAATCACAAATGCCTTCCCTTTTTTAACCATTTTAGAGTGACTCTGCAGGAATTGGTAATGGAAAAACCTGTATCATAAGAACAAACAGTCGCCATTATTTGACAATATAGCCCCAGAGCCACACACTGAGTTATTATATTTATGATGGAGCAGAATCAGAGTGGTTTTATCAGCACAATCAGTCAGTTTAGCTAAACAGGAGGTCAGCCACAGTACAGTTGGAACATGACAATACTGATCTGGGGATCAAGGCTACTCCTGACTCTCAGTGCTGAGCTGAACGTTTTGATCTTATGAGCTCACAGCAGTTAATCCAAAGATTTCAGCACCAAAGTACAAATGAGCCCTTTGTTTCCTGCAGTCTGCAACACTGGCAATGCTTTCTGCATCTGGCATCATTTTTAGCCACAATTTGGGGAAATTTCCTTGTTCATGAAAAATTTAGCAACTCTAAAAGCATCCATGTCCACTGCCAGATTTCATATATTCGACAAATATAAAAATTGCAGGGTAGAAAGAAAAACCCTTGAACCACACTGAGAGACATGAGGAAGGTGCATCTTTTTCTGCTGGGCAGATCATCTCTGATCAAAAGAGAGCACAGCTATGGAGAAACTGCATAAATGTAGATAATAGGAAATTCAGGTAAAAGGTAGTTCTGAAAATCTCACCTATACATTAGTTCTTCTTTAACATCTGTCTGTGACTTTCAAAGATTCAAATAAAATCTTGATGTTTACCATGCTGAACAAGAACAGTAGACTTTCCAGGTATCAAGATGTCAACATCTACTGCCATCAATAAATCAATATTGAATTTCTACTGTACACAACTAAAATGTGATTTTCTATAGTTACTAATGATGAAATTCATCTCACCACGCTTCACTGATTGAAAATCAATGTCCAGTCCAAGCTTCCACTATGGTTAGGAGTGAGATAAGTACCTCCAGAGGATGATCATTCTCCTCCCCTTACATTTGAAATAGAATTCCATATATCACATTGACTTCGTGTAGGTCTCTGGGTATCTAGTTACAAAATTCCTAGAATCTTTTTCTTAGGCAGAAATTATGAGATTATTGAAAAGCATGTTCATATATTAGTAGTTTGGAGGTTTTTTGCCAAAAATTACTGCCTAATCGTGTGGTAGAATTATATGTATTTTTATTATACATGTATCTTATACAGTTTATATTAAATTTATACAACACCCTTAAGGTCCAAATGCTTAGCAAGATAACTTAAATTTGCATTCTGATCATCTGGAGTATCAGATCACCCCCTGGTTTTTGGTTTTTAGGGACTGAGCCTTCTGAGCTGCTTGGCATTTTTATCTCCTTGAGTTCAATTACATTGGAAACCATTACCAAAGAGATGTGTCTATTTAGTCTAAATGCAATCAGGCTGTAGTTTAGCAAACCTCTCCACTACCCTCTTTCAGTTTAAAGCCACCACCCCTCATGAAAAGCCCCTCTCCAGCCGTCTTGTAGCTGGCTGCTCTGTATCAAACCATTTTCCCTCAAATACTGTCTCTGGTCCTGATGAATGTCAGCATAGCTTGTTGCATTACACTGGGGGAGTTCATTTGTCTTCCTAAGTTACAGATGAAAGGATATTACCTAATTTAGCTGGGCCCTTATCCAATGATGGCCCTGAAGATCAATAGAGAAGTTTCAGAATTGCAGTAAATGGTAATAAGGATAGAATGTATCTTGCAGAGTATAGAACATACAGACTCTGGGGAAATTATGCTACTCAGTGGCTTAATGATGCATTGTGTCAACATGTGCTTTCTCTTATGAAATTTAGACTAATTTTTCCAGATTACTATTTTAATATTTTGTCCCTCTCTAGGCATAAGCATGGGCATTCAACTGACTTTCACTATTTAATTCACTATTTAATGTATCTCTTTCCTAGTAGTTCTTGCTCAACTAAATCCTGTGTTTATATATTTTTCTTCACATGAGAATTTCTGTGTGCTGTTTTCCCTTTTCTAGTCCTCTGATATTTTCAAAGTATGCAGTCCACCTGTAAATCTACCTATAGATACTTCTCCTAATGAAGTTTAATATCCTGTCTGGACTGATATTTTGTATAATGCAAACATTAAATTGATTTCTCCTGGCTGACACACATTTTTCTTTCTGACTGGTCATATCAACATAAAACAGGTTTTCATATCCTTCTTTCATCATGCAGTACTCTCCCCTTATCTACATTTCACCTGCCATCATGTGGCCCAAGTTATCAGCTACAGATATAGCATGTCATTTCATTGTGGTAGTATGAGGTATGTCTGAATTTAAGGCTACATAAGATGGGCTTTTTCCCTTCCTAATTTTTCCTATCCATAATGAAAAATATTTAATATACTTGGAGAAAAAAATGCAGGCTTGAAGGCAAGACCCTTTTTGAGACTCGATAGTTGACATCATTTTCTTAGCTTGCCAATGAACTTTCTTTCGACAATTTCATTAGACTCCTATATAGCATACAACTAAATTTCATCCATCAATGCTGTAAGATAAGAACAGAAAATACAAATGCATAATAAAAGCAATTAGCCAGTGGGAATAGGGGTCACCGGTATTAGCAGAGCTATTCACAAAGAGCTATTAGTTTGGGAAACTATTGAGAGCTGAATCTCATTTCTTCAGTACTTATTACTTTCTATTAATTGAAGAGGAATCCACATTCCTGAAATTACCATTACTAGCCCTTGTTCTCATGGGGGACTTTGAATTACCAGATGTCTGCTGGAAAGATAATACAGCAGATAAAAACAGTCTAGGAGGTTCCTGGCGAGTCTGGAGGGTGACTTCCAGCCACAGCTGGTGAGGGAGCCAACAAAGGAAAGTGACCCACTGGGTCTGTTGTTTGTGGACAGAGAGGGACAGGTGGGTGATGTGACGGTCAGAGACAGTCTTGGGCACAGCCATCAGAAAATCAGACTCATTCATGGAGAAGGAAAGGGGTCAGCAAAACTGTGCCTTGGATATCCATAGGGTAGATATTGCCCTCTTAAGGAGCCTGGTGGAGCCCCTGGGAAGAAAGTCCTGAGCGCTAAAGGAGTCCAGGAAGATGGGACATTCTTCAAGAGGGAAATCTTTAAGGCACAGGAGCAGGCTGACCCCATGTGCCAAGTTGTGGAGAAAGAGACTCTCAGCTGAGCCCATCATGCACAGGGATGGCAATGCACTGGGGATCTGTCTGCATGACTTATTTGTCCTCCCTTACAGGCCTCCAGCACCAAAAACAACTGTGCACTGAGCTGCACACATCAAGCAAGATACTGTATTTATGACAATGCTCTTCTTTTCCCTGTTGTTAAAAGTGGTCAGATTTAGCATAGCAATTTACACTGCTGAATTCTATTATCTCAGTATTTTTTATATTTTTGACAAAACTTGGAAAATAAATTCATCTGCCTAATGCCAGTATTTGTTGAGGAAGTATAACAACATTTTAATGCTGATTTTAAATTCCTTATATTTGAATTAGCTGCTTATATTTCACAGTGGCATCATTTAATTAAAATTTGGCTTTCAGCAACCACTGGGACATTTCCCCACAAGTTCTTACCCACAGGGCTATAAGCCAGCTTACAGATTTTTTCAAGTTTCTAGCCAAGGATGTGATTCTTTTTTGGGAACATCATGAGGGTAGTACTCTTCCATCATCCTTCATAGCTTCAGGGGTCCAGCTAACCACAGTATTTAACATATTTCTTGCTACAACTTGCCAGAGATTGTGAAGCATTTCCTGGCAGTTGCCAAGCTGGGGTTTCATAGTCATCAGTGACTTTTTATAATGTTTAAGATGTAAAAGGTCCTGTGATCATCTAATCACTTTCAGATATATAAATGCCTTGTGATTTACCAAGATCTAATTGCATTTTCATTACAGCAGCTGGAGTTGTACTAAAACTTATCCTTGAGATGTCTTGGTATAAAGACCTTCAGTTCTGATGTACTTGTATTCTTTGATTGGTTCCAGTTGCTAATTATCCTGCTCTTTATTCTCTGTACTGTCATAGATCGGCATCCATCATCTATGGATGAACGTATTATGTCTCCAACTCCAACATCTGTAGCTGCAAATAAAGATTCTCTCACATCTGCAGAAGTAATCAAGGACACCAGGAGAAGTTTTATTGACACTTTGAATAGCAGACTGTTGTTCTGGCATTTAAAATACATTACTGGCATTCCAGAAATCTCTGATTAGCCTCATATTAATTATATTCAGTCTCCATTTAGTGGAGCATAAAAATAGTGTATTAACACATAGTTAAAATTTACAAACACCTATTCCAGATATGAGGAACAGATAAAATCTTAAATTTAAGGTCTTCGTTGTTTCTGAAGCATTTAAATGCTTTGGATGGATGAAAGATAAATGAATATAAATGTGAACGTAAAACAAGAAAGTAATAAGAATGTCTGTATAAGGAACTTTTTTTCTCACTCCCACAGTACCAGGATCACAACTGAAGCACTGTTCAGGCTGGTTTCAAGTGAATTTATTAGGGAAATCTGCTACAAGTTTTGGCACATAGTTCTTGAAGTATCTGAAGGAAGTCTTAAGATTGTGCAACAGCTAGAAAACATTTCATACATTGATAGAACAAAGTAATTAGTGAATCAGTTTTTCCAGATTACCATGTATGTTTTTTTAACCATGAAAAAAATTAAGGATGGTGCTGCAGTCTGGAAAAAACCTTGCTGGTCATTGACAGTTCATAGCTGTTTGGGAACAAACCCTTTACAACAAAAGTTGTTTGTGCTGGACACAGTGGAGCATCCTGATCTAGGGCTCTGGCTGCTCCAGTGACACCTGGGAGGCTGCAGGAGAAAGGGAAGAGGTTAAAAAAGGCATGGATAAACAGACAGGTACTGATCTTGTATTATGTTGAGCCTATGCTTGTAGATCCTAAACAGATTTTAGCAGGACCTCAACTCAAGAAAATACTATGTAAAACAATAACAAAGGTAAAATTGCAGAAATGCTCCCACATTCAGCTAAAAGGGACCAAGGAATAGAACCAACAATTATAACTTGTCTTCTCTGTCAAAAACATGTTGGGGCCATCCACAGCCCTCTCCATCATGATCGTGGGGCCTGCATTCAGACACAGAGGATTACATAAACATTTAGTCTCTGAATAAGGGCAATTTTCTATAGCTGCTCCGTGCCTTTGCTCTCTGTGAGTCATGTTTAGGGGGGGAGATCAAGCACATTGTTTGACAACAAGCTTCTGAAGACAGCAGTTCTTTCATGTCAGCTATACCCTGTTAGATCAGTAGATCTGACTAATATATTGTGGTCATTTAATAACACTAAAGGTTTTTCAGTCAGTTCAAAAAGAACAGGGTGATATCTTTTCCTTCTAAATTCTAAGAGGGAGTCCTAGAATTTGAATTATTTCTTAAAAAACATGAGTTTGTATTTTAAAACTGAAGGAATAAAAACAACTCATACTTCAAAAGGGTCTTTTGTAACTCCCTGGAAAGGGAATGTTACAAACAAAAGGCAAACAAAGTATCCTCAGATATCTCAACTTACTCTCCGACAAAAGAGAAAAACAATTTCAGAAAGGCATGGACTTACATAAAACAGATTTAAAAGTCTCTCTTTACTTTTCCAGGCCATCCTGTCATTACCTACACAGGAATAAGGAACTGTGGCACACACTGAGCTTTCACAAATATGAAAGCTCAGCAAACAATTATTCTTCCTTCTGTTTGTCCTACTCTTTGTTACCTAATAAATCTGATTATTTCCCCAACATCCTCAACATGACCATTTGAAAATTGTCTTTGCTAGTCACAGCCTTTGTTAGCTAGAACTGTTCTATCCCACTTAGACCAACTTGCTCCTTACAGATCTCTGTGAGACACTTTTTTAATTTACCTTTTTCAAGCTGACTTTCTTTCTGCCAAACTTCTGCTGTATCTTGTTTCTTCTTTTTGATTTTTTCTTGTCATAAGATTTAATATTTTTCTGATTTTCTGCTCTATGTTCACCTATCGTCATTCTTTCTGATGGTCATTATTCTGTCACTTTTCTTTTTCATTTGGTGATTTTTTTCATATCCCAGAGAAACTTTTATTCATTCATTTTCCATTTATTTTAAATCTTTTCTTCTATTTCCTCTCCATGACTCAGCCTGTGTCTCCCATACTTTGTGCTTTTATTGTATTTGCAGCTATTTTTCGCTTGTTCAGCATCAACTACTGGAACTTTCAAAGGGCATGAATACATAGAGACAGCTTCTGTACTGATTGAGATTATGTCAGCAATATGTCAGCAGTGTAGCTTCTGAAAGCACATTTCATTCCACTGACTTGCTAGCAATTAGGAATCACAAAACAAATTGTTCTGTTGTATCTGGAAGATACAGCTCTTGTAATGTGTCTCCTGCAATTTGTTTCAACTGTATTCCACTTAGATCCTGCAATTATATGGAAAATTGTTGTAGCTGTTCCAAACAAACACACTGCATGATCCTGCAAGAAGCAATTTAATGGCAACCAGTAATCATGAAATCGCCACTTTAAATTAATTAGTAAGTCAATATCACTGCAGTTTGCAAAGCAATCCTTTTTACTTTCAGTTTTGGAAATGTCTTTCATTCTTGAAGCAAATACAGGTTAGTTTCAAAGTCCAGTGTCAGCATTGCAAGAGTAGCTACTCTGTGATTTTAGAGTAATACTGCTTTAATCTCAGGGGTAAGAAAACCAAGAATATTAACTCTTCATTGTTTTTCTCTATTGTGATTATCATCCAATAGAGGATAGATGTCCTCTTTCTCTGTTCTACTCAACCTCTTTGATCTCAGTAGGGTTTCTTCCAGCTCTAACAATCCCATCCTACAGCACTGAGTTCAGCTTTCTGACTATCACCGTGATATATGGCACTATATCTGTGAGACAGAAACGTTTCATGGCAATTCAAGACTGAATACTTGAGCCTTAGTATTAGGAAATTAAAAGAATATTCTGTCCCAGAATTTCAAGAAAGGATCACAGCCATTGGTCTGATTTATAAGATAATTGAATGGTGCTACCCAATCCAATTTCCCATGTAATACTTTACTAAAGTTTATTCATAGATTGTTGCCTTTGGGGCCAGTATTAGATCTTGTAGTCTGATTTTTCTTATAGCACAGGCTATTAAACTTTACATGGTACTTTTGTAGAGGCCAGTAACTCCTAAAGACAATTTCCATCATGACCTCCAAGAGATATCCTTGATTTCATAAAATCCACTGATTTTATAATATGCACAGCCTCAGGAGGGATATGGGAAACAACAACCTTTTGGGACATTTGTTTTTGTTGTTGCTTATCAGCCTTGCTGTTAAAGAGTAACAAAATAAAAATGTGTCAATTTATATTTTTAATATTTTCACCCATTTTAATAACCAAGCTGAGGTTCTTGTTTTGCTTGGTATCACTGAGAAGCCTTTGTTATTTTTTAGGTTTTTCCTTTAAAAGTGCTTATATCCTCTTATAAAGATGCCTTCTATTTAATAAGTTAAAGAATTCCAACTTTTTTTCAGCATCTTAGGGTGTATTGGGCTATTGGATGGGCAATTACTGATGAACTGCATTCATTTAACACTGTCCACAAGTTAACAGTCAGGTTGTAAAACTCTGCCAGGTGTTGTGTGCCTTCATTCAGTGCTCATCTCAGTGTTTAATTCACAAAGGCTTCTGGACATACTCTTCATGTCCTCTGTGTTGCTGCAGGGTAAGACAATCTCTTAATTGTCAAACACTGAGGTGTCACAGTGGTTAATATGTTCCTGAGAAATGTGAGAGTAGCAAAAGAAAATACCTGGCCTTCATCCTATATAGGTCAAGAATATATAACACACATGAATATAAAAATAAATATAAGTATATGTGTGTGTGATTGTGTGTGTGTGTACATATATATATATATATATGTATATAAATCTCATTTGAAGGCACCATTATAAAATCTTGTATAAGAGTTTACATAAATATAGAGAGAGCTCTTTTGAAGGTACCAAAAAACTGACAAAACTACAGTATTGAAGGAGTGGTGTTCAGGGACAGTGATGAATTAGCTATGCAACACAGATGTCTGCTGCATTAAAACATTTTCCTTAACCTTGGAGTAATTGTTGTCATTCTTCTCTGGCCCTCTCTGTACTTTCAGCCATGTTTGTTTAAAGTGTTGGTATTACAGCTGCATATCTGAGGGATTTTATGTAGAGAGGTCAAATCATATCCATACTCCCTGCTTACAGTTCTGGGTTTATGCACCATAAACCCTTTATTATAGCACATCACACCGAGAGACCATGCTACCTCTCCACCAAACCTCCCACTGTTTCCCAGGAGACAGACTCTATCCTCCTCAGTAAGATCTTATTCCTTGCCCGATGTCCTTCCAGAAGTTTATGTTAAAGTAAAATATGTTTCATTGAGCTCAGCTTTCTCAGAACCCTCTGTTTGGGTGACTTGTTTTTCCCATTGTTCACCACTTTGGACCATTCACAAGGGCTAACACCACTGATACTATTTTTCACTTATTTCTGCTAATCAACTGAAAATTATGAAGAACACAAAGATGATAAAAATGAAGCTGATTTAGAACTAGGAGTAATCAACAGAAAACCTTCCTAAAAATGTCACGATCAGTAATGACTCCCTGCTGACAAGTACTCTTTCAATCCTATGAACCAGTTCTTAATCCATTTAAAACATAATTTTATTGATACTGCATAGTCCTAATTTTCTTATCAACATGTCATTTGTATTAAATCAAATGCTTTACAGAAGTTCATTATGTACTTACTTCTATCAAGTATAATTGTAAAAAAAGAAATCAAATATATCTGACAAAGCCTATTTTTCATATATTTACCAAGCTTAATTATAAACCCTTCTCTTTTAACTTTTTACCAACAGAATCTTTATAATTTTTTCACTATTTTTCTAAGAACTGATGTTATCTATCAAGGCTCCTGTTACCTTCTCTTCCCTTTGAACATTTGAACTCATAAAATATGAGTATGTTTTTGATCTTCAGAATCACCTACATGCAAATACTTATTCAAAACTGACATTTTCAGGAGGCAATCCTAAAACTCACTGCTTTTAGGAGTCCAGGTGTCGGGTTTGCCAGTGTGAGATTCTTTTGCTCAAGCATTTATTCAACATCCACATTTGCTACTAATAGGTTGATTCATCTCACCTAAATGTATCTAAAATTAGCTGAGTTGCCTGGAATTCCCACAATAGAGAAATAAAAATAAGATGCCCCATAGAGCCATTTGATTCCAATTATCCTGAGGAGAATCAAATAAATTTAAACATGTACCAGTTACATGTCTGTAAATACACAGATATTAATAGCACTTGGCTAAAATACACACTTATATTCTCTCACACTGTTCCACATGAAGGGAGTTTTCAGGGACTCTAAAATGGGAATGTGTTCGTGATCAAACAAACAATTTTTATGCCTTTAGGGACTATTATCTTGATGCCTGCTAAAGAAAAACAGACAGTGGGGTTCTAATCAAAAGACAAAGAATGCTTTCCACGGGCAGTTAGGAAATGCAAAACATATTTCTGAAGGCATAGACAGTAATGAGAACCAAGTTAAGGGTATCCAGAGAGCTTGTTGGATGAGCAGTTTGGGTGTTGCAGTGAGAAAACAGGATCCAAGCCCAAGAGCAGTTTGGAATGTGATACAATCATAGAAGGATTAAGGACAGCAGCTATTTTAAGGAGTTTCCAGGAAAAGGACAATATGGAACAGGGTGAACACTTCCCAGAAAGGGGAGTGAGTTAAGCCAAAAATTAAGTGAGAACCAGGCTGCTGTTTGGATTAGACTATGAAATAAAAAGGAACATCAAAAACATTTAATCCAATAAAACCAACAACAAAAAAAAATCACTTCAATAGCAGACATGGTGGAAATCATGGTCAAAACAGAATTAGATGGCACTGAGTTTAGAGCATAGCAAAGGAATTAAAGATCTCAGTAGGAAGACTAATGTGGTGTTACATGCACTCACACCAGTGATTACTGACCACCTGAGTCTTGCCTTTAACATTCAAAATTAATTGGATTTCATATGATACCTTTGTTAACATTAGTATAGTTATGACACTTCTTGTAGATTTCAAACCCTTAAGGATATTTCCATAGGAGATTGGAGATCACATACAAAAATATATCCGTGTGATAACATTTCATTCTTCAAACTCTGAAACAAACCATTTAGAGCTTGTTAGTTAGGTTGAAATTTTGCAAAGTTTCATCTCAGACTGGCATTCAGCAAACCAATCCTCTTAAGAGTCAAAAGTCTTACGCTGTTTTCAGTTCTCTTCAAATTAAAATCTCCAGGAACTTATACCAACTAAACTACAGTGGAGAGTACAGTGATGAGTCCAGATCCCAATTTTCATCACTGCCTTTTAGTAATTTTCTAAGTTTCCTTACTTGTCCTGCAGAAATATTTCACTTGTCTATGTGGGATTTATTTTTGCTTGGTTGAGAAGATTGTGCACAACTCTTTCATTATTTGCTCTTGGCATGGTTTCCTTGGGAATGCTGCATTGATAAAATGCCACACTATATAACTGCATCACAGCTAACTGTGTGACAGCTTCCATCCACTTTGTAAATAGATGAAAAGTAACCAAACAGTGCTGGTTTTCACAAGTGGAGACCCATAGGGATCCTACAGAGATAGGCTGTACCCTGGCCCAAAACCCTCCCACACACTGCAGCTGGATTTGGGGTATTAGAGTATTCACAGCTTGTCCTGCCAGTCAGCTGTGCACCCATTGCTGTGTCACAGAATCACAGATTCGTTAGGGTTGGAAGGGACCTCTGGGGATCACTGAGTCCAACCTCCCTGCCAAGCCTGGGTCACCTGGAGCAGTGACACAGGAACACCTCCAGGAGGGGCTGGAACATCTGCAGAGAGGGAGACTCCACAACCTCCCTGAGCACCTGTAATCCTTCCTGTGATCAGCCAGCATCACACAGTACTCACTCCATCGAATGTTTCGCTTTCCCAAAATAAAATTCTCCATGAAAAATTAGGTCAGACTTCCCTGTACCAGTGCTGGACCTGCCCATGCTCACAGAGTATCTCCATCTGCTCACCTTGTTTCCTTTTATTGGGCAAGTGCCAGCTACGGTTGGAATGGAAGTCCCCAGAAGCCCAACTTTCCAAAGGCAATATGGAAAGTCAGAAGGTCTTTTAAATCTGGGATAGAGTTACATATGGTTCAAATTAACTCAAGTAACTGTTCCATTAAACTTCCTAATTATTCAACTGGAATGTGTGCTGAGCAAAGCCTGCTTAAGCAATGGATTGAGAAATATTTGAAAGTGAAAGGAAGATGTAGAATTTTAAATACTTTATTAGGAAATTTAGATGTAGTGAAAGGAACACTGAATACTGTAGACCTTGAATCCATTTGGGATAAATTATCACTGATGGGCAATGATGTGATTAAGGCCTTCCTACAGTTTTCAGTATGTAACCAGGGTGGATTATTGCTCCTTGAAAATGCTGAGTTCTCATTAGCTTCAAATGCTAGAATAATTGCAGTTTAATCTGATTGCAATTTTATCAGGTCCATGTAGTTTGCTGATATTAAAATATACTCTCACTGCAGAGATTAATAGAAGGAAAGTCAAGCTAATTAACTGTAGAAAGGTCCACCATCTTTACCATATGTTAGAAGACTGCAAACCAGTAGCTTTATTTAGTTACTGTGTGGAGCTGTATCACAGATCTGTGAAAGGACAATGCATGAACTGATGACCCTTGAACTGGTAAAATCCATTCCTAATGGAAACCCAGCATTCCTCAAGAAGAAGCTGCCTGTGTAGTTTCAGAGAGTTATTAGGATGCATTCTAGCTGCAGAAAAATGGAATGAAATACTCAGAATTATTCTGATCTAAAACTCAGCTGGCTGCACCCAAAACTAAAATCATTTATCATGGTGTTGTAGTGGGTTGAATCTGAGTTGATAGGCAGATTTTTAGACCAATAATGCTTCTCACAATTTACACATTTAAACCGCACAGAAAGGCGGGAGTTCCTCTGGTTCCAGCCCGCCTGAGGGAGGTGGGGCAGCCTCGGAGCCTCCGGGCCCCGCTGGGCTGAGGCGTCACCGGGCTGGGTCGGGTCGGGCCAAAGCCTCGGCCCCCTTCTCCTCTTCCTGATGCCGCAGCACGGACCCTGGGTCACTAGGGAAGGAGCCATCCCAGAGCCCAGGTGGCTAAACCCAGCCATGGACTGCTAAACTCAGCCATGGACTGCCAGACAGCTGGACCCAGCCATGGACTGCTAAACCCAGCCATGGACTGCTAAACCCAGCCATAGACTGCCAGACAGCTGGACCCAGCCATGGACTGGCACGCAGCTAAAATCTTTCCAGAGCGGCTTCTTGAGTCCCGCAGGCACCCCCCCTGCCCCGTTCTCCACATGGAGCTGGTGGGAGCCAGCGGGAACCTCCTTTCTGCAGCCAGCAGCACAAAAAGAGCGAGGCTTTCTTCACCATAAAGCCTGAACAAGAACATTCTTCAACATCGATGTTTCGGAGTCAGAGAGAGTGAGCCATGTGAGACGGAGCTGAAATGGCGGTGGAGAAAAGGGGCGGTGCCGCATTCCTCGCACAGAGCTTAAAAATACTTCTGGCATGTGGTGGTAAGAAACTGTAATATCTCAAACTGTTTGTCTCTTCAATCCATTTGAAGTACATGGAGGGATGGAAGATTCACATGTAGCCTATGAAGATTGTGAAGAGTGCCTATGCCAGGATATATAGAAACAGTGAGAGGCTTTTAAGGATTTATAGCAGAAAAAGCCTTTGTGTTCAGGCCAAAGTGACCCATCCTTAAAAAGATTGAAAACCCCATGTCATGGCCCAGGTGTGGCAGTGTGAAAAAAAAAACTGATATTTTTTTTTCATAGAAGAGACGTATTACACCACAGCAGATTGTTTCTTTCCAGGCGGGTCTGTTGTTGGGGGCAGTTTGAGAAACCACGTGAAGCAAGAAGAAGAAACCCTTTTTTCCTTAAGCATAAGAAAGAGACTTTTCAAGAACTGTAACACTGACTAGAATCCTATGTTGTGTTATCTTTTGTGCTAGTTAAAAGGAAGAGTAAAGTGCTGAGAAGAAGGAAGCAGGGTGGAGAGTGTGTGTGTTTTAATTTCTTGTTATATCTTTTAACTTTTAATTCTGTTAGTAATAAAACTTTCTCCTTGTACTGCAACCGTTTAAGTTTGAACCTGTTTTTTGCCTCACAGCTATCTAGTTTTCCTCAATATTTTCTTATTTTGTTTTCCTTATAAAATAACTTATATTTTAGATGCTTGATGCTTAGTTGTGTCAAACCACAACAGGTGTCTATAGAGTAAGACTGCATTTTAAAATTAAAACCCACATTTTGCAATGATATTGTGGTCATTACTCACCAGGTTTTAGGTGTACAACCAAACATCATTCTCCAGTCAGAATGACTGAAAACAAGTCCTCCCCAGTACATGACTAGTACTGTTGTAACTGGGGGGAAAAAAAAGGAGCTTAATGTCAAAAGTTATGGAAGAAATGTTTCTTATTATGAATCCATAGTAAACCAATCAGTGACATTGTCTCAACAAACCAAGGAGAAAACTGAATATAATCAACAAGAAATTACAATATGGGCATCAGAGATTAAGAGAGTATTTACTGTCTCAGTGGGACTAGCTGTTCTACAGTCCTACAACATCTAGTTTGTTATGTGTCCAATTCCACCCAGTGTTGAACTATTAGAAAGGCAGGTTATGGTATAACATGCTACAGTGGTAATTCATTACATGTGTTTTCTCAGGGTTATTTTCAAAAAAGCAGTTAAAAATCAATGCATTATGAAGCAACCCCCAAATGTTTCCTCAGAAGGCCAGTGATTATGGACAGACTGGGGACTGAATGGTCTGACCAGCTGCACTTTTAGGGAAATTGTGACTTGAACAGGTCATCACGAAGGAAAGAATTATTGTAGTCCAAAGAGAAGCAAAAAAATTAGAGCACATGCCAGTAGCATTTTGGTAAGCACACATATTAATAACACATGGGTGACAAAGCATCAAAGGGAGTTTTCAGGACTCCAAAACCAAAAATGCATACGTGACCGAGTCACTGACCCTGGAATAAATGCTGAGGCTATCACAAAGCCACACCTGGAAAACTGCCAGAATATTTTAAAGAATGATAAACTCTGCCTGAACAGACAATGGTTATGCTGTCACACACTATTATTTTGATAGCTGCTAAAAAAGGGCACCTTCAATGCATGACCAAATCATTCCTTCTGTAAGTGGGGATCATGAATTTAGCCATGAACAGAACCTGTTGAAGCTGTCCCTAACCAGCTGCTTGGGTGGAGCTGTGGAAGATGGTGTCCACTAGTGTGGCATCAAGGGCTACCAGCTGTGTGTGTAATTTTATTGTCATTACAGGGTAACTTAACATACACACCTGGCCTGGTTCCTCATCCAAGCCTGCTGGTTATTTGGGTGCTGCAGTCCCCCATACAGAGTGGAATAAAATCCCCTCTGGAGTACCTGCCCTTGACTGGAGAGAATCATAGGATCCTTTATGTTGGAAAAGACCTCTAAGATTGAGTTCAGCTGTTAATCACCACTAAACCATATCCCCAAGTGCCACAGCCATGCACTGTTTGAACACTTCCAGGGATGGTAACTCCACCACTTCCCTGGGCAGCCTATTCTGATGTCTGACCACCTTTTCAGTAAAGAAATTTTTCCTAGTATTTGTTTTCTGGGGAGAAGAGACCAACCCCCACCTTACTACAGCCTTCTATCAGGTGGTTGTAAAGAGTGATAAGGTGCAGCCAAATAGCACAGTCTGGATCACTGGACTCAAACTGGAGTTAGTGGGATTCCTTTCACTCAAGCAGACTGGAAAGCACTTTTCCATCCTCATGTGTTATGATTAGATTCCTCTTTCCTTGCAAAAAAAAGACAAAGCCATTTATTGAATTAACAGTTTTTCCTGTTGCTCTTCAAAAATTTCCATCTCCTTGTGGTAACAGATACCAGTTACATTTTATATTCTCCTTAATACCCTTGAGAAGGTGTTATTTTTGTCTTCAGAACCTCCAGTCTCTTTTGTTCTAACTTTATCTCTCCTTATTGACATTCTTTTTTTTGTCCTTGTTTGTAATTCATACTCACTTATATTGGCATTTTAGTTTTTTCCTTCCTTTAATTTCTTTCTCAAATTTTCCTTTAACTTTTTCCTTCACTAGGTCCTGAACAAAAATTAACTACCAAACAACACTTACTTAACTTCTTACTTGACTGTGGCATCGATCTGGTAATGAGTTTATTTCACAAACATAAAGGTTATTTTTTGTCTTAATGTAGTTTCTTTCAGAAAGTGTCTACTTTGGAAATTAATCTGCTATTTGAAGCCTATATAAATATATACACTGAATATATAATGCAGAATGAAACTACCAATGGTTGTTCATGATGAGTATAACCCTGCTGGTCCTAAGGTAACTATCAGCTTCAAGCCCAGAGGTTTTTAATTTACTTCTAAGTGCCACATAAGTTCAAAATAGAGGTGTGATTAAGAAATTAGGTAACTCACCCTGAGGATATTGGATCAGATACTGGATTTCACTTACATCATAGCTAAAATTAGCTACTGCCTGTAAACAGGCAGCAGGTAGGGGGGATCAACTCCCACCACAGCCAGGTGAAGCTTTCTCAGACAAACTGACTGCGGGATACCACAATTGCTGTGAGACATCCCCCAAAATGAAGGAAATCTCAGCCAGAGAAGCAGCTGCCTTACTTGCAGGACAAGGAAAAGCTGCCCAGAATAATATCACAGTCAGTGAAAAAGTGCTTCACACTCCTGACTGGCCTTGTGCCTTTAGATCTGAAGTGAGCAGGAAAAAGAAACAAGTGTTTTTAGCATAACCTTCATTCCAAAGGTGTTCCTTTGAGTTTTGTGGGGAGGATATAAAAGGCAGTCATCTCAGAGAGATCAAAGGCCTACAAATATAAATCCTAGAGGGTACCAGTTTGGATATACTCAAATGAGACAGAAGTCACTAGCTAAATAATTTAACAGTATGAGTAATGTTTTGACTTTGTGCTGCCACTTTTTATGGCATCTAAATCAATTTATTTCTCTAAATAGATCCTGGTGCTTTGCTGCAGTAACTGGAAATTACATTTGCCTCTTCCATTCTGTCAGGAAAAAATAAAATTAGCTGTACCACTTCATTATAAGTTTTAGCAAATTACATAATTAAGAAAGAATAAATTATTTGAATCTATGAAAGGGACAAAGGTATGCTCATTTCTCTACGGCATTCCAGAAACATTCTGCAACTTCTAAATAATGTAGGTTATTCCTTTTTTCCTGGAGTCCTAAATATGGCTTTTATAATTCATAGAATAATAAATAAAGAAATAATAAGTGAGCAGTAAATCCCATCACTGAAATCTGTTGTCCACAATGACTGTTTTCACAGAACACCTAGAATGTGGGTTTTGCATCAGAAAGTTATATTGTCATTGTACATAAAATGGGACTTTATTCTCCTTCCTACAGAAGTCTGTAGGACTCCTCCACATCAGTACCACAGAGGGTTTTCTGAAGAGCTGCAGGCAGGCCTGCCAAAGCACTTTACAATAACATCTGTCTCAAAACTCTCTTCGTTTCTGGCAGAGGCAATTTTCCTCAGAGAAGAGTTGGCAGACTACAGTATGTGCACATACTTCAACTCCTCCAGAGCAAATCCTTAAGCTATCAACAAAGATGGGCTTGAGCCACAGTGCCAGGCTGCTGGGGGATGGAGCTAAAGAGCTCTCACATCTGCCGCCTTTGCAACAGGGTGGCAACCTCAGGCAGGCTGAGAGAGCCCGTGTGTGGTATCAGCAGTACCTGCCCAAGCCAGATACTGCCCATATCCCTCCTGAGGCTGTGCATTACATCCTTGCAGTTACAGCACAATTGCTTGGATGAGGACACAAGTCCCCAAGTGCACAGAAAGGCACATGGAGCTACTGGGTCT
This sequence comes from Lanius collurio, assembly GCA_020086605.1. Classification (NCBI taxonomy): domain Eukaryota; kingdom Metazoa; phylum Chordata; class Aves; order Passeriformes; family Laniidae; genus Lanius; species Lanius collurio. The sequence goes on from JACBWW010000007.1 coordinate 34,829,451, forward strand.
AAAGGCAATTTGCCTTTGATGAGAAGGGAGAGATCCTGCTGGAGGCTGTCAGAGGGAATTGTAAGGCCCCAAGCAATGCTGGCTGAGGCTGCTGTGGTTTCACTGCTGATGTGTGTATGCTGCTGCCACATCCCTGAGCCAGTGCAGGCTCCCTGTGCACACCTTTGCAGAGCAGCTGTACAGCATCAGTGCAACAGCTGATGGTCCTGCAACAGCCTTCAAAACTGCCAGACAGCTGGAAAAGCAACTGACAGGAAAATAAAGGAAAATACATCCTTTATCTGCTTTTAGGTGACAGAGTCCAAAAGGAAACTGAAAGGATTCCTAAGACCTTTCAGGGACTTGGAACTCAATAAGGCAGCTATGAAATTCTTCCTTCTTGTATCCCAAGAGTGAAGAGGTCAGTACTGTGATCCACATGCACTGACTCTGCTGGTATAGAAAAGATACAGAGGGATCTCTTTTCTATGAAAGTCCTCCAGTACACAGCTGATGAAGAATCCCATTTAAAAGTCTGATGGCAACTCAGGAAGTGTGGAGAAAGGAGGAATTGTGTGCCTGTGCCCCTTGGAAGGTACCACTGCTGCCTCCTGGGGAGCAGGATGTCCTGGGGATGTGAGGAACACAACCTGTACAGGAACAGCACTGCTTGTGCAAGAACATCTTGCAAGTATGGGATGACATTTACTCCACAATCATACCTGAAATACACATGCTTTGGGTCTTCCCAAATAAACCAGGATTATTGTGGAGTCATATAGTTGCTAAAATGCACATTCACATTAACTTACTTTAACCAGTATGTGTCCTCATCAACACAGAGAAACCAACATGACACTGGAATCACAAAATGCCTTTTTCCTTGATCAACTCATACCCTTTTACATTTGTTTAAGCAACTTAAGGTTCTTGTATATACAGAGCAGTATTTACTCAATTGGCAAGACTATTTTAGACAGTCTGTGTAAATACACATTTTCACTTGAGGAAGAATGAAACTCTGTAGTAGAGAGTAAAAAATACTATAAATTCTAAAAGAACTTACTTGTCAGCAGTGTGAGTCAAAAAATGTGACTAGTCAGCTTTCAGCATAGCTTCCTAGAACCAGAAAAAAAAGAATGGAAATGCAGAGAACAGCTTGAAACACAGCTGAATCTATTTTAGAATAGGACCCTCATGCAAGACTGAACTCAGAATGTGTTGATGCTACTGGCATTTGACAGAAGATTACAGATTGTTCACACGGAAAATTATGGTAATAAAAGGTAAGCTGTGATTCTAAAGTGCTACAAGACATTAATACAAATTCATATGTGGACATTTTAATCTAATTATAAGAGGCCTTCTTTCCCAGTTTTGGCATTATTCCTTCAGAACTGATTCAGCTGGAGCAGACTCTCATACTGGAATATGCATTTATACAGACAGATTAGTACAGCTATGTTTCTAGGTTAGCTAAAGTATGCTTCTGAAATTTCCAGGAAAAAATTGTTGGCCAGAAAGCAGTTTTAGTTGTTGTTATTAACTTTATTTTTTGTGCTTTAATTGTGAGTACAGAATTAGTATGTTAGATGACATCCACTCACCTCCGTATTTGACTAACTTGTGAGTAGATAAATAGCACTTACTCGTTTTTCTCACATTTCAGTTCAAATCCAAGTAGCAGTATCTCCTCTTAAAAGAACAGGCTTTTAACATCTCTAGGAATAAATTAGTAAAATTAATTGAATTTCAAATAATTTTCTCTGTACAGATATGAAGGTAATTTTTTCCTAGTCACTAATCCTTAGCAAATGGTATGTAAAAATTTAAAGGATACAATTCAAATGGATATTATTCAAATGACAGATGACATATAAAGTACAGTGAGGTAGATAAATGACCTTTGATAGTCTCTCATAAAAGACCAGTGTTCAAAACTGAGATTTCTGTATTCAATCTTGCTCATCCTCTACCACCCTGAGATATAAAATATATATCACTCACCTAGTGAGATAGGTGTAGTTACCTGTATGATACCATTATAAATCTAACAGATAAAAACATAAGCTATTATCATTGTACCACTCCTATTTCATATAAATACCATAAAATTATTATCATAATTCCAAAATAATGTGGAGTTATTTGGGAATTTAAAATCCAACCCTACATCACTGTCATAGCTAAACAGTTTCTACTTCTAACCCAGACTTCTAGCAACTAAGACCTTAATGGGTGTCTTGAAAAACCCAATCTCCTTCAGGTTTCAGTGTATGTATCTACCCTTTGAATAGTGCATTTTTGTCACTGTTATTTAGACTACAATATTGAGGACTGGGGTAGGCAGGAGATAGGCATGTGAAGAGGCTTCCTCAGAAAGAAAACCTTTGTGTGGCCCTGAGGTTGCCCAATTTCCCAGCTCTGTGTGCTTTATCTTCTGATTTGTGAGTTGCATCATCCCAGGAGTTCTGCTTAGTACTCAATTGACTAAAATTCAGCCTTTAATAGAGCTTGGTCTTGATTTTTTAATCACTTTAAAGGTTTGGCTCTGAGGCTTTTAAGCAACATGAGGAGTACCTTGGGACTATGTGAAGGCATTAAACACTGACTTGACATGTGCACAGATGATTAAACCACTGAGAAAGGGAACCTTTGCATGTTGTACAGGCAGGACACAAGCACAGTTTGTAGTGCCCAGGAAATCAAGTTTTAATGAAGACTGCAGTGCACTGCAATGAGCTGCAGCCAGGACTCCAGGGAAGGTTTCTGCAAAGAATATTCCACACCTTTGCTCTGTTGTTTGTGTTCAGTGTGCACAATGATGCTCTTCTTGGAATGTTTATTTTACTTTTCTGCCTTCATCTAACCCTCAGCCCATTCCCTCAGTCCAATGATCTTAAGAGATTTCCCTGAATTAAAAGCAAAGTCTCAAAGGCTAAGGAAGATGATAAATGCCCGCAAGCTCACAGTTCTCCATAGATATTGTGCTAATGATTTCTGTTATCTTGATAAAACATTGCATTAATAAAGCAAAAATAAGGAAAGAGAGAGCATTGGCATTCCAATAAACAGAAATGAAGAATAATTATCACAGTTCAATATGTTAAAGAATTAAATACTGGGATTCCTTTGGAAAACAAAAAGAAAAAGATGTAATGTGAAGAGATAAACAGGTTAGTTCTATTGGGACTGCCTGAGTGAAAGAATAAATGTCAGCATGAATCCTGCATTTAGTTCTGTGCCTGCAAGAACAAGGCCTTTGCTACTGAATTCAATGCCTAATGAGCAAAACTATTATTCCTTCTTCTACGTTAGTTTCCATTTCAACTTTTTTTAAAGATTGTTTATTTCTGACAGCTCAACTCTCCTACAGAGCCTCTAAGACACCCCAATTTGAGCACAGCTATTCTGGCACAGCAGCCTGGTGAAGATGCAGTGTGAATTTATTCAAGAGGGGAGTTTCTGTCAATTTGGGTGTTGTTTTATTTCCCCTTGCAAAGTTAATCAAGACAACAAATGCCCTCTCTTTCAGCACAGCTCCATCAGCAAGGGAGCACCATTATTTTCACACTTGCAGCTGAAATAACTCTGCTGGCAAAACTCCGCAGTGCAGGTCAAATCTGAATAACAGCTGAGGGAGACTACATGACTGATAATAAATAATGCATGCTCTGAAAGGCATTGTAAGTTATTCGGTTTGTTGGATTTAAAGGGACACAGCTGTCCCATGACGGGCTTTCACTCTTCCTGATAACCTGGTTTGCGTGTACTGTGCATAACCATGCCTGGTAGTAACAAAATAGAAACCATTAGAATGAGTTAATACAGCAGCATTCACACAGTGTGCATTTCTGATTGCAGCCAGCTCTCTCAGAGTTGCCAAAGAGAAATCTCACAGCTGTAAGAAAGTTTACTATTCACATTACAAGCCCCGTCTCAGCAGCCTCCCCTGTGTACAAGCTAGGCAGCATTTCTTCAGCTTTATTCCCAGGGGCACCTCTGCACAGATCCTGCAGGCAGACGTGGTCTGGAGAGACTGGAGACAAGCCATCTCCCAGGCAGGAGCTATGCAAAGCTGCTGTCAAGGGGCAAAGCTAATAAACCCTGTGAGAGTATTCCAGCTTGAGCTCAACAACGTGCCAAAACATCAGCTCCCAGTTGGCTTAGGATGTGATGAAAGCGGGTTCACATCTGCCTGTAGAACACTGAAGGGTGTTTAAATCTCTGGAGCACAGCAAAACTGAAACTTTCTCAATACACTTTAAATATTCATGATTTAATGAAAATTAGAAGGTCTGCCATTATCAGCAGGATAATGCTTTGCATATTCAGTGATTCATTGCAATACAAGTAGCTGGAATATTACAGACTGGGCTATATATGTTATTAAAAGATCTCGGGTTATTTATCTTTAGATTATGCAAAATTCAGTTGCTTATGAGGAAATATCCCCATATCTGGCACTTGTATAATGCTATTTATTTGTGAAAATTTCAGCACTGATTGGTTACATATATGTGAAAATACAGCTGGGGAACCACATTGTTTTGCCTGTGTTATAAAACAGTCCTTTCAGCTTTTTCATTGAGCATTTTGTTTTCTCCAGGTTTTAGAGCAGGAGCTTGACCTTTATTTGTGAGTTAATCTTTTTGTCAGGGAAAAGTCTTTTGCAACCTCATGAAAATCTGTTCAACCGTCCAGTGAGGACAAAAAAAAAAAAAAAATCTGATTGCACATACTTGTAAAGCCTCATTATAAAACTAATTACAGCCCATAAAGAATTGAACATTGCTGAATTGCTGTAGTTCTTGCAGCTCCTCAGACTGACCAAACCACACATGGGCTATCTATGGGAGGTTGTATTTCAGTAAGATTTTGAACCTTCTGTTCCTCTTGATTTGTTGTGCAGCCAGGGACTGCAACATAGTGAAGGAAACTCTCCTCTGTACTTGGGAGGGAATTGACCTAATCTAATTTTAGTGATTTAAATCTTAGATTTCTAGGCTACAAAAAAAAAAAAAAAAAAGGCAAAGTTCAGTGTATGAAGAAGCTGATGAGAATTTTAACTTTCTGAAAACCTTCTGGGGATAACTTTCCTCCAATGACTAGGAAGATAACCTACAAATCACAGTTAAACTAGATGCCTAGCTTGTAAACAGCTATGGAAAAGCAAGAAGAATCTCACTTTAGATAAGTTTGTCTTATTTTGTAAATTGAATGGGATGCTGATGTAACTAAATATCTTATAACACAAGTATATTGAGTCCCACTCACGTCTGCTTTCCTGACTTCTGGGACCTTGGCACTGATCTCAGCAGTGTTCCCCTAACTGCTGTTGTGTCACTAATGCAACTCCCACTGCTGAGCACATTTACCTTCTAATGACTACTGTTTGTGATCAGTCACAATGTTTAAGAGTATAAATCCATTAAAGCAAATTTGTTCTCCTTAATAGAGTTCGTTTTAATCTTTCTTGAGTTACAACTACAATGGAATTGGGCAATGCATTACCTCGGCACTTGGAGCTCTGCTATGTCAAAAAAATCCCTTTCCCAGCATGTCACTGCTATCAGTCTTGAAAAACTAAATTCTCAGTCCATCACCAATTATTATTTTGTCCCTCTTGTGAGGTATGTAACATGCTCATTATATGACAGAAACATTCACTCATAGCAACTCTCTGATGTCAGAGATTTTGCTTAACCTCCACAATGCATTTTGTATTTAATGTAATACAGAAAAAAATCAACAAACACTTTATCTATAAGCAACTGCTGTACAAGTTGTAGATGTTTCCCCATGCCAGTGATTTCCTGGAAGTCTAAAACAAGTAAGGAAAAAAGTAGTTTACTCCCATGTAAAAGCCATGGCTATTGGACTGTGTTCAACGCAGCTAAGACAGCTGTGAAAAGATGCCTGCTGACCATCAAAGGAAAGCCCATATCTATTTCTAAAGGCCCTGAGTGCATTAATAAGCCTTCTTGGCACTGCCCAGCACCCTTAGGGCCTCCCTCAACCCTATCCATGGCTCAGACACCCCATTTCAGCCCAGCCTCAGGGTGCCAGTCCCTGCCCCAGTGATGCCACAATTTTGCTGGTCTCCACTGGGAAATTTTGTTGAGCTGAATAAGTTGTTTTTTCAGACCAACAGTTTAACAGAAAAAAAAAATCTAGGTTTTAAATAATAAAAAAATAAAAAGATGCCAAATGGATGGAAAAATGATGGTGCTGATTTGAACCAAATGTTCACGGGTTTGTTTCTTAATTTGTTTTCTTTGGGAAGAAAAAAATCCTAATTTTGCATTCACTAATACTGCTAGGAAGGAACTTAATCTTTCTAAAGGGTTATTAACATTTCTATGTGTGCAGAATAAATATAATATCACAGCCATCAGCCTCATTAGTGAGACATGCTGGGGATAGTATCTTGGCAAACTCATTAGGAATTTCCTGTTGCAATCAAATTTGTCCTGACTTCAGTTGCCAGGGACATTATAATAGGGAGAACAAAACCTTGTAACTGTTCTTCCCCATTTATTGAATTCTGTACTGAATGCACCATCTTTGTTTCACAGAAAACTACCCACAAATGTTAATGGAGTGTAAAAATGTTTATGCTGAAATGAATTTTATTAGTCAATGCTGGACATAGCATTATTTCTTTTTTTGAAGTTGCCATGGTGTAACTCTAAGCGACAAACCAGGGATGCAGGAAGATTTTCTCTGTCCTGTGAAGTGCAGAAAACTCCAGTTCTGTGCTTGAGGAATTCAGGGGCCTTCTGTCAGTAGCACAGCTAACCTCTAAGTTTAAGTAAATTTTGTATTATTGGAGACAAAATACTCCTGAAACCTTTGTGACTTCTATGTCTTGTAAGTTTATTGATGCCAATGCAGAGTTCATTGCCACAAGGTGAAATCACTGCTGCCAGGATGGGCGAGGTCCTGAGGAGCATCAAAGCTGGAGTAAGGTAGGGGAGTGGGAATGATGGACCTAATGGTCAGAACTGGGGAAGGGCTGGAGGAAGGAAGGTAGAGAAGGGAGGCTGAGGTACAAAAAAAAAAGACAAGAGGAGACCTGGAGGAAGGGAGAACTAAAAAAAGGTGAAGGAAGGGACAAAAAAGTGAAGGAAGCTTTCCTCACAGTCACAGCAATTAGATAAGCTTAGCTGTCCAGGGAATCAAACCTCTAATTTAAGTCTCAAAGTTTAAAAGGATTGGTCTTCTGGAATTACCAGATAGGTGTTTTCCTAAGTGTGGTTGTTCTAGAGATTTTAAAGAGGTCAATTTTGAGTCAAAATTTAAGTTCTGTATGTTGTAAGAACAAACATTTTCACACCCTGAGGCCAATAAAATAGAGTAATATTTTTTTGTGGTGCACATCAAAAATCAGTTAAACCCAACAACTTTCTGTCTTTGTGTGCATATGTGTAAAACCCAAAGACAAGAAGAAACAGATCATCTTCCAGAAATTCATATTCATATTGAGTGGCACAAAGTGAACGTAGGGATAAAAAATGTAGTTAACATTTTCCATTGCAATAACTTCAGAAGCCATCTGAAACAAACAAATTTTTTTCTTGAATAATATGAATTTTAATCTGATAGTTTTCAGCACTAATGATTTGCATGACTTGAACTGAAATCATTATTCAAATGCAACTACAATATAAATTCATACAGAGTTCCCAGAAGAAATCAAATACGTTTATATATTATCTAAAGCAGGTAATACAAACATTCTTATGAATTTCAAAAGAGTCAAACCTAAGAAAAAATTCATTGACTTTGCATCAGTATTCAATTGCCAAATAAATTACTTCCTATCTGCATATTTTAAATCTTTCATTTAATAATCATCATATGCTCAAAAGAAATGCAACATAATAGTAATACAAACCATCTTTAACATGAAAATTGAATATGAAAGCAAGAAATGGAATTTATTTTTACAATTGTGGTTTGCTTGATGGACATACAAAATACAGTATTTCAGACAACTGTTTCTTTTCAAGCCAAATATGAATTTGTGCCCCTGCATTGCATTATTGCTGACAAATTTGCTGTACTGTCAAATAAAGGCAACTTATGGAAGTATTCAAATGTCTGCTTACTTGGCCTCCCTTCAGACTTTCAAAATAAATTCTAAATATGAAAGCTGCTGTACACTTTATTGCTCACTCACTATTTCAAATCAGATTTCAAGGACATATTCAGAGCATTCTGTTAGCAAAAATTAGGATAAAAATGTGATCTTCTTTTTTTGCTTTAGTGAATTTGGTAAAGTCTCCTTAGTTATTAAGTCCAGATATAGTAACTGAATGCATAACACCACAAATTTTGTCACTATTTTCCTTGGAGAAACAGCAAATGTTCTCAGTTATCAAATATTTTGGATAAAATACTACTAACTGACTATGAAGAGCATGTAAACACTTCCTTTTTTGTTAAAAAATTTGATATTTTACTAGCCCTGAGTTGGCAAAGGCCACCTGACAGCTGAAATGTAACAGTTGACAACACACATAGTGCTGGAGGGTTGGAAAGCAAAATAAAATGTGTTTGCACAAAATTGCCACTGAATATTTATAAAAACTTGTTTCCCTTGGCACCACAACAGATAAGAAAAGTACTACAGTAAACCACCAAAGTTGCACTGGGGGAATGATGTGTAACAGCAATGGGTTGGGAAAATGCAGCTGCTCCTTTTGAATGCTGCCAGAGGAATTGCTCCAGGTCCACTAAGTCCATTTCTTGGCAGGAAGCTGTACAGGAAACCTCAGAGTTCCCAAACAGAAAATACAAGCAGGAGCTGTTCATAAAGTTTATTGGGTATCTGATTCATCGGGGCTGCACACAACAACAGCTAAAAACTAACGCTACATGGTTTTATCACAGATCTGTTTTTTCCCCAGCCTGCTATGAACACCTCGCTACAAGATGAAGTAGCATTAAAAGAGCGCTGGGGTTGTCTTTAATCACTCTGGAAGTCCTCTCTTCTAACAGGTAAGCAGTCTTATCAGGGATACCTCATAGAATCCTAAAATATCCTGACTTGTAAGGGACCCACAAGTACAATACAGTCCAGCTCCTGGCTCTGCACAGAACAGCCCCAAGAGTCACACTATGTGGCTGAGAGCATTGTCCAAACACTTCTTGAGCTCTGTCAGGCTTGGAGCTGTGACCACTGCCCTGGGGAGCCTCTTCCAGTGCCCAACCACCCTCTGGGGGAAGAACCTTTTTCTAAGATCCAACCTAAACCTCTCCAACACAGCCTCAGGCCATTCCCTCAAGTCCTGTCACTGTCACCACAGAGCAGAGATCAGTGCCTGTCCCTCCTCTTCCCCTCACCAGGAAGCTGTGACTGCAGTGAGGTCTCCCCTCAGTCTCCTCCAGGCTGAACAGACCCATTGCCCTCAGACACTCCTCTTACAGCTTCCCCCCAAGGCCCTTCACTATCCTCATTTGCCTCCTTTGGATGCTTTCTAATGCCTTTATACCTTTCTTATATTATGGTGCCACAAATTATGAAAAGATGTCCAGACAGTCTATGTAATTCAGGGGTTCTGAATGCTTACCCATCCCTGGAAAGTAACCTGAGTTCACATATACAATAAATGTATGTATACTGCCCAATACACTACTTTTCCTTTGTTCCTGTACAACATCATCTATTTGTTTCAGTTTAGTGAGACTATTTTTCATTCAGATCCTATCCTCAAGCATACTTGCAATTTCTCCACATATTATCTAACCAGGTAATAAGTATTTTTTTCCATTTTATTGCTCCCTAAATGGGTTGGGACAACAGAAGAATCCACCAGAAACTCTTTTGACAGTGAGATTTTGGTCACTGCTCTCCACGCCTCTCTTGCTCTTCCCTTTCATTAAATACTAGAGAAACCATTCCTAGGTCTTCCTCTAATCATTAACATGGTGACTTTTTCTGTTGTTTGCACTCTTTCTGCATATTGCTGCTCTATAACCTTTTGGTTCAATCCCTCAAACACACACTATCTTTTCATACTCATCTTCACTCATCTGACAGAATTTCCTATTTCTGTACTATTTTTTCTTCTCTTTAGGAGCTCATGATTTTGTTAAGATGGTTTCTTACAAGTTTTCTAAATCAATTGTGGAGATGAAAACTTTGGAATTCTTATCAGAACGGCTTGTAGCACTGACCATTGAGTCCAGCTCCAGTGTGGTCATGGAAAAAAATTACCTTTCTCAGGGGTGCTGGATATTAAAAAGTAAAAACAAGGTGAGAAGGGTGCATGTTTAGTTTGAAAGCTAAACTGTCTTTCCCCCTGCTCCTGACCACCCATCAGTTATTTGCTTATATTCTGTTAGCTGTGTAGAAAGAAGCTAGCATCATTGAAACTCCAATAATCCTCCAGTGTCAGCCTATAAATCCCCCTGGCTACCCAGAAACAATAGTTAAGACATTTCAAAACAGAGAATGAATACATCTGAGTCACTTGCTCTTTGCAGTGCTAATCAAGATAAGCCAAAGGTGAATGATTATATCACTGATACATCACTGATACAGAAGTTTGATCTTTACGATTCCATGCAGGCCTGGGTGCTGTCCATGTGAAGCCACTCACTCACTCACTCACTCACTCACTCACTCACTCACTCACTCACTCACTCACTCACTCACNCTCACTCACTCACTCACTCACTCACTCACTCACTCACTCACTCACTCACTCACATGTTTCTAATACATGTCATCTAACTTGGTTCAAAACACAGGACTTGGTCAAGTCCACTGCTATTGTCCTTACCCTTACAAAATTCACATTTACATGGAGGTGGTCTGGAGAAAGAGGTACAAACCAGCTGATGGCAGGAAGATGCTGCTGGAGATCTAGTCTGAAACTCCACTCAGACCAGATTGCTTAAGGTCCAGATAGATTTTTAATATCTCAAGGATTGAGCCCCCACAGTCTATCTGGGCAGCCTGTTCCAGTGTTTGACACTCATTAAAATAAATCAATAAAATTAAATTTCCCATATTTCAGTTTGTGCCTTTGCCTCTTGTCCTGTCCCCAGGCACCTCTAACAAAGAGTCTGGCTTTGTCTTCTATGGGAAAAACACCCCAACAGATATTTATACACATGGATAAGATTCCCCTGAGCATTCTCTTCTCCAGGCTGAGCAGTCCCAGCTCTCCCAGCCTCTCCAGGCTCTGAGCTGGCTCCATGGCCCTTTTCCAGGTGTCTGACCAGGACTAAGGAGAAAGGAAGGATCACACTGCACCAGCTGCTGTGGACACTGATGTAGACCAGGATGCTTTGCCACAGGGGCATATGGCATGGTCAGCTTGGTGTTCACCAGGACTCCCAGGTGCTTTTCTGCCAAGATGATTTCCAGGAGGTTCTACAGGATTATTCCTCCCCAGGAGCAGGAATTGTCACTTCCCATTGTTCACCTTCATGAGACTTCTGCTGGCCCATCCCTCCAGCCTTCCAAGGTCCCTCTGAATGGCAGGACACCCTTCTGGTCTGTCACTCACTCACCCCAAGAGATCTATTCTGCCCAGAAAAGAACTGGGCTCTTCTAACAACATCTCTCAATTAACAGAATTATAGCACAGCAGAGAGTTTTGTCACTACTGTATTCTGACGAAATTCAAGACATGTACTTGAGGACTGTACAGAATAAATGTCCTTCTCCTTAGACTTTTATTTACAGTCAGAAGGCACAAAGATCTGCATCTTATAGGATTATGTCAGTGGAATTCTGACAGCATGAAATAACATAATAAATAAGTCAATTTCCAGTCATTTAAATTTATGTTGCCTTTTATATTTGGGATTCTTGCTCTTTTTGTAGGTGTGCCTTCTAACTAAATATGTGTATTAAATCTATATTGTCAACAGCAAAACAGACTTTAAGAAAAGAAAAATTTAGCAAGGATTCTATTTTGTTGAGATGCTCTGGAGAGACTTCAAACCACAGAAAGGAAATCTGAGTTGCTGGTGATGTTACAGGGATGCTGAGATTGCTAGAACAGCCCTATTAAATGTAACTGCTTTTTTATTTTTTATGTCAAATGGGATTTAAAAAGCTTTGCATAGTGTTATAAAATAAAAAGCCACTCATCTATTTCCTGTTCTTTGTCTCTTAAAAGTGTGGAAATACATTACAAAGTCACAGGGCGGAGTCTAGCAGTGTGAATCCAAAATCACTTATTTCCACAAATGCCTTGAGAACTGGAATTTCCCTAGCAGTTTTCAGAGTCTCTTTTAAGAATGGTATCATTTGATCAGCTATTTGTTTTTCTTCTAGGTGTTATCAATATTCTGAATATTGTCACATTCTTATTGAGTAAAAAACAAAGCTACTTTGAAGCCCTGATTAGAAAGTTGTTTATTTTGTTGCCCCAGTCAGGATTGGGGCACATAATCTTCAGTGCCAAGTCTACAACTGCCTTAAATAACTTGCAGGTTCATGTCATGTGGTGCTGGGTGGTTGTGGTATCTAATGCATAGGGAAGAACTGTAGAGCTGAAAGACCTAGCTTGCTCTTAAATATTTCTATTTATTTGTTTTCCTTTTCCCTATTATTTTTTTTTCACCACAGAAGAAATTATGAGATACAGGATTAGCCAGGATCAGAAAAATAGCCATGGCACTTTCCCTCGTGCCATATAGAGGCCACAAATCAAACTAAAAAATACATTATAAAAACAATGGTATAGGACTTATATGCAGATTGCTCTCCATACTACAGATACAGAACAGAAATAGACTTGCTATTACTTTGTTATATTTGGCTCTGATCAATTGCACGTGTGTGATCTACAGCAGTTCAGATGAACACCTTCACAGATGCAAAATGGTGTTTTCTGAGCAATTCACAAAACAACTGGCACACACATCAAAACCTGTCAATGAGGAGGGAGTGAAGCAAATCAAGAATTAATTTTTGAAGGAACAAAGCCATTTAGATGTGAGCAGTCACTCAGAAAACTAAACATTCCAACGTTGCTTTGCTGGAATAGTGAAGGATTATAAAAAATCTAAAATATCTGAGTCAAGTTAATGTATTACAGAGTGATATTTAAATGCACTTGAAAAGGGCCCAAGAGTGTGGAATTCGTGCATGTGGTGTAAGTTCCCAGAGTGCAGCAGGAGCTGCTTAGAGCAGCAGCAGCATCGAGGTCATGATGAGAACATCACTCATCAGGGACCAACTTCCCCCTGACTAAAAGGCACCTCTAATGGGCTCTGAGAACCAGCTAATTTGGCCCTATGTGGCTGAGAGGATACTGCTCCAGTCCACATCTCAGAGGACTGGCAGGGGGAAATGAATATGCTGGAAAATATCAGGCAGTTCCTCATAGCAATCATTGCTTCTTTGCATCCTGCATTCTCGCACTGAGACATCAGAAGTTTCAAAACTAGATGGCAAAATAAAATGAAGGGATAAAAGGAGGAGGGAAAATCTGTTTTGGTTTCCTGTCATCAGATTAACCCCTTCAGTGCTGAAGTTTCTCATTTGTCAGGAGAAGAGGAAAAGTCACAGAGCAGGAAATACGGCGTAGTGAGGACATTGGATCTGCGTGTGACACGGCACTTTAGAAGCCTCTTGGCTTTACATTTGTTTGCTTTGCTTGATGGCAAAGAAGCAATAAACCAGTTACATTTCTGTGAAAAGTGTGGCATCCAGAGAAATGTTCTAGTGCAGGGTACACATTAGCTGTGCAAACACAACACACAGCATAAACAGGAAAACTCCTATGTGAGTTTGAAAGGCAGCACTCATGATAATCCTTGGCACCAAATCACACTTTATATTAATTTCCCCCTTTGCCTGTTTCAAGCAAGTTCAGTAAGTATCCTTACTCATAACATGTTACTCATACAAAAAATAAGAAGACTTTGTAAGGCACACTTCCTTTATACATGTACTCTGTGCCTAAATTTAGGGGATATACAACAATATATTTTTCTAGAAAACAGTAGAGTATCCCAGCTATTGTGCTGGGACACGATTCTGTTTCCTTCCATTTTTTAAGTCTTGTCAGTTCTTTTACAGCAATAGCTTTTGAACTTCCATTTCTCTTCAGCCAAAATCCTCGTTTCTCCCCCTCCTCGACCTGCATTATAAAGATATTTTTTTCACCCCAGAAAAGTCTGGCTAAATTCTCACTTTTGTATCTATTTCTTCATATTTTATGAGTGGACCCGCTGAAAGTACCCAGGAGTTAGAAGCAACTGTGTAATTGTCTATGACAATCTTTTCAAAATCAAAAGACTGTTTAGTCTTACAGATGAAAGCAGATATGACCTAAAAATTATATTTCAATATTAATTTTAATAAAATTATTTCTGTACCATGACAGAAGTTGGGAAAAAAATTGAGGTTTAAGACTTTCTTGTGAAAACTGAGAGTCATTCAAACTCTCTAAATTGGAGAGAGATGGATTTGAAGAGTGGACTGTTAGATGGATAAGAAAGTGGTTGGATGGTCGCACCCAGAGGGTGGCAGTCTGGCTCAGAGTCCCAATGACATCAGTGACAAGTGGTGTTCCTCAGGGGTCTGTTTTGGGGCCAGTGTTATTTAGTATCTTCATCAATGTCATAGACAAAGGCATCAAGACGTTCCTCCCATGTATGCAAAGTAGTAGAGTTGGGATTTGAATTCATTTTCAAAAATCCTAGGAAGGTACTTACACAGGAAAACTATTACCTACACTAAACGGGCTTCTTTCTGTTCAGAAATTCCACCTTGGGCAAATAGATTAAATTTTATTAAACTGTATTCTTAAAAACTGACAGCAGTAAGATTCCCCAGTGAGTTATACTCAAGTATTGATCTGGTTTTATGCCTCCATTCCTTTCAGCAAGGCTCAATGCCAGTTTTCTCTCTTCCAATATGACTGTAACATTTCTTGTCATCTGTTCCCAGTGTTTTCTAACTTTTTCATTGCCCTTTTGAGCTTTTGGCCCTAAGCCTCCACAAACAAACTCTGCAATGCACCTGGAATCAAGGAAGAAAGTGCTGCATAATTATTAAGTTAAATATTGTCTCCTGACCCTTATAAAGAAATTTTTCATCTATTACCTTTCCTGGTTATTTCCCAACCACATGCTATTAAGTTAAACAGATATGGTTGAATACTGCATATTCAAACAACCTGTAGCAAGTATTTGTAAATTATTACAGGAAAATTCCCTGCCTTCCAAAGGAAAGCAGATGTAAATTCATTTCTCTTGGAAACCTAACCTCTGATGGTGTGTGCCTCTCTCCATGATCACTGCTGACCATTTGTTGTCAGGGCCTCAACAAACTTTCAAAGAGCAGAGGTATTTTGTCTCCCATTGATTCAAGGGATTAGTTTCTAGATTCTGTCAAAGAACTGTCAGACACATTAATGTAACTTCTTTTGTTTAAAACCTGATGGTCTCAGTGTCAGTTCTCAGCTGACATGTATGGAAGCATTAACTTTTATTATAGGTCAAGATTCATTAAAGCTGAGACATGGCCTGAGCTATTGCAAACTGTGTCTCATCTTTCCCTCAACTTCTCTGTGACCGTAGTGTTACCTCATTCCTTTTCTCCTCATTGTCAGTTGTCTCATAATATAAAAGACAGTTTAAAATACCTGGTATACACTATAGTAAACCACCAAAAATTTGAGCCTCTAAAATTCATATTCATATTGTTCATATTCATTGAATCTGAAGAAGGCAGCAATGTAAACTTAAAAAAGAAAAACAAAAACAAAAACCAAAAAACAACCCATTGCACATTTATAGGGAACTTCAATTCCATTTTCACAGAATAAATGGTATTTTATGCTCCACACCATTTAGACCTCAATCTCTCTTCTGGCAAGACAAGCTGTTATTTTTTGTAGATTGTTCCCAAGTCATTTATAATCAGGCCACGACACCACTGACAACAGCACTTTGAAGTCAGGTAGGGATTATTAATTTGCTGTGAATTTTCTGAGGAGCTTTATCTTCTTTCCATACACATCCATTAAAAGTCATAGAGGCAAAAATGAAGGTACCTGTCACAAATAAAATTAAGCTATCAAACTCTCTGGTTTCAGATTAATTCTGGGCAGTACAAAAAGCCAACCAACCTTTACTTTTTAATGTGGAACATGGCATCTTAGGGCTCCTGAAATGCACCTTCTAGGGGGATGGGGTCTGAGAGCACTCAAAGGTTCAGACCCGCGGGCAATGAGCCGCACAGCTCCATGCAGCCGCTCTTGGGGAGCGCGCAACAGGATAATCATTACTTGCGGCACAATTTTTAGCTCTCCATCAAAGATCACAATTACTACTATGTGTGTCTCTGTCTGTGTGCGTCTTCCCTACAAGAAAAGACTGCGTTTATCTATACGGGTTGGACACTGTGCGAAATTTCTTCACAGAAAGGGTGATTAAATATTTTAACTCGCTGCCCGGGGAGGTGGCGGAGTCACCGTCCCTGGAGGTGTTAAAGGAAAGACTGGACGTGACCCTCAGTGCCACGGTCTGGTGATCGGTGGTGTTCGGTCATAGCTTGGACTCGATGATCGCTTAGGTCTTTTCCTACCCGATTCTGTATTTCCGAGATACAAACCGACACAAACTTTAGGACTGGAAACACCTTGACGGGGAGGCTCGGTGAGGTCACGGCGGCCGCGCCCGCGTTCCCGACCACCGGGGAGGGCTGAGCCCCGGGCTGCGACCGCGGGGAGCTCCCGATGGGGGGGGGGGGGGGGGGGGGGGTCGGCTGAAAGGATCACCCTGACCCAGAAAGGGCGCGACGGCCACGGTGCGGGGCCGCTGACCCCCGGCCGGCTCTGGGGAAGGGCTCCGGGGCAATGGGCAGCGGATCGCCCTCAGTCTCTCCCCGCCTCACAGCCGCGGCGCATGCGCGGAGGCGCCACACGCTTCGCCCAGCGCGCAGCGGGCGTTGGGGCGGCGCGGGGTGGCGGCGCTCGGGCAGCGCCGGCTCTGCTCCGCACCCGAGCGGCGGCGGTGAGTGCGGGCAGCGCGGGGTGAAGTGCGGGCTGGGGCGGTGAGTGCGGGCAGTGCGGGGTGAAGTGCGGGCTGGGGCGGTGAGTGCGGGCAGTGCGGGGTGAAGTGCGGGCTGGGGCGGTGAGTGCGGGCAGCGCGGGGTGAAGTGCGGGCAGCGCGGGGTGAAGTGCGGGCAGCGCGGGGTGAAGTGCGGGCTGCGCGGGGTGAAGTGCGGGCTGGGGCGGTGAGTGCGGGCAAGGGCGGTGAGTACGGACAGCGCGGGGTGAAGTGCGGGCAGCGCGGGGTGCGGGCGGGGGCCGCCGGCGGGAAGGGGCTGCCCAGCGCGGGGACCCTGAGGGGGCCAGAGTGGAACGCGCCCCGCCGCCCTCCGCTCCTCGCCGCGCTCCGGCAGCCGCCCGGTAAACCCCGCTCCAGGGGATTGTGCCGTTTCCAGTTAAGCCGGGGGAGAAAATGTGTGGAGTGTATTGAACAAAGGAAGAATCCTGCGGAATTTCTCTTTTGGAAGAGGTTAGCGAGTCTCTCCAAATTAGGCAGCTGATACATTTTTCTCTGAAGTTTTAAAAAAACACCGTCCCCCAAAACAAGCCCGCAGAGCACAGCCGCAGCCATAGAAGCTCTCGTATTCCTGTTAAAACTTCTTCCACTGTCGGCGGGGTCACCCAAAGGCCTCGTCTGTGCTGGAGCTGCTGTGGCCAGGACAGGCGGTGCGGCTGTGGATGCTGGGGTGGGAGAGTGTGTTTGGGAAGGAGCCCTGGGTTGTTTTTTTTTTTTCTTAAACTGCAAGAGAAATTTTTAACTTACAAAGCTACAACAAAGTACAAAATTACATTTAAACAAAGCTACAATGTAGTACAAAATAAATGGACAATTGTTAAATCGATAATCTGGTCCCTTATTTATAACAAGCCCGACCCTCGGGGGCTCTGGGGGACCTCTCCTAGGCCTGGCGCTGGCAAGGGAACAATTCATCCACAGGAAACAGGAGGGACACAGGGAGCCTCAGTGTTACCGCAGTTGAAGCTGGGATTGAATGTTGCATTGGTTGAGGAGTGAGAGAGCAGTCAGTGATTGGGCTAGTTGGTAACAAAACGGAGAGGAATGGAGCCAGTGACTAAAGGGAGGACTATAAGCACATGAAAACAGTTGAAAGAATTTCAAGTTTTCATAGAAAAGTCTGAAAAGAGGGACAGTTATGCAGATATTGGTACTATTCTAGAATAAAATCTAGACCTTAAATTTGTTACTACTATTCACTGTTACTGAAAAATATCCCTAGTTGTGCTTTTTCTGCTCATTACCACCTTCTGTACCGTCTTCTCCCCCTCCTGGCACCATTGTCGATACAGCAGTGGGGTGGAGTGGCAGGGAGCATAACCCGCAGCTTCACACTGACCTTTTAAACACTTTTTCTGATTAACCTAGTTAGTAATCACATCTGTTTCTCATAAGGGTGCTTATACTGGCTCGAGGAAACGTGTGGTTGGGAGCAAAAGAGTTTTTTTTTAGTTGTACATAAATGAATAGGTATGCGTGTAGAAGCCTTGTTTTTTAATGTACACGTGTGTATTATACATGGACACACACACACACACACACACCTGTGCAGAGGGATTGTGCAGCTGGCAGGTTGAACGTCCTGGCCCTTGTGTTGAACAGAGGGAGTGCCATTGATAAAGCAATTGTGGGGGCGGTTTACAAGTGCAAGAGGTGATGAGCAGTCTGAGACTTACCTAGGAAAGGTGAGTGAGATTGCAAGAGTAGTTCTTGCTGAACCAGAGGAGTGAGATTAGAAGCCAGAGAAGGGGAGACAGGGAACTTAGTGTGTGAGAGTACTGCATGGATCAAGAGACTTTTAGTTATGTATTTAGTTTCAGCCATGTCACTTCCTAGAAAACTTTATTTTCTAGGACAGATTAGGCTAGAACCTAAGATTACAGCTATCTCTGTTTTCTTGGAACTAGCAAATATCAGAAAATCCCTGGGTGAAACATAGATTATCCTTTTCTCAAGCAAGTTCATCCAGAAATTTTGGATGAGCAAGGGAATTATCCTTCCATTCCATGTGACGGATATAAGAGAAAACTGTGGAGATCTGATCTGGTCCAGGCAGGATCTGACTTTTTTCAAGGTATTCAGAGTTCAGTGTCCTCATTTATGTTAAGTGCACAGGTGCAAATAAATTGAATGTTTGTTCTAAGCCTATTATGCTTTTGCAAGTCAAGCACTCAGATTTTGGGAGACACATCCCTAGAATAAAATGTATGTAGTTGGTGTCCACATTGGAACAGCATTTTTAGGTAATTTATCTAGAGTCATGAATAAATTCTCTGGCAAAAGCAGCATAACATGTGCTTCAGGACAGTGCTAACTTTAGACTACAGCAGTGTGAAACATTTTTGTTTGCTCTGTCATTTTAAACATTTAAAAGGCCCCTTTTCCTGTGATCCTCTCGTCCATCGTTTTGTTCTGCCTGCCTCTGTGACCTCCCTCACTTGTGATAGTGTAACCATTTCTGTATTCTTCTGGTGAGGCAGATCAGAGGATCAATCAGGTTGAAAAGCAACTTATCTGGATTGCTTTTAATTTCTTACCTGGCTCTTAGAAACATCTGGACAGGCAGGGAACAAGAGATGTGGTTGGTACCACTTTACCCCAAGTATGAGTACTGGGAAAAAACTAACTCATTTTGCCCCTCTGCTTCCCTCTGCCATTATTCCCATAAATCTTATATGTGTCATTTCTTCCCCTTTACTCACCAAATAACACCAGATACCTATAGGCAAGAATTTTTTTTTTTTTTTTTTTTTGCACCATCCTGTTAAGAATTTTGCTTTTAGTTTTTCAGCTCAATCCTGAGCTCTGTTGCTGGTTTTCATCTTGCTCTTTCATGAACCCCATCAGCTGTACTTCCAGGATACTGTCTGGTCTGGCTGGTGTTTCTTTAATGGTTGTTTTGCTTCAGCCTCCAACGACAATCTATTTTCTTCCTCCAACCATTGCTTCCTCTTCTCTTCCACATTATAAACAAAAGCACTTGCAGTGTGCAGTAGAGAACCCTACAGAGCTGGCAAAGGAGTGGCCTGAATGACCTAATGTCTCATCTGTTCTCCTGCCAGCTGAGTTCAGATGTTGGTAACTATTTGACCTTTTAAAATCTAATCTGACAATACCCAACCCTTTCTTTGTTTACCTTTGTTTGTCTTACTGATTCTTGTTAAGTAAAATTTGTTACACATTTGTGAGGTCTGAAATACACTTAACCCATTCTTCTCTTGCTAACAATTTTGATGGTGCTGATTATCAAGTAATCTCTGTTTTCATCAAGATTGCTGAATGCTATTACTAGAATAGCTACATTTCAAAAGCAAAGCCTGTCTTCATACTGAAAGTTATAGAAATTGCTTGCCAGCCACCTAAAATCACACCATGGATTTTGACTTGCTAAGAAAACTCATCCATTGAGAGCTCTTTTGTGCCTATTTCAGGCTTTTGCTTATTTTTAATAATAGACAAACATTATGTAAAATAACTTTAAATAAAAGTCAGGCATCCTTTCAGAACTACATTTATAAAATCAGGCAAGAAATACATTTGCATCCAGGGCTGAGACTTCTGGCTAATGTGGTAGCTCAAGGAGTGTTGCCCATTTTCAAACCAAGAATGTTGCTTTGTGTAAACAGTTTATTTTTTTGAGCATAGATGTCTTTACACGAGGGAGAGACGGACTATCCTGCAGTTGCATCCTGAAAGCTCTTTGAGATCCCTTGCATTTTACACATTTCATTGTGCATTTTACCTGCTCAGTGGAGTGTTTCATTTAAAGTGTTTGAATCAGCCTTCTCATGTGCTTCTGAAATTACTTTTGAAAGCTGACACATCTCATGTTTGAAAATACTCAACATACTTCCAGCTTTTCATCTTAGTGGTTAGTCTGTACCAATATGATTACTCCAAGAGTGGTCAAATTAAATGACATTTAAGCTAAAATCCAGAGACACCATGTGAAGTGTAGGATGGGAGTAATTTGTCGTAGTGAAGTATTCATTTTGTCACTTAAAACTGCAGAAGATCTGTATTTGCCAGAACTCTAGGATGGATGAGATTTTTTTGTTTGTTTGTTTACACTAAGAATTGTGGTAATTCTGGATATACCTATTTTGCTGAGCTCTTTGTTTTCCTGTAGTATAACAATGGATGGACCAGTTTCAAGATTCACTTTACAGCAATTCTTCATTAAAATCCTGATTGTTAAATTAACTACTTAACAGAACTGTCTGAACTGTAATATTTATTGTAAGTAGCTGTATTTTTAAATGTTTCCTACTTGGCACTGAAGAATGACTCAAAAAGTGTGAATTTGTTAGGCCACTGGTGGAAGGCAGTTTATGAAATCCTAGCAGGAAAATTCATAAATAGTGGCTTCATCATACATGTGAACTTTTGCACCTGGCTGTATCTCTGGCTTTATCAGTGAGCTGTGTACTGACCTTGTGTGTATTCTTCAGCTTTTATTTGCAGACTGTAACTCTTCAAACTATTTATTAAATAAACCTGGGTGGAGAAACAACTTTCTGTTTGTCATCCTGTTCCTAGTCTCCATTCTCATGGCTATGGGGAGTGGGGAAGGGTTAAATGAGGTTTCAGTGTCAGAATTAGTTAAATCTCCTGCTGGCTTTTCTATAGATTTCTCCCATAGCAGCTGAAATGAGCTCCGTCTGTGATATTTTATTTCAATACTGCTGAGCATGTCTGAGTATCAGGAATGGAATGGACTCACTGTACTATTTGCTGTTTGCTGCTGTTGGTTGTCAGAGCTGTGGGCAGCAGCAAAATAAAGGCAAGGCCTATTGAGTGTGCGGCTGCGTAAGCGGCTTAATTGGGCTAAGCTTCTGCTGCTGCCAGAAAACACCAGTTCTTCCTTTTCCACTCCATCCTTGCTGGGTTTTGCATTTTGTCTGCTTCCCTGGTGTTCTGCAGTCAACTGCACCAGGGAGCTGATCTGTTGTATTTTAAAGCAAGAGAGAAAGTGAGGTGAACAAACTCACCTTTTATGAAAAGGCCACTTAGGGTGAATTGTAAAGAAATGCCCAACTACAAGCTCATCAGATCTGCAGTTCTCAAAAATGGAAGTATCAAAGCACTTTCACTATGGCTGTTTGTTAGGAACTCTTGGCAAAGGTTTGATCAAAGTTTTCATCTCAATATAAGAAAGAAATTTTTTACAATGAGATAAATCATTCACTGGAACACCCTCCCCAAGAACATGGTGGAGTCCCCATAACTAGAAGGGTTTTTTCCACAATTGGGCAGGGTGCTGGATAAACTCCTCAGGGCTTCCTTGCCCACAAAAAGTTGGACCAGACAATCTTTTGACATTCATTCCAACCTGGGCTGCTCTATGGTTCTACAAAACTTTTTGTGTGGGTGAAGTGATCTACACCAGAAATACCAAAGGTGGAGATGCACCTGCTGATGGACAGCATGTCTCCAATGACTTCTGCAGCATATAACATATGTGAATGAATTACCAGACCTAAAAATATCAGTGGTGAGTTTTTTGCATTAGAAGACTACTCCACATTTTCTGTGTGCTGCAGTAGGTGTTCAGCTTCATGGGGGAATAGGGGAACACCCTTTTAAATCTTCCAAGAGCAAAATGTTAGATTCTGTAGAGGATCTGTCAGTTATGAATGAAGTTTTCAGCAGCTAACTTCATTTTAATTCCGTGTATAAATTACATCTTCAAATACAGATAATTGCGCATACAAATTTGACACATTAATTTGGCATGTGACTTTTAGGAATTTCAGTATGAACATACTCTGAATTGTTTTTGTTATATGTAATTTGTGCTTCCTACTCAGGCAGAATGGGTCTTGTACTCTGTCACTTCATAAGGAGTAGAAGATCAGCAGTAGAATTATTGTTTTACTTTTGGGAGCTGCTCTAGTGTTTTTACAGTGCTTGAAAGTACAAAAAAATTCTTTATGAATATGACCTGATACTGGTATGTATGCATTTATGCTGCGTGATGGATCAGTTGTGATTTAGAGCTTTACTGTGATCCTTATTTCTTCATAAATGACTGTTTGAATTAGATGTTCGTTCATCTTCCAGTATGATGTTCAGAGTGCCTCCATCCTCTAGACCAGTGTGCTTCCTTTAGGAAAACTTCCATGAATTTGAGGTTTTCTACTGCTCCATAGAAGTCGATTGGAAGGGACCATGAATAAAATTGTTGGACTAAAATTCACAAGGGATGCAAAACTAGCTCCCTGAGAGGTTGTCTTTGGTGGGAGATACAGTCTGGGTAGTTCATATTTCTTTTCTGTGGCTGTCCTGGAGAGCAGAGGGGCAGAGGAGGAGGGAGGCCAATGGGTGAAGGACAGAGCTGAAGTGCAGAGCACAGAACTGCATCAGCCACATCAGGGGCCTGATCCCCAGGAAAGGGTGGGTGGCAGTGGCTGGAAAGGAGGAGAAATTCTTTGACTCTTCTTCAAGGCTGAAGCCAAAATATCATGTTTTACTATACCCCAAAAGTGTAAATGAGGTGGAGTACTTTTGTGTGTAGGCTTGTTCAAGTGCTACTCAGAAAAAAATTAGGTGCACTGCAGTAAAATAATGTGAACATCTTCATGTGTTTGGAAATTCAGGTGAAGGTGATGTGAGGAATAGTGGATGTGGATGTTGAGAGAGGGAAGTAAGAGTGTTTGGTATTTAAAACTTTTTTTTTTCCTGGTTTGTAGGGCTTTTTACCCTTCTGTTTTACTGCAGCTGCTCTGTGGATTCTTGTGAACAACTTCCTGTATGCTCTCTCTATGCAATTCCCCAGTGTGACAGAAAACTTAATAAAATCTCTAAAGGAGTTGTGCCTCATTATCTTTTGCCTAGTTACCATGTAATTCAATAAGATGAAATATGTGTTTATGACTCTTTCATAACTTGTCTGCAATTTGATTTTTGGTTGACTGGAAAATCCTATTAAAACATACTCTGAAATGTCACATATGCATTGCTTCAGGGGAGGACAGGCAGGGTGGAAATTTATATTAAAGCATGCTGACAATGCATAAATACTTGGAAGAGAAGGCTTTGTTTGCACATTTCTCTAGCTTAGTTTAGCACTTCACAAAGGAATTACTTTTTATTGGTTTGGGGTTAATTTTTCTAAGTTAAGTGGGGTGTTAGACATTTGCCTACAAAACAAATGCTAAATGCAGTTGCTGTGCAGGGCAGAATGTTGCCTCATCACAGAAAAACAAAAAAACATCATGAAGTCTTATGTTTGCTATAAAATTATTGCATGCAAAATAAAGAAGCCAATGTGAAATTATCTAGGTTCCTTTTTACTGCAAAAATGCACATTCTGACATGTAGACTCTGGGGGTTTTTTTAGCTACTTGAAAAATACTGGTAGTTTAGAGGGAAACTGATTTTTAAAAGTAGCTATCACTGCTTTCCTTTCACAATATTGTAATAATTCCAAGAAAAACTTCAGTAAGTTGAGGAAAACCTTTTCCAAAGGTATGGAATTGTCATATCTCTCTTTTTCTGTGAAAAGAGCAGACTTGAATATTGGATTCAGATTATTTCAATTGGAGTCTGAATCTTGTACAGCCAGTTTGTGCTATTGGAAAATCTGTAAAGGTATTATTTGTGACACTTGGGTCATGGTTTTGCTTTATAAGCTGTGTTGGGGAAGAAGGTATCAAAGAGTTTCAGAGCAGGATAAATGGTACATTGTTAACTTTGCTCTTGTGACCTTTTCTGAACGGATAAATACTGTACCTGCAATGAAATTACATTTTTGTGAATAGACTGTGCCCAGAGACTCTTCATTGGCCCTTTTCTCTCATATCTGGAGAGGTATGATCTAAAATAAAGGTGGTTCTCTGTGCTTTTTTTTTCCTTCCCTACCTTACCCATAAATGCTTTCAAAAGGCAGAAAACACTGTTGCACTCTACTTTCTACTTATCCTGAATGCTTTGATGTGTTGATTTGGGAGACCAGAGAAAATGTGATTGTAGGTATGGAGTAGGATCGTTAAAGAGACCACTTGCCATCTATCAACTCAATTTCTGTTTTTGTCATGGTATTATGTGCTGATATTTACTCCCCTGGTCCTAATCCAGTTTTAAACCACTTTGGAGAGGAACTGGATGTAGTTACCTTTTCCATACTGGGCACTGGACTCCTTCTCTCCTTTCACAGCCACGTAGTTAACAGTAAAAGCTGCATCTGAAGAATTGTGTTCCACTAATCACCAAATCTCACCCTCATTTATTGAATTTGTTTTTATTTGTTTTCATCCATTTCTACTTTTGTCCTGAACAGCATCCTATGGCAGCAAGTTCCATGAATTATACACTATGTGAAATTTCAGGTCCTTTGATTTGTTTACATCTGTGTCCAGTTTCTCATGTGAGAAGTAATGGTTGGCTGCAATGTGTTGCATGTGTTACAGTTAGATCAGCTGAATGTCTGTCTTCTCTGAACTGAGACATTCGTTATACACTGATGATTTAAACAGAAAGGATATTTTTCTTCTTTACAAATGAATAGCAACATGTAAATTTTAATTCATATACAATATAATTTTCAGCTGAAGTTGAGAGCTGCTGGCTGTTCCTCAGTTTGTTATCTGCAAAGCATAAAGAGATGGTCTGAACTACAAAATCAAAGTTGGCTTGTTCATAATCTGCAGAACAGATGCAAATGTTTCATTTGTATGGAAACAGGGACAGAATAGGGGAGGAAAATAAAATGAGTGCACGTTCAAAGCTCCTAATTTAGGGAAGCTGTGAGTGAAAACATAAAGAAAATATTCTGCAGCATTCTGATACTGTAGATATGGGTTCATGTGAGTTTTTCATGTGGGTTTTTTTTCTTAAAAAGTGCTAGCAGGTCCATTGATTATTTTATCTTAGTATAAATTAAAAAGATACATGATAGATATTCAATAAGCAGCTGTCACTTTACTAGTATAACTTAGGATTTTATCAATACATTATTTAACACTTCAACCACCTGTAAATGTGTAGCAAAGGGATAGTCTACTTTCTCTGGCTTATTATGTATTGACTTTTTGTGTTACTTTATGATTTTAGAAGCTGGTAACATTTTGGAGAGGAAGTTACTGAAAATATCAATAATGGTGATCTTAAACTGGACGTTAATTTTCTAGTCTATAACTGCCAATTTCCAGTCCTTAGGGGTGTGTGGGAAGAAGGTGCTTTTTTTGTTTGGAGAGGTGAGGGCTGGCTAGGTTGTCTCCTAATTCCTGGATTAGCTGTCTCTCTGTGTCTCTTTTTCTGGTGTTTCAGAGAAACCACTCCAGTATTTCAGGTTTTTAGCCTTAGACTGGGCCCTGCGGTGTCCTGTGTACTAGCAGTATTTAATTTCCATGCCAAGAACATAACTTTTGAAGACAAGAGACGAGCACATAGACTGCTTCAGAAATCTCTTGGACTGTGGTGAGGTTTTTTATTTTTGAGAGGTTTTATTGTTTAGTTGTTTTTTTAGTTTGAGGGAGGGCCTCACATTACCTTTGTTTTTGTCAACTTATTTATCAGAGTAATTTTGTAGCTTCACAGAAAGTTCTTCCCAGACATCCACTGTCACCCCATAACAACCTTTGGCTCTTTACTGGGGAATCATTTATACAGATCTTCCTTCCTCAGCTTCTTGCTGCCGTGAGTGTGCTCATACAGTGCCCGTTGAGTGTATCTGCAGTAGCATTCTGGATCAGATTGGGAATCTCCCAATTGTCACCACTTACTGTGCTTTGGTTTGCATTGCAGAAACATTTCAAAACACTCAGACTGAGCTATTTTTGGATGAAGGTAAACCAGAAGATAAACTCCAAGAGCTGCAGTCCCACTGCCACACAGTGCTCAGCTCATAAAGCAAATTAGAGCTACCCCAAAGTAAAATTCTTGACCTGTTTTGTGTAAGTGATGGGTCTTCAGCACCAACTGTTTTGCTCTTCAGGTGCACTCCTAGTGCTCTGCATTCCTAGCTAATGTGAGTGTAGTCATGGATAGACATAATTATTATGCACTTAGAGGTTATTATTCATGGCCACTGTAATTGCTTCATATAAAGTGTCCAGCTATTGAGGCCTAAGTTACAATAGATGATATCCAAGTGGCTGACAAGTTAGATTTGTCAGCTGGCACCCAAATTAGGTCAGGGAGCACCAGATCTATAGTGAAGCTGTGTTCCTGTCTCTGTTACCTTTCACCTTTCCCACTATTAATCTGACTTCCCCTCAATTCTCTAACATGCTTGTACTTGTTCTCCAGCTGCTTCCCCAAATCACAAAGTTCTGACAGCTCGCATGTGCTGGCAGTGCTCTTTCCCTGTCCTTGTCCCTATTTTTTTCTTGAGTTGCCCCCTTGCAAAGGGCTGTGGAGCTGTAGCTGGTCCTGGACACGGTGTTTGCTTCCTAACTGCCCTCTCTCTGCTGGCAAAATGGATAATGATTTCCAGCTGCCAAAGGTGCTGTGACTGTTGAGATACTGCTGCAATGGGTAAGCCTGTCTTCACTTCGGTGAGAGCATTAATGGGCTTTCTCTGTTCTTCTTGGGCATTGATTTTTGTGTGGAAAATGTGTGGGAGCACAGAAGAACTCTCAGTGTCAGATTTAGTTGAAAGGTATTGGGGGAGGAGCAGAATGCGGAATAGATAAATGAAATAGTATCAGTTTTGTGTCCAAACAAAATCAGGATAAAGGCACATCCTACTTGAAAGCTTTATTTAATTGTTCATCATTCTTGCTTGAAAAAGGAGAGGAATTTTTTATTGTTATATCAACACTTCAGTGGATTATCAAGTTAAATACTCTAAATTTGAATTCCCGAGGCATAGGAAATCGTCTAACCTAAAGCAATGTCTTCTGTCAGTAGCTTACAGAAGAGTGAGGTGTCTGAAATTCTACTCTATAGGCTGCTCAGAAAGGTGTGGTCTCTTGAGAATTTGTGGAATTCTGGTTTCCACACAGATGATTATGTAAGTGTTCAATTATGCCTCCCAGGAACTGCCCCACATGGTCCCCAGGAGTTTTAAAATGATGCAATCCACCAAAATTCTCCCTTTCTATAAAGAGAGTTTTGTTACTTCTCCTACCAAATGTCCTGCTCGCCAAGATGTATCAGGAGAATGTTCTTGTTTGGTTTTGAAAGGGAGGGGAAGGAAGAGATAGCTTAGCTTGTAGCAATTCCCCCTTTGAACCTCTGGAAGTGTTCAGAAAATAAAAAGCCAAAAATATTGCCACATTTTAAACAGAACAAAAAGCACAGAGTGAAGAAGGAGTAATGAAGTTGAGGCAGAAGCTCAGACTCAGTCCCTCCAGCTGCAGTCATGAGGAGCTTCCTTCTCTCTACTGACAGGGTGCTGTTGGGCCCTGTGCATGCTCGTCCTGTGAGTAATGATCTGTTTCATTGGCTGCTAAGTACAGGTTTGATCTGGTCTGTGGTTTTAGGTGCTTAAATTAATGATGATGTTTTATAATGCTATGATCTAATAGCATATACAAAGCAGGTTTTTCAATTCTCTGTTCTATTCTGGCCCCATGTAGGCCGAGGTGGGAGACATCTTGCATCCTTCTCTGATAGTTTCCAAGGTGTTCCATCCCTCTATATTCCTGGGAAAACCTTGCTGTTGCAAGCAAACTAAACTCAATAAATACAGGATTCTCCCTTATCCTATGAAATTTCTGTTCAGGGAAGAACCAATCTGTTCTTCCAGCATTTGAATCCATGTAAATTCTCTGGTATGTTTTTTGGGGAGAAAGCTCTTTGGAAGTAGATAGCAATAAGTGAAATTGTAGTCTTCTGTAACATTTTTTCCAAGCATGTAAAAAACGTGTGGTGGGAGTGGGATTTTTAGGTAGGCACATAATGCGTTGTGAATGAATGGCTGTCAGATAATTAAATAGGTACACAGGAAGTCAGATTGATAATGTTTGAATATTTCTTCTAAACTCCCCCAAGGATGTTTCGGTTGTTGTATTGGTTTGGGGCTGAGGGGCTAGAACAGGGGTGTTTATTTTTAGACTGAATGTCTACTGATGTTTTAGTTAATAGTGTACCTGTAATGGACCTGCTTTCATATTAAGCTCCAGAAGAACCTAAATATTATAACTTTAAGAAATTATATAGCTCTTTGACTTCATAATTAGTACAGGTGACAGAACTGAAGTTAACAGCTGTATCACTTGTCAGAGTTCTGTTGCAGAATGAAAAAAAGCCCCGTTCCTCCCTGGACACCGTCATGCACATCCCTCCCCAGCTGGGAGAAGAACAGGAGGCCTTGCAGTATTTTAAGTCCCTTTTAACACAGCAGGGGAGAAACTAAGTGAGGAAAAATACTGCTGCTGCTTTATATTAGCCCTATTTTCCCTTCTTTCTACTTAAGGACTCTCTTTGTTCTCGATGTTCTGTAGCCTTGGAACACATGACAGTGAGTGAGAGCAGTGCAGGCAGTGTGTGTGCCCTCAATCAGATCCTCTGTCCTTTAATGGTACGTGCTGCACACAAGTTGCCTTTAGACTTGGAGTCAGGAAATGTACCCAGAAGAGGTGTGTGCCTGCCAGCCAAAGATGGTTATCTTAATAAATGCAGCAAAATCTTGCAGAAACACTATCTTAAGACAGCAGCTTTTAATGCTGAAATTGTTACCTTTCCAATTTAAGAGATGGCCACTGCTAGAATATGATTACCACCTTTGGAAATGTGTATTCAGATATTCTATGCTTTATGCTTATAAATAGTGTTTTCAAGATTTAGGTACTTTCAGAATTGAAAAAAAAAAGGTTAGCTGTGGAAAGAATGTACCCCTTGATTTATTACTATAGTATTAGTTCCTTAAACTTTCATGCAAGATGTTTGTCCTTGGTAAGAGGCTGCAGCCCTTTCATGGTGAGCAGGGCAGTGCTGGTAAATAGCAGGGGTGGTGTTGGTCTGTCTCCTGGGCTGTATCACGGGCTTTAAAACTCAGTGTTTCCCATTGAGTCATTATAGTTTCTACTAGAAGTGTGTGGTTCATTGTTCTGTGTTTTGTTTTTTTACCATTGTACTGACAGCCAAGCAGACTGAAAGATCACGTGTTGGTTGGCTCTATCAGCTGCCATTAACTCAGAATTGGACACTCAGCTTGAGTACAGTGCTGTACAGCTGTCCATTGTGTTGTCACATATCTAAAGTGATGCATAACCTTATAGAAGAGGGATTCATGAAACAACAAATATTGGTGATATTTAGGTACTGTCGGGGGTGTGGGGCCTGTGTGTGTGTTCTTGCATTTCTGTATAGAAAAGAAAAACGTTGCTTTGACACCACAGGGCCATCGTAGGTTCCAGTAAGGTCTGTGAAAACTTAAAAGCAGGAAACTAAGTAAAGAGTTGGGCAGAGGAATAAATGAGTCAGTAGCAAGTCAGGCTGTTCCTGTGGTGTGACCTGCCCTCTTCAGCTTTATTAGCTGGCTTATGATGGTAAAAAAGATTTTTGTGCTTTTCTTTGTTCAATCTCTTCTTCTAAGCCACCTTTGAACTATTTAGTCAGTTTGAAACAAGAGTAGAGGACTAAAGTATAATTAAACTCCTTCCCTTTAGGGGAAGGAACTGTTAACAGAGGGCAAAGACCCAAGCGGTTTCTGTGCAGTGGGAGAGTCTGTTCCGTGAGTGAAGTGTCCATGTAGTGGCAGGGCAGCCATTGTCCATGTCCTCAATCAACCTCTGGCCCTGTAGCTTTTTGGGTGTCGTAGCAGGAAGCTGTGAGTTGTGGGAACTTGGAAATGAAGAAGTCTGAGAGGAAGGTTAGGAGAGCATAGAAAGCCACATTTGTCGGAGAATGGGCATAAGTAGTTCCAGGGAGCTCTAAATACTTGTAATTGCTGTAACAATCTAATGGGGATTGATGAAAGGAAGTTTCTGCACTACAGCCACTGACTGAAAAGCTGTATTTGATATTTCCTAGATAAGTTCATACTGTTTCTTTCTGTGGGTAGAGGATGTAAAGAGAAACGTAATTTGTGCTTTGCAGCCACTTCAGGAAATCTTTCGTCACTAGCTCCTAATATAATTGCCTTTGAAGAAATTAAAAGATGTTTTGCCTTCTGCGTTTTCTTTCTTCTCCTCCTTCATGTGTTTTCCCCAGTTTCCCAATCTGTGTATGTCGGTGTTATGATGATGATTCCCTGAGAACATGATATGCCAAGTACCTAGTGCCGGGTGCCAAGGCA
Organism: Lanius collurio; assembly: GCA_020086605.1. NCBI lineage: Eukaryota > Metazoa > Chordata > Aves > Passeriformes > Laniidae > Lanius > Lanius collurio. The sequence continues at coordinate 34,860,667 of JACBWW010000007.1, forward strand.
GAGGCGGTGACTTACTCTGCTCCTGGTGGAAAACATGCCATAGCAAGGGGTAGGCACGAAGTCCCCTTTTTCCCAACACAGTTCCAAGTAGGCAGAGCCATCAGAAGGGTTGTGACTCATGGATGTGGATGCCTGTCTTCTGGTTTGGGTTTTTGTTTGGTTGGTTTTGGTTGTTTTGAATGTTGTAGAAATCCACACCCGAGTTTTGTTAAAAGGCTGAAACATTAAAGACTGACTGAAATTTCTGGCAAAAAAAATTACCCCCTTTGAGAGGGGAAGCATAGGAAGGTATGTTTAATTCACTGCATTGCTGCCACTTCAACAGAGCGAGAGCACTTGCTAAACCAGCTGTGTGAAACTGGTGGATAATAAATGGCAAAAGAAAATAATGATGTAATAGGTAAAGAGAATAGTTAGACCACTAGCCATATCTGACCTGTGACCTGTTTATTTTAATAAGTTTATCAATTTCTCATCACAGATACTTTGGTTGTGACAACATGACTAATTATTAAATGACACTAATTTTATTTTTATTCAAGAAGCTAAGGGCAAAGGTCATTTGTTTTGGCATAGAGTAGTCTGCTAAGAAAACTTCTGGCTATTAAAAGAGGTTTTATATATATTTTGAAAAGTTAAACCCGCTGCTTCTGTCAACTTAAAATACTTAGTAACAACAAGCTAAGCACTATGGTGGAGATATTTCAGAGTGCTGAAATGTCTGCTCTTTACTCACATTTATTTGCCTTTACAGAGATTTGATGAACTTGCTTTAAAATCAGTTTGTTCCATCATCCTACATCTTGTAGTGCCAATCCTACAGTTTTGTAGGGCTGGGATGTCCTCATGGAGCACCATTCACCTCAGCAGTCCCTACAAGTAGTGCAGTCTGTTCTTGCATGACGAGTTATGGTGTTGGGCAGGCCAGGCTGGAAACATTAACTTTCCTTCTTTGTTTATTACAACAGCCATGGCCAACTTTTTTTACATAAAGGTTTGCTTATGGGGGTTTGGATTTATGGAAAGTGAGGACATCTGGGTAGTGTGATGCGTTGATGTGTAACCTGGCCTCTGAAGACTGGTGCTAAGCCCTAGGAGTAGGTAATTTATTAATAAAAACCCCTTTAACCTCATAGTGTTCTAGTAACTTGGTTAGGCAGTTACTCTTTGCTGAAAGCTTTTATTTTCCTGACTTTTCCCATGCCAATAAAGACTCCAAGGAGCTGCACTACTCTTGTTGCCTCCAGATGCAGTTCTTGTTGGCTCTCTGCCTGGTGGGTGCAATGAGCTTCAGGCACTTTCTCAGCCGAGAGCATCTCCTCTCTGTTCTCTTTCCAAGATGAGGTACAAAGTACATGTAAGTTCTTGTAGGGCAGGTAGGGATCCTCTCGTGTAGTGCAAGTTCCTTTGCCAAATCACAGGTCTTGTTCTGCCCTTGAACTTTATGCAGGCATCCTGTTTTAATCAGTAGCTGACTCTGAATGAATTTCCATGTTTTCATTCTGATTTCAGAAAATCTGATCTATAGACTAAAGATAATGAGTTGACTTGATGATCTCTGCAGAGTGAATTTAAGTCTTAGTTAAGGTATAAGTAATTACAGTGGAGAATGCAATACTTTTCAAGTTCATTTAGGCAAAACAGGTTGCATTTTTTTTAAAAGTATACACACCCTCTTATTTCATATTAACATTTCTGTATATTCTGAATTTGAAAAGCCTTGAAAAATGTTAAACATTCACCATTTCAAAGGTTATCTTTTTCTTGGGTAATATTCCTATACTACTGAAATTAGCCTGTATGCAGTACGGGTTCAACTCAAAAGGGATTAATGTTGATCCTGGAGTTTCGAATACTGATGTATTTGTACCAGTATGTGGTAATCAAGAGAAACTTGTCCAAGTTGATTGTAATTCACAAACTCAACAGGATGTTTCTTCTTTTGTTTACAGACTTGGTATTTGCAAGTTCCCTGCCCTGGCAGCAATCACCATGGATAGTGGTAAGTTTAACTTAGTGATGAGTGTGCATTCTCTGTTGTTTCCTGTGAAGTGGACAGTAACATAACCCCAAAACTCTCCTCTGCTCATAATTTCAGTCTGTTTGCACAAAAGATGCCCTCTGGCATTGAACTGCCTTTGATGTTACAGATGACACAGATCTTTGCCCACACTGAGCTCAACTGGAGTCATGCAACTGTTCTGACAGAGATATTATTTGCAGACCGTAAAAATCATCACAGACTTATTGTGGCTCTTTGAAAGCTGGCTGCAGAGTGAAGACCACAGAGCTGCATTTGCAGCCTTGGGTGCTTTAGTTTTAACTGTTTTTAAGCTTATCTCTGTAACTCCAGATTCTCAGGACAGAAGTCACTTTTTACACTTTATAAATAAAAGCACAAATCATTTTTCTCTTTCCAGCCCTATTCAAACCAAATGGACTTACTGAGATGACCTACAAAAGTATTCTAATTTAATAGCAACAGCTTCAAATTTAGAGCTAAAATGTTTATTTTTACTATTTAGTAGTGATTTTAGTGTGGTTAGATGTTGGTAAGGAGTCAAAATAGGAAGCTCAATAATGGTCTTAATAGAGCTGGTTTTGGAGTTCAGGCTGCCTCGGGCTCTGCTTTGGTGGCACTTCTGTGCCTCAGAATACTTTTCCCATGCTGCTGCTCCCTGTCCCTTCTGTCACTACAGACCTAAAACCTGTTTTCTTCCCCTGTGACAGCTTCAGCTGGCAGGCTGCAGCGTATTTATCCTCTTGTGTCCTTGCCTGGCTCTGGTTCTGATTGAATTTCACCTTGCTACAGTATCCATTCACTGTTAGGGTAGCAGGCAGGCTTTCCAGAGGATGGGTAATAAATTGATCTGACTGCTTTGTTCTCTTCAATAATAATAAAAGAAACTAAGTCTTTGGAAGCTTTCTGATATATAAAAGGTTCATAAGAACCAATTATTGCAGTTGCATACATAGCACAAGCATGTCTGAAGAAACAATGTATTCAAATGCATTAAATTTAGTAGTTGTATATCTTCATCTATATCCAACAAAAACTGGGGAAGTAGAATAGACTTCACATTGTTTCTGTGTGTATCTTATATACCGACAAAACAACAAATTTGACTTTCCTTTTATCTTGTATTTCCTTGTTGATCTCCTTAACAAAGAGAAAAAGTGACTTATCTTGCTCCATTCCTCTATTCTTACCACATGCAAGGGTTCCCTGATTATGTTCAGCTCCACAGTAACAGCTGCAGTGAACTCAGCCATGCTGTGGCTTAGCTAGGTGGGCATCCAACCCACAGTGGGCTTTTTGCACACTCCTATCCCTCTATAGCTCAATATCTACATGATTACGGTCCTGGAATACTAAGAAGTTAAAGTGGGTTCTGCAATACAGTTCCATTTTCTTTTTTTTATAAGATTCATCATGCCATGACTGATTCTCATTAAATCCCTGCATTTCGATTGCATGGTTTTATTTCCTTGATACATTTATATTGACTTCTCAGTGGGATTCAAAGTCACCAGGATCGTGAAAAGCATTAAAAATGTCTCGTCAAAACAAACAAGTTAATACGCTTCATTTTTTTTTCCAACCTTGTAGGGTCAAAAGGCAATCCTAGTCTGGACTAGCCAGAGATTGTTATTTATAGGATACATTCATAATTAATATGGGACGTAGTTTATTTTCCTCAGGAGGCTTTCTTTGTCTCTATAATATGTGCATTTTGTATACTGCATTGTGAGAGAAGACAGACTTTCTAAATATGAGTTGTTAAAAACTTTGGGGGTATAAATAGTCATATACTGTCCATTCTTGAACTGAATTAACCTTCTGTTGTCCTTATGAATGCATTTTCAATCAGATTAGCTCCTTTTGGAGAACTAAAGTATTACCTAGAAATTCATACCAATATGTATCAAATGCAATATTTCTTAACATGTCAGCTTTTAAACTTTTATTCTCTTTGCAAATTGAAAAGTGCATGCAGAAACAAGTATTTGTATGTTGTTTCTGAGAGCCAGAATCTGTAAATCAGGGTATTTTCAGCTACCTGCCTTTTCCCGTGTTTCTTTTCCCTCTGCATCCCATACAAAACTGTTATCATTTCTCTCATTGCTCTTTTTGGGGATGGATTCCAGCCCTGAAATTAAATTCCCTAGGTTTTATCTGCTGGAGGAAGGAAAACTTAATTTGTAATGCGTTATCTACTCTTCAGTGCCTCTACATATGGACACTTTTAGGAGAGTCTGGCCTGACACTTGTTCCCTTCAAGAATGCCCACAAGGAGTTGGGGGAAGTAGGGAAAGCACTGGCAGTTCACCCGCAGGCATGGCCATGTGCTGCATTCCTGACATGGATGAGTCCTTCAGCTCACCACCTTGAGGTGATCACTGATACTCAGGCCTAGAGGGAAGTGAGAGGAATTGTGTGGGAAGTGGAAAAAAGCCATCTTTTCTTTCCTTTTTGAAGAGATTTCTGAATATTAATTTCTATGTTATTTAGTCAATGAACTTACACCATAGGAGATGTCCATGTGCTCACCTGTGGTGCTGAAGAAACCCAAATTTGCAGTAGGTGCAGTTGCAGAGTTGAATGCACTGTACCCTTGGCATCCTTGTGAGCAGTGTAATTTGTGTGATGCATGCATGTAATGTATTCAGCTGGAAGCACAGCAGTCAGTGGTGTTCTGGAATTCAGTCTTCACATCTTCATTTAATCCTTTGCAAAAGGAAGATCACTAATGATTTGTAACCAAGTTGTGACTGATTAAACCTGGCTTGATTCCAAGTGCCCCCCAAAGCTGCCACTCCCCTCCACCATGGTCTGCACCACAGGCTCCAGGGGAATCTCAGCTCTGGCACCTGGAGCACCTCCTCCCCTTCCTTCTCACCTGACATGGGGTAATTTTCTAGCAGCTTCTCACAGAAGCTACCCCTATAGCCTGGCCACAAAGATCCATTACAATAGTATACCACAGACACTGAACAAGTTGAAATTAGTTATGCCTAATTATGCTAATCAATGCTGGCAAATACCATCTTTCTAAAGCAAAACCACAATGATTGTCTTTGTTTCCTTGCTGCCATCCTTTTATAACATTAAAAATCAGATGATTAAGAGGAAAAAAACCCTTCAGACTAACTGTAAATGAAGCAATGCACAAGTGATTGTGTAGGCCAAGAAAGTGCAACAAATGCATTAGTATGGCAGAATCATTATCCCCTCTTGCTGGCACTGAGAGCCCAAGAACAGTGTAGACTTGATGTTCCTTCTTCCTGACCTGAAATACCTGGAGAATTCCTTCATCATGCACTGCAGGTACCTCCTGGGTAATTCATTCTGATGGATTTTATAGTGTTTCCAGTTACTGCATGTGTAGAAATCATTGAGTCAGAGTTTGATGGAAAGCTGGAACATCAGAAGAAAAGAGATTGCTTCCAGCTCTCTTCTTTGAACAACAAACTAAGGAAAGCAAATAAAGATTACCTGTGTCAGAACATTGGTTGTCTTTTATTGATTGTTTCATTTGATTCATCAAATAAGGTGAGGTTTTTGGTATGGTTCAAGAAAATAGAGGATACTTCCCCCCACACCCTCAGAACAGCACCCATTTCATGGCTGAGATTTCTGGAAGAAGGCAGTAAGTCTGCTTCAAAGTTGCTTGAGAAAACTTACAGACTTACACATTGAAAAATGCAGCTGTCTGGTGTTTGTGACTCTGGGTAATAGTCATAAATATTTATATCAAAAACTTCAGAGCATTCTGACTGTGATGCCCTCAGGCAGTTGCAAATATCATTTTGAATGTTGACAAGCAGGATTTGTTTGTTCTGTGTCAGCTTGAGCTGAGCATGTGCCTCTCTCTCTTCCAAGGATTCTTCTTGGGCACCAGCTTCAGTCTTGTTTCACCACACACAGTTATGATGCTGAATTGAGGTCTGTGCATTTATGATATTTTAGCAATAGGTACTGAAATTGTGGGCCCAACTACTTACAACAGTGAGCTAAACTAGGAAGGCTTTTTATCATATCAAATGTAGGGGGAGACTTTGAAATGACTTTTTCTCAAAGGCATATTTTCTTTGAGCAATTTTAGCGTGAGGTTTGGGGTGTCTATTTTAGAAGTGACCTTTGTTGTTTCTCCTCTTCTTGTTCAGTGTTCTTAACAGAGGACAAAGCCAACTCTGTGTTAAAAAGATACCCAAGAGCCAACACTTTCTTGGAAGAAATAAAGCAAGGTGACATAGAACATGAATGCAGAGAAGAAATCTGTAGCTATGAAGAAGCAAGAGAAGCATTTGAAAATGAGGAAAAAACGGTATGTTTTGCTGTGTATCTAAAGATGGGTATGGTCTATTGATAACTAAACTTTTGAGTGTGCTGAGTGCTTGTGTGATTTCCAGCATTGCATTAGATTTGGTTTTGCACAGGGAAATGGTACTGGCAAGGACAGTGATTTAGTGGCCAAAGTGGCACAGGGAACATTGCAGATTTCTTCCAAAATTTACACAGGTGACACATTCCACTCTTCAATGGCTGAGCTCTACATCAAAAAATAAGTATATAAAGGCATACTGGACTTTTTAAGTTCTTGGCATCTTTTTTGTTGGGGGTCATACCTGGGGAGATGGATAAGGCTGGCATGAGAATTTTCTGATTTATTAAAATGATGTTGTAGGACATGTGGTGTCTCTTCATAGATGCTTCTTTCTGAAGCTGTAAAGTGCCTGCACACACATTTTTTACCTCCCAAACTTGACTTGGTGTGACTATTCCTAAGGATGGCTCATTGTGTAATTAAGAATAATGTGTACAATGAGACAACTGGTATAGAATTCTAACACAATATCATTTTTGCTTTTTGTTCCAGTCACTAGAGAAAACATGACCTAAACATGTTGTCTCTCACTTCATCTTCTTTCTCCCATTTAGGAACATTTTATGTTATGGTAATTATCATTTCCCTTGCAGAGGTATTTGGGAGGTAGTAAAATAGAAATAATTACATTTCTTTTCTGCCACAAGTAGTGAAGGAACTTCCAATAAGGTTCTGACCTTTTATCTATTTCCACTACTGTATCCTTTTTCCCTGGCTGCTCTGTTCTGCTGTGGGGAGTTGCTAATGGGCCAGGCTCTGCTAATGTGCAGTCGTGCCTGACCAGCCTCATTTACTCGGACTTTATTTAGTGCATTGTCCCCCAGCAGCATCCATCCACAGCCACTTAGTAATACTTAACATCTGTGTCCCAGAGGAAGGGAATGGATGCAGTGGACTGGGAATATGATACAGAGAAACACAGGAACAAAGCTTTCATAGTACAGATCGACTGGAAGTCAGAGTCTGTAGCTTATTTATCTCATGGTAACTTTTTGTCTAATCTGTCTCTTTTTATTTTTTATCTTGTCCATTTGCTTCTTTGTTTTTTTGCAGTCTTCTGGGCAGGTCTGCAACATGCAGATTTGTAATATCAAAAGAATATCAAGTAGTTCCCTCGAGTTATTTTTGGTGCATGAGTTTTTAATTAGCATTGTGTATGTCAAGTGTGCATACATGCCATTCAATATTTCCAAGACAGGCTTGGGGATTTTGACAGATTCAGAATTATTATTTAAAACTATATAGTTAATTATAAAGATAAAACTATTGTTTTAGGCTAGAGCCAACAGGGAAGAATTTGCAGTACTTTGTGGGTAAAATAGAGTATGAAATTCTGTGTTGACAAATGTGCATGTGGAGGAATTGGGAACATTTATTGTAGTATATGGTTGGCTCTGAACTGAATTCAAGAACAAGATCACAATTTCAGTCTATGAAGACTTCAATTTAAAGGTGTGCAGTCAAACAAAGCCAAAACCAGATAAAAAAAAACTGAGTTATAAGAATCTGAAGCAAAGGAACGGGTATCAAAATAAAGAATGTGTACACATCTTGAATGTGTACAACACTCATCTCCCTCTCTTTAAAATCAAATCAGTAGGTGAGGAAGGACCAGAGAAGTGTGGCAATTGTTGAAAGCTGTGGAAAGACATTTATAACAACAGATCATAAAATAATTGAATCAGGGAATATGTGATGATGTCTGTGAGATGAAGACTGAGCTGAGGTTAGTGCCTTACCATCCTTCTGATAGCTGAGCTAAGAGGGCCTCAAAGGAAACTGGACAGGTGCAGGTTCAAAGCAAATAGAAATCTCTCCTCAGCACAGCAAATAGAGCTGTGGACTGCCTTGCCACAGGATATCTCAGATCCTAAAACCTTTTATAGGTTCAGAGAACAGTGATGTAACTGAAGGGAAGATAAATCGGTCTGGAACCATTAATTAAAAGCAATCAACTTTGGCAAATGAAAGTTCTTTAGGTACAGATATGTGAAATTTGGGAGAGTATCACTGCCTGCTTGTGTTTGAACTCTTTCAGCAAAGATTATTGTCAGGGAGAAGTTAACAGATAAGGTGAGCCCTAGGTGTGATCTTGTAGAGCTGTTTATTGGTGGTGCCTGCAGGCAGCACTGCATGTGGTCACTGGTCAGGTGTCAGAGATTGTTGGGAGGCTCAAAGATTTATACAAAGGTTACTGTGCAAAGTATCTGAGTGTGGTTGTAGCACTGGTATTAATTTAATTTCCATTAAGTCACTTTTTTAAAAATTAAACTGCATAAAGATTTTAAAAACTAGAAGTCACGGATTTTCATTCCTGTTGCAAATTTCCTGTGAATTTTAAGTATTGAAAAAATTGCGAAGCTCTCTGTGTTGCTTTATTCAAGCAAAACAAACAAACTACTGCTCAAAAGCTTAGTAAGCAACTCAAAACTCAGCAGCACCAGATCTGAAATGATGTGATCAAGTAAGGCTGTCAGTCTGTGTAATTAGGGATGCTGGATAAATACTCAGAAGAGAAGAGGTGAATCTTTTCCTGCTACTTGAAACTGGAGGCAGCCCAGAAGGAAAGAGTAGCAGATGCACTCACCTGCCCTTACTGCTGTCTTCTCACCCTCTGCCTGGCGAATACCAAGCAGTCTTCTGACTGCCTTATTATCAGTCCACCTTTAAAACAACTCAATTGACAAAGGATCATTTGAGGCTGACAGTGCTGCCAAATGCAGTAAAGGCCTCTGCTGAAATTCTCAAGAGGGTGTGAGTCTCCTGACTTCCTTGTGGGTCCCTTATTTGATTCAGCATTCAGATCCAGTTGACTGATACTGACTCTGTTCTGAGAAGCATTACAAATAAGAGGGAAACAAAATTCTCACAGATTTTGCTGTAGTTGTTTTTGGGATGCCTTTGAGAATTCCTTTCTATTATTTCAAACTGGATTTCCCAAAATGCTAAGGTACATTCAGAAAAGTCGTTCTTGGCAGGAATATATGTTAGATATTTTCTAAATCTTTTCCATTGCAGTTATCTGATTCTTTGGCCTGCTTAACTTAGTTTTTCAGCCTTATAAGGGTTTTACACCTGGTATTCCCAGCTGTACAGCACTCAATGATAAATGGTTACTGAAATGTCCTTTTCATTAATCACAAGTTAGTAATTTTGTCAAGCAGGAAGTCTTTTCTATTGTTAGTTTAAGAGACCAGCGATTGTGGGAGGAATGTTTGTGCTGTGAATTTTGCAGCTTCTAAATTAATCTTTAACTTTCTGTATGAATTCTAAAGTAACTTTTTAAGTTTTCAATCTTCCCCCTCTTGGTCTTTTTCATAGCAGTTTATACAAATCCTCACACTGTGCAAATTCATCTAAGTTGTCTATGGCTTTGTTGGGCAGGAGTTGACTCTGACCAGATGTCTTGTACTCCTCCTGCACCATCACTTTACTCTGCAGTGTGGCTGTGGGGTGGCAGAGCAGAGGGAGAGTTTGGCAGGTGTGCAACCCAAACCTGAAGGATTGGTTTCCTGCAGTTCCTGTGGCAGTCTGGAACTAAAAGTCTTTGTTCCTCTCTTGGAGATCTGACTTGCAAAAATGCAATCTGGAAACGTGGGATCTACTATGCTAACAAGGATATGGTTGTTTTTTTGGTTGATAGTTTTTTTCTTCTCCCCTGAAGAAGAACATTTAAAAAGAATTTTTTAAATGAGTAAACAAGTGTTTCTTTCTTAGTGTTTTTCACCTGTGTGCAGAACTTTATTCCTCTGTCTCTGTAAGATAGTGTTAGACTGAAAGTAATTTTTGGCCAGGGAGTGTCTAAACTGTCTTGAATTTTCTTTGCCTTGCATGTAAATGAAAGAGGACATTAAACTACTTTCATCCTTAAGGCAGTTTAAACTCTTACTTTAGGCTCTTTATACATCTGTCTGGTCATATCACCAAGTCAAACATCCCAAAAGCAACACACCCTGTTCTGTACTAAGTACCTGCTACTCTGGGAGAACAGAACAGCTTTTCTGCTGCTTTGCTGAGCTGCAGAGTGCCAAGGAGAGATGCTGTTTCAGCTTTCTGAAGAAGATGCCGAGACATTTTCCACAGCAGATAGATCTGACCTAGAAGAACATGGAAACAATATTAAAATACCAATCACTACTTACTACCCTTCTATTGGAAAAGGTGCATTTCCTTTGCAGTCTGCAACACAAAATAGATAGTTGGGAAGAAGTGTGATTTCTTATTTTTCATCAAAACTACCTTTCTCCTCCAGAGTCTTTAAAATGACACATCCTTGCACAGTATATTTAATGACTTTCAGTAAGTCTTTGCAACTTTGGTCTTAAAAACTAACATTGTACCATTTTATTTCTTTGCTGACATTGAGGCCACAGAACAGTGATGTGGGAAGTTTGGTCCCAGTATAACAGTAGAATTTCATAATCTGAATTAATCCTTTCCTGCTTTTTTTAGTTAACAATATATTATTTGTTCCATGAAGTAATCTATTTAGCTGTAATCTAAGCAGATGCAAAAGTAATAGGTATTCTTAATTACCTGATAGTCTGGTGAAGAGAGGGTGAGGTGTTTGGTTCTGCCAGGTTTTATCATGCAGAGATCCCAAAAGCCCTCAGTTGTGCAGCTGTTGGCATCTTAAAATGTTAGTTCTCCACAAAATACATTTTTCCAAACTCAGAACAATTGGTTTGGGGTTCACCATGGAGCACACATCAAGGACACTTGCAGAGAAGTATTTAGAGTCCATCTTCCCAGACTTTCTTACTTTGTGGGAAGCCAACGTTACCTGACAAAGCTTAGATTATTTGACCTGGGTTCACATCAAAGAGGGGCCGTGTGACAACCTGCTTGTGGCATCAAGCCTTAAAATGTAGGGAAGATGCCTGATCCTGGATTGGTGTAGGAGTCAGAATTGTTTTGGTTTTTGAACTTGCACAGAAGCTTAACAAAACCTGAATTTATCTGTGGAAAAGAAAATTTACAGGATAGTCAATTGTTTCATGCACATGGCATTGCTCTTAACCTAAGTACATTCTGATCCAGAAGTGTTGAGTGTGTTTTGCCCATGGTGTTCTGCTTTCCACAGGGAAAACTTGACCTCAATGCTAGAGGGATTGTGCTGCTTTTAGACTCAAGCTGCCTCTGGGTCAGTGGTGGCAGAAAATGCCTCTGGTGGCCTTTTCTGTCTAATGCTCATCATGTGGCAGCAGGCATGGACTAAAAAAACTGATTAATCTGATTTGTGTGTGCACAGTCAGTCTGTAACCTGAATACATAACTTAGTAACAACTGAGCATTGACAATTTCAGTTCTGCCTGATGACAGTTTTATCAACAGTTGGGTGAAAAGTGTGCTGTCATTTAAAATTGATGTGATGCTGGCAGGAGCCAGATGGGGTCAGGTCTGTGCATTTTTAAAGAAAACTAAAGAGTTTAGAGTTTCTGGCATGGACCAGGGGGTGTGTCATTAATTAAAAGTTTTTGGTTTGGAGTTCTTTTTAGTTATACTACAATATATTAAAATACACTAAATTATGACTTTAAAACACAGTGGAAGTGTTTCATAGTAGGAGGGACATTACAGGTGAGATGGCTACTCTTTTGAGGCAGGGTATGTTTTTCTTTTGTACTGTTCCTTCATAGCATTCACTGTGGAAGGAAGTGCATGGCAGCATGATCTTCATGCTCCTACTTGTGCATATAAATACAGCAAAGAGGACTTTCAAGTATTGGTGTCCCCCTTCATCTTTGTTTTCACTTGTTCATATTTTCACTTTATGTTCCATTTATCTGTAGCTATGTTGTTGAGGTTTCTAGAATGTAATAACCTGTGTAATAGCCTCATAGTTATGGTGCTATTTTTAACTGTAAACAGAGGATCTGGATCTACTCAAAATAGCCTGACAGGAATTAATGTATGAGCCAGAGGGTGGGGTGTGTCTAAATTATGATAAGACAGTACAGCATAGTTGTGCTTTGCCAAAAGGGTCTGTCATTCTGAGCCAGTGTTTCCCTGTCAAATTCTACTGGTGTATTATTGCAATTTTATAACAAACAAACAAACCATAAACTTGTACCTTGAGTGGTGCTGACAGATTCTGATCCACTGGATGGCTGATGTGCATGCTGATTAGGCAGGAGCTTTTGAGATATTTTTTCCTAGTTTGTTTTGTGGTTGGGTTTTTTTGTTTTCTTTGTGTATTATTGCTTAGTCCTGTCTCTGCTGCATGTTTGTAAACATTGAGTGTAGACATAAGAATCTTAAAAGTAGTGAAGAGGTTGCTTTAAAAAACCAAATCCCTTTTGTATTACTAATCACATGAGAAGAAAAATTGAAAGTTTAGATGTGCTTATCCATGCCAGTTCTTATTTTAATCATCAGTAATTGAAATGCCTTTTTTTTTCCTCATTCTTTAAAACAACTTGCTTACATTGCTTGTTTTTTATTAACTTTGTTATAGTTTCTGACATGTTGTGTCTTGCTCTTCTAGAAGGAGTTCTGGAAAGTCTACAAAAATGGACTCCAGGGAGAAAGTAACACAGGACATAGCTGGTATTCATTTTACCTTGCATTTCCATTAATCATTGGCCTTTTTGTTATCCTCATTGTCATTTTTGTCATCTGGAGATGCCTGTTTAAAAAGAAAATGCGTAGGCAGTCGGTGTACGTGCACCGGGGAGCCCACGGAGCGCTGGGCGATGGTGCTGATGGCAGAGGGCCCCTCCCGCCGCCTCTCAGCATTGTTCATTCCCCACAGGAGGAAATGTATGAAGTCAGTGGGCTCTCTCCAGGAGGTCTGAGCTATTCGGATGCACGGTCAGACTCAATATCCACAAGGCTCTCAAACTGTGATCCTCCTCCTTCCTATGAGGAAGCCACTGGGGAAATCAGTGTGAGAAGAAGCGAAACTGAACAGCATTTAGATCCACCCCCACAATATGAAGATATTGTGAATTCCAGTTCAGCCAGTGCCATTGCACTAACTCCCATTGTCACCAGTACTAAGTAAAACAAGAAGAACGACATGGACCTTTTAAGAATCAGTAATCATTTTGTAGCACTTTATCTTGGCTTATTATGCATTTCTGTAATTTAACGGACTTGTATCCAATGAATTTCACCTTTTTTAGGTTCACTCGTTCTCTGGGTTTGGGATTTTTTTCTCCCTATAGAATGTCTAAAAAGATAAGGAATCTGTATTGAGAGTGTAGTGCAGATACGGATGTGGTGCTCTGTCATACTTCTCAAAAGTACCTCTGTTTTGAAAGACGTCACTTGTTTTATTCCAAACACTGTCCACGTTCCCCACAAGATTTGTGGGATCACCCTCCCCTTTCTTACTGCAGACTGTCAGAATTCCCTACAATAGGGAATCCTTAAGCAACATTTTAATAGTTACTTACTCTAGAGGGGACTGATTTTGCAGTATTGCCTCTTGTCTGGTTGGTTCCTTTTTTCTCACTTGGATTTTTGTTACATGCTGCACCCTCTCCTGGCCCTCGGGAAGCTGGGAGCCTTTGTGTTCAAACCAGGATCTCATGGAGAGAATGCTGGTGTAAGAGCAATAATTCCAGAGTCCTAGCAGGAGAGGTGTACTGTAAAGCTTTTGCTATTACAGCTCAAAATTCTATAAGTTCTTAGAAGCTGACAATTCAAGACACTAATTGGTGAATTTAATGGTATAAGTTTTTGTCTGTGTTCTGCCTTTCCTGTTTTCCTATCTGGTTTTAGTTTTCTATTCTAGAGGTGAGAAGTGTGCATATGTTAACTTCAGAACTTGAAAGTTCATGCAATGGTAATACTGAAGTACTCAAGAGTGGATAAAATCCTGATTATAGACTTCCTACTGTGATTTTCACTGGGACCAGGATGTAATCTATAAGCACATACACTCAAAGGCATTACTTTCCTTTTTAAAAGGGGAAAAAGGAAAGAAATTCAATGTCTGTGACTTCTTTTTTTCCCCAGCTATGAAAATCTTCCTCAAGGTTTTCCCTGCTGTAAACCCTTTCCTCAAGTTCTGATACTCTCTTGCCTACTGACAGGTACCTTGTGTGCAAGTTGTACTGGTGCCTGTGGAAATTCTTTGCAGAGAATATAGATATCTTCTTTCTACAACATTTATTGCTTATCTATTCCAACAAGGAATTCTAAGAACATGCAGGCATAACCCCAAGCATTAGTGTAGAGTGACTTTCTGAGACTGAAGAGATGAATGCAAGTTATAATCAGGCTTGTACAGAATTTCATCCACCTGGTTTAGGTGGTACAAATTCAAGTGTGGTGTTTCTTTTTTCACAGGTCGATTTAAAAGTTAATTGCTTGGTTTAATTTCTGAGTATTAAGTTTCAGTTTTCTTTCTTCCCACACCAGGGTAGCATGGCTTTAGCTTAGTACTGTTCTGTGGTCTACTAATCAATTAGCACCAAATGAAACTTACTGAGACCTGAAGGACTAAATTACATTGTTTTGTCTTTCTTACAACAGAAACCCAAACTGTCTTGTTTCAAACACCTCAAATGTCCAGGCCATCTGTTTGAAATTGTTCTTAATGTCCCCCTCATGGGGGCATGGCTCACCTTTTCTCAAAGGATTTTTATGGAAGGAGACTGGAAGGAAATGGATGGTTATAGATGGGTGTGTAAATGCACACTTTGTTAAGAATATGATCTAATGTATTGACACGTGGAGTCAGGAGTTCTCATTTTTTGCAAAGAGTAGGTTGCCTTTGTTGCCTGCTGGGGCTCTTCAGCTGCCAAGACAAGTTGTATTAGAGATGAACGCCTGGCTAAACTCCTGACTCCACTGTAAAAACTGTAACTCTTATTTGTATTCATTATATATTATAGATATATTAAGAGAGGCAGGTAAGTACAGTATGTTTTGGACACTTGTAGTAAAAATAGCCTAGGTTTTTTTTGTGGACTGCCAGACCTTTTATTTTGGAGTGGTTTTATCTCTTGTGAATCCTGAATTGCCACTTGTGGAAGTTAAAGCTCCTTTCATACCAAGCAGGAGTTAATAAATACGCTGCTTTGGGCAGATTCACCAGAACAAAGTGCCTCATCCCAGCATGCAGGAACCACCTCAGAAAGAGCTGGTGCTTCAGTGTCTGTGCCATATTGGCATCTCCTGTGCCTGCCAGCACAGCTAGTAGTTTTAGCAGTAACTTCCTCATCAGGATATAGGACTTTCCTGTAGGAAATGCATGACCCATGTCACATTAGATTGTTAAGCAGCCGTCATCATCCCCTGAACATGGGCAGTCTGCTTCAGTAATTTAGAGATGAGCTGGCTTTTCCCTTTTTTCTGTTTTTGATTTACTCTGTATTCCACTGCCACTTCTGAAGGGTTTGTTTCTGGCTCCTAAGTTGAGCATGTTAATTTGTCCTGTTACTGTGTCCAGTAGATACTTTTATGTGCAATCCAAAACTGATGCTTGCCATTCCAAAAAAAGTCACAACCAAAAACTTAGAGTGATTTATGAATTGAATTAATTAGACAATGCCTTTTCTGTGAGTCCATGAGTATGAAAGACATTGTGGACTATAAATTATGTCTTGGTGAATAAATTTAATAATTAAACTAAACCTGTGTGGGACAGTTGTGCAAATGCATTTCCTCTGAGACATGAACAGTTTTCTCCATGTTGGAATAGTGTCAAATTACAAATTGTTTTTTTCTGTTTTGTGAAATGTGGGAAAATAGCTTAGTCTTGTGGTTGGTTTTTCTAACCTAATTGAAAAATAAAATTTTATTTGTACTGGGGTTTATAAAGCTTTTTTTTTTCTTGTTGTTTTACCTATCCTGTAATTGCATTGTCTTGCAATAAATATAAATTTATAGTTGTACCTCTCTAAGGTTTTGCAACTCTGAATGCAGTGCCGTCTTGACTGATGACATGAATACTGAGGATACTGCCTTTCCCACCTCTGAATGTAAAATTGAATTTCATCTTGTAGTAGGACTGAAATGATTTAGCTACTAAAACTAACTTAAAGGTGGCGCTGTTTTAAGAAATTATGGAAATTAATGATTTGCTTAGATGATATTAACATTAGTGAAGGTTGTTCTCTCTTCACTGGATGTAAATAACCTCTGACTACAGTATTGTGTACTTTTAAGGGGGTTTGGTTTACATTAAATTATCCTATTTAAACATTTTTGCCTATGTTTATAGAAAATTTTTTGTAACATTTGTTTTTCAATATGCTAAATAAAAATTTTTAAGATGCCTCTAATGTTTCAAAATACCAGTTTTACATAACTACAGTATTTACTTTGTGCGTTTGTGGTCTTTTAATTTCCATTGTTCAATGGACTTAATCAGTTTCATGAGTCAATTGTTTTGATGATATAAAACACAAATTTAATTTTGTTTGCTATAGGCAAGTCTGTTGTTTCAAAATTCAGGCTTAATTTTAATCAGAGTTGTTAATTTATATAGTTTACAGTTTTGAAAAAAAAGCATTTAACGCTGGCGTGAGCTCATTTGCTTAGAGTCTGGTGTTAATTACACCAATGTTGTGGGTTCAATCCCTGTATGGGCCGTTCACTTAAGAGTTGAAGTTCATGATCCTGCTGGGTCCCTTCCAACTCGGAATATTCTGTGATTTCTTGTAGCCTCAGCTAAATAAGTCACAGGCCAAAGGAAAGGAAACTGTAGCAAAAAAAGTTAAAGTTGGAGGACCTAATTTCAAAGTTCACTTCAGCCACTTAAAAGTGACTACAAAATTTCATGTCAGCTCTAGGAATGATGAATTAACAGAGAACAAAACCAACCTTGTGTAATGATCCCTGCTGGAAACTGAAGGTCTCCATTCCAGGCAGCACAAAGTGTATGTCATCCCTTCCCACTCTGATAATCAGGATAAAGTGTCCCTGGGATTGTTCACCAGTGCAGGGCCTGGGGCAGAGGCTGGTGAAGCCCAGAGCAAGGTTTGTGTCTCAGAGCTGTGAACTCAGGTGCAGTTTTGTGCTGCTCATCACAAAAGGGCAAAGAAAGGTACTTGAAGCAGCAAAGAGCAGTGACTTTCCAAGCTGTCAGTGCACACTGTGGCCCCGTGCTCCCCTGGGGAAGCTTTTATTTGTCTATCTCAGGCCAGCACCATCCAAACGGGACGCTCTGCCCTGGGTTAGGGGGGGCTTGCTGTGCACACCCACGTTTGTGTCCTGGCCTCACACCCATCAGCGTGGGCTGACTGTGCACAAGGTTCAGCACACGGCTGCCCCTGCAGGCCTGGCTCCCAGCTATGGGAATGTGGGGGATACGGTGCTAAACTGCTGTCATGAATCTCAGTGTCTGTAAAAATCAGATTATTGCTCAGGTTACCAGTGATGAATGTTCATTATTTATTGTTTCTTGTGCCCAGAGCACTGTGCTGTGCTGCTCTAAATCACACTGAGAGATTTCTTTTTATCTTCTGCATAATGTGAGCTTTGTAAATGTCTCCTAGTGCCGCTTGCTGATTTTTTAAAAAGAAGGAAAACCATGTTCAGCTGAAAGCACTGAGTTGACATCTGTACTATTTCATTGCTTGCTGCACACATATTTGATTGATTTGCTACAGGGTAATTGAACTTTGAGTTTTGCCAGAAAGTTAAAGTACACTTTTCTTCTGCAGGGGTATCTCGGTAATTGTATTTTTCATTTGGCAGTGAGTTGTTGAATGCTAAGTAACAAGTCAGTGCAAGAAAGGTCTTGCTTATGCTCTCTTGACCATATCTATCTATCTATAGATACATAAATATAGATATCTCTAGCACATATATTATACAGCATATTACACACGACTTGCTTACCATTTAGATCTCTGCAACATTTGCTGTAATATTAGACCTGTGTCCTCTTTGCCTGTCCTGTCTCTGTGTATCCTGCAATAAAGACACACTGAATGCTGTGCTGCTTTCCCTTTAGAGACAAAGCCTAAGAATCAAAATGACAATTTTCAGTGTTCTGCACTTGGAAGCATTGTAACAGAACTGTGTGGCTCCCAGAGTTAGCTGAGGAACTTAAAGCAAGAAGGAAACAAGTATTTAAAAAATCCATGTTGATACTGCCAGCAATGAAATCTCTGCGTAAGGAATAATCTGTACCAGACTGTCTCCCTGGCCTTTTCTATGGTGTGGGATGTGTTTTCCCACACAGCAAACCCTGGATCGATTCCATGGGTCAGAGGCTCCCAGTTTGATTTTTCTTTATTTTCTCACTCAGCTCTTGCCACAGTGGCAGTGGCACAGCAGCCACTCTTGGCTGTACACAGGGACTCGAGTTGTTTGTTTGGTGACACACATCTGTACATGGGTGGCTCTGGGACCCAGGCTGCCCTGCCCTCCTCCCCTGACCTGGCTGGTCTGCTCACACCCAGGCCAGGCAGTATTTCAGTGCTGGACAAAGAGCCCAGGGGATGAATGCAGCAGTGGGGACCAGAGGCAGATGTCAGCCTGCTGTGACACAGGGAGAGGCACAGTCTCTTATCACCTGTGGCCTTTTCACTGCCAGTCTGAATGCAGCCACCTCATGTGGGTTGTTTCCAAGATTAAAACCACTGCAGGCAGCATTTCTTGCCAGGACCTTCTGTGAAAACATGGCACTGTCAAAGAAAAGCAAGGATGGTGTGACCAGCTCAAATGTTCTGCCCAGCTAGTACCCCTAAAGTTTCTTAGCACAAGTAACTTATTTCCATTTACTACTAGAATTATTATTTTAATTTTTTTGTTTTGCTTTTGTTGTGTCTACTTTTCTGTTCATGGTTCCATTCTAACCATAGGTTTTTCCTTACAGATGAGTGAAGGTAAAATATACATGTAATCATGAAGAGCTGCATGTTTCTTTTTTATCATTTTTCTGGTTTTGGATGGGTTGGGGTTTTTTCTTAGCTTGCTTGGTTTTGCATTTTGTTTAATAAAAGTGCTTGAATACCTCTTTTTTCTGCTTCCCCTAAAATCTTGTGCATGCTCCTTTTTTAAAGTGCATAACAGTTGATATTTTTATTGTGCAGCTTCTCTAGAAGAAATGTATCTTTGAAAATAATTTTTAATGCTATTTTCTCTTCAATAATTTTTTCAGCCTTATGAAGTGCTACTTGTAGCTTAGGTTCCCTTTTCTTGCCTAGCTGTGCTTCCACCCTCATTACCTTCCAGCCTTTCCACACAGGCAGCTTGACTCTATGAAAACACTACCTCTCTCCTCCACTGGCAGGAATGTTTAAAAAGGGGGATTTCTCTTCTGAAAATTGCTTTCAGATTTCAACATTTACTGTTCTGCATAACCCAGCATTGACTTCCTGAAAATTGTTCACAAAATCCTGATCCCAGTGCCAGGCTGTCAGCAAACCCCCAGCCCCTGAGGAAGTCTGGCTCTCACTCTGACCTTCACCCACAGCCCTGGAGCAGGAATTTGAACTTGTGTTTCCTCCATTGCAGGGCATTAGGCAGCTCTGAACATTAGACTAAGCTTGCAGTCTCTATCTTTCTCAAGCTTCAGAATCCTTTGAAATTCTCTATAGTACATGCAGATCTCTGGGTATAGTGAATTTAAACTACTTAACATAGACTTAATTTACTTACTAACTTATTAGGATTATTGGAAGGCAGAGCAGTATATTTCTGTTAAGGGATACCATAGGGTGTGGGTTTGAGCTGCTCTCTTGATTTTTTGTATGCTGGTGACACCAGCCTTGGTATTACCCTTTATGGATCACAAATTTCATCTGGAACCTGAGAAGTCTTTACCAGTATAGGTTTTGGTGCTTGTTTTTGTCAAAACAGGCATGGTCCCATCAGTAATTTTAGCTTCACTGAGTTATTCTTCAGTATAAAAGTGTTTATTAAAAAAAATTCCTGAGTAGCAGCAGTTGATGGTTTTATGATTGACTACAGTGATGTCTCCTAGCAACATGACTGAAAAAAGATCATTCCACATTGCTCACTTGTCCAGAGATTTCCAGATTGCTGTGTTTATCTTGATGAGGCTCACTAAGCCATCTCACTTCACCTGTACTCCTTGCACCACATTTCTGCCAATTTTGTGTTGAAAAGGATTCTCCAAAGTGACACCAAAGATGTAAGGCCCAAAGTCCTGCTTTGGGATGTGCAAAAGGCCCTCCCAGGTGCTGAGTAGTGCTACCCCACATCCCCAAAGCATTAACTTCCCTTGGCCTACCTTTTCCCAGCAGCTCTTATGTGCCAGGGCTTGCAAAGGATGGAGACTTGTGGAGTTTTGTTGTCTGAGACAGGATTTCAGAGTGAGGTACAGCCCGTGGACCTTTCATCTGGCACCTCCTCTGTGCTGGTGACGATGACAAATGAGAACCTTGCTCATAGTCAAGATCATTTCAATAAATCTTTCTTTTAAAGAGATTGCTTTTGTTAGTAGTGAACAAATGCTCCCCTTCCACAAGATGCCACAGGTGAGATTCTTCAAGAGGCTACCCTGCAGTCCCCACCTCCTCACAGCACTTCCCTCTGCTTTCCCAGATCCCTCTCAGGAGAACACTGTGTGTCCCCACCGCAGCTGCTGTTGGAGGCTGGTTAGCACTCAGATGTGATGGAGGCATTGCTGGATGAGAGATGGCAGAGATGCTGCCTTTCCCCACTCCTGGAGGTGTCCAGCACTGATGGAGATGTGGTGGCGGAGCCCAGGCTGCTGTGGTGTGTGCCTGTTACAGCAGCCACTCTGCCTGGCTGCCAGCTGCATTTGACCATGCAGTAATTAATGCCTCTGAGGAGCAGGCAGTGTCCCTGTTTGCAGCCCTTTTTAGCTTCAGGACCAGGCCATGGTAATATGCTCCATGGGACCTGTTGTAAGGTGTTTTGAACCATGATAGTGTGCCCCAGCCAAACCATCTGTAGTTATTCCTATTGGAGCCCTCAGAGTGAGACCAGGCTGGAATTACCCTCACCAGCTTCACCTGGCCATCCACCTTCAGCTGCAGCAGATCAGCTCCTGGAGGGTTTTTAAGCCCAGTCAGAAGGCCCAGTGGGAGTAAGGAGTAGGAGTGGCTTGTATCTACTCTCTGTTCTTTGGTGTCTGGTTGTTTGGGTTTCCTGGACTAGCTTGGCTGCTGATCACTGGATGGGTTTTGTTGCTGCTATCATCATGACTCTGCTTGCCTGGATCTGGAGCATCAAGGACTGGAAGATAAATTGTGCTAAATTGAAAAAGAATGGGGAAAGAAGAAGCTGAAAAACTAAGTACCAAGACAGCAAGGAATAGATAAAAAGGACTGTGCCACATGGGACCAAAACCAATCTTATTTTCTGAAAAGTGTGTGCAGAGCTCTTGGGCAAAATAAAGAGATCAGTTAAGCAAGGTGCAATCTCATGCACTGCAGTTGCAAAATGTGTATGTGCTGTATTATGGATAAATTAGTAAAATGTATAAACACTGTGTAAGGTAGAAGTACTGTGTTAAGTGAGCATAAATGTAAGTAAAATGTGTATGTACTGTGTTAAGTAAAAATAGAGTAAGATGTATAAGTAGTGAGTTATGTGTGAGTAAGTGAACTGTAAAAGTAGGTAAAATGTGTAAGTATAAGATAAGTAAGCAAAGTACACAAAAGAGATGATAAGTAGGTATTAAGTAAAAATTGGAAAATGTGTGAGTCCCCTGCTGATGCACATTTTACAGAAGTGCTGAGTTCCTGCAGTGACCAAAGCTGCTGTAGGAAGAACAGCTCACTCCACGTGAGACACCACAGGGCTATGAGAGCTGCATTGGGTCCCCGTGGCCTGAGGTGGCTGTTCTGCTTTACAAACCCCTAAGCTGCCATTGAGCTCTTACTGGGGACATCCCTTCTCTCTGTGTGCCATATCCCAGCAGCACCTGAGCTGGATTAGTGCTGCAAAGGAGGCCAGGTGAGTATCAGAAGTTTTCCAGGTCCTGTCCTTGACTCTCTTAATGGCCTTAGTTTTAATTTCTTTGGGTTAAGTTCTACAAACTGTTTTTTTTCATGGCTTTGAAGGCAGTTTAAAGAAATCCTGTGAAGGTACCTTGGGAATGTTCCTGCCATTACTGTCCAGTGCCTGATACAAATTGTGTTCTTCACTTTGTTATTTAAACTGCTGGCAGGTAAGTTAATTAATTTTAATAGAATGTGACAGGGTGCGTTTTGCAAATCTAACTATTTGAGGGCATTCAGAAATGTTAAAAGGTCTCTTTTAATGCCAAATCTAAAGAAAGTGGTGCGATTAAATGATAGTCTAGTCTTTTTCCAAAGAAAAACAAAAAAAAGAAAAGGAAGAGGCCAGTTCAATTGAAGTAATTACTTTTGTAGTATTTGTTTAAAAGTCCTCCAAAACCCTTGGTTTTGTTCATGTACACGTGTCTCTGATACATTTATAGGTTTATTGTCTACATTTGGGTCCAGTTAACACGTGCTTCTCTATTTTACTTGGCCTGCCTTCTTGCTGTGGTTTGTATCAAGATACACAGCAAACCTACAGCAGGGAGATCAAAATGAGGATCTTGAACTGGTCACACAGAACCAGCCACCCTCCAGAGCAACCAGAGATATGGGTCTGTTAAACTGGATCAGCCAGTGCAGGCACTGGTGGAATCTGTGTGAAAGAGTCAACTTCTAGAGAGGGTTAATCAGAGGCTGTTTGGTGTGGAGGAAGGTGTGCAGGAATGCTGGGGTTATCCCAGCAACCTTGCAGTGGCTGTCTCACCTGATAGGTGTTTTTACTCCTTAGGCTCTTTCTAAGTCACCTCTCTGCTCCCTTGGTGGTGTGAATAAAGTTGTCTGCACAGGGCAGACAAAGTGTCCCCTAGAGCCAAGAGATTTGCAGTCTTGTCATTTCCCTTTTAAGCCTGTCAATAACAATTGAGTTTGGCCTGCTGTATTTACCTTAAGAAATCCAGGGAGTGGATTTCTGTCAATGTTTCTGTGTTCGTGTATCAACCCCACTCTCCGTGGGTGTGAGAATCCCTCTGAGGTGAGAGTGAAGTTCCTGTAGCTGCCTCTGGCCTTAAACCATTATGAGTTGAACAGTTGACTCCTGCTGTGCTTGAAAAGCACCAATAAAGGACTGTAAAGAGTTAAATCCTGCTGTATTTCAGGTTTTTTTTCCCTTTAGTCATGTTCCTTTTGAACCAAACACTCTTTGGAACACCTCTTCACAGATTAGACTCTTTTGCTCTCGCTTGTGACAAGGTAAATTTATACAAGAAGTTTTCTTTCACTTGTGTATAACCTTGAGAAAGATTCTTTCAGCTATTGGTTTGACCAGCCTTACAGACAACAGAATTGAGCAATTTTGTCTAATCTCATCATGTTGAAAAAGATGTACTAAAAAACTATGAGATTAAAAATGCAGTGGTTGTGCACAAGTCCATTTTCATTACATTTTTTCCAAGTACCTATTTCAAACTTTTATCTGTTGTGGAGCTTTGTTTCTATAGCTAACAAACCTGTATGAGATAAATAATGAAATATTGATTTGCCAACTTGAAACTTTTTCAGCTGCCATTTTATTCAGTGTGTCTGTTGGCAGCACAGCAGAATGGAGGTTTTATTGTGGACTGAACAAACCCATTGGTTTGAGCATGACACGGTGAAATTGTATCATAGCAATAAAATTGCAGGGCACATTTATGCCATCTGTTTCATAGTGGAAAAACAACATTTTAGTGATGGCCTCAAACAATAAATCTGGATTTAGAAAAAGAAAATAATTGGAGATTGTAATGCTAGGAACAGGCTAAGATCTTGCACAGCCTCCTTCCCCCACTGTTGCTCAGCTGCAAAGTTCCCCCAGGTTTTTCTTGGTTCAGGCATCCTTAGCTGTTATAGTCTGCTGGGTTAAGGGCTCAGAAAAACATCTCTAAGTCATAGAACACTGACTCAACAGATGTTTGCCTCCTCCTATCTCATCTATTGCTTTTATCAGCTTTCCATTTTTGGAGTGGGCAGGCATGAAAGGTTGCATTGCTCCACCATCAATCAGCGATAGGAAATAAAGTCAAAAGGTCACAATCGATGAGCAAGAGACAAACATGACAGAGGTTTGTTCAATCCTTCACCAAAACAACATAAAATCTAAGACATGAGCCCTGTGTTATCAGAAAAAGAGGGAATTAGATTATTGTAATAAACGTAGAATGTGCAGAAAAGGTTTGTTCCTTGGAAAATCAGTGATGTAACATAAGAGGATTCTCTTATTCTGTTCTCTCATCAATCATTTGATATTGTGGTCCTTGTATTTTCAAATAACCTGTGAACTGAAAGAATGGTCCTAAAAATAATGTCCTCATAGCTGTAGATACTGAATGTGATTAAGATATGTAATGATTCTTGTTATTAATTATATTTGGTGCAAAGTTATAAATGTTGTGGCTTGTCTACCTAATAAGAAATAAAAAAATGTCTTTCTTCACCTTAAAGTTGAAAGAGAAGAGTAGGTTTAGATTAGATATTAGGAAGAAATTCTTTACCATGAGGGTGTTTGAAGCCCTGGCACAGGTTACCCAGAGAAGCTGTGGATGCCCCATCCTTGGAAGTGCTCAAGGCCAGGCTGGATGGAGCTCTGAGTAACCTGGCCTTGTGAAAGGTGTCCCTGCCCATGGCATGGGGGTTAGAACTAGAACTAGATCACCTTTGAGGTCCGTTCCAAACCAGTCTGTGGTTTAATTCTGTGATTCTTTGATGGATGGGATCTCTTGCAGGCAGTGTCTCTACAGTTTCTTACTGTTTTCTATGCCCTCTTTCCCAATCCTCTCAGATGTACCTGGATGACTTTCTATAATGGTATCTGTCCAAAGTCTGCATTGTCTCTTATGGAAGAGGAAAGGAGAAGTCAGAAGATGTCAGGGGTGTAGAAGCCACTACTTTCTGGTCCAGCTACAGCACTGTGATGCCCCAGGGCATCTGTGCACACTCGGTGTCAGAACCCTCGCTGGCATGTCCTGCTCTGTTCAACTATCCCCTCCCCAGTTCCCAGTCCTGGTTTCTTACCTGCCAAAACATGGCACTTTCCTACAGCCTCCACCACAAAATGCTGCTTTTTGGGGTGAGACCGTCAGAGCTGATTGCCCTGAGTCTAGCACCACCTTCTGTGAAGGAGGTTTGCATCCTTGCCCAGCTCTCTCCAGTAGGCACTTGGTTACCTGCCAGGCACAAATCAGTGCCTGTCAGATATTAAATGAGAAGGATGGAAGCAACTGTGTTTGTTTGTGTTTAAGCCACAGAAGGAACAGGGGTTGTTTGAGGGTTTTTTTATAGTGTTTGCCAGTTTTAAGATGAGAGCTTGAAAAATGTCATTAAGATGAAGAATGGTCACAAGGTGATAAAGAAACAATCTTCTCACTTTAATGACTTGAGCTAAAAGCTAAATGACTGTAACAGCTCAGATTGTAAAAGCAGTGGGAAATTTAATGAACAGTGACCCCACAAGAAAGTCAATCTGTCTTTTAATGTTTAGTTTTGTCATTTCGTCTGAAAAGTAATAAACCTCTATTATATAATCTATTGGTTACAGAACCTGGGGTCAGGCTCCCATGGAGTTTAACTCTGCCAATCTGTCTCAGCTGAAATTACTGACCTTCCCCATGAAATAGGTAAACATCCCAAGCAGGAAACAACTGTGCAGGTACTTGAGAAAACAGCTTTGATTGTGGGAAAAGGAAATTGTCATGAACTCGACTGCAAAAGCTCTAAATGGTTTGTAAATTCCCTTAATGATAAGCTGATTCAGCCAGTTAAATTATGTAAAATATAATGAATAAAACTGTGATTAGTTAGTAATGGCTGATGCCCCAGTTCTGTAACATGTCATTCATCTGGATGCTGTAGAATACTCACTGCAAATCTTGTAGCAAAGGCAGTAATCAAATAAGAGATAAAAATATGAACTTCTTTGCTTATGTTTAGCTACTGAGAACATGTATTTACTTCACCAGATCGTGGGAAGAGATATCTTGAAAGTTGGGTGATTTAGGGATGTGTATTTTAACTGCAGGCTAAAAGATGGAAAGCTACAAACTTGGATAGCACCATCCACACAGGTTGCTGCTGTGGGCACAGACCTGGAAGAGGCTGGAGCACTCTGCTTCTGGCCCTTGCCACAAGGCAGAACCAGCCCTGTCCTATAAATTTCTTCATTTGGGCTAAAGCTTCAGGTTTTTTTTTAGTCTTATCAACTTCCTAAATCAGAAACTGATCCTGTTTGTTTGTGCTTTGTGAGCAGCAGGTTTGAGTGGCTTTGCACAGCAGCTTGTGCTGTGAGGATGGGACTGTGCATGGGTGGGAGGTCACTTTGGAAGTGGCTGAGCTGACAAAACTCTTCAGGCTTTGCCTCTCTTCTTTTTTCAGCAGTTAAACAGTGGCAATTATCCAAAATCCAACCTCTGCTCGTCCACATCCATCACAGTGCTCAAATTTAACTGGAGATTTGCGAATTGTTTACAAACTGCATGTCACACTAAATCTGTATTTTCTTCTTTATGATACTTTAATAAAAATTGTGTAGCCCTATTAACACATATTTACATGTGTCTTATCGGTAACATTTCCTGTAAGTGCACTCAAGTTTATTTTTGCTTAAAAGTCTATTGCAATTTGCTGTCAAATATTTAACACAAGTAAAGAATCACATTTTAAAAGTCACAGAACTTTTTATCATTTCCATAATTTTTTTCCTCTTTTCTCTTTTTTGTTGCTGGCTGACAGTTGGTTTTGAGGGCTGGAAAAACTGCTTTCCCCAGTGGTAACATCCTTTTCCATTAAACAAATCTTGTTGATTGTAAAGGAAATTTTCCATCCCGTGGTTTGTTAGTGCTGAAGTACAGTGAAAAGTTGGTGCAAATTAGTCTGGAGAAGGCTATTATTTTCATGAAAAGGAAATGAACCTATAAATGGTCATACTGGTCTTCCAGCAGCTCTGGCACTGCAGCAGCCCTGGGGCAGAACCAGGCTGGGAATGGTGACCAGGGACTACTGCAGATGTGAGGATGGCCACGCTTGGCTGCAGCTATGGGACAGCTCTGTGGCTGAGCCAGGGGCCCAGCAGGTGAAGCTGGGACAGCAGGGTCTGCCCCCAGACCAGGACAGAAGTCCCCAGTGCTCTTCCTCCCTGGCTTTCCCTACTGGAGCCAGCCCCGGGCAGGGGCTGCAGAGCCCCAGAAACCCTGGCCCTGGGCTGGGCAATGGTTTGGTCCCCTAACCAGCAGCATCCTCCTTTTGGTGCCACTTGTTGCCTTCTGCTGCCTCCACAGCAGTGTGACAGGGCAGACAGGGGGATGGCAGCCTCCAGCCCGGCCCCAGTGTGCCCTTTGTCCCTTTGACATGCCTGATGCACGACTAGTTCCACTCATACTTTAATGTGCCTTACATTCTCATCAGAAATATTTTCTCTCTCCTGGCAGCACCGAGTGTGTTCCATGTGCACAGCCAGCAGCAGCTGCTCAGTGCCCTACACACTGGGCTGTGCCCAGCCTTGGCTGCACTGCTCTCACCTCAAATTTCCTGAGCACAGCTTGCTGATGTCTTTCCTAAAGTAATTTTGGAAACTACAGACCCATTAACGAGCCCTTTCAAATACACCTGGTGGGGAAAGATACCAGATCAGTCTCCTTCCTGAGAGTACAGTGTCTCTCTGGTCAGCAGAACAGTCATGGGCAGAGTTGCAGAGGTAACAGTGCTCCCTGACCACCCATGGTATCCAGAAGGAAGGCAAAACAAAACGGAGAGTAAATTAATTTTTAATTTTTCATGATGGCGGCACAGCTACTTTTCACAGCAGGGCACAGAATCATTAGGGGCTGATCTGTCCTCATCAATACAGAAGTTCTTCATCCAGGCAATTTTCTGAGTAGAGTTTTTTCCATTCTTGTAAGGCTCACTCTCCTTCCTGCCCCAGCAGTGCTGCAATCCCTGTGGCATAAATGACTCTGCTTTCCACCATCCTCACTCCTGACCTGGGAGGGTGGCAGCTCATCCTCACGGGTCCTGAGGGCCTCATGCATGTGCCTAAAGCGGGCTGTGCAGGGACACGTGCACCAGCCACAATTTCACAAACGGTGACTAATCAACCTGCTTAATTCCTCCATTCCACAGAGCTGCCCAACTGTTTATGGCAATTAAATAGCAAGAGATGTGGGAGAAGCATACACAGTAATGTCTATGCCATGCAAAAAATGTTGACCCTTGTGTGGCTGTGGGCCTGGCAGAACCTGCAGCCCGGTTGCTGCTCGCGCTGGCACAGCTGGCTGCTGGCTGACACTGGAGGAGCCAGTGCTGGCAGGCCTCCCTGCATCCCAGCCTTCCTGTCCTCATCATCTGCAAACAGCAGTCACAGCCTGCAAGGTCCTTCATCTCACCTTACTTACTCACTCATTTTAAGCAGTTGCTTGTAAGAATGCATTCTCCTTTCTAATGGCTGGTGACACTGCAAATCACTACCAAAGCCTGCAGCTGGCCAGTAACTTGTGTGTAATGCAAAGAAAAGAGAAATCACTCATGTACAATTGAATCACACAGAACCAAATGCTTCGGCTGCATCTGATAAGACAGCTGCAAAATATGCACGGTCTTTTGGAATATAAGACAGAACATGAAATCTGTGGAAAAAAAGCATTTCTGTTTGGCGTTATCAACAGTGTTTAGTACACAGTAAGCAATTTCCAGTCAAGTGGAAGATAAACCTTTTATAGACCACAGTGATTTGCTGTCAGTGGCACTTTCAAAAAGCTCATTTGGATCAACCAGGTTAGGAGGTGACACAGTCATTTTTCAGCCAAACAAAAGAGATTACAGACCCGAGGGTGAGATACAAAATAAGGTATTTAATTGCATAAAGGTCAATGAAAGTAACATACAAACCTATAGAATTGTACTCAAACTGTAGTCCTATTAAAACAGCTGATAAATTGGCTACTCCCTGAGGATGAGTCGTAGCACTGAGCCCCCAGTTTAATTGTCTGATAAAGTGTCCAGGATATGGAAAAAAATGGGGGTTTTTTGGTGTTTAGGTGTCCTAGATTGGATAGCAGCAGAGGGCCATATTAGCTTCTGTGAGGTGAAATTTAATGCAGACTGATTACATTTTACTGCTATAAGCAACACTTTAAAAGAGTTAAGTGCTCTGTCTATAAATAGCACACATTTATTGTAGTAGGGAATTCCGGGCTGCAGAGCCCGATCCTTTCCTGTGAGGGAGGCAGTGGGATGGATGTTGCTGTATTGCCCTCTCGTGGGACGAGCCTGCAAAGAGCAGCTGAACGCGCAGGAGCTGCCACTCGGCATCACCCACGGGTTCCCAGCGGCCTGAGCTGACAGCCAAGGGGTGCCCTGTCTGCAGGGAGAGTGTTCAGAGATCTGCATGTGGTAAATATTTACTCAGATAAGTCCATTTCCCCCTAAATCTTCTGTTCCTGCATTTCTGTAGGACACAGCTCCAAGGCTGTGTCCCTGAAGGAATTGCAAATATTGTCCCATAACCTCAAAATAAGCAGCACAAATGTGGTACCACTCCTATCCCAATTCCCTTTCTGCAAGACTTGATGTCCCAAATGAGAATTAAAGAGCAGCAGGACGAACAGCTCTGTTTGGTGGCACAGGGTGTGGATGAAGCACGTGCCAGAAGTGAAGGGAGTGTGTACCAGGGATGGAAGTCTACGCACAGTTCCATTTTACGGTGCTGGGAATGATGCCATCTATCACACAGAGTGCTGCAACTGCCTCCCACAATGCTGGATCTCATCTCTATTCTGTCCTGCTCTTCTGGGAATTTTAAAGAAGCGTTTTGCTGTCTAGCCAAAGTACTTTTGTCACCCGCACTGAGTTGTCTGAGTACTTCATAGTCTCTGAAATATTTATCCTCTCACTTTTCTTGTCAGGTAAGAAAATTCTCCATTTTGCAGATGACAAAGTGAGGCACATGGATTAATCCTCAGTTCCAAAAAGAGATTTATGCATGCAAAGTGGCTCTTAGGCAGAATTTAAGAGTCTATATCCAAAATGTACATTGTGAAAAGCCCTGTTCAAGGACTCGAGGTGTCTGGTGACATGCAAGGAAGCTGTCAGGGAGTTCCCTTCTCTGCCTGAGAGGGAAAGTGACAGCAGTTCAACTCCTTGTTATGAGCCATTTATTTCCATATTATGAAATAAAATTTTCTAAAAACTGCATTCAGATAGGGCTTCACATGCAGGCTGTGCTACTGGTAAACACCTTGGGGTGGAGGAGGAACAGCTTACAATGCTCCCAGCAGGGAAGGAATCAGGGCAAGATCTTGTCCTATCCTGCTGTAATGAGCTGAGGGAAATGCTGCTTCTCTTGTTTTATGCATCTAAATCCATAGGGAAAATCTCCCCTGAGAACGTATGGCAGCACCAACAGGCACAGCACAGACCCTGCCTGAGCTGAGCTGACCAGCCAGGCTTATGCTGAATTTGTGAGGCTGTTTGGGGCCTGACCTACTGTTCAGAATTCATTTCACAAATCTGAACTATCCTGGAGCTCAGTTAAGAAGACTTCATCAGAAAACACGATGCCCTACTTCTGACTGATAACAGAGAGCCCTGCTGTGAAAAACACGTAGCCTGCATCCTAGGCTCTTCTAATCCTGTGAAAGTTTAAGCCTCCACCTCCCAGAGATTGGAAAAATGCTCTGAACATCAGGTGCTGCATATTTGGGGTGGGAATGGTCCTCATTCCTCTTGGGCCACTGAGAAAGGCAGGACTGCAGCAGCAGCAGAGAGCAGTCATGAATCAGGGCTCAGTGGGCTCTGTGGGTTTTTTGGCAGCAGAACTCTGGCTTCCACTCTAGGGCATTCTTCTGTTTTATAAGTGCTGTGTTTCAAGTTTCTCAGTAGCCTGAGGAACCACTTCGTGCCCCTCCACAGGCTAAGTGCCTACAGCCAAGGCTACTGATTCAATCCCCTGCAGGGACCTTTGCCTTCTCCTCTCACAAATTCACACTTCTGACTACAGAGCAGTCTGAGTTCAGTAAGAGGTGACAATCCCCTCTGTGTGAAATGCCCCATGAACAGGCAGCTTTCCCTATAATTCAGAGGCATTTGTTCAAGTGACAAGAAAGGTGATGCTGGTTTGGAAATCGGCCTCCTGGGCACATTTTGTAATCCCTGGTTATGGAAGACAACAGGCAAGACACTGCAGACACTAAATCCCTCTTTCTCCAGGGAAACATCAAAGATGAGTGTTTAGTTCCCTCGGTGTTTCTCACTGACTAGTTTAAAACTCTCCTGTGCTCAGCAGCTTGGCTTTTGGACACTCCCACCTGGATGTCTGATTTTCTGTCTTCGGTGGAGCGTGACTGTCACCCCACCAAGTCACCCCTGCAGATGGCATGGCAGGGCAGGTGCTGACAACAGCTGTACCACAACTGCTCCTCTCAGTTCCTACAGAGCATTGCTGGGTGGCTGCTGAAGTCCTCTCAGAAGCTGAAACCAAACAGCCATGGTGGACAGCGAGTTTTGTTTTCTTTCTTGCATTTGGGATAGTGACTCTGGAAATAATTTCCTCAAAAAAATTCTATCTGACAAAGGCTAGTCATTACTAACAGCACTTAAATTTAGGCAGCTAATTTAGACATCTAAACTGGGGGACTGTCCTACCTCATTTCCTATGTCTGGTGTGTGGAGAAAGAAAAACTCACACAGAAATTTTTCAAAGCTGGAACTAGAAATCAAGGGCTGTTTTAAAGTCAGTGTTGAGTTACATTAAAATGCAGTGGAACATCTGGATTTTCTGATTTGTCCTCCAAAGGACTAACTCCTCTGCAGTGGTAGGAATAGGCATATACAAGACTAGGCATCTCCTTCCATTAAGTATTGTATCAGTCTCCTAAATGTGACCTGTGAAGAGGAATAGCATTATCACTTTTCTATTTGATAATGCAACTCAGCAGGAAGGGAAAATGTTACATTAGAAAACAGATACTGATTTTATGTAGACTTCAGGTATCTTCTGTGGAATCTTCATGCAGTAAATCACTTGTAAGTTGATTCAAAGTCCACAAAAACAAGATCAGTTCTTACTACGTACATGTCTTCCTATATGCACATCTTACTATGTACATGTCTTTAAGATGTTTAAGGACCTCTCTATTCAGCAAAGCACACTAATGTGCATTTAAATCCCACTGAAGGCCAATATTCCCCCATAAGCTCATTACTGAACTGCGATTTTGAAATACATCATCAACTCTGTTTGAAATCTTTCCTCACTTTGGAACTCTACTGTTTCAGGAAGAAAAGCCATATGGAACTAATCATGCACATTTTGTCTAGCAGACAGGCATTACAGCAGATTGTGTTTCCCTTCAAGTGCTTGTCCATATGAGCATGCAAACTGTGGTGTGCATATAGCTGAACATGCACGACAATTTTTAGCCCTAACATCCATACTGATGTACCTCCTGCTTAGCTGCATTAATCATGAGATGACACACTCATCACTGCCTATCTGCCACTCAAATGAAGCTTTTATTTCTTATTTTCCTTTTCATTTTCATTTTCCTGACCTCACAAAGACCCTACGATTTTTTAGCTTGTTTTCTCCTTATTTGCTTTCGTTTAACAATAGGTCTTTCCTCCTTGTCTGTAGGCTTCTCACTCAGAAACACAGAGTTCAGATTACAGGAGAGAGATTTCTCTTTCTAGCAGATATTTCATTCACTACTACATTGCCTCACAGAAAAAAATAATTGACTGGGAAGTAAATGATTTCCTGAAACTTTGGTACTGGCTTACAGAGAACCAAGAGACAATGAACACTGCAGGATTTCTACAAACCATAACCTCAGGACTGGGAAGGAGGCATCAATCACCACTAATCCTCATGTGTTGAACTGCATAAGTTAGATGCCAATAAAGACCAAATAGTAAAGTTTAATCAGCTCACCAAGTACTGTGGTTCTTTCTCTTTCAAAGGTGATAGGTATAGTTCCAACTCAGATTGGCAAAATGTCTTACATTGTGTCATTTGTGTTCACGTCACCACATTGGGCCTACAAGGCAAACTCATCTCAGCTCTTTTCACTTAGGGCTTCTTAGTACAAGGCATTCTGAGCATTTTTTGCTCAGTTGTTTGGACTCTAAAGACATTCATCCCAACCCTTGCAAATAGACCTAAGCACTACGACACAAATTTACACACATAGAAACACACCTAGTACAGATAGACAGGTATGTATATTACTTTCTAATGAAAAAATTTATTTTAAATATTTTTGAGAATTTGTTAGCTATGTTTTGGGAGGTGAATATTTTAATACTTCTAAGTGTAAAGATTTATATTAATCCTTGTCTGTCAAACAAAGTGAAGAGAAAATCCAAGAGCAATACAGGTAAGATTTCTCAAATGTGTCTTAAAGTATTTTCCTATGCACTCGGCTCCTCTATGATTAAAGCTGTATATCTGAGCACTCTGCAGTTCTCTAAACTAGTGGATATACAATCTGGGAGACTCCAAAGCTCTTTGTTCATTAGCATTTTATCTCTGAATTGCATTGCATTAATAAATACTTGTCCAACATGGAATATTGAATGCCAGGAGAAGGTAATATGGAGGAACTTAAATTTCCCCCAGGGCAGAAGATATGAAGGGAGAGGGTAGGAATTTATGGCAGGGTAA
The DNA here is from genome assembly GCA_020086605.1 of Lanius collurio. Classification (NCBI taxonomy): domain Eukaryota; kingdom Metazoa; phylum Chordata; class Aves; order Passeriformes; family Laniidae; genus Lanius; species Lanius collurio. Next base: position 34,894,647 of record JACBWW010000007.1, read on the forward strand.
AATCTGAAACATTTTTGTAATGGCCATCATTTGGATTAGACAGGGGATTGTAGTGTCAAATGGGTTTCTAGCAGAGTGAGATGGAGAAGATTTTAGAGCACTAATTTATCATATAGCTGTACTTGTGAGTGGTGTATAACTATTTCCCTTATACATATGTAAGAGAATGAAAAGGGTATGTTACCAACATCATAACCAAGCATTCATATTTTACAGTCCCAGCTGGGACTGAATGAATATTTTATGAACTGAAAAGGTAGATGATTGGGAGCTGGCCTCAATTTGAGCTGTAAGGTTTGCAGTGAGTGAGAAAGGAATCGAAGGCAGTAGGTATGTGGGCTTACACACACACTGCTGCAGAACTTGGCCTTGAAAATTCTCTGCCAATTTTATATAAATTACCTAAAAAATAATTGACATAAGGACTCAAATTCATGTTGACCTACAGCAGGTCAGCTGTAGATGTGCTTAGACTCTAATTCTGGCCAAAGAATAGATTTACTTCACCAGGAACAAGCAGCAGTGGTGATGCTTGCCCTTCCTTCATAACTTTTTACGAGGGTGGGGAGTAAATAGTCCTTTGAGAGAGAGCAACCACTGACCCAAATCTGAATCAGCTCTATTAATCAAGTAATGAAAACTGCCTGAAAGCAAATTGTATTTCCATTTTTCAGAGGTCTAAAATACAGAGAGGTTGGGTTGATTTGCAGTATTTTCATTGTTTGGTTGCTTCAGTGAGAAATCAATCATTTGTAAAACATGAGTGATTAGAAACCCTCAGCTAGCTTTCAATTAATAGAGAATAGGAATATGGCAAAAATTTTCTTTTATATTTTTCAGGTGAGTTATGCTATATATATTATACTGCTGTTGAGCTTGAGCATTCTGACAACTTTCTCCATAGGGCAGAATTCTCCATGTAGAAGAAATATTAATTCATCTCCCATATATAGAATAAAAAAACCAGCAATGGTTGAGCTTATGCCTGTGAGCAGAAAAAATGTGCTGCACTGTCTGAGGATGTGAAGAGAACAATATCTAAAGGAATTATTCTGGACTGATTAAATAATTATAAAAGATGTGAAAATTATTATTTTATCTTTGTTCCTTTGTTTACCTTTGTTTGATTCTCCAAACTGGTTGCTGCATTTATTCAGTACACCATCAGTTTTGAACAGCCAGTGTGCATATGGGTGTTAAGTGTTTGACAAACATGATAAATAAAATTCATATAAAATATGAAACATTTATATTATAAATTTATGAATAAAATTTTATTTAAAGTTTATTTATAGTTCTAATTCTCAATCTTTGCATTCCTTGGATTAAATACATAAAAGATAAGTGTGGCATTCTTTGGTTGCTTCAGCCATTACTCAATTATGCTAAAAAAGTTAAATATGCAAGTTGAGGTTTTAGATTTATATCTTATTTGAAAAAGCTCAATATGACATCAGAGGAATTAAAAAAAACCCTAATATGACTTGCAAAAAATAAAATATCACTTTTGTATGTGTCAATAATTCTTCACTTTTAATTTAGAGATGTTATTGGTCTTTATCATAGGAAATTAAAATATAATAAAATCACAGCAAGATTTCAGAATATTTTTCACCTGAGCAGCTGTTAGGTCCCATGAGGGAGGTCCTGGGCCTCCTGCTCTGGCATAGCAAAATGTTGGACATGGAGAGAGCAGGCCTGGACTGCCTCTTCTGGGACAACTGATGTTGAGGATACCTTTGGACTAAATTAAGGCAAACCAATGCCAAACGACCAATTAGAAAGTTTTAGCTATGGAAGCAACAATTTAAACTTTTAAACCTTATGATAGGTTGAACAGTCCATGTCAACAGAAACTTCAAATTTCTCTACAGCCCACGGCAGCATCGAATCAAACTCCTCTGAACCTCCCGTAGCAGCAGCACATAAACTTCTGAGGAGAGGAAGAAATGAAGAAGGAAAGATAGGAAAATTAGAGGTAAAGGATCCATGTCACCACCCAGAGTTCCAGCACCATCTCTGGTCTGGTTCCTGTGGAGGGTGGGTGCACACACAGCCCCCTCAGTTGTGCTACAGAACAGTCCTTCAGCAAGCACATTTTGTTATTCTCAAACTTTTCAGAAGGGAGTTGGGCTGTCTCTTAAGTTTCAATTCCCTTCCCCTGTCACAGACACAACTGCAATGATGTCCAGATTTGGTTTTGGAGATAGTTACCCAAGATAATGAGGGTGGTCTCAAAAAAAAGCACTATCCTGCCTGCAAGACTCTCTTTCCTAACATCACCTAAACTCGTTGGCATAACATTCCTTTTCTCCTCTGCCCAGTGTTTGACACATTAACTCCTTCAGGTTTACATTAACTTTTTCAGGATTTCAGCCTCTCACAGCAGCTCTCCTCTTTAGGATGAAAATCACGTCCTACTCTCCCTACTCTGTAACTGAGAAATTGCCACACACACTGAAGGCACACAGAAGACCATCAGCTAAGGCTAGAACCAAGATGAGTTTCTCTGATTTGTGAATCTGTATCCAAGCCACCTGATTAAGGTAACTTTTATTCCAGGAGCAAATATTCAATCTTTATTGTGTGCACTGCAGTGCAATCTAGGAAGCTACAAGCAGAGGGCTGAAATCTACTGTTTTAGGCACTCTGACAACACAAGCCAAAAATACAGTATAGCAGAGGAAAGTGGAAGATGGAAGAGCAGTGCACAGCAGCATATTTATTCCTGAGGGTATTTTTCCTTGGTTTGTCACATATCCTGACAATACTACACCGTTAAGATGAATTTAACAAAGTTTGGACAAACTTTGGTTGATGAAATAAAAACTTTGCTAGTAATCAGCAGTGACACAGAAGACACACATTGGGTTGGGGTTTTTTTGACTTAGATAAATATATGTAGGAAGATACATGGAAAATGACTGGAGTTGCCAAATGAAAATCAGATGAGGATTTGCATCTAACCTAGTTATTACATTAGACTGGTACAATACAATCACAGACTCAAAGAATTGTTTAGGTTGGAAAATCCCCTAAGATCCAACCATTAACCCAGGACTGCCAATCTAGCACTAAACCATGTCCCTAAGTGAAATATTTACGTCTATTTGAAATACCTTCAAGGATGGTGATTCAGCTTCTTCCCTGGACTCTTCCTGTTCTAATGCTTGACAACACTTTTGTTGAAGAAATTTTTCCTGAAATCCAATCCAAACCTCCCCTAGCACAACTTGAGGCCATTTAGATTTGTCCTGTCGCCTGTTACTTTGGAAAAGATACCCCAACACACCTGTCTAAAATCTCCTTTCAGGTAATTGTACAGAGTGACAAGGTCACTCCCAAGTCCCTATTTCTTCAGCTCCTGCAGTTGCTGCTCAGAAAACAGGACTGGTCCCACTTCTGAGCCCTGGGGAGCACCCCTGGTGTGTCCCCAGCTGGAAGTGACTCCATTCCCCACCACTCTCTGGGCCTGGCCCCACAGCCAGTGTTTTACCCAGCAAAAACCACACCTGTCCAAGCCAGGAACTATCTCCAGCAGAATGCTGTGGGAAGTGGTGTCAAAGGCTTTACTCAACTCCAGGGAATCAGGACCCACAAACTCCCTCAGCTGCTGAGGGGGTCATCTTACCATGGGGGGAGATCAGAGTACTGTAACAGGCCTTACATTAAGAACTTCAGATCTTCCTCTTCTTCCTTTGTCACTGCGTTTCCCCTCATCCAGTAAAGGCTGGAGATCCTCCTGAGCCCTCCTTTTGTTGCTAATGTACTTATGGAAACAATTTTGATCATCTTTTAGGGCACTTTTAGGGCCAAATTAACTTCCAGTCAGGCCTTGGACCTTCTGATTTTCTCTCTGCACAGCCCCATGAAGGCTGTGCAGTCATCCTGAGTGGCTGCCCCTTGTTCCAAAGGTCATAAACTCTGGTTCCATCTGAATTCCACCTGAGTTCCACCCACGGCCCGGCTGTTTGGGCGGGGTGCGCCATGGAGCCCTGGTGGCTGTGACATCAGAGGGGACCCGTCCCCAGACAACGCACGTTGCGGTGCCACCGCAGTGCGGCTCAAGGCAGCGGTGAGTGTGGCAGGCAGGGCCAGGCTGGCCTGAGCCAGGGCCGGGCTGGCCTGAGCCAGGGCCGGGCCAGGAGCACCGGCACCCGGGGCAGAGGGCGCGGGGCTCTGGGCACCTCGGGCAGGGCAGGTGCCGCCATCGGGGCGAGTGCTCTCAGGGCTGCGGGGATGTGCCCGGTGCCCGGGCCCTGCATCTCCTACCCCCGCTGCCCCAGCCACCATCTCCCTGCTACCCAACTCTGCTGAGCCCCTTCTCTCCCTCCTCCTTGTGCAGGCCATGGCAGGAAGGATCGCCAAAATCCTGCTGGTGCTGGCCATCCTCCAGCACACCCTGAGGGCAGATGCCCAGACAGTGAAGGCTGCGGCAGAAGTCCTGAGGCAGCATGAGGAACAGCCCAACCAGGAGATGACTTGGCTGGTGAGATGGATTGTAAATTGCTCAAGTGACTGGGCAGCTGGGAATAATTCTTGATTAGTCTGTGTGAACAGCAGGGCAGCGATCCTCTGGCATGGGCTGAGTTTAACAGTGCCTGCATCCTGCTTGGGTGCCTCTGCCCAGGTGTTCTTTCCTGCCTGCTCCTCATCTCTGTTTTCCAGTTCAGGGGCCTGGCTACACAGAGAACAACTAGCCTTACTCTAAAGACTGAGGCAATGAAGGCATTAAATACCTCAGTCTCCTCCTCATTCTCTCTCACTGTTTCACCCCCATCCAATAAAGGGATGGAGATTCTTCTGAGCCCTGCTTTTGTTCCTAATAAATTTATACAAACATTTTTATTCTCTAATATGGCAGTTAATATATAACCAGATTAAGTTCTAGTTGGGTTTTGACCCTTCTAATTTTCTCCCTGCACAACCCCACAACAGTTGTGCAGTGTTCCTGAGTGGCTGCCCCTTCTTCCAAAGGTCATAAACTCTGGTTTCATGTGAGTTCCATCCGAAGCCCCAGCCGTCTGGGCAGTGTGTCTGACACAAAAGGGGACATGTTCCCAGATGCCCTATGTGGCAGTGTCACCACTGCAGTGTGGCTGGAGGCAGCAGTGAGTGGGGCAGGAGACAGGAAGCCTGGGCTGAGGGACAAACAAGAAGAACCAGCACCCAGGGGGAGATTCTAAGTCTGGGGAGAGGGTGCAGGGGCTGTGGAAATAGTTTTGGGAATGGCAGGTGCTTCCTGCAGAGCCAGGCACAGAGGTGCCCAGGGCTGCCAGCTACAGCCATTGCCCAGGGGGATGTGCCCCCATCCCCATGGAGTTCCACAACCTTCTCCTGGCTGCTTCCAGGCTCCTGCACCCCCTCTCCCACCCATCCCTACACCCTGCAATTACTACCCCCACTGCCCCAGCTACCATCTTTCCATCACCTAGCCTTGTTGAGCCCCTTCTCTCCCTCCTGTTCCTCCAGGCCATGGCTGCAAGCACCACCAAAATCCTGGCAGTGGCAGGCATCTTCCAATATGCACTGAGTGTGGATCTCCCGGCAGTGAAGGTCACTGAAGAGCTCCTGAGGCAGCATGAGGAGCAGCACAGCCAGGAGATGGCCAAGCTGCAGGAGATGGAGCAGAGGATGAAGGATCAGGGGATGCAGGAGGAGAGGATGCAGGAGCAGAGCAGACCCACCCAAGAAAACATAATCCTCTCAGCCTGCCGGCAGTGGTGGTTCTGGGACTGTGCACAAATGATCCTTATGCTCTTTGGGATCTACTGGCTGCCCAGTCAGAGGAGAGCTGGTTCTGACAGTGGCAGCCAGGGGAAAACCATCTGGAGTGCCCAGGAGCAGTTGGAGGAAGAGGACTGGGAGGACAGGCCCTTGGATAATAAGGTAGGGACCTTCACTGTTTTACCTTGTCCTTCTCACAAACATCATTCTGATGGCTGCATCCAGCCATGGGAGCTGGCAGCACTTACAAAGTCCTGAGTGCTTGCAAGAACTACATCACTGACTGCCTGCTGCTAATACCCCTGAGACCAATCAGTGTGCACTTTTTCCACCAGAGCTGGGCACTGTGGAGGATCTGCTGAAGCCACTGTGGCCATGGGGAGCAGCACCCACAGAGTGTGCCATGCTTCTTCCTCTCCCACCTGAGGAGGCAAACAGAGTCCAAGTCCCTCCTTCCTGCAAAGCCTCTGCAAATGGTCCCAGTTGTGATGCTCCCCCTGCCAGGAGGCACAGAAGATATTTCCCCCTTGTCCATCTGCTAATAAAATTGTTGATTTGCTTTGAGAAATCCTGTGTCTGTGAGGGTCTGGGTGGTACTGTGTTGGGGGATGGTGCCCCTTGGCTCCATCTCCCCTCTGTAACAGAGATGAAGTTTGTGCTCCAGTTGATGTTTAGAGTTGTTATACTTGTGGTTAGACACTTGGCACCTCGCTGTCTTCTCTCCTGCTACTCTTGCCCTCCCTTCCTGCAACTTTTCCCATGCCCTGGAACACCTCTGAACTTGCTTAAAAAGATGCTGCTGAAATCAGCAGTTCCATCGCAGGGTCTTTTCCTCATGCTGTTCTTTATTGGATGGTTGTTCCATAAAGTGAACACCCAAAGGCCTATGGAAGCCATCACATCCCCTATTTCTGCCCATCAAATCTTGACTCACAGCTGGAGGCTCAGACATCTCTGAACACAGTTTGGGTGCTGGGACAAGGTCTTGTGTACACAGATCTCCTTCTTTTCTCCCTTCACACATCCTCCAAAGTGGGAGCATTGCCTGTGTCTCCCAGGCAGCTGAGAAGTCACTCTTGGCACAGACAGAACTGTGTCATTGGCCCACCCTGGCAGTGGTGGAGCAGGAGGGGAGGTCTGTGAAGAGGGAAGACACTGCAAGGGGAAGTGAGGATCTGTGAGGAAAGAACTGTGAGGGACAGTGAGGAGGAGAAGGAGTGAGAGGAGGAAACAATAGTAAAAATGTCATTTCCAAGTAAATGCTTTTAGGACTAAACTTCCATGGCAAGCAAGTACTATTAGTCTTTCATATATTTATTAAAGTTTTACACTTTTATAGTCTCATGTGTCAAGGGGCCTGAGTATGGTCTCATGGTCATCTTCATGGATGTCAGTCCTGAAAGCAGGCATAGCAGCTTCCTGTGCACTATCACACAAGTAAAGCTGCAGAATAAAAGGAAAAGCATTTTCATTCTTATCCCCATTAAACACAGTAAATTTCAATACATCCAGAGTTTGTATGTATAACTGGGAGCATTTTTCATGCCAGCATGTAAACAAAATGCAATATGCATTTTTAATTCTGGGAGAGTGTTGCTACCCTATAACATCATTGGCATTCTAATTAAGATGCCTCAAAGGAAAGAATAACATAGAACCCTGGACAAAGGGATCAAATGCACCCTCAGCAAGTTTGCAGATGATATGAAATTGGAGGGAGTGCATGATATACCTGAAGGCTATGCTGCCATTCTGTGGGACCTTGATAGACTGGAGAGTTGGGCAGAGAGGAACCTAATGAGGTTCAACAAGGGCAAGTGTAGGGTCCTGTACCTGGGGAGGAATAACTCCAAGTACCAGCACAGGTTGGAGGCTGATCTGCTGGAGAACAGCTCTTCTGGGAAGGATCTGGGAGTCGTGATTTGTGACAAATTGACCCTGAGCTGCCAGTGTGCCTTTGCAGCCAGAAGAGCCACTGGGATCATAGGGTGCACTGGGAAGAGTGCAGCCAGCAGGTCAGGGAGGGGATCCCTTCCCTCTGCTCAGCCCTAGAGAGGCCACATCTGGAGTGCTGTGTCTGGGTCTGAGCTCCTCAGTATAGGAGAGACATGGAACTATTGGAGATGGTCCAGCAGAGGCCACAAAAACGGCCTGGAGGGGTCTAGAGCATCTCTCTTATGAGGAGAGGCTGTGGGAGCTGAGCCTGTTTTGTCTGGAGGGAACACTGAGAGGGGATCTCATCAATGCACATAAATATCTCAAAGCAGGTGCCAAGAGGATGGTGACAGACTCTGTATGGCCCAGTGACAGAACAAGGAGCAATGGCTGTGAACAAAAACACAGAGTTCTACCTCAACATGAGGGAGAACTTCATGTTGAATCTGGCTGGGCATTGAAACAGGCTGCCCGGGATGGTCATGGAGTCTCCCTCTCTGGAGACATTCAAAACCCACCTGGATGTGTTCCTGTGTCACCTGCTCCAGGTGACCCCACTTGGACAGGAGGTTTGGACTGGGTGATTTCCAGAGGTCCCTTCTAACCCTAACGATTCTTTGATTCTGTGAACTTGTAAAAAATTATAAGAAACTCTTGGTGGTAAAATTAGTTTGTCCACTGCTTAATCTTGTGGTGAGCTTGCCTCTTTATGTCTTGGAATATCTTAAACCATTCACAAACAGCCTAAATATCCCTCGACTGTGCAGCCCCACTTAAGCCAGTGTTAGTGACAGCTGCTCACCAGAAGCAGAAGTTGAGCAGAGAAATACAGCTCAAACCTCCTTTATGATGTTAAGTCATTTATTCCCTCTGTCCTGGAGGGGGGACAGAGCACCGACCTGGGCAGAGCCGGCGAGGTGAGAGGGTGAGGCTTTGTGTCCTGCTGGTTTTGTCACAGACAGGGGGAAAGGGGATCCCAGGGGCAGAGATGGGACAAACAACCAACCAGATCAGAGCCCGGGCTGCTGGAACATCAGACAGACCCGGCTCAGTCACATGGCAGGGACCCAGCCGGGGGGGGCCCAGGGGGGTGGGGGGCCACCGCAACAAGAAACTGCTTGTGTGTGCAAATGTCAAAGAGAAACATAAACTGTAACAACTTTTCGTTGTTTTTCTTTCCCTGTTCCCTTGCCTCTTCCCCTTCCTTTTCCCTTCCCCAGTTCTCTAACTCCCAGAGGCCTGTATTAGAAATACTCCAGCAGCCAATTCCTAAGGGAGAAGCCGGGCTTTTCCCGGGATGTTCCAGGCGCGCTTGAGGAATCGCCCGGCGGGCGCTGGGCCGGCCATGGCGGGGATTGGCCGCCAGGGGTCGCCCTTGTACCAGAGCCTGAGACGCGACGTGCGGCGCCGGACCGGGAAAATCCCCGCGAATTCCCTCGAGAAGAGATCCCTGTGACTATGTAAATATTGCTGCATAATCATTTCTTCACTAAAGAAGAAGTTTTAATGTGGTTTCGCCGTTTTGAAATTATAATATTCCTTGGAAGGACATAATTTGCTGATTAGAGATATGTTTGTTTGCAGTGCCTCAAGCTTCAAATTTGATTGCGTTCATTTTAATCATATAACTGATCTTATTTTCAGTAACAGAGATTTGTTTGTTCCAAATGCATTTATGAATTCTTATCTCAGTTATGTCACCTGCTGGTTGTGATATAACTAATTCTTAAAACCATAAAACCAACTTACACAGAGGAGAAAGTGATGGAAAAACTAAGCATCCTTTGAATTTATTTAAACAAAAAGGGCTCAGTTTAAAGTCTTTAATCCTGCTTATGCTGCCCTAAGGGACAGGCTCCAAAGTCACACATGATCCTTGTGCCTGATGTGAAACACCTGTCAAGTGTCACACACTGAGTGTGACACGGATACACTTGGCTCACATCACATTGCCCCTGCCCACGTCTACATCTGTTTTGTCAGCCATGCTTTACCATGTCTTCCTTCTTTCTAGATGCAACCTTCCACCAGAAACTGCCATCTGGTCCAGCTGCCATCCCTTATTTTTACAGCCTACAGGACAAAGGAGGAGAAAATAAACTAATTGAGGCAGCGGCATTTCACAGCATAATTTCCTCACTCCTGCATTACCCCTTCTGCCCCGTGATCAGAGTGCCTGTTCATCCTCTGCTTGGAATTCTTTGGGAGAAGAAAAAGCTGAGCTTTCTGGGCCTGCAAGGCAAGCACCAAAGAGGGTAAACTTTTAACAAAGCAAGTCAGGGAGTGGTTTTGGTGACGGAAAAAAATTGCACCTGGCAAATCAACTTTAACAGAACTTGTGCTCCCTCTGCAGCATGCTGGAGACAGAGATGTCTTTTCAGAAACCTTGCATTTTAGCCAAGGATTAAAGTGGGACCAACAAAGAATTCACTAATAATGTTACAAACACATGTAATCCTCTGTCCCAACTTCACATGTTTAATAGTCATGTCTGTGGGCCATAGGGTGAAGAACAGGGACCCAAGGACATACAATGTCAGCAGCAAAATGTTTCTCGAGTTCCACAGAGCTCCTTTCCCAGCCCACTTCCAGCCTGACACCAAGCAGTGTCCATGCTCTCCATGATGTGTGTGCCAGGGATATGGGGCTGGAAGAGTAGGAGGTTCACTACCTTGTTCCAGAAGTTACTCAGGTGCTATTTTAGGAAGAGGGCATCACTGGGCCATAAAGTGCTTGGAAAATGTCCTCTCTCACCCTTTCTCTGTGGCAACGGTGGGGAGAATGCCAGTGGAAAATTCCTGTGCACAATGAGGTCAGATACACTAGTTTTCCATCTTTATTAACTACCCAAGCTGTGAAAAGCAACTGAAGTGACAGCCAAGGTAGATCCAGATGCAGTTCCAGGAAACTTTATGCAAGAACAGGACCTTGATGTAAACAAGAGTTCAGGACCTTAATGCAAATGGGAGTCCCTGAAAAGATCAGGCTGATTGCCTACTGGCCTACTGAGATAGAGTTGTTTTAATCAGTGTTGGGGAGGATGAAATAGGGAAACCTTGGCAAAAGATTCTGAAAATATGAGACCTGTGAGCAAAATAGAAATGAAAGCTAGCTTTGAGATATAAACTAACAGCTTTGAGCTGTTAGGTACTGTACAACCAAAAAACAATAGGCTAGCCAGCTGAAAGAGAATCCCTCTTGACTGAGCAATGTCTTTAGCAGAGAACAGGATGCTTCACCAAGCAGAAAAGTCCAAGGGTCAGAGAAACCCTGCCAGCGTGGCAGGGAAAACAAAAGTAGTTTTAGAAAGTAGTTTTTAGGAGTTAAAATGTAACACAGTATGGTAATGTAATAGTTTTGATAGGTTGTATGTAAATTCTATAAGGATTTCTGTCTTTTACTGATTGGATGTTGTACTATTACCATATTCAGTATAAGAAGAGATACAATACCATGTAACCAGACTTTAGCTCTCTCGCTCTCTCTGCCTCTCTCTCAACTCTATCTCTCTCGACCTCTCTATCTCCCTCTCTCTTGCACTCTAGGACATGCTCTAAGCTGTGGCTGGCAGCTTAAGCAGAGCTCCTGCACCCACAACCCTTGCAAATAAACAGCATATTTCAGGAGCTGCCTTGAATTGTAGAGATCACCCAAACCGCTGGCCCTTTATTTTCTACAAATCAGAAGAAATATTTGATAGCTAACTTCATCTGCTGAGCACAACAATGCCTAAACTGAAAGGTGGATATGGGAACATGTGACTGAGCACCTCAGCTGGGCCTTGGAGCCTCAGAGCCAGCATGGAAGGCAGAGTGACATTAAAGAGAGGGAACAGTTTGTACACTGGCCAATATGCAGGGGTTTGATTTCTCCCCAGTAGGTGACAAGCACCGACATCTGTGAAAGTCACTGTGCAGTGAAGAACAAACATCCAAATGTAGGGTGTCCAGAGAGGCAGCCAGTCCAGCCCTGCCAGCATCAGCAGCTGCACTCCAAGCACTCAGTCTTTATTGCAGTGACTATTGACCGAGCCCAGCATCCCTTTCAAAGGAGAGGCTTCTCACTGAACTGGTTATGAGTACCTTGGAGAGCTGATCGCTCTGCTTCGGAGTTTGGCTCTGACATGGGAACAGAGCAGCAAGAGAAAGCAGCAGTTGCAGGCAAACCCTTCCAAACAAGTTCTGAAAAATACTGTTGAGCTGCTTCTTTGCACAAATGATGGAAACAGTGCTGTGGCACGAGAAAGGCTGGCTTTAAAACAGCAGGGTGGAAACCTGCAAGTAAACCAAGCACTAAATGAATAGGAGTAACTGGATTTGTTTGGTTTTTAATGAGGTGTAGTAATAAAAGTAATAATCAGAGAAAGGAAGGGCTCCATTTTAAAATTATTTTCAGACTCACCACAACAAGTTTTATTTTCAAATCTGAGCTTACACACACACATACATACAAAATGTAAGTTTATGCATAAATATTACAGACATATAATTTCCTTTATCGACATTGCCTTTTTCATCATTAAAGAATTTGAATCATCTGCCTTACACAGAGAATTTTTAATAACCATGTTTGTATGGGAAAGACAGTGGGGTTTTTTCAGACATTCAGTATCACTTTGTGAAGCCTTAAGTGGCTTAAAATGCCCTTTACACAGCCTTTATTTTGCTTACTTCAGAGAAATCTCAACTTACAGAAAGCTGGAAGGAGGGTATCTTGTGCCAGAGCAATATAGGTCTGATCCACTGAAGCATGAGCTTTTTATATCAAGTCTGTGAGCAAAACTTCTGACCCATATGGTTTACTGAATCAGAGCCTAATTTTGTAATATCCCATCCAAATTTATATCTAAGTACCTGAACATTTTGCCTTATCAACTAGAATGTTGCCCTGCATAATTCATGAAGCTGTGAATTATTTTTATATATCCTCTGCCTCTATTTTTTTTAAAGAAAGCTATCTGAAAATCAAACACTAGAAAACCAAAAATGCTTAACAGCATTCTGAAACAAACTTAGACCATGATGTTGTGAACATTACTGACAGCAGTGAGGGACTATTCACACATGCAAGATAAATCCTAGATGTAAGTATTTCCTTGATCATAGCTTACACATTTGAGGGTGCAAAAATAAAGCAAAATATTTTTATTCAAAGTCCAATAATAATACTTCACATTATTTTAATTCATAACTTCAAAATACCCATAAAACTTGCTCCTACTAAAAAAACCCCACAAATCAGAGTACAATATATTTAATATTTCTGTTACCTCCCTCTTGGATGCTTAACAAGCAAAATAGTATAAACTGCTACAGATGGATCTTTAGCACAGTTCAGCAGAGCTCTATGCATCCCATCAGAGTAGTACAGAGCAGTGNTCGGCAGCAGCGCCTCACCCGCCCCGTCCGGCAGCCGCGGGCGGCGGGAGCGCTCCTTTCCCGCCTCTCGCTGCCTCCCCGCCCGCCTCCCCCGCGCTCCCTCCGCCCCCTCGGCCGGCAGCTCCCGCCCGCCGCTCCCCGCTGCGCAGAGCGGCCGTGCCGGCGGGGGATGGAGAGCCAGCGCTGCTTCGCCAACCGCTTCGATGACTACCCGGGCAGCCCCGCGGCGGCGCCGGACAGGGAGGCGGCGGTGCCGCTGGTGACGGCCACCATCGAGCGCATCCTGCGGGAGCTGCCACCCCTGGGCGGCCCCCGCGGCTGCCCGGGCGGGCTGTACGGCGGCGTGGCCGGCGTGGCCTACATGCTGTACCACGTCGCGCAGTGCCCGCTGTTCGCGCCGTCGCGGGACTCGTACCTGCGGGCCGCCCGCCGCGTCGTGGACGCCTGCCTGCGCTACCAGGAGGGATGCGGCGAGGCTGACGCCGACACCCGCGCCGCCTTCCTGCTCGGCGGCGCCGGGGTGTACGCGGTGGCCGCGCTGGTCTACCGCGCCCTGGGGCTGCCCGACTACGCCCGTCCGCTGGGCAAGTTCAGGGAGCTGAGCGAGGTCTGCGCTCCGCTCTCCTTCCTCGAGTGCGGCTCCGACGAGCTGTTCGTGGGCCGTGCCGGGTACCTGTGCGCCGCGCTGGTGCTGAAGCAGCGGCTGGGCATGGAGGTAAGGGCGGGCCGGGGGCACCGGCCCTGCCGTCGGCGGGTCCCCGGGGAGCTGGGGCGGTCACCCGCGGCGGCTTCCCGCGCTGCTGCCGGGCCGGGACGGTGCCCTCCGTGCTGGAGGGGGATGGAGCGGTGCCGCCGCTGTCTGCAGCTTGCACTTTTGGGGACCAGCTGCAGGAAAAGCCCCGGGGAAGCGGGGGCTTTCCCTGGTAGCTGCTCCTCCGCAGCGCTTCTCCCGAAATGAAAAGATGCAGCTTTGGCCGGCGGGAGCGGGATGGGGTCCTGACGGTGGAGCGGAGCGCTGCATCCCGGGGCACGCCGAGAACAGCAGCTGTTGGTTGCCAGGTGGTTAATTACTTGGCAGAAGCCACCCCGGGCTTTTCAAGAGTATTTCCGTGAAATGAAGTGGGTAAGAAAAGAAATTGCGTTGAGTAGAGCAGAGTGAGGAACCCTGTCGTACTAAGCGGTGCTGTAATTTGTGAGGAACCGGGTTTTGAAGGGTATTTGGTATTGCTAACCCTAGCATTCAGACTTTCGGAAATCTGGCCATGTATTTTGGTGCTTTTCATGAAAGGAAGCAGGGGATTTTTTCCTGGAAACCTGAGATGTGCTTATGGTTCAACATAGTATTGGTTTCAGTAATCGGGACTTTACCCCAACACATTGTCATTGTCAGTACAATTCAGCTGACAATGCAGAGCTTCCACTGATAATTATTGCAACTGATGTGTTTGCTGTGGTGATTGTTACTAAGTGGTCAGTGTGGTATCTGACCAGGCAGTTGGTAGTTTTTTTTTTTTCCCTGTCCTCTTGTCAGGTCCAGTCTGTGTTTCCTCTGTTAATCACTGATTTGCAAGTTCATATGCTTCTGGCTTTCTTCCCTCCCAGGAGAGGAAGCAACATTTATTTATGAGTAAATAAATGATGTAAATACCAGTGGCTCTGCCCCATCCAATACCAGTCACTGCAATTGGAGTCTGAGGAAATTCACTTAATGGAGGTCTCAGGAGGCTCGAGGGTATTCAGAGAAGCCAGGAAGAATGTTAAGTCAGTTAAATACTGTGATTGCCTTCAACTAGAATTCTTACCACGCTAAGCATTTCAAGTAGCATACCAAGGGTGCTGTTTCTTTGTATAGGATTGTCTGACAACCATAACCATGGTTATGTTATGTGTAACCATAACCAAACTTTTCATTCTGATGGCGTTTCTCATGACAGGAAAGTTTTGTAGACACATAACAATCCTATGTACAGCAGTGCCTACCTGAAGATGGTTTCTCATGGAGAAATAAGCCATCCCTGTTGGTTCAGTTTGTACTGGGGGAGTGTGTCCAGCACCCATGTTAGTGCTTATGGTGGTGTTGTGACATACAAGCAGAAAGAGGTGGCACCCTGCACTCCACTCTACTGCTTTATTTAATGCCTTTTTCCAAGTGCCTTACATCCCTGAGAGCAACTGCTGAACAGCTGGGAGAGTGGGTGCAATCACCTCTCACAGGCAGCATGAGGAAGGGGAGAGCTCTCCTCTGTTTGCTTGCTTGGTCAAAAATCATTCTAAAGGCAGCTGTAAAGAGTTAAATGTCCCCACAGGTAAGCAGAGGTATGCACTTTCAGAGGAATTTAGCAGGTGGGTTAATTGCTGTTTTGCCAGTAAAACATACCCTGTAACCCCTTGCTGATGTTGTCATTGATAAGATGACGTCTTTCTATAGTATTATTTCTTCTTTCAAATACATCATAATTTTAAAAGCATAGTGCAAGAAATAAAGCACACTGTTAATTATTTAAAAATTCAAATTGAATTTTTTTAATTTTGAAAAAGATTTTAAAAGCTTCCAGTTGAAATATTTTGGTTTTTTATGAGAAAATTATGATTTCTAGTCTATATGTACTCAAGCTTGAGCAAAATTTGTGTCCTTGGATGAATATTCCCAGCCTAGTACAGAATTGTTTTAATTAGTACATTGCCAGACCAAACCCTGCATCTTTTTACAAATTAAGAAAGGGATGCCCAGAGAGAGTGCATGTCATTTATTACCCAAGGTCAAATTGTAAGCCAGGTACATCCCAGAATAGAAGCAATATCTTGTGATTCGAACCGCTGGAAAATGCTACCTCCTGTAATTTGATTGTGCACAGCCTCACATGGCTCATTGCATCATGTTTTCTTGTTTCCCACTTTTTTTTTTTTTTTTTGAGGACACTCTGCAAACATTTCCAGTGCAAAGTGAAATCCATTCCTTCCACTGAAACACAGCCACTGCTGCCCGCATGGGTTTTTCCTCTGAAGGAGTCAAATGGTGACCTATATACGAGAAATTGCTTGTCCTTGAGAAAAGCCCTTTGAGGGAATTTTATAATTTATGTCTTGGGTTTGTTTTTTGTTTAATCCAAGCAGGGTCAGAAGGAGACAGCTTTATTTCAGCAAACACAAATTTAGCTCAGCTGCTGTACCCCAATACTTCAGTGTCTTGCTAAAGAGTCCTGGCATCTTTAAGCTTCACCATGTTCTTCATGAAGTTAATGGACTGTCCTGAAGGATCCAGTCTGTTGGATAACACCGACCTCATGTGAAGAAAGCATTTGCATTCATCTGGTTTTCAGATTTTTAGGCTAATACAGCATTTTTTCCCTGATGAATTAATTGGGATTTTTTGCATGAGTAAGGATTACTTCAACAGTCAAGGCTTAACAGGATTTGACTTTCATGATGCACTGTGCATTAGGAAAGATGTTTATTTTCATCCCTTCTTTAATTTCCATTATATTGCAGTCAGTGCTTCCCAGACAGCAATAGGTAAAATACTGTTTTGGCAGAAACAGTATGTCATTTGTATAAGGTGCATGTATTTTAGCTATCCTTAACTGCTGTGTTTCTACCATTCAGTGAAAAAATTGGTTTATTCTCTCTTAAGTACGTCTTTTTCTATTTCTTGTAGTGTTGGTTCATTGTGTATCCTTGGGGAAATCTGTCAGTCCTGCTTTTAATTGCCTTCACTCACTCTCTGTTTGCTTGGGCAAACAGCAGTAAGACACTGTTAAAATGAGGGTCCCATCCCTGTGTTCGGATGGTATTTTATCCTCTCCTCAGTTTTTCTCCATGATGCTTCTGTCCCATTTCGCGGTTGATGGAGCATGGTGTGCCTCGGTCGTTGCTCTCCCTTCTGGCAATGTAACTGTCAGATGACAGAGGAAAAGGTACACGAGTTCAAGTGGCTCCTTGTATTACCATCTGCTGAGGATGCTGCTGCCTTTTAGCACAGCTTGGGTTATCTTTCAATAACTGACTATGGATGGGCTCGACTGACTTCCCCTTGCTCGGGGTTGCAGCAGCACAGACAGCAGTGGTGTCCTGTTGGAGACAGGGCAGCATTTTGCACAGCCTGGTGCTGAGATCTCATTGGAGACCGTGGTTTCAAAAGACACGGGGGACCCTGTGAGAGACCCTTGCCTGCAGCTGCAGGGCAGACAGGCTGAACTAGCACACTGTGCCAGATGTGGCCAAACCTGTTCCCTCAGGGACTGGGGAGCTGGGGAGTCTTGAGAGCCTGTAGAGGCTCTTTCATGCCATGGTAGTTAAGCTTTCTGTTGTCTGTGTGGCAGAGGGGCATCTCAGTTTCCTTTTCCAGCCAATGCTAGGTCATGATTTGGTGTGTATTTCCAGTGGTGGTGTCCTGTCAGAGTGTGCACAATTCTGATATTCTGTCAGGGGCTACCCTGAAAGGGAATGGTCTTTCTAGCAGGACCTCATTCAGTGTAAGGCCCTACTAAAAACCATTCTTTTCCTGGCTGCCGTCTGTCACTGAAGCCTCTTTTGTCTTGGATCTCACAAGATTACAAATCAAGCTGAACGAACTTCACCTGGTAAAGCAGGAATAGCACTGCTGTGGGATGTCTGGGATCTGGGTGCCAGAGCAAGGGAAGCATCAAGTGTTCTTTTGGAAGGCAGTGGAACGGATGGATGTGCAGTGTGTGGAACCCGATGGGTTCAACCTGGGTGTATTTTGTAATACTCTGGGAGGCAAGCTACAAATGAAGGAAAGTTATTTTCTTTCAGCTCCTCAGACAATTCTAGATTATGTTATTTGTTTCTTAGAGTCTTCCCTCCAGATAGTAAGCTAGTTTTTAAAGACTATTGTAGGTTACTTTGCACTGCTTTTTTCTTTTTTTTTTCAACCTCTTAGGAAGAAATTCAAAAGTATGAGAGGAAGAATCTTCCTGAGTCCTACCTGGAACATATTCATTTGCAACTCTTTAAAGTGGAACGTAGATGTAATAATTTCAGAAACATAGTGTTTCTGAAAGACACACAAATGATAGCTCTTAGCAAGGGAGATCTGCAAAATACCCACAAAACAGAGGCACCTCCAAGTGCTGTAGTGCAGAATCCCTGTGTCAGGCTTTTAATCTCACCTGTGCCTGAGAGAGGAGAGTCGGCCTTTGAGGTGAGATTTTGTTTCTCCACTGTGGCCGTTAAAGTCCTTTCTCTCTGTTGAAGAATTTGCCAGTTTGTCTGAAACGTTGTGGTGTTTTAAATGTCAGATATCGTGGTGCCAGCTGGGACTGTGCTGATTTCATTATTTCATTTCACACAGGCCACTACCCAGCCAGGAAGGATTAAAATGAGTTAACAGTAAAGATAAAATATTTTGATCCTAGCTGGCCTCTTTTAAATGTACAGTCTCCTAGTCGTGGTTTCTAAAACTACACATAGGGGATAAATTTTGCATTAATTTGCTTAAATTGATGAATTTAAACCAGGAGTTGAAAACTGAGTTTTTCTAAAGGAAAAAGGGGAATTATTTGCGTCTGATTTTTTTTTTTTTAAAGGAGTCAGAAATAATTTGGGTCTACATTTCAGACTTTCCCTGTTCTGTTCAGCAAGGCAATGTGAATCCTTTTTATTTTAACAGCCTTTAGACTGGGAGATGGGGACATCTTGATATGGGCTGCCTGGATTTGGTTCAATGCACTGGACACTGAATATTCAGTTGTAGAGTCAAAGTAAAAAACTGAAGGTTGAAAATGTTGAATTTCAAGTGCACTGTTTACCAGCCAGCAAAAAAGCACTGTAATACAGACTGGATCCTGCTGGAATTGGAGGTTTGATTGACACAAGTTTAGTGACATAAGTTATGTATTCTGCTGCAGAAATACGGATTTCAACTGCTTATAGCTGAAGAGTGGTATTAGAAAGACAGTTTTGTACAAAAGCAGTGCTGAATCTCTGTACCTGTTTATGCTGTTGGAAGAACGTTTGTCTATGCAGCAGCTTCTTTCTGCTGAAAAAGCAGCCCAAGCAGTAATACTGATGATATAATAAAAGATTTTAACAGAAAAAAGAAATGTATTTATGCAGAGGCATCTCTAGCATCCAGAATAGGTCTCTACTTTCCCATCCTTCTCCTAACTCCTTTAAATTTCATATGCCAGCATTTAACTCTTAAACTTTGTCAGTTCAGTCACCTTGCTCATCATCCCCATGGAGAACGTTGAGGTCACCCTTTGGAGTCTGTCGGTGCTGCTCAGAGGCAGAGATGTTCAGGGCAGTGTCCCTGCCCTCTGCAGTGCTGCCTCTGGCTCGAAGGTGAGACCTGCAGAGCGAAACACAGGAACTGGAATGGGGACATCTTTGTGGAAAGGCACTGGCCCGTTGTTTGGACCTGTGGAGTGTGTCTGGTGGCTGAATCTCTGGAAGCATCTGGAGCCACCAGTGTTTGAAGCAGACACAGGGGGTTACTCCAGCAGAGAGGTGCAGGGCTGGGCTGGGAGCTGCTGGTTCTCACAGCTTTAGTTACTTGGGGTCACTTTGGTGGTGCAGGTTTCTTAAATGTATTGCCTTGGGTTTTCAGATTTTTCTATGTTGTGTTTTTTGTGTACACCAAAGAACTTTATTACAATACTGTGTTTCCACAGGTAGCAATATTTGACATTGATGTTTTTCCTCATGATTTTTTGGCCTGGTGCTTACACAGGACCAAAAGCCACATTTAACTGTGTTAACTCCCAGGTAGCACTGGATGACACAGCAGAAAGGAGGAGTGTGCATGTCAAACATGCACATGTGATGGAATGTGTGGAGCCAGAGACAGGCAGGCATGGGGAAAAAAGGCATTTGACAGAGGCTGAACAGAGAGGCAAAGAAAGAGACAAAAAAATGTTTTAAAAGCAAAAGAATTAGTTGCTGGCAAAAATAGAGAAACGGATAGTTGCAAAAGGACAGCAGAATTCAAGGATGAAGGGAAAAAGGCAAGAAATAGCATAGACCCTGAAGCAGGGGAGATGTAAAACTAAAATCAGATTCTTTGACAGACTGATAGAGATCTGATGGCCACTGTACTCAAATTAGAAGAGGGTAAAAGTTCAACAGGACTGTAAACACAGGGAGAGGAGGACAGGCAGAGGAGTAAGCTACATTTTGCTGAGGAAAATTACTATTTTTGTCTGCTTATTTTTTGTTTGTCACTCTCCTGTCCCTGTATTCTCTTTGCATATGCTCATACATTTACAGAAATAGCTGTCATCACATTCAGTGCTTACGAATCAGAGCACAGCCTTATGTGTTATATTCCATATTGTCTTAAAGGAATAACTGAGACTACTGATGTCTGGGAGCAAATAGAGGATTTTTAATGAACGTTGCCGTACTTCTGACACTGACATTTTCCTGTGACATGCATATAATACACAAATTAGTGTGTAACCTAAACAGTAATGCAGCGTGGTAGTAAACTTTACTTTGGTACCAGGCTAAAGAAGCAGGAATGTGAAAGACTGAGCTGCTGTAGGGAGGAAGAAGAGAGCAGCAGGCTAACAACAATTACACTGTAAAAGCGTAACATCCTCAGCACTTCACAGCACTGAAATGGAGGGATAAAAGTAAGCTGTAAGTCCTCTGTAGCCATTTAATACACATTAATATTAGAACATTAGATTTTTACATAAAGAAGTAGCACAGCTATGCACTACAGCTGGCAGGGTGCAAATGTAGAAAAGATCCTCTTCTTTTGTCTCACCTTTGTTAAATCAATAGGTCCCACTTCAACTGGACAGTCTTAAAATCAACCTACAGCCCCATTGGCAGGCTGTGTAAAGATTGCAGAGCAGGTCCTCAGCCTTGCCTCCAAGCAGTGTTGAAGCTCTGTTGAAAGGATCAGGGAGCCAATCAAAATGGAAAAGTCCCATGGTCCTGCTGTCACCCAACTTCTCTATTCCACCCCTTTTTAAAAAAATCAGAATTCAATATATGCAATCAGGTCACTGTTTTAGATAAGATATTCTGTCAAAATATGTCTTTGTCTGTGTCTGTCATGGCTGGGAGTTCTTTGACTATTGACAAGCATGAGATTAAGCACCAAGTGATGTTGTGTAACCTTCTGTCCACTCCATTGCAGCAGAGCTCAGGGACAATACTGTCAAAAAGTTATTTCTTATCTGTGTTGTAGGATTATTTTCAGTTGATAGTGAGCTGGAGTACCATGGCAAAGTAATTGAAATAACTGTTTCATTTTAGGCAAACATAATCAAAAAGTATCTTAATAGCAGTCCAAGCTGTGGCTGAGTCATTTGGTGTTTCTCAGCTCAGTATATTTTGATGTCTGAGAGAACCATAAATCTATTTTTGCAGTAGATCAGCATTCCTGAATTCTTCATTTTAATGGCTTAGTATCTCTTGTTGAAGAATAGTGGATCATGAGTGAGATGGAATGGATGTCTGATAGCACTGAATTATGTGGGAGAAGAAAAAATGTGGCAGATAAAGACACCTTCTGTCTGTCCAAGACATTTAGTTATTTTGTGTGGCTAATCTTTTTCTTAACAGGATGCTTCCAATCCCTCATTGGTACAATGTTAACATGATTGAGGATTATAAAGTGGGGATGTGCTGCTCATATTTAGATTTCAGCATCAAGGAAATGAAGGCTGCTCTTAAAAGTGTGTGGGCCTGGGACTAGATGCAGCACAGGACAAAGTAGCTGTGTGCTGGTGGGTGAGTGCAGAATTGGAAAATGGTAATTATTGCTTGTTCCATACAGATGTCATTCTGTAGCTTGTCTGCTCAGTCCTGACAACCTAATAATATCCCTACCACAATCAAAGAGCTGACAAGGACCTTGACAGGTAATTCAGGCTGCCATCTAGCCCACAGGAAGGTGTACCTGTGCCTGTCATTCCTGGCAGCCACTCTCTAACCCACTCTTCATACCCCCAATCAGTGATGGGGAATATGCAGTCTGCCCTGAGTCTGACACACTGCTTTTTTACAAAGTCCAGCCTAATGACTAATCTGAATCTTGCTGTAATTTGTGCCTGATTTTCTTTGTCCTCTCCACTGAAAAATAGCAAATTTTTTTTTTCTTTTTGCAGAAGCTGTTTCTGTATTTCAAGACTGTGACAATTTTTGCCCTTATTTTTTCTTCTCTAAACAATCCTAATCCTTCCAGTCTTCCCATGTATGTCATGTTTTCTACATCTCTGGTTATTCCCACTGCACTCTGTCAGTCTCCCTCCAGCCTTTCCTGAAGAGTGCCAGAAACTGGACATATGGTTCTGGCAAAGACCTTTCTGGTTTAACAAAGAGATAACTCTGTTCCTTCAGGCCTTTTTTCCATATATACAGCTCAGTAAGGTGTTTGCACCTCACACCAGCGTGACACTGACTCACCTCCAGCTCATGACCTGCTATTATCCAGCACCCTTTTAATGGGCTGCAGCTCATGGACAGGTATTCTTTAGGAAAAGTCTCTGAACAAGTGAAGTAGGTAGGGGTCATGTGGAGACAGGGAATCATTGAACCCTGTGCTGTGATATGCAAGATGAGAAGCTTCTTCAACTGAAGGAGCTTTGTGTCATTAATGCCAGCTAGAGAATCTCTTTTCCTTTTTTCCCTGAATAGAGCTGGGAATGTGTCATTCTATGCAGCAACACGAGGTGTGCCATTGGATATCCAGGGGACATCTGTGAAGTGATAGAGTTCTTTTGTGGAAATACCCTTGGAACAATATATTTGAGAGAGCTGTATTAAGTCAATTATTTTGTCCACATTAGAAATCAAGGAGTAAGTGAAATCTGAAGTGTGTGGAGGTTAAATCTAGTCTGTTCTTGTGATTTACTTCAGTTGCTAATGTAAAGATAAAGCTCAGTGTTGCCTCTTCTTCTTGCCATCTGTAGAATGGCTGATGCTATACTTGTTTTAGTTTTCTAGGACTAAACCAGGGATTAAGTAGTCAAAATTCCAGTTATAATAACAATGGACTGCAAGATACACATTTAGCATGGAGCTGTTTAAATTTGATCCGAGCTAAGTTGGTCAGATATGAACTTGGGGAAAATTCTTACCAGTATAACAGAAAAAGAAATTTGTTCAGGCTCTTTAAATAAATATTGGTTTGTTTGGTTTTGGTCTTGCAGAGCTAAATCCATCATGAGCTTTCTTATGCTAGGCTGCCATTTTTTTTCCATATATGTTTCTTATTATGCCATCAAAAATGCCTGGAAATAATGCTCATTTAACTGCTACACATCCAGGAGACAAAACGTAGACAGAGTTGTAGTATGGGTGCACTCACTTGTCCTATTTTAATTTTATTCTCTAAACACTGTGGGATTGCTAGCTTATTTTAGTAAAACAAATATTTTGAGGTAAATTAAAAAAAAAAAAACAAACAAAAAACAGGTAAGCTGAGACAAACTTGGACTTAAATCTAAATGTCTGTAAATTGATAAAATCCACACCATCTATGTGAAAAGTGGATTAACATGCTCAGATTTGAATTTGGCTCAGTTGTAGAGTCAAAGCATGGCCATGGTTGGAAGGGACTGCTGAAGATGTTCTGGTCCAGCCCCCTGTTCAGAGCAGGGTCTACCAGAACAGGTTGCCCAGGGTTGTGTACACTTGGTTTTGAATATCTCTACTCCATGCCTTTCCTAGGCAGGCTGTTCCTTTACTTGGGCACTCTCACAGTAAAAAAGCTGTCTTTTTATATTTAAGTAGAATTTTCTGTCAGTGGGCACTGCTAGGAAGATCCTGGCTCTGTCTCCTCTGCTCTCCCCTATCAGGTGTTTCTACACATCCATGAAATCTCCAGAGAGCCTTCTCCGGGCTGAGCAATCCCTGACTCAGTACATAGGAAGCACACAGTCCTTCCTGCTCCACTTGCTTTCCCCCAAAGCAGGCTCACAATGCCATTCCACCTCCTCTGACTTCCTCTAGTACCTTCAATGGGTGAAGGATTGCAATTTCTTTTCCTTGCAGTTGCAAGCATGGAAGGGCCTAAAGTCTAGAAGGGTCAAAAGGACCCACTCAGCACCATGGTCCCCTTGTCAGCCTTTGCTGTTTAAAGGAAGGGCAGAATCTTCTCTTAGCAGCTAAATATTAAGGTTTGATAGAATCGTTCTGGTAGGTAGTTGGGAAGGTTGTGGATCTGAAAAGTTTTAGCGTAAAGATTTCTTTTTTCCCTACAAAACCAAAGCTGGTTTAAGGGATGCTGCAGCTCAAACGCTTCTCAAGGGCCTCAAACCCCTGCAGCACTGAGTGTCTGTTAGTGAAAATGTCTGGATGATTGCAGGAGGTAGACCATGCCCCCACCACTGAGAGAAGGCAAGAAATACCCTGAAAATGCCTGTGCCCCTACACTGCAGGAGCATTATCTTCTGACCATACTAATCAAGCACCTCAGGCTGCTCTTTGCCGGTGGAGGAGAATTCCCTTTCCCATGTGATGTGTCAGCAGCCAAGGATGCATCAGGAGGAAAAGACAAAACCTTTTTCTGAAAGCTGAGTTACAGGCCAAGAGATGATAAAACATTCTTTCCAGTGGCTGCAGATGGCCAGGACACCCCTCAAGCATGAGGGCTATGAAGGAGGTTTTTCCTGCCATTATTTTTATGGAATCTCTTTTAAAGATTCTGCATGACAGACATAGAGGACTTCAGTGTCCTTCTGGGCCCTTGAAGAGAAGCTGCTGTACTCCAAAGGCATTAGAATAATAAGCACACAAAATGGGTGATGAAAGGCATGTGGTAAAGAGTTTTAAATACGTGTATTTTGACTTAACAAGCTCGATTTGGAAAACACAGTTTGTGATCTGTAAGTCCAGAAATAGCTGTGTGGGGCCCTCCTGTTTCTCTTTGCTCGGTTCCTCCTGTGGGGCTGCAGGGAACACTCATGTAAAATGACAAATCCAGCGAAAGAAAAGATGGCATTGAGTGCTCCCAGGGCACTGTGTGTCATCTGTAACATGAGGTTATAGTAATTCCTGTTGGTTAATTACATGCAAGCTAATGGCCAAATGCTGTGAATATTTTTTATTACTGTTAGCAGTGGTGTGATTTTTCTCATGGCTGTTTTTCTTCCTCCTTGCTGTCTGAGGTTAGAACTCTTACAGTAATGTGAACTGTGCCTTCTGACACAGCAGTCTCTTTTTCCCAAAGTCTACTTGGTTTACACACAGTCACAACTGAGACTAAGTAGCACAGAGGGAAGACTGATAAAATTTTCCTAATTTTATTACATTACCAAATGGAAATCTTTTAACTTGGACAAAAGTACAGATAGTAATCCCATTACTTACCAAGTAGGCTATGTTTTAAAGAGCAGTATTCCACACTTCTTCAAATAAATCCCATGACTCTTACTGTGCCCTTGAAATGTGCTAGTATTGAATTATAAGTGACTGTCTGTATTTGAAATATGGCTTGGATTGTATTTGGAGTTGTGGGCATGTTTCCAGGCAATGCTAATGGCAGCGTATGCCACTGGAAACTCTTTTGTTACTGTCTTTTGCTTCAGAACCATCTTGTCGAGGTGCCCTGGAGTATCTGGGAGCTACATACAGAACATCAGGATTTTTACTACATCAGGCTGCTACCACAGTCTAAGGATAGAGTAAAATTCAGATGACTCAGAGGACTTGATCACCTTCATCTGGTTTTTCTGCATTATGCTGTCAGCATTCTTCCTGTAGCTTAAGTTGATATTTCTATTCAGTGGCTTACTGGCATGGCACAAATTGCAGATCATCACCCAGAGTAAAAGTGACATGGTGCCAGCCTGGAGTTCTCTAGAATTCCCCCTGCTTGAAGACAGTGCTGGTTCTACTTTAAAGTGACTAATTTATGCGTTAGTTAGCCTGTGAATGATGCTGTTGTGTAGTTTACCTCAATTAACTAATTTCACAGGTAGCCACATTGTTCCTCAGCAGCAAATACTTAGATATACTTCTAGATGTCACATGCATCATAAAGATCTGCATAGTAGAACTGTGCATATAAAGCAGCATGACATGGAATAAAAAAGTCTTCTGAGACAAGCAAGATCACATGTTGTAAACAACAGAATCATAAAATTAGTGCCTGGTGGAAGAGCAGTAGCCAGTACCTTGTTTACATTTGAATTGGTCTTCTGATGCAGTGTCAAAGATAATTTTCTTTGAAAACTTAATTCTGGCTTGGATGGGGATATTGTGGATTTGGAACTGGCTAAAAGACTGCAAGTGAAGCTAATCATAAGTACTAATAAGGGACTGATGTAGCAACCAGCCTTATTTATTATCTTCATTAATGATCCAGAAGAGGCAGATATCTGGATAAGAATTGCTTTGGCATTTAAGATGAAGCAAGTGCCAGACACTATGCACAGGCAGAGGGAAAGTATGACAACAGCTCAAGAGATTAAAAATCAGTTAAAATAAGGTTTATTCTTATTTTTTAGTGTAAGCACATGTATCTGAGAAGAAATATCTGTAATACTTATCCTGTATCCTGGCAAGAAACTGGGGTTCAAGTAAGCTGGACATGACAGGGCCTGAGTTCATCAGAGTCCAACACTTACTGTTAATGTAAATTCTTATATTCCTTTGCATTTGTTCTCCAAGGGAATGAACAGCTAATGTCAATGAAAAGCCATAACCAGTTCTCTTTATCACGACATGGCAACAAGGTCAGTGAAATTTTGGACTCCCTACACAGCTGTATCCAACAGAGATACTAGGTATTCACTCTCTGTGATTCCTCAGACCTTTCCATTGCCTGAAACTCACCCAGGATGCTAAAGTATCAAAAGTTTTGCAGTCAAAACTTTCCTGGGCTGGTGTCAAAGGTTGCATTTGCTTGAATGTCCAAGGCACCTGACTTATGCCCTGGAAATCTGGCATCTTTTGATAGGTGTGCAGATCTTGAGAGTGTTGTGTTGTGGGTCACATAAGCTATGCCAAAATTCATAAGCCAGCAGCTACATTACTCACCATCTGTGGAGCTCTGGTACAGATTTATAGTGCTCTCTTCGTGGTTTTTATGCAACTCCTTCCAGTCTTCCCACGGGTAGTGGCAGTTTGCACTCCACAACCTGCCATAACTCATCTCTGCATCCTCCAAAGGAGGCTGTAAAGCTGCAGCTGGGGAGCACATCCCACCTAGCTCATCTCTCCCAGTTTGATGGAAGTGCTCTTCTCACTGAGCCCCAAGGGTCTGACCTGCTGCACAGTAAAAGCAAATTTGACATCATGTCTTCTCCCAGTAGCAAGGGCAGAATGTCTTCACCTCTTGTCACCCTTACAGGTTTTAAGACCAAATGGGATCTGAGCAAATTGCAGTACAAGTAGGGGTCTTCCTTTTTATATGCAGTAACCTTGACATTTCATCACAGACCTGGTAATTCAAATTCACCTCCCTTCCTTTTCTGACACAGTGCAGTGATTTAAGCTGATGCCTCTAAGCTGAGTGTGCTGGTGGCTACAGCAAGTGTCTCTTATTGCACCTTTGAGTGAAATTACTCCCGTCTAATACTCAAGCATTCTTGAGAGCAGGACCTGGAGGGAAGTGCCCCAAGCTGTGTCTTTGTCACCTGCAGTGACAGCATGGGAAGAAACTGTTGCTGCATGTCAGAGGCACGGTAACTGCACAACAGGTTTAAGTAACAGTTTTCAAACTGTTTCACACACAGCACAGCATGGACAGTTGGATGCTTCCACTTGATTGCAGTGAGGAGCACTAGTGTATAAACAAATCTTTATCCTTCAAGGTTTGTTTCCAGTGCTCCATCTGGTTTAATGTCTTGTACCAGTGCTAGATGACTCAGCTACACAAATGTCTGTGGAAAGTGAAATGTGTTGTCTGTAACATGCCTAACTTGCTTTTTTAAGGACTGGCTTTATGCTCTGAAACACAAGGGTTTATTTTTCATCCAGAATTGATGGGTTAAGTTTTGGGAGTTGATTCTATGACTTGGCCTTGCAACCTCTGTCAGTGTTATGACCCACCCCTGAAGACAAGAGTAACCCAGGTTCTTGTTAATAGATCCCTTGCACAGATTAGAGTGAAACGACACTGAATGATTGGTGTTTGTAAATGAACGTATGTAGGGTTTACTTTGGAACAGTTTGGTTGCAAAGGAGACCAGGTATGTGGCCATTTTGGTTATTATTATCTATAGTAATATAGCAGTATAAAAGTAACACTTAAGAAAATGTATGAGGGAAAAGAAAGCATAGAAAGACATCACCACCAATGGATCCTGTGACAAGACTTGATTGTTGCAAAGTAGTGGTTGGAGTCTTGATCCATCAGCAGTGAGTGACGCCCCCCCAATGGGTTAATATCCATTCAGGCTTGGTGGGAACACCCAGGTACTTCCCCTGGCAGAGGGGAGCTTTCAGTCCTTTGGTGGGAAGCCTCAGAAATGAGTCTGGGGGCAGTTCAAGGGTTTTGATGGTTTATGACACCTTCTAAGAGTTGATAGCTGCCTCTCACAGCAGTAGTTGAGTCAGCCTATGCCCCATCAGAAGGGATGAACACCATCAGGAACTTTCCCTGGGGGAGCAGGGGTAGCCCTTGGTGGGTGCTCACCTCCTCTGTCTTATGCAAGCAGGGAAGGGCCCCCACACACTCAGAAACTCAACTCCCTGCCCCTCAAGGGGTGCAAGCCTGGCCTCAGCAAAGCACAAATGGGGAATTGTTTGAGTCGTTAACCATTAACATTCTGGTCTCTCAAGTCAGGAACAAGTGTTCTTACATTGTAATATTGGATGAATTGAAAGGTGATAAATTACTTATTTGCACAACATGGGTTCTGACAAATTCAAATTTAATTCAGTTGGAATGGTGGAGCACTTCCAGCAGTTAAGCCAAAGATCTTTCTAAAAATTCTCAATTATGGAAAGGTTCAGTTGGTTCATTAAAACTGCACAGTGCAAGTGGACCCAGCTAAATTTTGCAGAAATAATTTCCCTACCTTACCTGAGTCTTGGGGGAGCAGAGGAATATTTTGCCTTTAAACTTGCACCTTTTCCTTAGCTATCGTTTTGTTCGTACATTGCAAGACAAAATAATTTTTTGTGTTCTTTAACACATTATCTCCTTTAAGACATTATGTCCCGTCCAGAAAACAGATGTTAGCTTCACTTAGAAGAATTTCATAATTACCTCTTAAGTACTTGTTTCTGCTTGAGTTCTTGTTGTGTTTGGTTTGTTTATTTCGATAATGGTAGAGCAGACCTAGAGAATTATCCTGAGAAAGAACAAAGCAATCACTGCTAAAGTAGCTGTTAAATAATCATTTCAGTATTACTCTCATGCATCCTAACACTTTCTGTTTGCTCTCTGCAGTGCTGCAATACACTGAGCAGGGATTTCACTGACCTGTCCACAGCTCTATGCAAACTGTCACACATAGGTTAGGTCCTTCCCCTGCATAAATGTTGGGTTTGGAGGAGGTCAGGGACTCTTCTGATGTACTGAACTGCTACAACTGTACCCATATTATACAGCCACTACCAGGGCATTCTGTGCATCCCTAGGTAGCATGTTATGGTGGAAGCCGTTGATTTTATTCATTTTAAATGTGGAAAAAAAACCCCACAGCATTGAAGGCATTATGGTTGGGAGCTGCTGATGCTGGCAGCAGCTGCGTTGTCTTTCTGAACCTTACTTTGAAACGAATGAAGAAATGAGTAGTTGTTAATTTCTGCAAGTTCTAACAGTAACAAGCTATAAATGCTTTTATGGATAGTTTTCCAAATGCTACTTTCTGCAGCCTCTCCTCCTCCTCCTCCATCAATTTTTTTTTGGTTCCAGCACTTCTGCCTCGAGGCTTTGAGGAGACGTATCTGTTTTCTTATTTAGTTTGGTAAGCCTGTGAATGACGCACGTTCACTTGTACAGAGGGAGGAGGTCTGAACACTTACAAAACAAGCCTAAAGGCACTGGAAGAAGACTGGGAATTCTTATATGAGGAAGATAAAAGGACTAGATGATGGTGACAGATCAGGAATGCAGTATTTTTAATGTAAAGAGGGAAAAATATAAGGCTGCCTAATAATGTATCAAATGAAGTGTCTGTTTTCTGAGTTTCAAATGTCCCTGGCATATTTTGTGAGTTGCAGCCATGTCAACAATGTTCAGCAAAACACTGAGGAAGCCAAAAAGAGAAAAAAAGGAGTTAGTTATGACACCCAGCAATACACTTCATATGTAAAAGTAAATGGATATACAGTTGCTTACATTGTGATATCCGATTAGTTGGAAAGTGGTAAAATGTTTTTGACAGGTGTAGTCCAGGCCAAATCCTGTAGTCCTGACAGAAAAAAAAATCCCCATGGAAAACAGACGTGTAAATGTCTCACAGTCCCAGTTGCATCTGTGTACCATGACCTAGGATAACAGTGTGAAAGGCAAGTGAATTCCTGTTAAACTGACTATCAAGCAAGATGAGATGTAATTTCATCCAATACAATTTTCTGGTATATGTATAAACTGCAATCTATTATTTTAGTTTTTATTTTAGTTTTTTAAACTTCTTAATTTTAATTCTTCGAACAATATATTTGCAGTAGCAAAGAAGATTCACAGCAAGAGTGCAGAGCTCTGCCTCAACAGAAAATATAGACCATTATTTGGAATTCTGGCTTCAGGGGAATGGTGCCTCATACCTCGACTGAAATTTTTAATCTCTTTCATTTAGATGCAGAAGACTCTGTTGCCTGGCTCATCACAGGAGACAGTCTTCTTGAGAATATTTGTTGACAGTTCTTTGAGAGTCTGAGGGAGAACTACTGCTTATAAATGCAGCTTTATTCAATAGAGGCATAAGGTATACACAACCTTGGAAAAAAGTGATTAAAAAACCCCAAATATTTTTATTGTTATAAGTCATGCACTCCACATTGGTTTAGAGCAATGAGTGACAATGCATGTGAGTCAGTTCCCTCCAAACTGACTGAAATGAGAGTAGGGTCAATCCTTGAAGAGCTGGATATTTGCTCAGCTGTATCTGTTATGTTTCTCTACTCAGCTTCTGCAAGCGAGGTCAGCATTTCACTCTGCCAAGTAATTCATGTTCCTGAAATGTCAGTCTTTGAGGGCTAGCTTGGACAGAATTATTATCAGTCCCAACAAACTATGAGGCAGCCCTATGGTGTTACTAGCAAGACATAGAAACCCTAACAAACTTGTGAAGTTTTCATCATTTCTTACATACTTGCCAGGAGTAACAGTCTCCCCACTCAAGACCCATTCAGGTCAATGAGGACTTTAATATTAAAAGCCATACAAATGATCTAATAGGTGAAGTGACTTTGAAAAATTGAAAAATAAAGTGCTGCATGAGGCTGAAAAGGCTCTTTTCCATTTCTGTGAGTGATTAAGATAGGGTGTTACTTAAGATGAATTGAAGGATGAGCATCCTTAGAGATGTTCTCAAGGAGCTAGCAATCAATCTTCCTCTGTCCTCATTCTGTACTTTTAATTTATTGTATTACATAGTTGATTTTAAGTGTACTCTTTTTTTTGTTTGTTTTTTTTTGGCAATCTCACATGAACAACATACAATCACTGTTGTTGAAACAAATGAAGCTTTAATGTTATTTATAATTGGAGCATGAGAATGGCAGGATAAGCTGGAAATAGAGGAAAGGTGGTATGATCATGGAGGTGTTCTGTGCAGTAGTTTGGTCAGAGAGATCCCTCAGTGAAGGGTACAGGAGAAGAGCATTTATTCATATAAATAGGCTGTGTACAAACCACTGACTGTTCTCTCCAGCCCAGTACCCATTACATTTGGATGTAGACTGTTCTCTTCAGACAACAGCCAGCTAACACAGCCTGTGGGGCCAAGGAGCTCTTTCACCTCTCTGCCTCTCTCTACCCTCTTTTCCAAGGCCACTTAGGCCAACATCTCTGGTTTGTGCCACCTTCTGCTCTGTGTCACCCAGCTGTTCCTTCCCAACCCAAACAAGGAATACCAGCCAGCCAGCCAGGACATAACTGCTACCAGGAGTGGAGTTTTGTTAATTGAGAAATGATACACTGGGCTCTTCTCCCTTTGTCTTCCTTAACCAAACATCAGTTTAAAGGACCTTCACAGGTATTACCAGTTTCCCAGAGAAAGCTAGACAAAGTTTCTCAGAGCTAAAATTTTGGAGGTGCACTAGAGATGTCCTCATTTCCTCTTATCCCTTGCCAATAGTGCTTCCGAGTACCTGATTTCACTTCTCTCTTTAGTGACATCTTTTAAGTTAACTATGTCTTCATAAACTTGGCAGTTGTACAATTCATAATCTTAAGAAGTCCTAGCATGAACATTTCTCTTTGCACATTTGTACTCCTCAGAAGTAAATCTATTACATTTTATTAGATCACTGAGTGTTCTCCTTTACAGATGAAGTAAAAGAATGAAGTAACTGAAGTGTCCAGTTGTTTCTGGAGACCTTCAAGTCATCCTGAATTATGGC
Organism: Lanius collurio; assembly: GCA_020086605.1. Classification (NCBI taxonomy): domain Eukaryota; kingdom Metazoa; phylum Chordata; class Aves; order Passeriformes; family Laniidae; genus Lanius; species Lanius collurio. Next base: position 34,927,127 of record JACBWW010000007.1, read on the forward strand.
TCATCAACTTTCTTTGGTCCCTAGATACAGCTGTCATTTTCATTTGTAGAACTCTGAGCCTAGGTCAGCTTCCCTTTGACCAATGGAGTCAGCCCTTACTGACTGACTCGAGATCGAGTTCTGCCCATCTCATGCTGACCTGCAGATGTGAACAAACACTAATAAATTCCTTTTCCCAAGGAGCAGCCTGCCTAAGTTCTAGTAGCAAATAGTTGTGCCCAGTTGAACTGGACTGGCATCACTTTTTAATTCAGACTAAAGGCACAGGTTAATGCAGTGTTTGGGGAAGATCTCTCGTTTGTGGTTACAGAGATTTTATCTCCTGCCAGTTTCATGAATCCTGTTTCCTGCTGCTCTGGAGCTGGAAAAATGGATAGTACTTCTTATGCCTCTGCATGGATTGTTCATGAGCCAGTCCAAGCATTGGCCCAGCATTGCTACCACAAGAAATGTCTGTGGAACAGATGAAGGCATGGAATCACTTCCAGAGAACCAGCACACCTGCTGTTAGGGGGAAGTAAGCTGGTCCAACAGACACAGGCAGAGCAGATGTTCCTTTCTTAGTGGTGTTATAAATGGAATGGGATCCTGGGGCAGCACAGCTACAGCATGCTGGACTGCCTGTTACCCCAACAAGAGTGCAAGGTGCTCAGCTTGGAAGGTGTTTGTCATCATAAAGCGGCACTGTCAGGGATACATATCTGCAGTGCAGAAGGATAAATCTCCCATCAGGAATTGATAGCTCTGTGCTGTGTTTTTGGCATGAGCTAATTACAGAACTCATTCACTGATTTACTTTGTGACTGAGAGTAGAGAGTTAAGGGATTTCCCACTGTGATGAAGTTTATACATGAATAATCTTGCTACCTGTGGGGGGAGAATGGGAAGGAAAGCAGCAGCCATGCAGCAGTAATCTCCCATTTATTTGCAGCTCTCATGAACTGCTCCAGTGTCTGATGAAGGAGTGGTTGACACACAGGAGCTCCAAAGAAGGGTTTGGATTGCAGAAAGGTGATCTCTGATATGCCCATTTTAGCCAGTTCCCAGGGTCTTTGTCCTCATAATTGCTCAGCCATGCATTATGTGGCTAGTCAATAAAAACAATAAAAAAGGAAAAAAACAGGTTTTTACATGCCTCTTGAAAAACGTTGGGGTAAAATTCTGTAATGTGAGAAAAAGCCTTTCCAAGCAGTGCTGGGTTTGTTTCTCACTTAATTTGCAAATCTTTTTAATGTTTTTAAACATGCTTTTCAATTCACACTCTTGAATTTGGGTGCAATTCTAGGGAGAGATGCTTGAAATTAAATTGTTGGCTCTCTGTGCTCTGTGGTAACTCTAACCCTCAACTAGGCAGCAGAGAAGATGCAGCTGGGGTGCAGACAGCTGCTGCTCAAAAGCATCAACACAGGAGTGCATCCCAGGATACCTCACTTGTCCTGTGATCGGACTTGTCCTCCTGAGAAATGCCCTGCTGGCTTTGCTGCTGATCAGCCACCTTAGGCTGATGAGGACCTCAGCTATCAGGGCAGACTGATACCTCCTCAGTAATGGTGATTATCTGAACTGCTCTGATCTGGGATCTGTTCCTTGACATCCTCCCTGCTTCATTTCTCTAGCAGCAGAGAGCACGGTGGTTGTGCTTCCCTCCTTTTTTCAAGTTAATTATTGTGATGGAGACCTGTTTTTTCCTTCCCAAGACCTAGAGGCAAGCCACTATATTACAACTGGTGGATAGCTGGTATCCAGCCACACCCTGGTGCAGCAGAGTAAGAGTTGTTGGGAGCCTGAGTGTAAGTAGGAGAAACTCATGTTTCCCTCTCTCTTCATTGACCCAGGACAGGGGGAGCTTGAAGAAAGGCCTGGCAGCGACAAAAGATAGTCAGGTCTTCTTGTGCTTCCTCCCCCTCCACACACACCCTCTCCTTTCCCTTTGTCTCTGCTGGGCACTGTGATTTGTCCTAAGATAACACCTAGGGAGAAATGTCCTAAGGAAAGAGTACCAAGCACAAATTTCAGGAGGAACTATGTGGTTGCTTGCATAATTACAGAATCCCAGTGAAAAATTAGACTGGAAAAGACCTCTTGGATCATTGAGTCTGACCTGTGACTGAACACCACCATGTCAACAGACCATGACACTACATGCAGTCTTTCCTTAAACATTTCCAGGGACAGTGACTCCCTGGGCAGTCCATTCCAATGTCTAATCATCCTTTCTGTGAAGAAATTCTTCCTAATGTCCAACCTAAATCTCCCCTGGTGCTATGGCAGGCACTGTCCTCTTGTCCTGTCACTGGTTGCCTGGAAGAATAGACCAATCCTCACCTGGCTACAACCTCCCTACAGGGAGTTGAATGCATTCCAGGGATGGGGGAAGCTGTGATTATTGCCACTGACTTTGGTACACATCAGCCTGCAGAAGGGTGTAAAATGCTGCTGGAGATGGGGCCAGTTGGGCAACTCCTCCAATTCCTACCTGGTGCTCTTAGGACAAATCAAAATGCCCATCGGTGACAATCACAAGGGAGAGAAGTGTGTGTGGAGGATGCTCATGCTGTCACCCATCACAAAAGGCCAATTGTTTTTTCTTTGAATTTCTCCATTTTTAAATGGACACATAAGGAATTGAGATGCTCATTGCACTTTACCAACTGTGTAGCAGCATCAACTGCTCTCAGCCAGCCACCTGTCTACAGTGACAGTTGTGCTCCATCCTTTTCTGCAACACTTCATGTTCTCCTTCTGAAGGACAGGTTTAGCAGCAGAATTTGACGGGTTTAGTGCTACACAGTCCTGGCAAGTAGCACCTGTGGAAGTTTTGTACTCTGTTAACATAACAAAACTTCAGTATTGTCTTATCTACCAGTAATCTGATTCATCAGGAATAAAGGCAGCCTTCACTTTCTGACCAGTCATGATAAGTGACCCACAAAACAGAACAGGACTGGCTTTGCTGTTTCTGTGGTGCTGAGGCAAAGAGCAAGCCCCAAACCTCCCCAAATTTACATGTTAAAAACAAGCAATGCCATTGGGATCTGTAGGGAAGTCTGACTTACTGAAGATTGCAGTCAAGTGCCATTTTCTAGTGAACTGACAATCATATTAATAACCTTTCTGAGTCTGAACACAGTCATGTAGTTGTGTTAGCATGAGAAATTCAGGGAAGTACACTCTCAAGACAATGCATGGTGCTGTTAGCATCATACAAACTGCATTAGGAACAGTGCTTCTGAAACGAATCTAATATATTGACCAAAGTTTTCAGCAGATTTAAAACCATATATTTTTTATCTTTAAAAGCAAGGGTGTCTTTGACAGTGCTCATGAGGGAAGCAGACTCGTGAGGTTCTGTCTGTGTACTTGGACTTGGGTTTCCCACTGTGCCACAGGAGAGGTACATCAATCAAAGTGGAATAACACTAAGGGAGGGCAGACCCCTGTTTTGTACCTGCTAGTCTTCCATGGTGTTATCATCTTCTGAAAGGCAAAAACCTGGCTGTGACATTGCATGGAAAGGTTCCTAAACAATGCCCGGCCCTGTCTTTGGCAGAAAAAGATCAACTTAAATGTCATGTACTGCAGTAAGTGTCATGAAATTGCCAAGTTGATTCCAGTGTCTGCTGTCCTGCTGAACACAAATATGTATGCCCTTTTTTGCAGCATTTTGGGTTATTATAACTAATTCACAAGCTCCCTCTGCTGGGTTACGAGCATAGGAGAGCAGTGGCAAAGCTCCTGTTATGTTAATTGCAGACTGACCCATTTTCTTCAGCTTATTTTGACAGTTTGTACAGCATCAGAAAAAGTGTACAATCAAATTCATGTAATGGCTTTTTAGAAGTGTGTCAGAGAGTGGTTTGGTGTGTTAGGTGCATAATAAAATGTTTTTATGTGCGTAGAAGGTTTTTTCCACAATAATGCAAATGTAGCTGTTACCTCCTGAAAGTGCTCATGCATCTATCAAAAGATAATGATACTTGGCTTCAGTAATGCCTTCTGTTACAGGAAAGAGCTCTAAGGAAATAAATACAGATCTGTTAAAAGAATTAAAAGCTTACAGTCATTAAATACATTCCATACAGTATGCAGTTTGATGTAGCAGTGGTTTTCAAAATGAGCCAAGGGGTTTGTACAAGCATCCAGAGGAATGAAAAAGTGCTGAAAATGTTACCCTAATCAGAAGAGCTAGTCCTGCTGCTTTCTGCCTAATCCTCAAGGTCAAGATTTCTGTCTACAGTTTTCAAAGCACAAGTGTGGGGCTTAGCACTGTCACAACCGGTAATTGAGAAATCTCTTTTAATAGATTAAAAGGAGTTGTGAAATTATTGACTTCCAACTAAACAATCTCAGGGTGAGAGACTGCTAACAGAAAACAGAATGACACTTTGTGATTGCTGTAGACATAGCACTTCCTGGCTGTCTTTTAACAGGGATTTACTGAATAAAGGACCTGCCTTAAATAATTCACAAAACTGTGCAGTGCCTTTATGGGAAAAGGCATGTTGTCTGCAGTGGCACCAGAGAAAAATTGAGAGATTTTATGAACAGTCACAGTGGCTTTTTTACTGCAAGTCTGGCTCCTAGACACAGAGAGTGGTACAAACAGAAGGTATTGTAGTGCTACCTATGTGTTGTGCTTAAAGTAACAGGTATGTGGGAATGTAGATGCCACCAGTGTGAGTGGGGAAATTATTTGGCAGCACTCAGCATGACTGAATAATGATGTAAAACAGAAACTAAAGAACTCCAGTGACCAATTGATACAGAAATTGCAGGGGTTATGTGGAATGCATGTATTCCAGAGTTCAATCTAGTGAGGAGACCAACATGAACATTTCTATCATCAACTGAGGCAAACTCACCTATTTTGACTAAAGTGGGCAGGCCACCTATATTTAATGTGGAAAAGGAACATGTATAATGTGTATGTTTGATAAATAGCTGAAAGCTTAGGAGGGACTTTTTACATGGGCATGTAGTAATAGAACAAGGGGGAATGGCTTTAAACTGAAAGCAGGCCAGTTTGGTCTAGATATTAGGAAGAAATTCCTTGCTGTGAGTGTGGTGAGACATTGGAATGGGTTGTGGGGAAGTTGTTCAAAGCCAGGTTGGATTGGGCTTTGAGAAACCTGGTCTAGTAAAAGGTGTCCCTACCCATGCTGGGGCACTTGGAACTAAATGGTCTTTAAGGTGCCTTCCAAACCAAGCCATTGTGTAATTCTATGGTAGAACAGGTTGGGATGTCTTTAAAAACACAAAAATTAGCTGAAATTTTAAAGCACTAGCAATGCATCTGTTACTGTCATTAGTCTTCCATTCAAGTACTGACTTGAAAATAGTAATTTTACCTATGCTCCTATTAAGTGACATTCAAGAATTTTCTCAAAATATATATCTTATCTCAGGAATGAAATTTTTGTCTCGATAGCATATTCTCATATTGGCTTTATTTGCATCAAAGCATGTGACAGCTCCAGAGGACCTTGTATCAATATACAATGTAGCCTTTCAAAGCCTTGAGTATGATCAGTGCGTTTCTCTTCTGTCCCTAATTAAACATTGCTTCACTAATTCCCAGGGGCAAGGAGTCATGGAGAGTACACTGAAATGAAAATGAAGTTTGTAAGTCCACAGTTGTACTGTCTGTGGTTATGATTGGTGTATTTTATGATTGTTGTTTTGGTCATAAGATTTAGCTGTTTTATTAAAGTACTGTGAGGGAGCATACAGAGACAAGTCACAGATTTTTTTTTGGTAAGGTGACAGAAATCTAAGGAGATTTTAACACAAAACTGGTTGAAATAAAATGTGTCAAACCAATGGAGATCTTAAATGGGATTGCAGATTATTCAGCCTTTGGCAGGCCACTAATAATGATGGTAAGTGAGAGTTTCTGTTCCAGCCAGCCATTTCCCAGAATAAGGAGCAAATGCAAATCCTTCATATTTAAGTGTATTGGGAAACAGGCAGCAGCCCTACAATTAATGTGGACTGAGGGACTTGGGAAGATGTATTTGTAGTCAACATAAAGGGTTTTTTTTTTTTTATATTTTGCTGTTAGTTAGGACACATCTACCTGGTGTAAGCCCACAGGTCAGTCTGAGTGGCCAGAAATAAGGTTGTTTTCAAGATATACCGGTCATTTTCTTTCCCATTTTCTTTGGTCATGTGGAAATGGAACAGGTGGGTTGATTTTTTGCCTGCCATTCATGATTTTAAATACCATTTTTCATCTGTCTTTGCACATGGGCTGCTTTTGCATTCTGAAAAAGAGGTGATATTCATTAGCATATTTCATTATGCCAGCCAAAAGGGTATATACTATGTATAGACTTAAATATTCATAGTGCTCAAGTGTTTTGACTTTTTACACTTACTTTATATTAAAAAACAGTGAACAGTGCATTCCTCTCTAGCTAATACTTCTTTATGCAGCACTTGGAAGGGCTGGATTTGAATAGAATTTCATGTCCATTTAAAATACACAGTCAGCATTCTAAAATAGTCATTAGTTCAATTTAAAAAATTAAATGTGCCAAACATAAAAATAAGCTTAGCAAAACACTCTTTGTCTTGAAAGCTAGTTGATAATATTAAGTGAAGGAATCGTTACATACAGAAAATGAACTGATTAAGATTTTTCTAATCCACATGCCTTTGCCTTTCAGAATTACAATTACTAGATCTTATCTTTCACATTTTTTTAAAAGGTGACCTTAATAATGCTTTTACAAGGTATGGAATTTGGAGGAGTAGGTCCCAAATTTCAAGACAGTCAATGAGAGTTCTGGAGAGAATTAAATGTTTCTCACCATGTCTTTGCTCTCCTCATTTCCTTAAGATTCAAACCATCTCTTTAAATTCTGTGAAAGTAAAAAAATTTATTTTAAAATGACTGGAAATGAGTGAAGTCTCCAGATGTTAACGGCTTATTTAATTCTACTGCAATAATATTAAAGAACACCAATCAAAATCAGAACTAGTTTGTTCTCCAGGTTGTACAAATATCAGAGTCATTTGGAGCAGGGTTGTAATAAAAACCCTTGTTATCAGGGAGCAAGGTGAGACACACAAACAAGATTTTTCAGACATTAATTTTCAGTCAATTTTTAAGTGACATTAATTACCTGCAGCATCTTGTACAGTCCAAATGAGAGAATATAGTTCATAACAGATGTTGTCTCCATATTAAAGCTATCAGTATTTAATAAACTTGAAGAACTAATTGTAAATCCTATATAATAAAAATTATAGCAAACCCAAATGAGTTCAGAAGCATTTCAAAGACATTATTCTGATATTCCAATTAATTTTAGGATTGCCATTTATCTTGTCAAGACTATTTGTACAGCTTTTTCCTTTTTTTTTTCTGTGTCATTTTCCTTTTTTTCTTTCTCAGTTCCCTTTTTACAAGTTGAAATATGTTTCTTCAAAGTACTGCTGCCATATGGACTTTTCCCTAAAGCCAAAACACTGCTTCAGTTAAATTACATAATTGGCCTAGGTATTGGTCAGTAATGTCCAGGTGTGGCTGACACAGGAGATTGCTGATGATTGCAGGGAATTGCATGTAATTAGAGTTGTAGTTAAAACATATAAAACTGATTTCTCACTGAATCCTTTAGGTCATTAATGTGGAAAAGTCCAGGTCTCACGAAATATCAGTCTTACTTTGACACCTCTAAGAGTAAGTCATTAGTCATTTTTTGGACTGCATTAAAGGCAGCATTGCCCTGTTTGTGATGCTAAGAATAGCTAGCCTATCTTCATAGAAGCCTGTCTTGCACTTTATTTTTCTTAGCATTTTCTGTACTAAGAAAGGCTGATTCTTTTACTAAGAGGTTTCTGAACCCTCATGTATAGTAGTGATTTTCAGTATAATTTAGTACCATCTTCCTTGCTTCCTTTTTTTTTTTAATCTTGTCTGTAGAAAAATCTGTCTAGGTTGGTGTGTCCCAATAAAGCCTGTACCATTTACTTCTTTAATCTTTTCCTTTGTCTTTTCCTAATGCTTCTTCCCCCAGTCTGCAGGCTGCAGTTCTGCTGTTTGCCTGCTGCTTGTTGTCAGCTTCCATCAGACTGGAGGATCTCTGGGAAGAAAAGTCTCTTAGAGGGCCTCTTTTCACCTCATCTGTGCAGCTAAAGATTTGACATTCACTTCCTGAGACAGGATGAAACTCTGGTTTTGAGAAACATTATGTAAATCAACTGTGTTATGTAAGGCACTCTTAATAATGATGTACATTACAGCATATTTATAAGATTAAAGGCAATACTTCATCCTGTGCACTGGCAAAAAAGCAGAGTCCTGAAAATTGTCTTAGAAAATGAAATCATTATAATAGACTTGATGTTTCTTTGATGTTTCTGTTTAGGTGCTGACCACAGCACAGATTAAATCAATTTGCCTGGCCATACTAGAATCAGGAAAACAGTATGCAGTGAAGAAGAGAAAACCAGTCCCACTCATGTATTCCTACTACGGAACGGAGTATCTTGGTGAGTGAAAGGCACCAACACCTCTGAGAGTGGTGCTGTGTGGAGATGCTGAGCTAGTGGGCACTTGAGAAATAAAATACATAGAATCTACAGTGTGGGATTTCTCCTGAACCCGTTGGGACCATCCAGCCTCGTAAAACTGTGAAGTGGGACTGAGGAGCTGGAGGGAAGGGCTGGTGCTGCTGAGCTCATTCCCTCTTCTTTCTGCCCTGGTAAATCTGCCTTGCCAGCAGAGGCAGTTAGAGGTGTGGTGTCCGTGCCTGTATGGAGCAGGTTATTCAGGGCACTCTCAGGGATTTGGATTTTCTCTGTAAGCTGCTGTTGCCATGCAGGACTGGCAGAGCAGTTTTGGCAGTAGGTGCGACTCAGGCATGAGGTCAGCTGCTCCCCTCACAGGCAGCTTAGTTGGAGCTCATCTGATGCAGTGGTGAAAGGCTACTGAGCAGCTCCCTTATGGGGTTCTCAAAGCACAGTATCACTGCAGCAAGTGTGAGCTTGGTTCACAGTTCCTTGGCAGGGGAGCAGAGAGAGCAGTCACTGAGCAGTGTGTTCCTGGCAGGTACAGACAGTTCTTGCACGGAAATTTAGGTGTTAGCTCCCTGATACTGTCAGTCAGTAACTGGGAAATAACCTATTTACAGACCAGTTTCAATTTGCATTCAACAAAAACTTCAAAATAATGGCCCAAACAGAGCAGTCAGTCGAGAAGAGTAACACCTTGAGACAGAATGCAGTTCAGGTTCGGTTTAACTTCACACAGTGAGTTTCAGTCATATCAGAGTGAGAGCAGAAAGAATTCGTACACATTTTTGCAAAGTTAGAGGAACTACAAATGACAGAAGTAGTAAAACATAGTTTTATGCACCTAGAAATCTTTTATTCCAAGCACTATTCTAATATGCATAAAGAGAAGACAGAGCTATGCACTTGACAAGGAAATCTCTCCCAAGGGAAAGTTGCAATGAGGTGGAGGCAGGACCTAAGCCCACCCTCTAATTCAGTTATTTCTATTCTTTACAGGTGCAGCACATGGGCTTTCCTCAATCCTGCAGATGTTGCTCTCCTATTACGAGTACCTGCAGCCAGCAGACCAGGAGCTCGTGTGGCAGAGCGTGGATTTCCTGATGGACCAGGAGCAGAACAGCAACTGGCCCCCTGAGCTGGGGGAGACAATCGAGCGGGAGAACGAGCTGGTGCACTGGTGCCATGGAGCTCCAGGTTCTTTTCCCACTGATACTGTGAATAGCCAGATGTTGATCACATTGCTTTTCCACATTAGGTTATTCCATGTAGAAGATAATCTCAGGCTAAATTCAGCCAAAGCGACAAAATCCCAAGGGACTTAAAGAAGTTAAATATAGAGATGTGCAAATTCAGTAATTGCTGTTGTTCTTCCCCAGAAAAACCTGTATTCCATCACTATTCTTGGGTAATAAGACAGATGTAGCTTACAAAAACACTTCAGCTACTTCAGTGTTTGTTAAATTCAGACCACAAGGGAGCTAAACATTCCTTAGCACTCCTTAGGCACTTGAGTTGGTTATGTGCCATGTGCATTCTCATAAGGTTACCATGAACTGAGTTGTGTGGTGCTCTGGTGAAGATTATGATTAATTTATTTAAATTCCCTCTAAAAATAAGCCAAATAGCTTTTTTTTTTTCTTTGTGAACAGAAGTTAGTATGCATAACTGCATATAACTAGAATAAAAGTATATGGACCTCATTGGGGAAAAAGAGGGAGTTTCTTTTTCTCATGTAGTAAAAAACTGCATCTGTTGCCAGTGTAAGAAATTACCTTGCCCATCCTTGTATTTCTGTCAGTGTAAGCAGGTGAGGTAAATGGGAATTTGAAACCAATAGAAGACACTGTTAAGAATTTACTGTTTAAAGTCAAAAACATGACTGCTGTTTTAAAACAATAAAAGTCTGGGAATGTTAGGGTAAACCCTGAAATTCAATAATGCCTTGAAAAGATGGAGAGTGGTGTTGTCACAGGGGTGGATAATTACATCTTGCTGTGTATCTTTAGCTTAGCAGATACTCCCCCCTCCACATGGAGCATTTAGAGGCAACATTGACATGTGTGGAGGACAAGACTGCAGATTTTTAGTGCATTAATCTTTATTTTCTTGCATGTTCTGTGAAACCCTTGATGTAGCTGTTACAAAAGACAATCTCACTGCTCTTTTCCTAGGCATTGCATATCTTTTTGCCAAAGCTTACCTGGTTTCCAAGAAGCCTCAATATCTGGACACTTGTATTCGCTGTGGAGAGCTCACCTGGCAGAAGGGCCTGCTGAAGAAGGGCCCTGGAATATGCCACGGGGTGGCTGGTAGTGCTTATGTGTTCCTGTTGCTGTATAGGCTCACTGGGAACTCAAAATACATATACAGGGCACAAAGGTTAGCATTCCTGTCTTCTGGATTTAGGGTAATAGCAGAAAGTTTCAGGAACGTTAATAGAGTCTAATCACCACCCTGAGATGAATTAAGAGTGTTTAAGCTTCAGGGTCAGTTCTGGGGTGGGTGCACTCTGTGGGAGCTCTGCAGTCTGGTTCCTGTGGTGGGGGAACATTGGGTTCTCCCAGGCTCCCTCCCTGCCTGAGAGCCTGCATCCCTTCAGAGGGGGCTGGGCTGGATGTGGAGAAATGGTGTTCATCCAGGTCTCATCCTGATGTGATGACAAGAACTCAGAGAAGTTGTGTACCCAGGTCCAGGAGCAGAGTAAAACATGATTTGTTAAGATTTTTTCAGAGCCTTTAACACTATTCCATATTACTAGAAGTGGACAGTAAATATAGGATGTGGTGCGCAATTATTTTATATATATTTTAATTTATCATTCCCACCTTTAGCTTAGCTAGTGAGGTTAATTCTGTTTTTTCTGGATGCAAGCACATGTGGTCCAGTGAAAATTCTGTCATGGTGCTGCAATTATCTTTAACTATGTATCTCTAGTTTACTGTGCCATCATATTCAATGTTTGTTATTGTTTTCCTTACAGCACAAGGGGAAGTGCTATAGCAATTAGGGTGACTGATTTTCAGCCATTTGCTTATCTTTTTAATTTGTGTAGCTATTTCAGCACTACAGAATTTGTTGTATTGATGTGAAACATTGCTTGCATCCTAAAACTTACTAAAAAAATATCTTTAATGATATGTTTTACAGAAATCAGAAAAAGTTTATAGCTCTTAAACAAACATAATGCATGCACAGATTGCAAAGGTTTGGCTCTTCTGGGTGTAATGAACCTCAGTTTCTTGTAGAAATTGGATGGTGTAAAATTTGCAGAAAAGGTTAAATACTGATCATTTTATTTTTTTTAATTACTGAATGTTATTAAAATGATGCTTCCAAACAGCAAGTAGACCAAGAGGGACATCAAGTAATAACAAACTCTTTTTTTTCTCTCTTAGGTTTGCAGAGTTCTTATTTACAGAAGAATTTAAGTCTGGTTCCCGGGCACTAGAAAGTGTATATAGTCTCTATGAAGGTTTTTCAGGAACTGTGTGTTTCCTGACTGACTTGCTGCAACCCAACCAAGCTGAGTTTCCTCTCTTCAGTGTCTTTGTCTAAAGACTGATGTTCTTCAGAGCCACATCCCGGTGGTGATGGGAGAGGGCACCTGCAGTTTCACTTACTTGTCCAGACAGGCTATTTACTAAAGGAGCCAGGGTACCACTAATGCTAGCCTTAATGCAGCTGGGAGTCAGATCAAAAAGAAAACATGCTGGGGCTTGGGGGGTGGGAAAGTGTGTGGTCAAAATAAATGGGTCAGTGGGGAAAAAAAACATGGGGAACTAACTGAATCTGATGTCATAGATATTTATCTAATTATTCAAGCAAGAGAGAAGGGGGCATTATCAAATTTTTAATTTGGTGAAAAAAAAGCAAGCTAGAATTGCAGGATCATGCAAAGAAGAAATGGTGATGCACCCAGTAGGTTTAAAAAGAGTCCTCCAAAAACCATTCTTGGAGCAATGCACTTATAGGGGAGGGTGTTGTAGACATGTCACTGCACTCCACAAAGGCATAATCTGGGATTTTTTTACCTAAACCTCATCTGCTAGTTTTAGTAACATGTATTAGGAATACCTGCATCTTGGAGCTTTTTGGTCTTTATATGATACATGTAATGGCAGTTCTGTAGATAGCTGTGTGTTCAGGCTGCAGTTTCACAGCTCATCTCAGCAAGTGGGGTCTCACGTGAGTAAATGGGCACTGAATTGGACCCTTCCTTTTAGAGCTCAGTCTGTGGCAAGGAGCTGGTCTCCTTTCTGATCTACTGTAGCTGTGTCACATCTTGTCAGTATTGTCCCAGTCACAGGGAAGATGGGTGGAGCCATGGAGAAGACTTGGATTGTAAAGTTCTGTACCAAAGGTACAGCAGGCAGATGCTTTCTTCATGGTACAGCATTGCTAGATAAGTATTGTTCAGTGGTACAAAAGCTTCCTTTAAAACTTAATTACTTATAGCAGCATTTCTGAACAGTACCCTAAGTATTTCAGACGATGGAAAACCTATTTTCCTTTAGGAATTCTTCAGTAAAAACCATGCAAAGTGAATACCATCCTGGGATGGCATACTGATCCTCAGAAAAAAACTGATTACAAAACTCAAAATTGCTTCTTTTCCTAGTTAAAAAAAATCATGTATATGCCCAAATGATTTTTAGGCTAGAAAATAATTTAGATAGAAATGGTTGCTCAATAGTAGTTGCACTAGCACTTAAAGTTGCAATTATATTCTGTTTTCTGTGTATTATAGATATGATGACATGGTTCTTGAAAGCTAAAGAAAACACTAACATAGATTTGTATTAAAAAGTAGAAAATTAACATCTGTATTTAAATATATATTTACTATTTATTTATTTATTTTTATTTATATAGGAATAATATCTGTAAAGACAAATCAGGAAGACTAATATGTTGAAAACTGAAGTTAGAGAGAAAAAGCTGCTGTACATGTACTGCCAAACAATGCAGTCTCTCTTCCTGCATTCTCAGCTGGAGGAGATTACAATTTATCTATTTTTAATGCCTAATGGATTAAAGTTCCCATTTCATTTCAGTGGGCTTTGATCAGGCTATAAGATGGAGCTGGGTCTTGCAATCCTTCCACATTTTAATATAATAATCCCATTCTTGCTCTTGCCTCTGTTATTTTAATGAGATAGCTTGCATTATTATGAGCTGCAGATAAGGATTTCTGTTACTTTTTCTTGCCCTGTGCAGCTTTAATTAATTACTTAATCATAGAAATAACCATATTTCATTGGTGTATAAATCAGTGCAGTTCTGTATCAGTTTGTCAAGAATTTGGGTATCTTTTAATGAATGGAAATGTTAAAATTCAATACAAATTTCTTATGTGTTTATTAAAACATGTAAGTTAAAAGGTTAGATGGTCTTTTAAGAAAGCCACTAATGTCACTTACTTGGTTACTCTGAGCAGTGAGATGTGTGCACACAGAAGGATGAGTTCCACAGGGAGGGTGTACACGTGAGGCTGAATCAGAAAATCAGTGGAGATGTGAGTGTGCTCTGCCCAGCCCTGTGGAAATGCTCCTGTTAGATCAGAGCAAAGTCAACTGTCAGTAGTGAAGATCCCAAATCCATTAGGATTTTTTATCTAGTTGGTTCCTGTAATGCATTTGGCTCATATATTTCATAACTGGAACCCTCTTAAAAGTTTAAGGAAGGTAAAACTTGGCCGATGCGTTTCTTCCCTGTGGTCAATCACTTTTCAGTCTCAGTTTTTATTGTAGGGTGATATCACTCAGCTCAAACATTTAAGTAATAGCATTTGTGCCACTGCATTTAAATTGTGTTCTGTCTTACTGGAAGACAAAAAACCAGGTTCTGCTGTGATACACACTCACACTTTAGTAATCCTTCATTTATTGCTAACCCTTAAATTTAGAGATGCAAACATAAACAAAAGCTGTCTTATGTTTTGATAACTACACCCTAAAAGGAATACCAAACAACTCCAAACTTAAGCCTTTAGTAGAATCTACACATCACTGTAGTAATCATGACCTTTTGATTTTGTCCCCAGTGCCTACTCTTTAATTATCAGTGGGCTAGAACATTTAATGTTTCCACTTAGTTATTCTTGGAAGTGTCTTGAAAATGAAAACCGTTGCCAAAATCTTAATAAATCTAAAGCATTATAAATCAGTAACTTTGATTCACACCAAGTTATGAGTGCTGATACTATAACATATACCACATATATATTAAAACTTACCATAATAGCCGTAGATAAAATCACTCTGATTTATTATAGTTAACTTCCAGTGGCCAAGTTTGCATTTATTTTCAAATGTGATTCTTCATAAATGCCAGGAAATAAACATTAAGAGCTCAGTGTCAGTTTTCTAGTGGTTTTTCCTGTGTGTCTCTATAGGATTTCTTCCAATTCACATTTAGAGGAGACTCTGATCTGCTCTGTGTTGAGATCAACAGTATGCACAAAACAGATCTTCTGTCCCCATTCTCTGTATATGAAGCCACATGTTTCGGCTTCCTGAGAGAAAGAAAACAATTACTTGAATAAGAGTTAGTCCATTCAACAATGAGCAAACCTGTGGAACCACCCAGTTTCTGAAATCTAGATCCCAAACATCTCTGCAGGTTATACGAGTTTGGCACTGACTCCGGCAAGGGCAGCACACAAATATCCAGTCTCATGGGATACATCTGGTAAAAATCTCAGAATGTAATTGTTCATCTCTTTTATGAGACATGGCAGTTTGAGCTCACTCTTAGAGGTTTGTGGCTTTTCTTTCCTGACCTGGCTGGGTAAGGTGGCTAATAGATGTGCTGCAGTCACAGCTCCTGAACACAGTGCACATACACCCCAGGGCTCTGCGGAAAATGCCACTCGTTAAATGAGCAGGGTTTTTTCATCTTTTCCCTCTTTTTTGTCTATCTCATTTTTTTCTCTGTACTATATATGCTGTTTCAATCATGCTGTTGCAACCTTTGTTGTTTTTTAGACATTGACAGGAAAGCAACCCGAGTAGGGCTGTCAGCACTTTTCAGTGTGACAGAAAGTAAGGTCCTCTGTGTACCCTTCTTCCTGCTTTGAGAAATCGATCATGCAACCTTTGCTAGACATTCTCCATGGGCTGCTGTCTCCTCCTGCTCCTGAACTGGGCCCTTATGGACTGAAAAATGTATTCCTGAACAGATCCTGTCATGGTGCTGTGATAGAAGAGTGTGTTACAGGAAACTCGAGAAGCCTCTTTCAAAATGTAAAACACAGTAACTATGTCATGTTTGCACATTAGTTTCTTGGTTGTGTTCAGTTTCTAAAGTGTAGGCAATAGGAATTTAAGTGATGTAGTCGTATTTCTGATTATGCTGTTAAAGCAAAGAGGATGCATTATGTGGGTATTGGTGCTTATTTGTGATGTACCTGTGTTTGTGTGGTGCTGTTTGTGAGTAAAGCTGTAGATAACACATCAGTTTAAGGAGCTATACAATGTTCATGACTTCTAGCCTGCCATCCGTAGATTACTGCCAGGGAATAATTTTGAGCGAAACTAGATCTGTAGTATCCAGATTTATTGATTTCAGGATTCATAGAACCAGATGCAATAGGTTTTATCCACAGTACAGTTCTAACAAATATCTCTTTATTTCTACCTGCTACTCACAACTTCTCATAACAACATGTTTATTTTGCGCCAGTGCTTTCAATATCTGCTTTGTTTGCATCATTGTTGCCTTCAGTTTCCCTGCTTTCATTACCCAACATACAAATAACTTGGGGAGGCTGAAGAAGCAGCCCAGATCTTTTCTTCTTGAAAATAAGATTGATTCATTTTGCTTAAGCAGGGTGTTCTACTAACTTGCATTACATTGTTTAATGCTCCCAGATGGTCTCTTCTCACTGGCTGTGCCATTTCCCACCTGCTAAGGAAAAATCATTATCATGAGTTACAGCTGTCACTGGAGTTGTACATCCTTAAACAGAACAGAGACTTTGTAGGGAGCATGGTCACTACTCCAGTATTTCAGTTCTGTTAGGACAATCAAAACCAAGTGAAATGGCTAAACATTCCAACATACACTTTTAAATCGTTCTGGGAATATGCATAAGTGAATGCAAGTAAAGGGATCACCTTTATTGCTACTCTGTCAAATTAAGTAATGCCACTTTGATGTTCTAATACAGATTATATATGGACATGGAAAAAATATGACAAGAATAGTGATTGGTTTTTTTTAATACTGTGGAAAAAGTGAACCATTGGTGTCTGCTGTATTCAGAAATGTAGAGGGGCAATATGTGCAAATGGAAACTTTGATAAGCAATCAACTTTTTGTACTCACATAGTTTTCTGCATAAACAGTTAAAGCATCTGCCAACATATTGCATGTTTTATGCCAACAGTGACCTATTTTAGTGTATGCATGCATTTTGAGAATATATCCTTGTTCTTTGGATCTCTGAGGTCTGCCAGGTAAATCTCAGGTGCAGTAATCTCCTACATACCTTGAATATTCGCTGGCATGAGTGCATATTCTAATCTGTAGGAAGATTAGTATATCAGGACTAAAATTGCCCTATAGATTTTCAAAGAGTAGTCTTGCTCTGAGGAGCTACACTGATAGCAATTGCTGGCTAGCAGCACAGCCTGGACTGCTCTGAGAACACATTTCAATTTATATCAATATGTCTTAGACTAAGTAGTAGAGCAGAAAGCTAAATTAAAAAGAAATAAGAAAATGACCAAAAATCCCACTAGGAGGGGAACAACATACTTCAAAGCCATAAGCCAAAAATGCTCAGGGCCCACAAAACAATACAGCAGTTTAGGGATGTGAATAGGCGTTTTCCAAGGGAATAGCAGTGTTGCATTGCACAGGTAGTGGCACAGCAAGCACTGTGCAGGTTTCAGCTGCCTTGGAACAGCACTTCATTGCCATTATAGCAAAGCCATCAAATGCTGAAAAACATTTGCCTGAGAAAGAATTGCCTGTAGCTGAACCTACTGCCTACTCCTGTCTGTTAATGGAAGAGAAGGGATGTGCACTGTCCATGATGAGGCAGTTTAAAGAAATACATTCAAGAAGCCAACCAGCACCAACTTTTCAATCTGTCTTTGAATTATTAAACCTGACTAATTTTTACTGTCACTGTTGGTCCTATACCCTGTATATTTGAAATTCTACATCATGCTTTCAAAAAAAAATTAATTTATAAATAGCAATCTGCTTGAAAATACAGACCATATTTATTTCTAATTCTTAGAAGGGAGTCCCTTGACTTTGTTCATTGCAAGACTCAAAGAGAAGATGGAGGCATTTAGGTCAAGTATGGTAATACCAACCAGAATGGCAGAAAACTAATTAAAAACTCATTTTGCCCAGTGGCATAATGATATTTGAATAAAAGAGGTTTCATAGGGTCCTGGTATTCAGCAACAGTATTGTATGACTATGTAGAAGTCCTTAAATCAATTGTATCCCATAGGGAATAGAAAACAGATTCTAGTCAAACATGTATTTTTACTTCATATAGAAAGAGAAGGGCTGTCTGACCAGAAATTTAACTGCTTCATTACCATGACCACACATGAGAGAAGGATTTCCTTTAACAGTGGTCTGATTTTGCCACTGAATTGGCCCCCTGCCCTCATTTTAAGGGCCTGATAGGCCACCTGCTGACGTTGGTGATGAACCTCCACTTGATTCCAGGCATGTAAGGCAGCTCCTTCCACATGTGTGAAACAGGGGTAAAACCATGTCATTCCAGACCCCAAGCCTACAAACTTTCCTTTACACATGAGTCCCATGGAATTAGTAAGGCTTGTTTGTACAATACGAGGAAAGCACAGATGTTTGCATACACAGGGCCCTATTTGATAGCAATTTATACACATTTTATCTCAATATCTCTGCAATATACGTGAATACCAATACAAATAAAAAGTACAGGGAACGCAAATGGCATTATTTCATGTCTAGCTTGTGTTGGTGACACTTCTTTATTCAGTATATTCCAGTGTGTGATGTTTATTCCTTGAGTACGTGCCACACCCTAGATTGGTTTCTCAGTGTTACAGCCATTCACAGCCATGATGTGGTACAGGCTTGTAGAATCAAGGTTGATTTGATTCTTTGGAGATGCACCTTATTGGTTGAAAGCAGGATCCCTGCTTTTCTAATATTTTAAACACTGTGATCTTTCAGAATGTGTTTATTGTATTAGTTTTGTATTGTAGATTATGATAGAAACTAGATTTTATAGCTTTTTAAAAGCAGTGATAACACTAAGCTTCGTAGTGGCAGAACAAACTGTGTATATCCATATTATGAATATTAAAGCTGTGATTATATTTTGCCTTAAATAAAAGTCCAACCTTGAACAGTATGATTTTGTACTGAATTGTTTATTTCTGTACTTACCTTTCATAGTGCTGGGAAGTCTTGCTTCCAGAATAGTCATGCCTCAGTGCCCCAGAAGCTTTTCAGTGATTATCAAAAGTAAAGTAAATCATTTTAGAATGAGATAAATCATCCAGGCTGCACACAATGCTTAGAAAAAAACACCTCATCGTAGTTTCCCACAAGACAAGACAGGTTGTTTTTGGCCTGTAGATTGAAGTTACCCAGTCTAGGTATTTCAGTTGGCTTAAGTCTCAGTTTTCATGGCCTCTTCCCTTTCCAGAAAGACCTCTCCAGTCCCAGTCCAGGAGACAAGCATTAAATTCACCTAGGCCTGCCTAGATTTCCATCTTTGTCATCGTCAGCTGAGCTCAACTTGAGCTGAGCAATGACACTCCAGATTTGCCAGCAGTTACAGAAATGGCCAAATGTTTA